>CM060939.1:125738838-126988838 GCA_030765085.1 Allium cepa
ATACGAGGATTTATTTAAAGTAAAACATAACTAACATGGTTGATTTCCAAATTTTGTCATTGAAAATAATTTTTCAGTCATCCAATCTTTAGTCTGGTGGAGGTACTTCCACTCCTCCAGAAGATGAGTCCTTCACAACTTAGGCTTCACTTATTATTCATATCATATTAGGAGGACTGATTGTAGTTAAATTATGAGGCACAGTTGCTATTGTAGAGTTGTAGTTCAAATTCAATCAGGCACAGTTTTAGCCTTCGGAGACTAGCACATGAGTTGTTCGATAGCTTTGTTCAGAACTATGAATTAGCTTGGTCTAGCCAGTTCTATAGCTAATCCCTACTTATGCTCAACTGAATTAGTTTCAACAAAGTGTTGGTGTAAATGCGTTAGTCCGTTGGGCTGATTACGTTGACTACCGAGCCAACATGTTTTGGGAGACTAGGTTTCCTAAGCTATAAGTTCGATTTCCCTAGTTTGATTGACACGATAACTCCTTTCTTCGAGAATTAGAGGCTTTGTTGCTTGATCCCAAGATCAGAGTTTTGTAATGATGTCGGCATGTATTAGAAAGATGCATTTCTGGCATCTTTTACTGAAGTAAATTCTTCTAAGTCCAACGTTGAGAACCTAATCATGTGTTGGTTTCTATCTTCGTAAACTCATGTACGGATGACTCAAACCTTGATGCAGTGGATCTTTGAATAACGTCAGATTAAGAAGGTAGGATTAAAGAGTCTATTAAGCTTTTTCTTCTATTTCCGAAAGCCGATGTGTCGATAGTTTCGTTTTGGGATTTCTTCCTAACATCACCAAACTTTGGGTAATGGCATATTTTGGAACTAAATGAACTAGTTGGACCTTAAGTAGGTCATCTATCCTTCTCGTGATTGCCAAACTATGAGCGGCTTTTGATTTCTAAACGTTACATCCTTCATTTCCTTTGTTGGCGATTTTGTTGCCAGAGTGCTCCATTTTGTGATACAGAACCATTACCTAACCAACCTCGCAGTTATTTCTGTTTGGACTTTTGGAAAATATCTGTGCTTCCATTCCTTCTTGAGGAACAAGTTATTTCGAATGCCTGTACTTGGGCGATTGTGAGAGATGGAAATTTGTGGGGTGAATTGCTCAATTTCCCACAGTCTGGCTCTCAATCCCATTCTAGAATTGAGGAAGTTTGAGGATTTCATTTCCTTCTTTCCATGATTTCTCCCGCTTGTCCTTGTCCATGCATGCTTTTATTGGTTGTTGACGTTGTCATGGAAGTTTTGTTCATATGTCAACTCTTGTCTTTGAGAAATAATAACCTACCTGCTTGGTTCCAAGCAACCTTTCCTCGAGGCTGCCTTTCCTATGTCTAAATTCTTTCTAAGTTGAATTTAGGAAATCCGGTTGTGCACCAGCTTTCGTCCCTAGAAATTATCACATGGGCAATTCAATCCTGGGATTTCCTTTCGACGCTGCTTTATTCCTATGAAATGGCTGATTCCTGTAATGAAAGGTTAAACTATCCGGCTGACCTACGAAAGGGTATGTCTTTTGGTCATTGCCTATCATTAGGAAACGGTAGTTTTCTGAAGAGAAGGTAGAAACTCAGTTGAGGACCAACTTCTATTTTCGAAACTAGTGCATCGATGGTTCGGCGAGCGTGTCTCATCATCCCTGTAGGTTAAAGTTTTCCTGGCACTGCCAGGGCAATACTGGTACTTAGTGGATAGAATGTTTCCTAGAGTTGCCAGGGCAACATCGGTACTTATAAATAGAATGTTTCCTAGCATTGCTGGGGCAATACCTGTACTTAGGAAATATAGAATTTTCTCAGCATTGCCAGGGCAACACTAGTACTTAAAAGAGAAAAGAAGGCCTTCCATTGGCAAGGCAACATCGACACTTAGGAGGTTGGGATTGATTTTCCCTGTCGATTCGACGGTGCACTTATTCTAGTTGGGTACTAGTTTTGGCCTTTGTAAACTAGCACTTCGAAGGTAGGATTTTAGAAGTATTTTCTTAGTGTTGCCTATCTTAGGGCAGTGTTAATGTCGGTGAGGGTTGAATCATTCATCCGATCCAGTAGATTGAGCAGGATCCTCTTAACCTAGTGTGGTTGTTTTCTCAACGTTGCTTAAATCTGGGCGATGCCATGTTCTGAAAGAGCGAGAGTCCCAAGCGTTTCCGCTGCCTAGCTTTGTTTATAACCATTAAGTGTTACCCTTGGAGATGCAAGGTGTTGCCTAACCAACACTATAGTTATTCTTATTCACGAAAAATTGAACTTCCTCCCATCAATTTTTGTTATAATCTAACGACTAACTGCGGAACCCTTTATTTCTAGGCGGGACCCTTCACTTGTAGGTGTCAAATTCCAGATTCTCATAGAAAATCTAAAATTATGGAGCAAGTCATCACATTGCTCCTGGTACGACCACATTCATTCGTATACTGATCGTGGACAGGTAGGGTTCGGTAGTGTTTGTCTTGAATCCGTGACATTTATCCTTGCTTGTTTCACGGCATATGTATTAGCTGGACTAATAGCATTGTTGTGGATATCAACCTTATTGGTTGTTTTCAATCTTCAGAAATCAATGGTTTAGCAACTCGATTTTGAGCGTTCTCTCCTTGCCGTTGTCCACCTTCGGATAACAGCTAGTTTTTTGCAAGTTAGGTTTTGAGACATCATTCGAGCACCTGCTTCTGCCTTTGGAAGCAGGTGCATTGATGATTTGATTCTAAAAATGCTTTCCATCGTCGTCTATCTCTGTAGGACAGTAAGTTCCTCCTTTTATTGCAAGTTGGAGCGATCTTTTGTCCTGACCAAGTGTTAATTTGTTATGTGCCTCTCAGTCCATAGGGTTGATTATTCTGAACAACTGATGTGAGACGACTACCTGGATGCCCCTAATCAAAGGTACATCGTAGCTCCTATCTCTATGAACTCGTGACTTGGGTGTCTTGAATTTTGACATTTTGTACATTAACTTTGGTCAAAGATCAAAATTATTTGCTGACTTCTTGGTTTGGGAGCTTTGCGGCACTACCGAAACAATTGCAGTTCTTTCGGGTAGTGGGAGTCGATCTTGTTAATCGAAGTGTGTCGCTTTCGAGAGTTCGTGGCTTATGAAATGCATGGCTTTTGAGAGTGCACGGCTTAGGGAACGGTACAAGCCATCGACCCGGAATGGTTTGGAACTTCTTGACGTTGCCACTGAGGAGTTTGTTGATGTTACTGGCAGCGATAACACTCTCGAAACGATGCAGAAACTACAAACAAAGGGTGGAAAGAGGAGCGATGGAAGGAAGCGCTTAGGAGATTGTGTGAAGATCGACGCGACCTTTGTTATTTTTGAGTTAGTTTATTCAAGTGTAGAGTCCACACTAAGTGTTTTTATCGTGGAGTCTGTATTTTCCTTTTGTTGGCCAGTGTTGTGTGAGTACGACCACTACGTTTTGACCCTATATAAAATAAAATTATAAGCAACATTGAAATTCTAACTGTATTCTTATTTGTCTATTCATGTATGTTTCGTGCACTTATGCTTGTTTTGTTTACACTTATCAATTTTTTGTGATTGCCGCCAAAAAATTTATTTGGAGTAACAATCCTTTGTTTGGAGTCAAAGAACTTATGAACTTATTGTTTCTGATTGTTTTTAATTGTGTACCGGTGTATGCCCCCAGTTCACAGGGATGTTTAGTTCAAATGACCGGTAACTTATAGTTGAGATAATTTTTGTATTAAAGTTGGAATTTGGGTAAGTCACATCTTGAGTTTCCTTCTTTTAGAAGTTTTGCAGCTTTAGCATGTAATCCAAGTTTCTTGTGATATTCTGGTAAGTATGCAATATGTGCGTGTTTGAAAGGTGCATATTGCATGGGTTAACTGAGGGCAGTTATAATCATTAAATGTCATCAGTTGAAACTTTTCTATTGGTTTGTAGCACTATGATTTTGTTGGAGTTGTGCCCATTATTCCCAATCATAGAAGAGGTTGGCGCTAGTTATGAGATGGGCGGTGTTCGGGATAGATATGGCATGTCGATCCGGTTCTTACGCTCCTCGGTGCGGCCTATCCTTGGGAAACGTCAGGAGTTTACAGTTTTGGAGAGAGAGATTTCTTAGTGATGTCCCTCGCTGTTGCCTATCTTCGGGCATATTGAGGAGTTGGTATGCGGCTTACAGGTGTGCGGCTTTTGATATTCCTCCGCGTTGCCTATCTTTGACCAATGTTGAGGAGTTGGCGCACGGCATACAGGTGCATGGCTTTTGATATTCCTCTATGTTTCCTATCTTGGGGCTACGAGAGGGTTTTATGTTTTGAAAGTTAGTGCATGATTTATGAAATGCAGGCTTTTGGTACTCTTCGGTGTTGCCTATCTTCGGGCAAAGTGAGGAGCGCATATTTTGGCATGGCTCATGAAATGCTTCGCTTTTGATACTCCTTGGTGTTTCTTATCTTCGGGCAACATGAGGAGTTAGCAGTTTGAGTCAATTCGCTTTCTTTGATTCGGCAAGTGGATGGAGCATACTTGGACGCATTTTGACCGATCCCAACAGCTAAACAATGATTTTCAAGTCAATTTGGCCCCGTCGACTTAGCAGGTTGCTTACATGAACACGGTTTTATTTGGTTCAAGAAGCTAAATAGTTTTTGGTTCGGGTAATCATGGCCTCAATGATTCTTCCATGTTTCTGGAAGATGTACATGTCCAGATAGATTGGACTGCCATGGTGGAGAGATCTATAGCTGACCATATGAAGATGGATTGTAGAAAGAGCTTATGAGACTTTAGGGCATGACTCTTAGCTCTTGATCCAAATGCCTTTAGAGAATGAGTCTTTAACTGGCAGTTAGTCTAAGAGGAGGAGGGATTGGTCACCAAAAGAGGTAAAATAGTAGTTGGAAAGAAGTGAGCAAGGATTATGCTATTATTTCGCTTGTTGCACTAGCTAGGTCCTTAAGTCCATGGTTGTCAGAATGCTAGAATTTTTAATCGAGCTTAGTAGAACTGTGGTATGATTAGTCTCAGACTTTCTTATGGCTATTCAAGAGTGTGTGGTGCCCCTCATGCCACAGGGTTGTTGGCGCACTTGAACTATGTCTATGGTCTCTCCATAACTTGTTTGGTTGCCCCCGGTCCAGTGGGTGCGGTTTTCCCAAGTGCCGAATCTTGGCTTGATTTGAGTTGGCCTCTGATTGATCAGAAGGTCGGTTCAGTTTTAGCTTCGTTTCTTTAAGAGACTTTGAAGCTCTGGAATTTAACACCACTTATTTCATCAGTGGTTAGAAATGATTCTATTAATTATGCCAAGTGACTGATGTGATTGTCGATTTGCAGCCCCAGAGCGCGACTTCATTCACTTCATGGGGCTTTGGATCAGATGACTACTGATCTTCTAGTTTACCTTCGTGGATCTCAATAGTACATAAATTTCGCTGATCTATCAAATAGCCTTCACGATGTTTTAGTTCATGAAAGACCTTCACATTCGCGAAGGGTTTTTTGGTTTAGATGACCGTTGATCTACTAGTTAGCCTTCATGATGCTTTAGTTTGTGAAAGACTTTACGTTCACAAAGGGTTTTTTGTATCAAATGACCGCTAATCTACCGGTTAGCCTTCACGATGCTTTAGTTCATGAAAGACCTTCATGTTCGAGAAGGGTTTTTTGGATCAGATGACCGTCGATCTACCGGTTAGCCTCCACGATGCTTTAGTTTGTGACCTTCACGTTCGCAAAGGGTTTTTTGATCAGATGACCACTGATCTACTGGTTTGCCTCCATGAACTTTTAGTTCGTAAAAGACCTTCACGTTCATGAAGGATTTTTTGGATCCGATCACCGCTGATCTACCTGTTAGCCTCTACGATGCTTTAGTACGTGAAAGACCTTCATGTTCGTGAAGGGATTTTTGGATCCGATGACCGCTGATCTACCGGTTAGCCTCTATGATGCTTTAGTTCATGAAAGACCTTCACGTTCGCGAAGGGTTTTTTGGATCGGATGATCGTCGATCTACCGGTTAACCTTCATGACTCTTTAGTTCATGAAAGACCTTTACGTTCGTAAAGGGTATTTTAGATCAGTTGACCGTTGATCTATCGGTTAGCCTCCATGATGCTTTAGTTCGTGAAAGACCTTCACGTCCTTGAAGATTTTTTGGGATCAGATGACCGTCGATCTACCGGTAGCCTCCATGACGCTTTAATTCGTGGAAAACATTCACGTTCGCGAAGGTTTTTTGGATCAGATGACTGCTGATCTATCGATTAGCCTCCATGATGCTTTAGTTCGTGAAAGACCTTCACGTTCGTGAAGGGTTTATTTTGGATCAGATGACCACTGATCTGCCGGTTAGACTTCATAATGCTTTATTTATTGAAAAACCTTCACTTTTGCGAAGGGTTTTTGGATCAGATGATCATTGATCAACCGGTTAGCCTTTACGACCCTTTAGTTTATGAAAGGCCTTCACGTTCGCTAAGGGTTTTTTGGATCAGATGAATGCTGATCTACCTGTTAGCCTACACGACGCTTTAGTTCATGAAAGACCTATACGTCTGCGAAGACTTTTTTGGATCATATGACCGTTTATCTACAAGTTAGCCTCCATGGCACTTTAGTTCGTGGAAGACCTTCACGTTCGCGAAGGGTTTTTTGGAACAGATGACCGCTGATCTACTGGTTAGACTTCATAATGCTTTAGTTCATGAAAGACCTTCACGTTCGCGAAGGGTTTTTGGATCATATGACAGTTGATCTACCGTTAGACTTCATGACGCTTTAGTTCATGAAAGACCTTCACGTTCGTAAAGGGTTTTTTGGATCAGATGACCGTCGATCTACCGATTAGCCTCCACAATGCTTTACTTCATGAAAGACCTTCATGTCTACAAAGGATTTTTGTATCAGATGACCACTGCTCTACCGGTTAGCCTACACGATGCTTTAGTTCGTGAAATACCTTCACGTTCACGAAGGATTTTTTTTGGATCAGATGATCGGTGATCTACCGGTTAGCCTCCACGATGCTTTAGTTCATGAAAGACCGTCACGTTCATGAAGGTTTTTTTGAATCAAATGACCGTTGATCTACCAATAATCCTTTACGACGCTTTATTTCGTGAAAGACCTTCACGTTTGCAAAGGTTTTTTGGATTAGATGATCGCTGATTTACCGGTTAGCCTTTGCGACGCTTTACTTTGTGAAAGGCCTTTACGTTTCTGAAGGGTTTTTTGGATTAGATGACTGCTAATCTACCGGTTAGCCTCCACAACAATTTAGTTCGTGAAAGACCTTCATGTCTATGAAGGATTTTTTGGATCAGATGACCTCTGATCTACTAGTTAGCCTCCATGATGTTTTAGTTCGTGAAATACCTTTATGTTTGCAAAGGGTTTTTTTGGACCAAATGACCGCTGATCTACCGGTTAGCCTTCATAATGCTTTAGTTCATGAAAGACCTTCACATTCGCGAAGGGGTTTTTGGATTAGATGACCATTGATCTACCTGTTAGCCTTCATGATGCTTTAGTTCATGAAAGCCTTCACATTCGCGAAGGGATTTTTGGATCACATAACCGCTGATCTACCGGTCAGCCTTCACGGCGCTTTAGTTCGCGAAAGGCCTTCACGTTTGCGAAAGGTTTTTTGGATCAGATGACTGCTGATCTACCGGTTAGCCTCCACGACGCTTTAGCTCGTGAAAGACCTTTACTTCCATGAAGATTTTTTGGATCAGATGAATGCTGATCTACCAGTTAGCCTCCATGACGCTTTAGTTCATGAAAGACCTTCACGTTCGTGAAGGGTTTTTTGGATCAGATGATCGCTTATCCACCGAGTAGTCTGCATGATGCTTTAGTTCATGAAAGACCTTCACATTCGCGAAGGATTTTTTGGATCAGACAGCCATTGATCTAACCGTTGGCCTTCACAATGCTTTAGTTCGTGGAAGACCTTCAAGTTCTCGAAGGGTTTTTTTGGATCAAATGACAATTGATCTACCAGTTAGCCTTCACGACGCTTTAGTTTTTGTAAGATCTTAATGACCATGAAGGGTTTTTTGGGTCAGATGACCGCTGACCTACCAAGTAGCCTCCATGACGCTTTAGTCCGTGAAAGACCTTCACGTTCGCGAAGGGTTTTTTATGGTCGGATGTCCGACGTCTAGACCGGCCTTGGAATGATAATATATCTATTCCAAGAGGATTTTTAGGTCATATATCCAACGGCCCGGCGGTCTTCAAGCAATGATTCATCGATGTTAAGAGGAATTTTTCGAATTCAGCTTGAGGGAGTACAGTTTTATCGGTTCCTGTAGGCTAAGGTATTGGATCCGTTTGATTGGCGATCATTTGGACAAGTCTTCTTAACGCCACCAGCAACGCCGGTTCTCAGAAAGGGGATTGACATGACTCATCGAGGGTATAAAGGCATTTCTTTCGCCACGTTGTCTGCAATGCCCCTAGTGTACTAGTATGGCTCATTTGGAAAAGGAGAGTAGACAAGGATGGATGCTAGCCAGAGTGTTATTTGATAATCATCTTTTCGTCTGATTTCATCAGTTAGCCAGGGATCTTTTCTACTGGGTCTTAGTAGCGTTGGTTAGGCAAAAGGTCCTTGAGGTCCTGTAGCTTCTTCACCATTTGTTAAGTTCTTTGGCACACTATCAGGTTTGCCTTCTTCTAATTGCACTACTTCCAGTCTTTAGAACCGGTATGCCTTCCCGTAGATTTCTTCCAGGGTAGTAGGTTGTTTCATTCTTTAATGATTCTTAAAGCCCTTGCAGTAGACTAGATATGTTACCCTCACTTCGTCTATATACTAGTCATACCTGTAAAAAAGCAATTTCGAATTAGTTTTATAGTTGTGCAAAAGATATAGTTGGTATGATAAACTTCTTTGGATATTCTGCATGTTGAATGCCTTCGGCGAATGGGTTTCGATTTGGGAAGATGCTCTAATCGTTGTCAGCCCGATTGGTTTTCAAGTTATGGCTATTTATAACGCTAGAGAATGATATATGCATGAATGTCTATGCTTGAATAATTGGATCGACATTGATGAACCGATGGTGTTTTACTTGGAGTCCAACCTAAGAAAATTTTCTATTTGCTTGAAGTCGCAGACTTTGAAGTGCCGGGTTGGTGAAAAACGTTGTTTAGAGCCATTTGCATGGTTTCTTGGAGAAAATGTTGGTTTTACCCAAGTCTGATTTCGGGCCAAAATTTCCTAGGTTTACTCTATATCAAATGGGCAATTATCGAGTTCGACTTCGAGTCAAGACTTCCAGAATCCACTCAGGTCAAATAGGTGAATACTTAAGTTCGATTTTGAGTCAACCCTAGAGTGATTTTTCCAACAACCATGATGATTTTTGATGATTTTCGACGACGACCATTTGTGATTCAATGATGTGAGCTCCATGATGGGATTGGAAGCTGGTCAGTTGGGAGTAGTCACAATATACCAAAGGAGCTTGGCATTGTAATTCATCTCGGTATGTATCATACCTTCTTAGTCCTCCGGCCTGTAGGAATACCATCTGAGTAGCAGTTCCTCATCTATTGCTTGGCACTGTGCTATGACATGGGTTTTAGAGCTTTTTCTAGCATTTTGCACGTTGGAATTTTCATCCAATCTATCTTCCTTAAGTTTTTGTCATCTTCAAAGCCGGAGAGAACCATCATTATATCCTTCCACAGGGATTCACTCCTAAATTCGGATTTGTCATCGGTGCTTTTGCAATAGGTGGAGTGTTAACATTTTCTTCCATCATCATTCATGGATCTTCGACCATTACTTCTTTCAATTATATCCCCTTCAAACGACCCAGACGGTATATGAAAAAATCATCATGAACCGAGCTTACTTTATGGATCGCTAGCGATCCATAGCTTCTGGCTCGATAACGACATAGAAAAATAGTATGGATCGCTAGCGATCCATGTACTTGGGTGATTTCAAACTTTGTGGCGACCTAGAAAATAGTATGGATCGCTGGCGATCCATAGTACAGGGGTCGCTGGCGATCCATGTACTTCAGTGATTTCAGTACTTTGCCTTCTGTAGTGTATGGCAGTCTGGTGAAAAGGTATGGATCGCTATCAACCCATATACTTAAGTGAATTCCGAGCTTTGCCTTTAGGATCACGTCTACTATCTCATATTGATGTTCTCCATCACCTTAGCTTGTGTTTGCTTGCTTTTTCTCCAATCCTTCTTGGTTAGTTCTTCTGTTCTCAAAAGAAAACCTTCTAAGCAGAGATTGAGGATCTAACTTCTGAACCTATCCGATCCAAGGTAGAAAGCTATATCTAAGCCTGAGTTGGATTCTCAGTGAAAGCACCAAAATGTTGGCCCAAAAAATAGACCAACACGCTAGTTTGAGTATGAAAGCACCATCCCTATCCTGACAGAGCAATATCACAAATCACAGATATAAATAAAGAACAGTTAAAGAAAGTACACATAGAATTTTTAAAGTGGTTCGGCTGTTAATGAAGCCTAAGTCCACTTTATAGTTTTATTATAGATTGATTACTATAACAAGAGATGTTTTATTACAAGGATTTAATTATTTCCTAGCTAGATTGGATCTCCAGAGTTGGAATCCACCGGACAATCACAGCGTATTCCTTTGGAGATTGTTATGAGGGAGGAAAAGAGTGAAGAATAATTCCAGCAAAGCTTCAGCAACCAGTCCGGAGAAAATCCTCTTTATGTTGCAGGTAGGTTTGTACTTATATGGGTAAAAGAGCTTTTGGGCCAAGCCACTCCATTGTCAGCTCGCAGGTAGGTAGGAAACGACCTTGGAAAAGTTTGGCACACAAAATGAGGCATAGCTATGGGTTGCTGGCGACCCATAGACCTGGCTCATTTTGTGAGCCAAGGTCTTGGCCCCTTTTCGTAGTATTCCTTAGTTAACTTTTTTGAAGGATGGAGGAGGAACATTGAATTATGATGATCCAATCACTTTGGATTTTTCTAGAGTTTGGAATTGGAGATGTTTCCATAGCCTTTTATCGTAGTTGTTATGTTTCGATGGCAATTCACTAGCTGTTTACATTTAGCCATGATTGGACTAAAAGAATGTTGATCTCTCAGCTTTGTTGACCAGTCGTTGTCACAGCCATATAGCTTTGACCTTGTTGATCCTTGTCTTAGCTTTTCTGGTCAAGTCCTAATCCATCC
This sequence comes from Allium cepa, assembly GCA_030765085.1. Classification (NCBI taxonomy): domain Eukaryota; kingdom Viridiplantae; phylum Streptophyta; class Magnoliopsida; order Asparagales; family Amaryllidaceae; genus Allium; species Allium cepa. The sequence goes on from CM060939.1 coordinate 125,750,035, forward strand.
TGCCCACACAAGGTTGTTCTGTTTTTATTGGTTTCTACTGGGTTAAAAACCCGGATAACAACGATATATACTAGTAAACATGATGATAGATGATAGAGTAAATTTTATTAATGTAATTTTGAATTATTTATAAGTGAATCCAATATACACCAATCCAATTTTAAATCAAACTAAACTACAACATACAAATTTGTACAATCCAATCCAATCAAATATTCAATGTCAAGCAATCCAGACCAATCAAAAAAACATATCAATCAAATCCTAAGAGTGTATATTATATAAATTCAAATCTAATAACTAGGCGTTTCAAGGAACTTCACCCCAACCATCATCCCTACAGATTGGATCTGCTTAATGGCATCCCAGTCTTCATTATCCTCATTAATGGTGCACTCTGGATTGTTGAATTTTTTGCCTTTGAATAAGGAGGAAATCATCCATCGCATAGCATCAAAATGCTTTCTTGTTCTTTTGTCATCAGCATTTGACTCAATTCTAAATGTCTCTAATTTCGTAGGATAAATAAGAGAATATATTTGAAACATTGGAGAGCTTGTTCGAGAATTTCACATAATTTTTGATGTGGAGAAGACATATTTGTGAAAATATGTTTCTGAATGAAAATAGAGTATGGAATAAACCGTTAAATGATTTTTTTGGAAGAAACAGACTTATATAAGATTAGGAAGTCATTTGAAATGAATAAGTGTTTAGTTATTATTTTTATTTTGAAATTTAAAAAAAGTTTATATCCGGCCGTTATATGTTAACATATATACTATGTATGTCGACATACATACCATGATTTTCAAAACTATATTATTTATTATAGCTATTGTTTTTATCCCATAATATTATACTTTTATGACTTCCAAAGACTAAATGAACAAAATAACATATTTAATTGATTAGAACTAGAGGGCTTCATGGATTTCATAGGAAATAAGAGAAAAATACATAAGAACAGCATAAACTTAAGCTAGAAAATACAAAGTACAAGGCCAGATAACATAAGCAAACTACTAGATAAACTATAAAAACGATGTGGATGAAGACGATGAAGAGCCACCAAACTTGCGAATGACCTTTCCAAAGAATTTATCCATTTTGTTGGAAATAAAAGTTAGCTTTTTACTAAAGGAACGCTTATGCTTCTTTTGGTTTTTAAGAAGCTTCTCTTGATTCCTTAGCATCTCTTTGTTTGTAGGGTGGGTGGTTTTTCAAAACTTTCCAAAGAAGAACCTTCATCTTCCTCCTTCTCCTCTTCTTCCACTTCCATTTCATCTCCTTCTTCCTCCTCTTCTTGTTGAATTTCTCATTCTTCTTCCTATGCCAACCTTTGCTTCTTTTCAGGAAGTGTTTGATATAGCTCAAAGAATGGTGGAATGTGCATAAGAGAGATATTTTCTATGTGGAAATTTTTTTGAGGAATGGATTTTTCTCAACTTAAATTCACACCAAAATATAAGAAAATTCTAGTAAGATTAACACCGTGAAAAAGTGTGTTTCAAGAAATGTTCTTTTAGAAAATGTCATCTAAAAAGACTTATGCCCAATTTATATCGTAGCGACCATATATAGCCGCTTTGAAATTTTTTTGAGTCGGTTTATTATGATTTTCCGTTTCTCTATGTAATACTTTGTTGAAGAACGAGATTCATAAGTCTCGTTTTAGGTCGAACTTAGTATCTTTAAATTCAATATCTTCATCAATTTTGAAAATGTCTTGAAGAGATTCACGATTTTGAGTATCAATTTTAAATGTGGAGAGGTTAATTCCACTCGATTTACAACCAAGAATATGACCCAAAAGTTCATAATTTAAAACTATTTGAGTGCCATTAGCACTACTCCAAATTTGACCTTCTTTCCCTTGATAAAACTTTCCGTTTAAATCTGCATAAAACATTTTTACCAAATCGGGGTAGAAAACAAAATCATTTGGGAAGATTCAACCAAACTAAGAATATTATTTTCAAAACAAAGTTATTGTAAACCACAAGAAGCAAAATCATTAAATATAGCAAACCTTCTATAAGAAACTTTTTCGAAGTTAAATATTCCGTATAGGTCTCAGTTGCATCTCGCTTATGGAAGAGAGTGCCTTTTGTTTTCTTAAAGAGTCTAATGGATTTTGGATTTGAATTAAAGGAAACCATTGATGAACTGTTTAAGGAGATAAGAGAATTTAATGGATTTTTGAATTTTGAAAACGAGAGTGAAATGAATGGATGAAAGTATAGTAATTAAATAGAATCAATAGTCACGTTCTCTGGTCAAGAGACATCTTTTCAAAATATATGGGTTAGTGAAAAGGTGGAGGGAAATTCAAATTTTGAAATGGAAATTTATGATTTTGAATTCTGGAGCATATGTTGACATATAGAGAATGGCTGTGTCGACATATAGCTAGTAATTTCCAAAAACAAAGTTGAACAAATTATTCCTATTTGCTTATATATTTCTAATTATCCTATAATTATTACTAATCTATATACTCAGTTAAAAAACAAAAATACTAATTTTTGAAAATTATATATATATATATATATATATATATATATATATATATGTATATTATTGTCTTTAATTAATATTATATTCCTATTAACCTAAATAAAATTTGAAGATATATTTAATATTTATACTATATTCATCTAATAATATTATTATTAATCTATAGGTTACTCCTAATAATCAAAAGAAAAAAGGGATTAAAAATGTAAAGTGTACCAATTTTGCTACCTTTTGTTCATCAGTATTGACTAGTCTAATGTTGCAGCGAAACACATATTCACATTTCAGTATCTGTTTCATTGTCATAAGAGAAGGTGTCTGAATCATCCAATGTTGCTTTATAAGTCTTTTTTCTTTTTTTGGATGTGTCATTCGTCGGCGAGACCATTGATTTATTTGAATGCGGGAAGTCTCTTTGAAAATGACCAAGTTCATCACAGTTGAAGCATCTAATCGTAGTTTCAATTCCATTGGTTTTTTTCTAGGTTTTCGAAAGTTCATCTTTCTGTACTTTAAGAATTTTTCGAAATTTCTGGTCATAAAGGTGATTTCCTCATCATTGTAATCGTCTGAATTCTGATCTTCGATTATTGCATTGAAAGCGATGGATTTGTTTTTTGTTGCCTTGCCTTCTCTTCTACCATGTATTTGTGCTTCATAGGACATTAAATTGCCTATTAACTCTTCAATTTTTAGAGTACTAATCATTAGCCTCTTTAATTGCAAGTGTCTTTTGATCCCACTCCGAAGAGAGTGAATTTAGAATATTTCTGACTTGATCCTCTTTAGAAATCTTTTCTCTAATGTCATAAATGGACTCATTTGGATTCATTTTAAACAAATGAAACTAATTAGTTAATATAGAAATTTTTGTCTATTTTACTTTAATAGTGCCCTCATAAGTAACTTGTAGTGTTCCCTGAATTTCATATGCAGACTTATAAATAGACACTATATTGAATTCATTCTTATCTAGTGAGCAAAATAAAATATTTATGGCTTTGGAATTATTTTGTAAAAGTGTCCATTGGTTAGCAGTCCAAGATGAAAAATTAGCCTGGGTTCAGTGCACTCATTTTACGTAATATTCCAAATGTCTAGACCACTTGAGTATAAATAAATTTTCATTCTACATGACCAATAAAAGTAATTACTACCATTAAAAAATAGGGGTCAAGTAGTAGATTGTTTTTTGATAGAAGTGTTGACAAATAATTGATAGTGTTACTAATAGAATTACTAACGGTGTTGTTAGCCATTTAAACTTTTCAAAAATCAAATTACGAATATTTTGAAAACCAAATGCCCAAATACCAAACGTTAGAGGCCGAATTATGGATCTTAAGGCTTAACTAAACACTAGAGGGGGTGAATAGTGTTTTTCTAAATTTAATGAATTTCTTTTTGATTCTTTTAAAATAATACTAACCAAACATATATAAATATAAATGCAGTAAAATAAAAGTAGAGAATCATAGAGATCATACTAGGGATTTTATACCGGTTCAGAGTTACCCTAGATGCAGTCCCGTATAGTTTCTTGTACATTTTTCTTTTCAAATGCCAAACTTTCAATAGGAAGAAGGCAAACCCAATACAATCTCAATTTCAAGGCTACGAGACACACCCTATAGATTTTCCAAGCTTTGGGTACATTCACTTGATTTGACTCGAGACACAAGCTTACCCACTTGGATTTCTAGGACACCAAGCACACCCAATTGATTTGAATCGGGACACAATCACACCCAATATATGAAAGTAGTTGTTAAAAATTCATTTTGGAAACCCCCTATCTATAGAGAACAAACAAACATGTCCATTCACAAAGAATTATGACGAATAGACACTTCATTTCAAATTTGAATTTTCAGAACTGCGGCATGTATGTCAACGTATAATCTGCTTATTTTCAATATATCCTAGTATATTTTGAAAACTAGTTTATTTTAAAATGTTTTTGAAAATCCGATGCTTTGTAAAATATTTTGATACTTTATAAAATAGTTTAAACATAGTTTATAAATATTTTAAACTTTTATAAATGCTTGAAATCTTCATATCTTGATCTTTATACTCATTAGTCTTCATGTCCAATTCTTAAGTCTTTATACTGTACAATCTTCAATTTAAAACCTGTATAATATCCTGCACTATATACTATATTACTTGGAAAAATAATTAATATCCATATTTTATATGAATATATATTTGTTACCAAGGTTGTTATCATCAAAATTAATATATGAGGTACTAATGATGAATAGACAATTTGGTGCTACAAAAGCCTTACTCCATCATTCGTCGTGAACAGAGAAGAGTTTGCCACCAAGGCTTCTGTCAACGTTACCAAACATGATGACGTGTTACAGACATTTGGTAGCCATACATGCACTTCATCTACGTTACCAAATATAATATCATGCTTTAGACATTTGGTAGCAACATGGGCCTTCCATCGCAGTCTCCTAATTCAATGTCGCCTTTGGACGTATGGTAGCCAATAAAGCCTTACACCATCAATGTAACACCCCTAATTTTTGATAACATTATTCAGGAGATTTAATCGGATAAATTAAACAGAATAATGTAAATAATTAGAGTGATAAGGTGATTGGGATATGAAAATAAATTATGGGCCATGCTTAATAAGATAAATGGGCTTATAATTGGTTATATATGATAATAAATTAACATAAGAGCTTATTAGGAAATAGCCGCACATAATCCATCACCTATATATATATTCTCATTTCCCTTTATTCACGTTCATTTGTGCAAAACAAAAATAAAAAGAAAACATAAGAAGAGGAACCGGCCATTACCAAGAGAAAAGAGGAGAAATTAAATCTATAGTTAGGGAATTAAAGCAAGGGGAATAAATCTCAATCTCAATCCAATCTTCTTATCTTAATCAAGGTGAATAATAATCTATATCATCTTTATTTTGTGTTTATGATCATTTGGTTTTGGATTTCTGATTAAATCCTTTTTAATGATATTTTGGATGAAGATATATTTGGATTATAACATGCTAGATTTAAACAAGATTATTTAAATATGATTTTACACGTTTTTAAGGGTAAAACCGATTATAATTGATTTCAAATGCCATGAAAAAAAATTATGTTATGTAAAACATGATATTGGAGTTGGGTTTTAATTTTCATAATTTTTCAATGGAGAGTTTATTACGAATTTTCAAAGGAAAATATGATTAATTGGTTTTAGAAATTTATTTCAGAAATTATACTGAAAATTTGGGTCTAAAATTTAGATATGTTAGATAACATATTAAAAATGAATTTTTGGGAATTATTCCTAAGTGATTTACTGTGAGAATTAAATTATTTTGAAAAAGGGAGCTAAATGATTTAATTATTTTGCTTAATGGAAGAGCTTATTTGTTAAATTAATCTTGGTTTAGATATGAAAATATGCAGCAATTATTTTTGTAAAGAATTTAAAAGTTGAGGCAACCAATCACATGTTTACAAGTATGCATGTTAGTTAGAAAGTGTATGCTTTGATTGGCAATAATCAGCTTTTACCCAGAAAAGTGGGTTCCGCCTCTATTAGAAGCACCTTTCGACATTATGCTTCCGCCTTTAATCAAGTCAAAACCCCACAAAGCCGAAATCAATACAAAAGGTATCAGTATTGGTACGTAGTGCATTGGAAAAAGGCGGAAGGCATGGTGTCGAAACATAGTTTCCGATGGGAACGAGACTTTTGCTTTGCTTTTAAATGTTAAGTGCTTGCCTCTATTTTACTAAAGCTTTCGAAGAAGTCGAAACATATACTATTGAAAGAGGTTTTCTAAATAGATTACGAAGAAGGTTGCCACCTTTTAATTTTAGTATGAGCTTTCGAATGAGTCCCTTGTTTATAAAACAATGCTTTCGAAAATGGTGGTTCCGACCTAGTTGAAACCCTGCTGCTGTCCTTTTTCCTTTCGAAGGTATCAAAGTCATCAATGCATTCGAAGGTAAGCTTTTGTTTTAACTTATACTAAGCCACTTCCTAAATGCTTTTGAAAGGGTTCATGGGTTTCGAAGTCAATTGCTTCAAAGAGGGTATCGATGCTAACCTTCAATGTTTTACTCAGATGCTTTGAAGCTTTCAAAAGGATGGTGCCAAGGCCATCAAACTTTCCCCAAAAAAAATTATATGAAGATTTAGGGTTTATAAAGAGATACTTTCGTATATATTCACTTTGACCCAAAAGATGTTTTTAAAGCAAAACCCAATGGTTTCAAAAGAGTTACTTTCGTTAGTTTCGAAGCTATGTTTCTATGAATTATTAAGTAATGCTTTGTGCTTTCGAAAGGTATATTTTGGTTTCAAAAAAGAGGGTTTATAGAGCTTCAAAAGGTATATATCTAATGTTTTGTAAAGAAGTTTACGATGCTTTCGAAGGAGGTTATACAGGGTTTCAAAAGTAATGTTTTAAGGTTTCGAAAGCCTTAGATTTCAAAACAAATAACTCAATCTCATTTTAAAGGATAAGTATAGCATAAATAAAAGAGTTTGAAATGATTTTAAGTATGGAATTTGGAGAAGTTTTCCTTGATTAATAGGTTAAAGGGATTAACCAAATTTTATATAAAAGAATTTCAAGGATATTAAACCACAGGTGTTGGTACTATTATATTATTATATTTACTTTTTCATATAAATATATATATATATATATATATATATATATATATATATATATATTCACATTGCAATGGACCCATAACTGTATTTTGGGAGAAAGGGCAAAATAACCAGCTAGGTTGACCCAGTAGTAAATAAAATTTGAATTAACTCCTGAATGAGTAAAATTGCATCTAGGAAGTCAGATAGACCAAAATGTAGGATGCCTAAATATTGAAGTTGTCAGATAGCCATGTTCATAGTAAACCCATAAAAACTATGTTTAGTAAAAGTTATTGGCAATTGCCCATAGGTTCATAGTAAACCCATAAAAACTATGATTGGACAAAGTTATTGGCTGGGGACAATAGGTTTGTAGTGAACCCATGAAAACTATATCTGGATTAAGTTATTAATAGATGTCAATAGGTTCTTAGTCAACGCATGAAAACTAGGATAAGAGGGAAGTTATTGGAGTTACCAATAGGTTCAGGAAGAACCCATGTAATAGTGATGATACCGGCAGGGGCCAATAAGTTCTTAATGATTTCATGAAAACTATGAAATAGGATAGGGAGTCCATAAATTCAAACAGGTTAATAGTAAGCCCATGAAAACTATGAAATAGGATAGGGCATCCATAAGTATTAAACAGGTTATTAGTCAATCCTTGAAAACTAATAGGTTAATAGTGACCCTAGAAACTATAACTAAGACAGATAGTTAAAAATGAATGGGGATGAATAATTTAGAATTGATTTAATTATTTGTATATCATCATATTATGTTGAACTATTTTAACCATTGTGGATGCAGGAGCACAATATCTGGTTTTATAAAGGTTTTAGGATACCGGTGAGGGGAAAACTCATTCCACTAAGCGGCGCGGTCTCACTAGATATCTAAATGATTTGAGATGGTATTTTTCATACCAGGCTTTATGTCTGACTCAAACTTTATGTTTTTCCTTTAAACTCTCGCATTAGTATAAAACAGGTCATTTGCGTCGGTTGTTTTACCCCTACTACGACGGTTCAACAACCAGTGCAAATGCAGACGTTGCAACAGGCATAAACTTGTTGCTACGATTGTTTAACCATCATATGAAACTCTTTTTTCCTATGGTTTTCCAAAATAGCTGACGCGATAGGTTGGTTTTTTAAAACGGTTCTTTACAACAGTAGCAAAAAATGGCCATTTGAGTTCAAAATTGTTGCCTTTTGCAATGGTTGTCGTAAACAACTGACGCAATATATTTTGTACTATTGTTCTTCGTAGTAACGGTAACAACAAACCTTTGGGTTGTTTAAAAAACATGGCTTTTTGCTACGTATTTTCTTTCAACCATCGCAAAAAAGAGGAATTTTTTTTGCTACAATTGTTTATATAAACTAGCCCAGTCGCACTTACAAAATATCAGTAATAAAAAAATATATAAACAGATATCTAATAAAAGGCAATGAAATTTTCATAGTAAAAAGGGTACATAAATTTAAGATGTCTGCATTGTTCATACATAGCCAATATAGTACACAACAAAAAGCAACAAATACAAGAAATACATATCAGCAATTACAGAGTGAATAACATAACAAAATCAAGTTTACTCTGACGATATAACACACTGGATACAAAACAACCTTATGTTTTACATTATAACATCCTAATTTGTATGTATAAAAAAGAGCTCTGTGCTTATATTTTATGCTCCGGAGAGATGCTACGAAAAAAGGCAGCAGTCTTTGTAGAATTCACAATATAAATGTTATACATACATCGCAGACTTTAAAGCAGATTCCACGCATGTTCTCTTCAGCTTATGCTCCTTCCTTTGAAGCCCATTGGAAACCAGCAAACAGTTATATAAACAGTTAAAACTTTTTCAATAAACTTGCGGTTTTCTTTTTTAGGAAAATGAAATTCGAAAGTGGTTAAGAATTCAATAAACTTGCAGTTTTTAAAGGTCATATGAATCAAGTTTCCAATACATGCTCTTCTCATATGCACGCAGGTTTGATATTATATTTGTTTTTGTCATATGGATTTATTTGTACATAATGTTTTTCAGAGGCATTATGTATTCACAGTTTCAAATGTATAAACATGCCAATTAAATACAAAAATTTGTGTACTAGTTTCAGGTACATGAGGATCTTTCAGACATTAGAAAGCTTTGTGTTCACAAGAAAACAGTTCCCGGATTTCATTTTTGAAAATTTTGATGAAACTTCATGCATATGAGTTTTTAAGCGTATGAGTCCTATAACATATTTTTTTCTTAAATGCAAACTAGCTTTCGAGTGTCAATGGTTTTAACAGCGTCAAGTTGCAAAGTATATAAGTTAAGATGCTGAAAGCTAAAAATAACAGCTTACAAAACAAGGACGCTAGTACACAGGCTTGTCTAGCTTTACGATAAAGAAGCTTGCACATATAGCACTTTGGCTCTAACTTTCCAACATCAGTTGCAGGCTTGGATATGTGCTAATTTTGTGAGTACAATAAATCTACATAGAAGCAAAATTGGATGTAAATATAATCTTCTTAAGCACTTGATACCGGATAAACTTAAGAGCAACTCACTCGAACTATATAGTTATTGGTTTATGAAAATGTGCAAGTGCACATAACAAGCAAATCTAAGGTAAAATAAAGAAAACTCAGGCAAGTAATGAATTGGAATTGACTCGGCAATGCAAAACTGTATACTGGTTCCAAAAATTAGAATTAGTAAATGGAAAATATTTTCTTAACAGAAAGCACCTGCTCCTCTTCGATGGTTAAATATGAACAGAGAATTAATGCACTAAATATAGTGGCTACTCAATATATATATTACAAACAAATGAAGGGTGTGAAGTAAACACGAATACATGCATTTAGTTCTACGAAACTAATTGATTAATCACTTCATTTTTTCCATGTGTTGAAATATAAAAGAGAAGAGAATTATAATTTTAGAGGAGAATAAACAATTTTTTTTATAACTTGCTTTTTGTCTTACTTACAACTTGCATACAACCCAACAAAATGACCACATATATATAGTGGTTTACAACCGTTACAAACTTACATAACCTTTTTGAATAGACACCCTTTCACTTCAATAGACATGACTTTTACTTAATAGACACGACTCTTCATTTCAATAAACACGACTTTTCAGTGAACGGACACGACTCTTCACTGAACAAATACGACTTTTCATTCGAATAGACATGACTCTTTATTCGAATAGACATGACTTTTCACATTAGCAGACACGACTCTTTAATTTTGGTTTACACCAACAATGCCTTCCCTAAACCAAAATTCCTTCGAACACCCAATGCAGCAACAATTCTTGAGAAAGCAGTCCCTCCAAGCGGCTTTGTGAAGATATCAACAATTTGTTCTTCACTTCGACAATACTCAAGACTCACTTCTTCTTCATGAACGAGTTCTCGTAGGAAATGGAAACGTAGACGAATTTGCTTTGTTCTTCCATGCAAAATAGGATCCTTTGAGACAGAAATAGTAGAACTATTGTCGCAATAAATGATCGTAAGATCTTTTTGCTTGAAACTTAGATTTTCAAGAATTCCTCTTAGTCATAAAGTTTGACATCCTGCTAGAGATGCTGCGATGTACTCCGCTTCGGTGGTAGAAAGTGCCACAACTGGTTGTTTTTTTGAACACCAAGAAATAATTCCACTTCCAAGGTTAAATGCATAACCCAAAGTACTACTTGAATCATCGATACTTCCACCTAGATCGCTGTCCGTATATCCAACAAGCTTCACAGGCACATGAGCTTCATAGAAAATGTCATAGTCAATAGTTCCTTTAACGTATCGTAAAATTCTTTTTGCAGCTTCCCAATGGTTTGAGAAAGGCTTCTCCATGAATATGCTAATCAAGCTTACTACGTACATGATGTCGGGTCTTGTAGCAGTGAGATACATCAAATTTCCAACTAGGCTTCGAAAAATAGTTAGATCCACAAACTTTCATTCACCATTTTTGCACAATTCAAACCTGCAACACAAGTAGTTGAAACTGGATTTGCATTCATCATATTGAACTTCTCCAATACTTGAGCAGCATATTTTTCTTGCGAGATAAAAATCCCACATTTTGATTGCTGAACACCTATCCCTAGAAAATGATGTAATTCTCCCAAATCCGCCATCTCGAACTCCTTCATCATTGAATTTTTGAATTCAGATAACATCTCCATAATATCTCTAGTAAAAATCAGATCATCCACGTATAAACTCACGATCATGAAACCTCCTTTCGAATGCTTCTTCATGTAAAGAGTGTGTTCAAAAGGACACCTTTCAAAGCCATTCTTCAAGAAGAAATTATTGATACGATCATACCATGCACGGGGGGATTGCTTCAGCACGTATAAAGCTTTCCGCAGCTTATACACCTTTTCCTCTTCGCCCCTCTTCACAAAACCAGGAGGTTGTTGAAGATAAATTTCATCTTGAAGAAAACCATTCAAGAAAGCTGATTTCACGTCCATTTGCAGCAGCTTCCAGCCATTTTGGGCAGCAAGAGAAATCAACAATCGAATTGTATCAAGTCGAGAGACAGGAGCGAATACCTCATTGAAATCTTCCCCTTCCTTTTGCTTATAACCCTTTGCAACCAAAACGTGCTTTGTACTTGTTGATGGAGCCATCAAGATTTGTTTTTGTTTTGAACACCCATTTGACACCAATGGCTGATTTGTGTGAAGGCAAAGTGGTAAGCTCCTACGTACCATTTTTCTCAATAGACTTGATTTCGTCGTTCATTGCATTCACCCATTTTTCTTCCTTTGATGCTTCTTCATAAGTGATTGGATCTTCTCCCGCAAAAAATGCAAAATATACATGATCCGTAGTGTCAACTTCTTCGGTTGCATCATAGATTTCTCTCAAGGATCGCGTCCTTCTTTCCGCCGTTGGTGGTGAATTTTTCTCCTGCTCAGCCTCATTATTTTTAGGCTGTTGTTCTTCAATACCAACATCAGCATCAACACCTTGTTCCAAAGAAGTTTCCTCTTCAAGATTTAGAGTTTGCCATCCAGGTAATTCTGCAAAATCTGAAAAATTATAACAGCCATTTTCATCAAAGCGAACATCTCTACTGATAATCTTCTTCTTCGTCTTCGGATTGTAAAGCTTGTAAGCTTTAGTCCTTTGGCTATAACCGATGAAAATGCCTTTTTCAGATTTGTCGTCGAGGTTCGATCTTAAAGAATCAGGAATATAAGAGTATGCAAGACAACCAAAAGTTTTTAAATGAGCAACATTTGGTTTCTTGCCATACCAGACTTCATTTGGAGTGGAATCCTTTAAGCTCTTCGTTGGTGATCAATTGGTTAAGTAAACAGCACAAGAGACCGCTTCAGCCTAAAAACATGCAGGCAAGTACTTCTTCTTCAACATGCATCTGACCATATTCATTATTGTTCGATTTTTGCGCTCTGCGACTCCGTTTTGTTGAGGTGAGTACCTAGCAGTTAACTCATGGAGGATTCCATGATTTTGGCAGAATTCTTCAAACTGAGAGGACATATATTCTCCTCCACGGTCACTCCTTATATTTTTTATTTGATGACCAGAATGTTTTTCAACTTGAAATTTGAACTCTTTGAAGCAAGAGAAGGCATCTGATTTTTCTTTGACACAGTAAACCCAAAATTTTCTTATGTAATCGTCAACAAATAACAAGAAATATCTGCTGCCTCCAGGCGATGACACTTGCATTGGTCCACAGAGGTCGGTGTGAACAAGCTCTAGAGGTGATTGAGAAATCCACTTCGATTTGGATGGGAAAGATTCACGATGTTGTTTTCCCAATTGGTATTCCTCACATGCTTCGTTTATCACTTCAAGTTTAGGCAGCCCTCAGACTATTTCTTTGGTAGACATCTCCTTCAAACTCCGAAAGTTTAAATGCCCAAACCTCTCATGCCATAACCTGGAAACTTCATCATTAGAAGTAGCAATCATGCACGTATTGCTCACGATGTCAAGTTTGATCGGAAATAATTTTTTGGATCCCATCACAATATTTGCCACTTGTTGGTCGTTCTTCTTCATGCTACATTGACCTCCAACGAATCGAAAATCAAATCCTTTCTTCAGCAAGTGACCGACGCTAAGAAGATTGCTACGTATGCCTGGTACATAAAGAACCTCCGACATTTTTTCAACTTTTCCAGCCTTGATTTTGAAAGAAATTTCGCCAACACCTTGAATTTTGTATGATTTTGCATCTCCAATAGTAACCTGACCATCATCAGCTTCCACAAGACTTGAAAATAGATTTTTATTTCCAATCATATGCCTACTTGCACCACTATCCAAGTACCATACGTTTTCAACATTTCCATCCCAAGCGATCAACAAAGATTCAGATTTTTCTGCTTCATTATGCATAAAACCAGCAACTGACTTCTGTTAAGGATGTTTGTCTCAACAATCATTTGCTTTATGACCCGGCTTGTGACAGAAATTGCATTCAAAATATGGTTTTTTGCCTTTGTATTTGCCTCGCGCCTTGTTATTTTGGAATGATGGTTTCTCCTCCTTTGATTCCTCACGTTTTCCACTATTTCTGCTGTTACTTTTGCCATGGGATGGGCCTTGATCTTTTGTGGATGTGAATTGATATTTTAAGGCTTGATCTTGAAAAGAATTTGTTTGTTTACTTCTCATCAAGATCCTAGCCTCATGAGCTTCCAGCCTTCCTTGCAAGCCTTCAAGAGAAAGTGAAGCAATATCATTTGATTCCTCAATTGCAACCACAATATGATCGAACTTGATTGGTAGGCTCCGTAGATTTTTTTCAACGGCTCTTTGAGTCTCCATGACTTCTCCGTTTGAAGCCATCTGATTCATGATGGAAGTGAGACGAGTAAAATACTCTGAGATTTTCTCACTATCCTTCATTTCGAGCTTTTCGAATTCAGCTCGTAGTGACTGCAGGCGAACCTTTTTTTACTTGATCTTGGCCATAATACGTTGTATTCAATATTTTCCAAGTCTCCTGAGCATTTGCAACTTTTGAAATTCTCTCATAAACTTGAATTTCAAGTGTCTGATAGATTTGGAAGAGAGCCTTCCGATCTTTCTGTTTTTTGCTTTTTAGAAGATCTCTTTGGACAACTGTGAGTTGCGTCTCATCTTCCGGCGCATCAACACCTTCTTTAACAACTATCCACAAGTCTTGAGATTCAAGACAGAGCCTCATTAGATTGCTCCAATAATCAAACTTTTCACCGTTGAATCGAGGAACAAGGGAGACAAGGTTGTTTGACATTTTTCAACCAAGCTCTGATACCGATTTGTTAAAATATAAAAGAGAAGAGAATTATAATTTTAGAGGAGAATAGACAATTTTTTTTATAACTTGCTTTTTATCTTGCCTACAACTTGCATACAACCCAACAAAATGACCACATATATATAGTGGTTTAAAACCCTTACAAACGGACATAACCTTTTTGAATAGACACCATTTCACTTCAATAGACATGACTTTTACTTAATAGACATGACTCTTCATTTCAATAGACACGACTTTTCAGTGAACGGACACGACTCTTCACTGAACAGATATGACTTTTCATTCGAATAGACACGACTCTTTATTCGAATAGACATGACTTTTCACATCAGCAGACACGACTCTTTAATTTTGGTTTACACCAACACCATGCACATGAGTTGGTTTATGTTTTGTTAAATGTTTTATCATAAACTGATATAGGCTAAAAGTGCAAAACAAAAAAGCCGAAAAATGTTGTTTGAGCACTAATAATTTTCCAAATAAAATCAGTGGTTAAAATTTCTACCAACTTAACGCTTTCAGTCAGTTGTTGATCATTATTTTAAAGTTAAAAAAATTTGAGCCCACATTTCGGTATCGTGTCATATACGAACATCTGCGACCCAATTGTTATGATCAACGATTCAATCTTGAACGAGCTTTCTCTTAAACATCAATTGACTTCCCTAAACTATGGATAGGGAGTAAGATAATGAAATAAATTACAATTTTTTTTTCTTCCTTTTTTGTTACTTTACGATCTCTTAGAAACAATTTCAACAAGAATATTTTTATGGCTAGAAAACATGTCTGCAACTTCGCATCCAAAGTGGGCAGTCTGATTAATATTTAGACCAAAAAGATTTAAATATAAATTGTGTGAAAATGTGGTTAATTATATGTAGCTGTTGAGCCTTGATGTCATTTGTATATTTTGCTTACTTAATGTTATATGTTATTGTACTAATTAGTTCATATACAGTACCTTTTTCTCTTTAAATCTAATAATAATTACTTTATTTCTTTTTCTAAAGAACATTAACAGTTTAGGTATTCAGATCATAAGCATTACATGAGCAGTAAGTATCCTTCATAAACCTGAAGGAGAAGATTTCCCAGGAACAAAAACTGTATATTAATTATACAGTTAAAGCTAAATATCAATGCAAAAGAAGTATGCACTGTTGTTTGTGGGCATTTCTATCATCATCTATATTGAACATGAGTAAGAAAGGGATAATATATATCCTTCCTCACAGCATAAATTCTGATAACGACATTTACTTGTTGGATTAATATTTTCAGGTGAGTGTTGTTTGTTTGGGGACAGTTATACATGATTTTATATCAAATAGAGGGTAAAATACACTTAATTGTTATATATAGAATATAGTTAGATACCAATGATTAAATTTAGCAATTCCTACTAAGTTATATTATCAAAGTTTATGAACTTTTAAAGGACGAAGATAGAAAAGGATGCTACAATTTGCAATGTGGAGGGTAATTTATTCAAGTGACTAGAAAAGCACACAGCGGTGGAGCTTTTGATTCTATTCAGTTTACAATGGACCTCAAAAAGTTATGCACCGCTCAATATTTAAGGTACTGACATGAAATCAGACATAGTAATGGATATGCGGTATCATAAATATACATAAACATATGCATATTTGAGTTGATTATAACAGGATAATACAAGAGACAGATGGTGGTTGAGGTTCAACAACGTAAATGTAGGATACTGGCTAGAGGATTTATTCATGAATGAGACAACGGCTAATTCAGCTTACTGGAATGTGCATGTGTGCACGTTTTAGTCTGGACAAAATCATACAAGAACATAACTGAAAACTAGACAATAAACAAAGAAATCACCAACTGAAAAAAAAAATTTTGCATGGAAAATATACAAAAAGGGAACGAACACCCAAATCAGCAAGCAAAATTTTCACTGGCATGATCAAGGTAAGAGCTTATTGCATTCACCACGGATCATTTGGAACATCATGGAACCTTATTCATTTACTAATAATAAGGTTATTTTGCGGCACCATGGAGCATGAAAAAAATTACCCCGCCATCCAAACCCCTTCATCATGATCAGAACGTGCATAATTTGCATTAAAATCCAAACGCCTATTTATTACCAATCCATCAAAACTACAAGTTATTAGTCCAAACCTATTTTTATGGATATTTAAAGTAATTTCCGTATGGGGTCTTCGTGTATATTTCTGCTCTGGATTAGGCCTGTGATTTTGTCACTATCTTTAACGCTAACTGTGATTTTTTTCCCAAATATAAATTAGCCAAAAATAATTGCTTTAAGGAATATCTTAACACGGTTAGAAATAATATTAACATATTCAAACTTAAGTTTAATAATTTTGTCCCTAATAATATTTTTATTAATTCCTATACTAATTTAAATAATGTTCACATGATGCAGTATAATTTTCTTCCTATTATAGGCCCTTAAAGTAGTTTCTTGTATTGTTTTTATCTTTGTTTTTATTTCTTACTTTTTAGTCCTTTAGTATTGTTAGCTTTTGGTTCTAGCTTTTCCTTGCTTTAATTTTCCTTTTGGTTTTTATTCTCACATATATGTATATAAAATCTATTTGTATACATATATGTGATTCATTCTAACTTGGTTTCCTAGTTTTGTTTCAGGTTTGGTTTAGATAGGTTGCTAGTTTTCTCTTGACTGGTTTTCAGGATAGCTTGCAGCTTTGTACTGGTTGGCAGGATTGCTTTTCACAGGGATTCCGACCGCGTCTTGCACTCCTGGGTGGCTACTCAGTGTCTTCAGAGTGGAATTCTTCTTTTTAGTTCGCCCCTTGGTGTTCTTCTTTATGGATCTTCTCTTATTTTGTGGGTGTTGTATTTTAGTTTTTCTGGTTTTAGATACCTCTAACACTCTATTATCGGGCGGTGGTCTTGCCGGAGCTCGGTATTAGGGTTTAATGGGTGGTGGTTTTGCCGGAGCTCATTTGAGGGGCATCTACTTCTTTATTTTTTCTAATTGATAGTCTTGTCACCTGCCAGGCATGTTGGCAGCTCCTTTATATTTGTTATATATATAGCTCCATGTATGCTCTCCTCGTTTTTTAGAGGATCGCACATTTCTCTCAAAAAAATGCTAACTGTGATTTTGGAGTTTCTATATTATTACTTGTTTACTTTTTGTCACTAATAATAACACATGCCTGAATTTAATTGTTGAAGTTTTACTTTATTACAATTATGGGTTGCAGTCGACGAAAAAAATCCGTTTTTTTGAATAGTTGGTATTTATTTTTGTTTGGAAGGACCGGTAGTATGATTGGATGTAGTTATCTCATATTCAAATACCAAATGTATGATAATAAAATTTTCACTACTATATTCTACATGATCTTTCGAAATAGTTAAATAAACTAATGAAGTCAGTTACAACTCTACCTAAATCCCTGTTTCTTTCAAAGTATAAATTGTTGATGTATTCATCAAAATATGTCTTCGTAGCAACGTATTTATCAGCCTTTAACTGCTCACCATTACCTAACATTAGAGCAAGCATAGGATATCTACGCTACATGTGGGTATTGCCATTCAATCTATCCTTGCCAATTCAGTTTACTTCTGTAACGACCCGAAATTTTCGAAGCCGAAAATTCCAGATAGTTATGAAAAAGAAGAAAGAGATAGAATAAGAAGAAGAAGAACAGAAACATCAACATCTCACATTCGCAGCGGATAAAATATAATAGTAAATAATAACAGTCTACAAAAGAATATTATATCTGTCGATTACATTTTAATACACCAGAGTTTCACATATACACAGTCACTGAATATACACAATTATTATATCACAGATTTACAATAATATAACACAGCGGAAATACCCTATACATTCCTGCCATCCGGCTCGCCTCCTGAGCTCCAGAACGTCCTTACCTGAAAATCTGTAATACTCGGTCTGACCCGAGAATTACACCAAAGTAACACTTGGGTCAGGCTGGAAACCAGCGTGAGTAAACCCAACTAACATGGAATACCAAAGCAAACAACTTATATAAACCCGGGTAACTTATATCAATTCACAAAGCCACAATTTATTATAGACAATCACTTATTCCACATATAAGTTTCTGAATACCAAGATTTAGATTTAAAATCGTCCAATTCCTTTAAAACACTTCATTCCAGTCTATAAATTTCACATACCCATCTATAAAAATTCGAAGTGGTTTCGGGTATTTACCCAATACCCGACCCCGGTCTCTTCGAAAACTCGTGTCATCCTAACCCAAGTTATCCAATTGAAATAAACAACATTTCATATCAGAGATACCAACTCATTCAAAGCATCCAATACCATTCAATCACCCATAAGCAAAGCTTAATCACATACAAATCAATTCAATTGATTCTAATTGAATTTCAAACCTCAATCACTTAGATTCCTTCATCCAGTATTAATTAATTCCAAATCAATTAATTAGTCAACCCATCTTTATTCATCTTAATTAATCACCCTGAATTAATTATCTTTCAATTACATTTCAAGTAATTATCTTTAATTAGTTTCACGATATTAATTATCCTTAACCAATGTCAATAAGAAATCTTAATTACTTCATGAATTAATTAACTATATTCATTACATTAATCCTTAATTACTTATATTAATTAACTTCTCATAAGTCACATATATTGATTTATTTTCTTAACTAATCAATCTCTATTCACATCATTAATTAAATAAATTAATGATTTCTCATTTACATTTCAATTTATTCTAATCTGATTTATTTCTTTCCAATTCATTTTTTTATTTTTATTCCTAAAATTATTTCATTTCAAAATTCACCCTTATATTCTTTCCAAAAAAATCCAATTTAATATATTACAGGGTACCGAAATATTCGAGCAATCCATAGCATTCAATATTCCAATTACCAATAATATCCATCACAGAATATCAATCACTTCAATATGTGCTATCTATTACGATATAATATAGCACATCAATTCAATTCAACCATTCAACCAATCATTTCAATTTAACCATTTAAATTCAAATAAAAACCCAGAAGCGTGAGATTTACTCACCTTTAATTTTGCAATTCAAATCCGATCTCGATTTGTTTCCTTCAGATTTAAACCTTGTATAAACAGTTATACGATTTATTAATATCTTACATAATCGAACAATCAACTATCCCTTTTAACAATTTTTTTATTTAACTAAAAAATTAATTTAAATTAATTACTTCATGTGATAATTTTAATTGACTAATGGTTTAATTAAATTATTGATAAATTTTATTTAAATCAAATTGTTCGAATTGAAGTCCACTTTAAAATTTTAAAGTGTTATTGAAATTCCCAGATTTACTTACTGTCCTATATATATATATATAACCGATCCAAAATAAAATTGTTTAAGCCGTTTGTTTATTTAACTATTTGAAATAAGCAAATTTTAAACTTACTTCTTTTTTTCTTTTTATAAAATCAAAGCTTTTGAAAAAAAAACAAGGTTAATATACCTTACAGAAGGATGAACCAAACTTAGTAGACCTTCCTCACCCTCGCGAAGGCAGACCACACGATTTACCACCATTAGGCTCCAACCAACACCGCAAGCCGTACTTCCTTCGACAGCAATCCCAATCGTGACCCCTCCCCCTAGAATCGACGATGGAAGGTTGAGAAAAGTGGAACCCTAGCTCGCGCCGTCTTCTCATCGACGCCACTCCATCACTCGCCGTGCCATAAGCCTCCACATTCCCTTCTCCTTGCGCGATTTCGCGTTTGCCCCCTTTTTTGGGCCTGGAGGGAGGATTGAAGATGAAAGAAGAAACGGCCATTAATCTATTTCATGAAGTAAGAAAACGGGAAGGAAGAGTAAAGAGGCCTGCGATATTAACAACCATTTTCTTTTTTTTCTTCGTTTGATTTTTTTCTGGAAGCTTGAGGGAGACGAAGACGTATATAGCTTGGGAATGGCTCCCTGCGTACGATTGTTGACTTATAAAAATATCTTGTGTTGTTAAAAAAATATCTTTGCTAATTTATTTTAAAATTTTATTATCTTATATAAAACTTCCAAAATGCCTCAACGCTTGCTACTTAAAATTCGAACTCCTCTTGAGGAATGCCGTGAGGCGATTATAAAGTTTTACCCATATTCCGAATATGATAGAACGTGTTTCGGAAGCTAATTCAATCGTATGTGGAAGTTAGCTTTATAAATCGATTAAAATAGTTTCTAAGCATTTTGAGCTGCCAGGGTCAAACGACAACTACGATTGCTATGAAAATTAAAATCCGATAATAACTAACTATTACGGATCCAATGGAACTGGTTTCGCCGAATTCCGAGGCTGTGCCTCGGAAGGCTAATTTTAAATTCAATTTAAACGATATATTATTAAAATTAAACAAACCACCTTTAAATTAAATTTCAACCATTCTATTATCATCAGTATCATCATTATATATTTATAAGCCTTCAGATTGTTTTAAACAGGCTTAGAAATTTCAGATTCAACAATTTACCCAATTTCAATTATTAAATTCAATATTTAAACTATATATTTCAATGATTTAATTATCAAGTAAATATTGATACCTGGAATTTAAGTTAAAATTAACTTTTAGATATTTTAAATCAATTAACTATTCAAATTTAAATTGTTAGAAATTCCGGATCGTCACGTTCCTCCCCCCTTAAAAGAATTTCGTCCCCGAAATTACTAGTTAGGAAGAATGGTTCAAAACCCGTTTACCTTTTTCCAAACTCACAACTCAACACCCTACCAACTATTTTTTTTATTAAAGGCCCACTATCACCTCAACCAACTTTCTAAAACCTCTATAGTTTCCAACAATATTATTTACTCCTCTTATTCAAATTTAATTTAAAATTCAAATTTAAATTATCACAATTTTCTCAAAAATTTTCTAACTCTCTAAATTACCGAATTTTTTTGCCACCGTCTCCTTTGCGCGGCTAGCTCGGTACAACTACAAAAGGCCTCTACGGGCTCCCAAATTCCAAAAGAAAACAAAAGCCAAGTGGCTAGATCAAAAACCCAATCCAATTTCATACAGAAACATAAATACATACCTTTTTTTCGGGAAATTCAAATTTATCTTTTGGAATCACAATCAATTTTCCTTTTTCCTTATAATACCTGCATATCCTGCTCAGCAATAATATCCAATCGTGACCTTTCAAATCATTGTATACATTTTCCTACATAAGTTTCATACCCACTTCTATTCAAATTAGTTTTTCCCATTTCCATATGATTTCAATTTGTCTTCAATTCTGAATATTAAATTTTACCTTTCAAGTATAACTGATTCATATTAGTTTCATCTACTAATTTACTTTAATTTCTAATTTGAAGTCGTTTTTTCGTTAACAGAATTTTTTCCAAAATTTTCAAAAATTTTCTAACTCCCAAAATTTTCGAAATTTTTTGGCAGAGTCTCCTTTGTACGGAGTAGCTTTTGCAATTTGACAAGAGAACATTGACCCACACGGTCGGAAAACGCAAAAATAGTTTATATTTCCTATTTTTATTGCGTAGGCGTATCTTTATTTAGCATTTTTAGCAAGCAGCTTATTAATTTAAGCAATTAGCGCAATCTAAACCAGCCAAACAGCCTTCAGATACCTGTACTTACTCAATTTAAATATGTAAGTGCCATATATAGGAAATTTGTTAGCATTTCACTTACTTTCAATAGCTAGACACATGTATATCATAAGCAACATGCACCAAAACGCTTTCTATAAGCGATTTATATAATTTAAAGCAAATTCAATTGCTTTCAACCAATTCATAAGCCATTTCATTCAGTTTTAATGGTTTGTAACTCAATTTCTTGTATTCAATTGATTTTTAATCCGAACAAGCTCATATTCACTTCAGTTAATTCTAAAACCAATTTATTTAGTCCCTATCAATTCATAGATTTTGAATTACTTTTGTTTACGTCAAACGATAATTATTTATATGTAAATTCGGTGATACTCGCTTGATAGAGTATCTATTTTAGTTTATAACTACTTTAAAATAATTTCAACTCATCCTGTATTTAATTCCGTTTCATTTCTAATTTATTCACCAACCATTCATTGCATTTCATTCCATCTCCGCATTGGATTCATTTAAAACTATTTCATTGAGCTTTACAACATTCGATGCTTATATTAGTATCCATTTTCCAAAAATAAATTTAACCCAAACTTTTTATTTATGATCTTCCATTCTAATAACACAATACCAACTAAAACTTCGATTTTAATTTTTTTTATTCGACCAGACTTCATCTATTTATTTTATTTTTTTATCCGATTAACTCATTTATCCATACCATTTTTAAAAATTTTAATTCACTTAGTTAATTCATTTCGAATTTATGTTATTAATACAAAACCATTCTCAATTTATTTCTATTCACTTGGATTTTGTTTGCAATTCAAACAATGTCTGTTATAATTCAATTTCATTTCATTCGACAACACTTTCCTTGTATCTGATTTACTTGCAAATTGCGTTAGATATTATTCACAACACACTTGAATTTTATTTATAATTCATCCCATCACTATTGCAATCTCATTCTATTTTAATAGCACTCCACTTATTTAATTCATTATCAAATCCAAGTCGAGTTCTATTTACAATTCGAATTCACTTCCAAACTCCATTATTTATTTACAATCCATTTATTTACCCAAGTTAAATTTTATTAACATACTCAATCAAACAATTATGTAGCCAATTAGCTTACTTTCAATTTTTAAATCAAAATTCGATTTTATTACAAAAATCACTTCATTAAATTTTTCTGAGTTCAAATTTTGTTTTTCATATTTCCAGTTTGGATTTTCTTTCATTTTCCAAAATTCCAACACCTTTATTTTAAAAAAAATTAAAAAGCTTTTAAATTCACATAATACTATTAAATTAACTCTTTATAAAAATACTTTTTATAACTCGATGTCTCAACCAGTCCATCCTTGTTCTCACAGAAATTCAGTCATACGTTGATCAGGCGTAGGACTGAAAATCTATAAGTACTTGGTAAACTCGTATTCAACACCCAGTGAAAATACTTGGAAAATAATTTTATTGAAAATATAGAAAACAATTTTTGAAAATGAGGAAATATCTTGGTGAGAATGCTCTGGAAATCATCACCCCCATCCATGGTCGCAGTTAACCTGATGGTTGCGGTGCCATCCCGACAAAATCCATAGATAACTGTAGGCCTCCGCGCCCCTCAATTACGCCATGGAACCCACTACAGATCGCAGCTACAACCGGGGTTACGTAGCTATCACAGTAAAAACCCATATAACTGTAGGCATGAGCACCCTCGAATTTCGCTGCCAAAAGAATGAAATTTCTCTACTCCACTCGACCATAGATCGCAGTCTACCGATGTTGCATTTCCTTTCCGGAAAAATCAAGTGTAGACTGTTGGCACTCATCCTCCACATGATTTTTGCTATGGTCCTCATAATAGATCGCAGTGACATCGGGTTACACTGTCATCACAG
The DNA here is from genome assembly GCA_030765085.1 of Allium cepa. Taxonomy (NCBI): domain Eukaryota; kingdom Viridiplantae; phylum Streptophyta; class Magnoliopsida; order Asparagales; family Amaryllidaceae; genus Allium; species Allium cepa. Next base: position 125,774,084 of record CM060939.1, read on the forward strand.
CATAACCGAATGCCCCCGTAGGCATCAGCGCCCTCGACTTTCGCTATCCAATAATCCTCAGGAACTAGTTTATCCATACTCCTCACATGATCAACTTTAGAACCCCCCCCCCCCCCCCCCCCCCCCGGGCTCAAGGCAGCACCACCCGATGGCACTCCTGAGAAGTTCATTTCAAGGGAGCGCCTTTTCCCCCAGATCATAATCAAAACATTTTATACTATACACATATAGTATCTTCAAATCATACACCTAGTATGATCTTATACAAAGCTCCTTTACACAAAATCGATTATTCCAAAATCGATAATTTTCAAACTAGGCTTTCCAAATTCAATATTGATTTGACCCAAAAATCAAAAGCCTTTCCAAATTCAAAGGTTTCCAAAACCTTTTTCCAAAATCCTCATAAGATCCTTTATATATATAAATATATATAATTTTTTTTAAACTTTAGATCATTTCAATATTGTATAAAATTTCCTTTATACTTCAAACACTTTCAAAAATCCTTTTTCTTCCAGCAATAAATTCAACAAGGGGAGATTTATCTTATATAACAAAGATATATAACTTTTTTATTCAAAATCGAATATTCCTATTTGATTACTCTTTTCAATATCAGTTTCATTCAAATCCGTACGATGTACACATATCATCCGTACGCTATACCAATCTGGTCGCCCACTCGATCACACAATTTCACTTCCGAACTAGTATCATCCACCCGACCTCCTAGTGCGGACTCAGATCTGGTTTCTTGATCAGAAACCATCATTCTCCTTGCATAGCCATAACTATGATAGAGAATATACAGAACCAATCAACAATCCATATTTAGGTTCGCCGTTGAAAATCGAGTGAAAAATCCCAACTCGGATCGATAAACTATCTCGAAATTCTGTGCTCGAATCTGGATCAAATCACTTATGCGAATAGAATAATATACGTACATTCTACGTATTTATTTCCATTGTATCGGCCAAATCAATTTCTCTTCCTATTCACATTTCCTTTAGTTCCCTTTTACTTATTTACAATTGCCTTAACTCTCATTGAATTATCACTTCAATCCTTTTTTCAGTTGGGTATTTAAATCAATAACAGTTTGAACTCCGACCAGTTTATATTTAGAAAATAGCTTGAGAATTTTAAAAATAGATAAGTAGTTGAAAAATATTTATTAGTTTACAAAATAGCTGTAAAATAGTTATGTAATTGTAAAATAATTGAGAAATAGATAAATAGTTTCGGAAATTTTAGATAATTGCAAAACAGTTGTAAAATAGTAATTAATGTGTAACATAGTTGAAAAATAATCATTAGTTTATAAAACAGTTGAAAAATGGTTAAATAGCTCCAAAAATAATTGTAAAACAAGTATAAAATAATTTAATAGCTTAGAAATTGTATATATTTAATAGCTTAGAAAAATAAGTTTATATCAAAACAATTTATATTGAAAATAGTCAAGAGTCAACTGTTCACTTCCCCAACAATTCAACTTAAATTTCCACTTCCATTTAATTGACTCAATTCTAACTTGAATAACTTCAATTTCTATTGAAATTTATTTAAACCCAATTCAAGTTGAAGCAATCTTGATTCCCTTCCCAATTTAAATCAAATTCCATTTGATTTTAACCCTATTCAACTTTAATTATAATTTCAAATTATTCCAATCAATTTGAATTATTATCAATTGAACCCATTTCAAATTCAAATCATTTCAATATAATCCAGTTCAATTTTCCATTTTAATTCTTAAACTTATACATCTTCAATCACCATTCCAATTAATTCAAACCAAATTCAATTTTGAACTGATTCAATTTCAATCTTGAATTTAAACTACCTTGAATATATAAATTCGAGTTAAATTCTCAAAAGTTGGTTTAACTTTTTTAAACCAAATTAACTTTTATTCAAAGTTTTTAATCAATTTAATTTCTGAGTCCAATTCTCAGAATTCCATTTTAAATTATCTTTACTTATGTATTTCAAGGTTCAAATAAGAGTTCAATACAATTTTATTTTAAAATTTTAATTTATTATTAAATTTTATCTTCCAGTTTGAAGCCAGTTCTTAAACAATTTTAATTTACAAACTCAATTATTCAAATTTTCAGTTTAAAGTGATTCCATATCCTTAATTTCAAATTAAAGTTAGATTTCCCTTTTATCTCAATAATGGATATATTACCACACTTCATTTCTCATTTATTTAAACAAAACCAATTCGCAATTTAAGGATTTTTCATAACAATAGGATGATATTACCCATTTTATTTTAAAATGTCCATCCATTTCCAATTTCCAGATTTCAAACCCATTTTGAGATTGCACAAACTACCAATTCAAGTTGTTCATTCAAACTTATTTAACTTCTCCCAAGTTAAACTCAATTTACTTAATCCAATCAACCTCATTCAATCCTTAAACTTCACAATAATAATCTTCCCACTTAAAAACTTTTCACTTTGGGTATCGCATCCCATTCCAAGTTTCAAACTCAACATTTAGAGTTTATTCAAACTATTTTTGATTTATGTTTATTCCTTATTCATACATATTATTTCCTTTACACACGAGGTCATCCTTAAATTTTAGACCACTTTTGGTTTTTAATTCAAATCAAATTTTCAAACAACCCATTGTTCGCAACAAGTCCCAGTTATCCAAATAATACTTATTTATTATTTTTCATTACTTTGAAACAAAATTTTCAAATTCTGGGACCAGATTTAGAATTTCATTTTTCAATCAATTAAATTTTAATTTGGTTGTATTTCTATTTCTACTTAATTTAATTCCAATTCAAGACTTCAATTTGGTTGTATTATTTTACTTCTTAATTTTAATTTCAATGATTAACAACCAATCACCTTAATATTTATTAGAAGGAAATATTGCTTTATATATCAAAATATATTTTTATATACAATCATTTAAAACCTTTATATAAGAAAACAACAAGTACGCGCTCATATATATGTATATATATACTCAACCCATTCTAGAGTACTACGGACTCTACTTAATGAATAACTCCCACCAGAGCCGTGGTTCTCGCTTAACCTTTCAGCTCTGGTACCAACTGTAACGACCCGAAATTTTCGAAGCCAAAAATTCCAAATAGTTATGAAAAAGAAGAAAGATATAGAAGAAGAAGAAGAACCAAAACATCAATATCTCACATTCGCAGCGGATAAAATATAATAATAAATAATAACAGCCTATAAAAGAATATTATATCTGTCGATTACATTTTAATACATCAGAGTTTCACATATACACAGTCAATGAATATACACAATTATCATATCACAGATTTACAATAATATAACACAGCGGAAATACTCTATACGTTCCTGCCATCCGGCTTGCCTCCTGAGCTCCAGAACGTCCTTACCTGAAAATCTGTAATACTCGGTCTGACCCGAGCATTACACCAAAGTAACACCCGGGTCAGGCTGTAAACCAGCGTGAGTAAATCCAACTAACATGGAATACCAAAGCAAACAACTTATATAAACCCGGTAACTTATATCAATTCACAAAGCCACAATTTATTATAGACTATCACTTATTTCACATATAAGTTTCTGAATACCAAGATTTAGATTTAAAATTGTCCAATTCCTTTAAAACACTTCATTCTAGTCTATAGATTTCACATACCCATCTATAAAAATTCGAAGTGGTTTCGGGTATTTACCCAATACCCGACCCTGGTCTCTTCGAAAACTCATGTCATCCTAACCCAAGTTATCCAATTGAAATAAACAACATTTCATATCAGAGATACCAACTCATTCAAAGCATCCAATACCATTCAATCACCCATAAGCAAAGCTTAATCACATACAAATCAATTCAATTGATTCTAATTGAATTTCAAACCTCAATCACTTAGATTCCTTCATCCAGTATTAATTAATTCCAAATCAATTAATTAGTCAACCCATCTTTATTCATCTTAATTAATCACCCTGAATTAATTATCTTTCAATTACATTTCAAGTAATTATCTTTAATTAGTTTCACGATATTAATTATCCTTAACCAATGTCAATAAGAAATCTTAATTACTTCATGAATTAATTAACTATATTCATTACATTAATCCTTAATTACTTATATTAATTAACTTCTCATAAGTCACATATATTGATTTATTTTCTTAACTAATCAATCTCTATTCACATCATTAATTAAATAAATTAATGATTTCTCATTTACATTTCAATTTATTCTAATCTGATTTATTTCTTTCCAATTCATTTTTTTATTTTTGTTCCTAAAATTATTTCATTTCAAAATTCACCCTTATATTCTTTCCAAAAAAATCCAATTTAATATATTACAGGGTACCGAAATATTCGAGCAATCCATAGCATTCAATATTCCAATTACCAATAATATCCATCACAGAATATCAATCACTTCAATATGTGCTATCTATTATGATATAATATAGCACATCAATTCAATTCAACCATTCAACCAATCATTTCAATTTAACCATTTAAATTTAAATAAAAACCCAGAAGCGTGAGATTTACTCACCTTTGATTTTGCAATCCAAATCTGATCTCGATTTGTTTCCTTCAGATTTAAACCTTGTATAAACAGTTATACGATTTATTAATATCTTACATAATCGAACAATCAACTATCCCTTTTAACAATTTTTTTATTTAACTAAAAAATTAATTTAAATTAATTACTTCATGTGATAATTTTAATTGAAAATTTTATTTAAATCAAATTGTTCGAGTTGAAGTCCACTTTAAAATTTTAAAGTGTTGTTAAAATTCCAAGATTTACTTACCGTCCTATATATATATATATATATATATATATATATATATATATATATGATCCAAAATAATTTTTTTTAAGCCGTTTGTTTGTTTAACTATTTGAAATCAGCAAGTTTTAAACTTACTTCTTCTTTTTCTTTTTATAAAATTAAAGCTTTTGAAAAAAACAAGGTTAATATACCTTACAGAAAGATGAACCAAACTCAGTAGACCTTCCTCACCCTCGCGAAGGCAGACCACGCGATTTACCACCATCAGGCTCCAACCATCATCGCAAGCCGTACTTCCTTCAATAGCAATCCCAATCACGACTCCTTCCCCCTCGAATCGACGATCATAGGTTGAGAAAAGTGGAACCATAGCTCGCGCCGTCTTCTCATCGACGCCACCCCATCACTCGCCGTGCCATAAGCCTCCACGTTCCCTTCTCCCTTTCGCGATTTCGCGTCTGCCTCCTTTTTTTTTGATTTCGGCCTGGAGGGAGGATTGAAGATGAAATAAGAAATGGCCATTAATCTATTTCGTGAAGTAAGAAAAGGGAAAGGAAGAGTAAAGAGGCCTGCGATTTTAACAACCATTTTCTTTTTCTTTTCTTCGTTTGATGTTTTTTCTGGAAGCTTGAGGGAGACGAAGACGTATATAGCTTGGGAATGGCTTCCTGCGTACGATTGTTGACTTATAAAAATATCTTGTGTTGTTAAAAAAAATCTTTGCTAATTTATTTTAAATTTTTATTATCTTATATAAAACTTCCAAAATGCCTCAACGCTTGCTACTTAAAATTCGAACTCCTCTTAAGGAATGTTGTGAGGCGATTATAAAGTTTTACTCATATTCTGAACACGATGGAACGTGTTTCGGAAGCTAATTCAATCGTATGTGGAAGTTAGCTTTATAAATTGATTAAAATAGTTTCTAAGCGTTTTGAGCTGCCAGGATCAAACGACAACTCCGATTGCTATGAAAATTAAAATCCGATAATAACTAACTATTACGGATCCAATGGAACTAGTTTCGCCGAATTCCGAGGCTGTGCCCCGAAAGGCTATTTTTAAATTCTATTTAAACGATATATTATTAAAATTAAACAAGCCACCTTTAAATTAAATTTCAACTATTCTACTATCATCAGTATCATCATTATAAATTTTGTAAGCCCTCAAATTATTTTAAACAGGCTTAGAAATTTCAGATTCAACAATTTACCAATTTCAATTATTAAATTTAATATTTAAACTATATAATTCAATGATTTAATTATCAAGTAAATATTGATACCTGGAATTTAAGCTAAAATTAACTTTTAAATATTTTAAATCAATTAACTATTCAAATTTAAATTGTTAGAAATTCCGGGTCGTCACAACTTCAAATTAACTAATGGTTAGTAGCTAAATACCTCGGTGAGATCATCAGCATTGGACTGAAGCTGACCAACGAGAGAAGAAACTTGCTCGCTTAAGTTCACAACCTCGTTTTCTTCAATTCACTGCCCCGTTTCTCCAAAAGCTCATTCAATTGTGTATTCATGACATCAGGAAACAATATCGCATCTTTCAATGATTTTATTTCTTCCCTTTGTTTCAAATATAAATCTCTTAACTTCTCCACCTATATATGGTACACACTTTCAGTTTCATATTCAAATTAGATCTTCACTTACCTTGGAAAAAGCAACTGCCTCTTCAACGCTTCCACATTCACAAGCCTCATTGGCCTCTTGCCTCTCCGTACCCAGCTATAAATCCCTCATTGCTTCAATGGCCTCTTCCATCTCCATACCCAGCTGCCTCTTCAACGCTTCAACGTTCACAAGCCTCTAGCCTCTTCCTTTCGGAAAACGACATGGAATCGTTCGAGTTTGATGTCAATTTAGGGTTTAGGTTCGATAGTGCTGACCAGATGTGGTGGGCCTATTATATTTTTTGATTTGGATTGCTGTTGATTTTACTTTTTGATTTCGATCTAAGATGGTGCTGTGAAATATTATTACTGTAGACCTTAAAAAATATTTGGGTGAAACTTAAAATTTTGCCGTGGAGTTAAATTTTTTGTTTTGGAGCTAAAATAAATAAGAAAGTGTCGCAAATAGGTATTTGCTACGGTTATGAAAATAACGGTAGCAAATAACATCGTATTTGCTACCGTTATAGACAAAAACTGTCAGAAATTACTTTTATTAAATTTTCTTCTGCTTCTCATAGACCAACTGCTACGGTTTTTAAGAAGACTTGTCGCATATTATACTATTTGCTTCTATTTTTATCTAAACCGTCGCAAATAAGGCGATGCAAAAGATAGATTTTATACTAGTATCGGGTACTCAATTGATTTTAAGTAGTTTGAGAGTTGAGCTTTTTATGTGCCTCTTTTAACGAATAAGCTTTCGAAGACGTGCATGAGGCATGATAGTTATTTAGAGTTCTCTTTTATTTTGATTCCGTCGTGTTGTTGTTGTAAAGGCAAAGTTGTTAAATTGCCTATATATACTCTGGTCATCCAATGAGGCATTGATGTGCACGTAAGTGTGCATATTTTTACTTCCATATTTAATCTGATTTAATTAAATAAATGAGCATATATGGTATTTTAACATGTTTAAATCCAAATTTCAATTATTTTCGAATCATCATATACATCTTCATACAGAGGGAAAATGGTCATTTTTGTGCATATATTAATTTGAGAAAATTTACTTGGACATTTTTATGTTATTATATAGGAATTTGAATTCGAATGGAAGATGTCTTCATTGAAATATGCATGCATAAGAGTTAGATGACAAATGAAGATGGAAATAATTCAATTCATGCAATATGGAGGACCCCACTTACCCACTTACCTTGATATACAACTAGGAGCTAATGCACATGTTAGTGAAGATGAAAGTTACATGCACATCTAATGGTGGATTATGCTCATAACAATTTGAAGGTCACGCTTCCTAGAGGGTATTTTGGGTAGTCTCCAAAAATATGCATTAGGGTTTTAGACTTGTACAAATACCTCATATGTTCATGTGATGAAGCTCTTAGCCTCCTCTTTACTTAGTTTAGTTTGAGGCTCAAAAATAAACATAAACTCTCCTATTCTATTTTATGGCTTCTTAGCCATTTTCTCTTACGTAATTTTCTTATATGCAATTTTAATTCATGTTATTTTATTTCAAGATTTTTTCTTTTATGTTAGTAGTTTAGATTAATTATTGCAAGTAGTTTAGCTCTCTGTTTATTTTAATTAGCTTGCATTTTTCTCTCTTTTTGTTTCATGTTGAACTCTACATTTGTTGAAATGATAACAAATATGAGAAGCTAACCCCTTCAATTAGGGGTAATGAAGCTCTTTTAATCATATAGATTCAACATTTTGCTAATCTGTGATCTCTTTTTGTGCTTAATGAAAATGTTTGATGTGGTAAATATTTTTCTTTTAGCTTTGATTCGATAGCCTATGTTGTTGACACCAACTAGGCTATGCTTAAATAAACACAAACACAAATTACCTCTTTATCTACATACAATTACGGCAATGAAGTGAATTTTAAATCAAAATTTGATGGTCTATATTATTAAACAATTGTAAATAGATCGTGCTTAAAGAGATTTTATTCAAGTTTATTAACATTTTCTTGAGAGTTAACAAATGATTTAGCAGGTATGTTAAAATTTGATGGTTTATGTTTGGCTAATTAATAGCACAAAAAGGCCATACTTATGATAAACATATTAACTAAATTTACTAATGACCAGAAGAGAGATTATAATTTCATGTTGTGCTGATTTATGTGATCATGAGAGTGGATTTATCTCTAAATTGTCTTTTAATCTCATAGTTTTCATTCACTTTTATAGTAGTTAGTTTTTGTAGTTTTTTGTAGTTAACAACGCTCCCAAATTCTTGGTTTAATTTGATTGAGTAGAAATTCTAAAATCAATACAATTCCCTGCGGATCGATCCGTACCCGCCACGTACTAAAATTGTATGTCGTGCGCTTGTGGTTATTTTCAATTAAAATTTTATCAGCTATTTTCTGACTCGATGTAAATTTAGCCTTTAAATAGGCATCTTCATATGTCACTCTTGGCGTATGTTTTAATAAATACATTTTCTCTACACATGGCTCTCATATTGAGATTATGTAATGAATTTGAAATATTTTGAAATGGAATGAGAAAGATGTTTGTTGATTTTTAAATTTTTCCATATCCATGTGTTTCTATTATATCAGTGTATCTAATAATATCGTATTTGATCGCCGAGGATTAACAGCTATGGATGACTGCAGCATCCGTAGCTGTTAGTTTTAGGCCTCCAAGTGGGGGATGTTACAATCATTTGTCGAATAAGATGTCATGTTTAGACATATTATTACCACCAAGACCCCTTATTTGCATTCTTGCAAATGATTTATACTATCATTACCTAGCTTAATCAAGCTAAATCTCAAGTTCATGCTTTGATTTATTTATTTTTCATTAACTTATTAATTTTTCATAGCAATTCATCTGTAAGAGATTCTCAACCATCAATTAGGGAGGTGATTCCCAAAGTGCTACAAAGAGTCATTCATGTACTTAGCATTTTCTTAGCCTTATTTACCATTTTATATTTACTTTACATGGATATCACATGTTAAGTCTCTTGGGACTTCACATGTTGACTTTACCCCAGCTATCGCAAGTTGAGTCAGCTAGAGCCATCGCATGTTGATTTAATCCTAGCTAACACGCATTAAACCCCACTAGGTCATCGTAAATTGATAACCTTTCTGGTTATTGCAAGTTGACATTTATTAGGTTATCGTGAGTTGAGTTTGTAGGAGCCATCACGATTTGATCCCAACCTAGATGTCGCAAGTTGGTCCCTTCGTTGACATATCAAGTTAATTCCAACCAGGTTGACTCTAACTTATCAATTTCCTATTGACCCACTAAGAACTATCGCAGGTTGAGAATATTTTAAGTATCGCATATTAAAATTTTATCTTGCTATAACGAGTTGAGTTATACGGGATATTTCCTTTTGGTGTTCATAGTAGTTATCACAAGTTGAGCACGACATTCTTGTAACTAATTAGAAAACTATTCCATTGCAAGTAATTACTTTTCGCTAAATCCATATATATATATATATATATATATATATATTGAATTCTAATTAGTTCTCACAAGCTTTTACAATTTTATTTTTAGGATTTATTAATTCATTCTATAATTAAATGGTTAATTTCCCTTATGTAATTAGCCATTTTCCCTTTACTAATTAATTCATTTAAATTCGAAAATGCAAGGGAAAAATCCTAAAACTTCATCAAAATTCCAAATTATGATATTTTACATCATATGAAATTTCTAGGCCTATATAACTATTTTTAACCATTCAAATAATTAATTTCTGAATTTAGGCCTTTACTCCCCTTAAAAATTCATAATAATTTCATATAATTTTTGAACATCATGAAATTAGAAACCCCTCTCCAAATTATTATATCACGCGTTATATATAAATTTCAAGTGATTTGAAAAGGGTGATTCATGTTTTAGCCAAATATATTAAAACCCATTATCTTTAAATCCCAAACATGAATGAATATAATTTACATTAGTTCATTATCATTCAAAACATCAAAAACACCAACAATTCTTACCCATACATGTATGGAAGGTCTAGAGAAAGGATCACTCATCTTTTCTACTTGATAAAACTTGATTCAAGTCTTTGGTTTTCCTCAGAGATGAATACCCCTTTTCTTTAGCTTGATTTCCTATCTCTCCTTGAATATATGGCCGGCATATGCTCCTTATTTTCTTTCTTTAGTTTGTGAAAAATGAGAGAATGGATGAGAGGTTGGAGTATAGGGGTTTAGTATTTTGGATTTTGGGCTAAAAACCCTATTCTTACCTATTTTTAATAAATCCCTAATTCCTCATCCTACGATCATTCACTTTCTAGTAATTAACTTATTTTTGTTTTATTTCGTAAGTTCATTTTAATAATCATTTGTTTAATTAATTTTCTCTATATTATGGTACCTCAAAATATAGGTTATTACATCTGACTTTTGATGATATTTTGTTGGATAGTGATGAATCAGAGAGTGGAAAAGTAGATAAGTCTGACAATGACAATAGTGATGGTGATGATGATAAGATGATAATGCCAATGATCTTGCTAAGGATGGTTCACTAATGAAGGATGAAGATGATGTTTCTTTCCTGGAGGGACCAGGACCTCCCCATGATTCAAGTCACTCTGATTACTTTTCTCCTGCTCGTATTGATCATGGTGTTGGTGGTTCTCCATCTTCAAAGATTCCTTTTGGTGGTCCAACCTCATTTGGCTGAAGTAAGCTTGATCATTCTTTCTTTAGAACTCATAGTGCCTAGCTTTTCTAGTGAAGTGCTTTAATAACTCCCCCAGGGTAAACTATCCCTAAAATCATATCATTCTACTATTTTATTACTGATAATCCCCATAAATCTTAATTACCAGCATAGGAGGAAAATAAAAGTTATGTTGAGATTTTATTAGACAGGAAGAGAGGTGAAATCTTGAGACTCAACAGAGAAGAAGAAATGTCGTGTAAGGACATGAATGAATCCGACGATAGATATATAAGACTTTTGAAACGCCTTAAATACCTAAAGTATTTTAAGTACAAAAAATTTGCACCCCTTCTTTGACAATCCTATTTTCATCAATCTAATTTTCATAAGGAAAATAAAGAACTTAGTACCCTCTTCTGATGCTAATCGGGGATCGAACTAAGTTGATGTTATGCCCTTGCTTAGTAATGTCGATTTTCCTTATGAAAATTATCCATAGTCTCAGGAAACTAGGTGTAATTAGAATAGATTTTCCATAGTCATCAGAATAAATTCATCATAGTAAATTATCCATAATCTTAGAATAGATTCGATATATAGAGTGGACTATGGAATAGTGAAATGAAGGAACACTAAGTCTTATCAAGCATTTAAACCGAATAGCTCGTAAGCTAATCCGGACGTTGAGATGAAGAAGTAACGGATCAAGAACATGGATACTTTGAGTGATGGTATAACGCAACATAAGAAGTTCAGAAGGAAAAGTAGCAAACAAAAGTGAGCGGTATCGATTACTTTTACGGTCGGTACCGAGTTATTTTTCTTGAGGGGGTCCACATTGGTCCCTAAAGATTTGGAGCTTACAAAATCATAAAGGAGTTCATATTTTGGTGATGGCCATTGTGATAAATACCGACCACAATTTGTGGTCGGTATCAATATAATTGGTCTTCTCGATTTTTATAGGGGATGACCTATTCCTCATGCTGGATATTCGAATATAGATATTAAGATATATTCAAGCCTAGATAGCGAGATATGCGTTGGGATTTGCCTATAAATACCTAACAACCTTCAACTAGAAAGTGACTTTTTGGGACTTTGGAATCTTCTTCTCTTCTTCTCTTCTTCTCCAAAAACCTCTAGCAAATCTGAGATCCATTAGATTATGGTCAAATTTCGATTGTAATCATTGTGTTATCGAGAGAAAACTATCGATAAAAAAGGTTAAGTGTATGTAAGCCAGAGTATTTGCCAAATGACTATAAAAATTATGTGTTTGATCTTCTTTCTCTTAATTTTCTACATTTTTACTTTTGTCTAATTCGGCTTTAATCAATTTTGGGGGTGATGTTTCAATTTTTGGAAAAACATTTTTGGTGCTTTCACTGAGAATTGAACTTAGAAGAAGATAAAGAGGCTGCAAGAGCTATTGCTGACAATGCCATCTGGAACAAAGGGGCAACCAAGAGGTGTCCTCAAGTTAAAACCCACCTTTTATCTATGTTACTAAAGAGGAGATGGAAGCGATGATGATGGAGATGCATGCAAGATTGATGGCTCGGTAAGAGGAGATGCTTGATGAATTTTTTAGAAGGACAAGCAGCCAGGGACACTCGAAGCAGTTGAAACTCAAAATCAGAGGCCGGAGGGCAGAGAAAATGCATATGAGAATAAAGCTGAGAAAAATGGAGCCGATTCCCAACACCAGAACAACTCAATACCGATCAAAATCAAATCGGTATCGACCACAACAATTAGAGAGGAAAGACTAATTAGGCCTTGGATGAGCTGGGATATCGAGAACGAACAATATTGGAGTCAGAGATGCGAACATGAATGCGACGTACAGCCATAAGGCCGGTTAGGACCAGGAACTGCCCGTAATAACATAGGGCAAGATGAAAATTTGAGATAAGGGTGCCCTAAGCCCAAGAGATTTGTGTTGAATGATAATAATAGGATTGTTAATAGGATAAAAATGTTTTGAGTGGTCGACTATTGGATTGGACTTTAGAGGATATAAATAGAATACCATTTACTCGAAAAATCCGATATGATCGAAATCCACCTGTTTTTAAGCTACCAATGTTGGGGATGTATAACGGAAGAATGGACTCAACTGTTCATTTAATGAGATATATCCAGTATATGGGAGTGTTGGGTGCTTTGGAAGAAGTGATAGGACGATGCTTCCTATCGTACTTGAAAGATTTAACAATAATATGGTTTTGTTGACTGGAGAATGGGTCTGTGTAGTTATGCTAAAGCCCCGCAAAATCCCTGTTATAGCGCATAGTGCTCTTCATCTGCTATGCTCTTCCAATTTAGCGCTACTAAACAGTGTATCCGCTTTAAGCCTAGCTATTTTCCGCTACACCTTCTAAATCAAGGATTTTTAGTGCCTGCTTTAGTAATATTAATATACAAAGGTTGATCTGACTAGTTCGTTTTAGAAACAAATCAACAAAGTTAGGGTAAAGGCCTAATTTTAAGGCTAAGTGCTCAATATAAGTTAGAAATCTATTATAATCACCAAATCTAGTCTGCATAAATAATGATATTCTTCAATTTTGTTATATACCATTAAATAATATTTTCTTTTACTATACAAATGATGTGTGAATGAGAATAAATTAACTTTAAATATTTGGTTTATATCTAATGAAGCTTTTTGCACCTCTGCTATTTCAAGCTATATCCCCGCTTTATCCCTACTATAACTTTTTATACCTTCGCCGCTATGGAGCCACTAAGCGCATTAACTGCACATGAATGGGTCTATCAGCATGTGCATCGAACTAGTAAAGAAGTACATAAACTAGTTCAGAGTTCATATAGAGCGACCGAAGAATGTAATGACACTTTTGAGTGTGAGATGGAGAGCAGGTGAGACCCTGTAGAATTACTTGACCAGATTCACCCAAGCAGCAGTTGTAGTGCACAAGCTAAATCCATCAATAGTCTGAATGACGATGGTTTTCAGAGTCACAAATAAGACTGATTTGAAGATCTCTTTGGAAAGAGATCCACTAGTGGATCTTGGGGATTTCAAATATCAAGCCAAAAATTATCTACACTAGCAGGACGTTGAAGCTAATAATGCTGAAGTTAACGCCCTGCAGGATGGAGGACCATCTAAGGCTGGATATAGAAAGGATAAAGTAAAAAAAAACAAAGCTGATGATGGCTTCGAAGGATGAAAATAACAGAAGAGAGGATCGGAGTTTTCCTCTTACACGAAATTGATAGAGACCTTGGAGAGGATCTATCCAGTTATGAGAGGGCGGATTCCTTATAGAAGACCCACAGAGTGAGAAACCACATATTGGGAGAGAAAGTTTGGAAATTATTGCCTATTTCATAAGTTGGATGGGCACAAAAGCAATGAATGCAGGTGCTAATGCCAAAATTTGATTAATACCCAAGATAGAGTTGTATGGAACCTGTTTGACCAAGATCTAGTAGATGGAAATAATAATAAAAGGAAAGTAAGCAGAAATGAGAAAGAGAGACATAAGGTTTTATAGCAATTCCGCAATATAAGGCCTACATCCACTTTATTGCTTTGTTGCTTATAGATTTGATCTTGTTTGTAGGAGATTACAAGGGGTTTAAGAGAGAAAGGGTCACTGTATAGGGGTTAGATATAACATCCCCTACTTTGATGCCCGAAGCTAAGCGCTACAGATGCTGCAGTCATCTATAGTATTAACTTCCAGTGAAATTTTTTGGTAATGTTAATGATATCTATAATATCAGAAGTACATGAATATGAAATAAAATTAACATAGATTTCAAAAACAACTTTTTTGGTTACATTTCAAATCAATATTTCATATTCAATTACGTAATCTCCAAAACGATTCCAAGGATTTGATCAAATATATTTATTACAAATTACACCAATAGTGACATAAAGATGCCCTCCTGGATGATCAGAGGACTAGATGAATAGACATATCAGTCATAATTACGTCACAGTGAAAATAATACTAAATAACTCCTACTTAGCTAGCTTTGCCTCCTGCGTGTCTTTGGAAGGTTATTCGTCCAACCTACTAAACCTGAAAATTCCTAAACTCTCAATCTACTCAAATTAAATTTGAGCACATGAGATTTATAGGAAAACATAAACTTTGAGTCAAACATAAAGCCTGGTGTGAACAATTTTACTACATCTCGGTTTATTGATATTAAGTGAGACCATGCCGCTTAGCGGAATGAGTTTTCCCACACTAATATTCTTTTAAAATCATATCTTTTGCAAATCAAAATCCTACAATCAAATTGATTATAACAACAATAGCAATAACATATGTGCATATAAATCAGCTAATCGATAGACTATCTATCCGAATAATATAGTTTTATCAGGCTGACTATGAACCACTGGCTGACTCGGGTCTACCAAACATAATAAATATTCTAACTTCTGTTAGATATAATACTGGACTATCGATCCTTAACTTACTTCTCCCATTGTCAGCTGATTCTAATGGTTTTGCGGGCTCACCAACAAACTGCCTCCACTCCGTGTATTTCTTTCTGTGTGTGACATCATTTTAGTCTTACCTGTGACAAAACACTACACACTAAAATTTTGGAATTATATTAGCTAAGGGATACTAGCTAAAGTATAAGGCGCGACCCCACACCAGTCCCATATGATCTTTTAATATCCGAGTCATATATTTAGGGTTAATTACCCTATTTAATTTTCCTTGAAAACGTTTATTTCAAATGGATTTAACCCTTTTAAATCATACTTAAACAAGGAAAATATACTCTTTTCTTTACTCAAAATACTTATGCTATGATATATGCTTTTTACATAAAACAATGTGATGAAAACTTAAAATCAATAAGTATATCTATCCCTTCAAAATAAGATAAATACTTTAACCTTGAAACATTAGGCTGAAAGGCCAAAACCTTCGTTTCAAATGTATTGGAATAGACCTTTTGGAATCATTACTTAAAATCTTAAACATCCTCTTTCGAAGTCATTAATCATATCCTTCGAAATGCTTAAAACAATCCTTTCAAAACACTTAAAACATGCCTTTCGAAACACATAAAACATACCTTCCAAAACACATATAACATACCTTTCGAAATACTTAGGGTTGACAATTACATACTTCCGCATGTATACTTGGGTTTAAACAAGTGCTTCAACCATGTCAAAAGGTATGGAAGTGGAACCCATCCTTTTGCAAGTATAGGTTAAAAGAAAAGCAACTTCAATGGTTGCGGAAGGGTATCGATTCGAAACCATACCTTCCATACCCATTGATTTAAAGAGTTATAAAAGCAGCTCTTACTAAAGCGAAGGGTATAAATGCGGCAGCTAGGGTGTCGAAGGGGTTCAAAAGCGATAATCCTTTCGTAAGCATACTTTAAGAACAAGGATAGGTCAATTTGTTCGAAAGCAAATAAAAGCGGCTTCAATCCTTTCGCAAGCATGCCTTCGACACCACCCTTTCCTTCTGCCTTTCTCCAATACACTACATACCAAATTCTTGATACCATGTGCTTAGGTTTCGAATGGGTGCGAAAGGTTTACTGAGTATGGTGACAAAAGAAAGCAAATGAAAGTGGCAAAATTGTAATTCGATATAAAACCGATTTTATTCTTTTTAAGGTAGTTCGTTTTCACCTAACTTACGTAATTTGCCAAATTATGATTGTTTACAAATACTTTACTAAATTCTTTTCTGGAAAACTGCCAACTCAACATTGAACAATTGAAAGAATTTTAGAACTTGAGCTCTTCTCCTTAATAAAACATTTAAGTCCTTCAACTTAAATAATTTATTAGCCATATTAAAACATTTAGAAAAAATCTCCAAAAATCACAATAATTCACATTAAGTATGTTTTCTGACATATATAAATTTCTGACCCGAAGGCATTATTTAATTGCCTTAAATAATTTAAACCCAAAATTAACTATTTTCTCTCATAGAAAATTCATAATAAATCCATATTCACTTGGAAAATTATGAAACTTGAAACTCACTTCTAAATTATTATTTTTTACCATATACCAAAAAAGCAACTCATTTGGATGTCATATGATAGATTTTCTAACCTAAAGATATTATAAAATTCTTACTAAATCTCCATAAATCATCAACTTAAAACATATAATCATTTAATCACTATAACATGGCATGTACTCTTTTAAACAAATCATTCGTCAAAAATAGAGATGTAAACTCATATTCACCTTAGCTTTGTATTAAGAAGGTTGAGATTTGCCTTTAGATTGATTTGCATAAGCTTTCTACTTGAATTATAGCTTTTCTTCCCCTTAAATCCTCTTAATGGCGGTCGGCCGAGTTCTTCAGGGTTTTTAGTTTTGTTCATGGAAGTTAAAATGAACGTGGAATTAAAAATAGAAGGGTTTATGAACAAAGGCCGTTCCCATTTTACCCTTCTCATATTCCTCATAGTTACTTATTTTTAATTCTCTTTTACTAATACATTCATTAAGGCACGACTCATTCTTAATTAACAAATCTCCGTCTCTTAACTATCTACATTTTTTCATTTAATTTATCCAATTAAATGTTCTAAATAATGCAAGTCAAAATTAATGTCATTACATTAGACAAATTCTAAGTCCTAAAATTTCCTAGAGGAGCTGCCTTAGTGACTATGGTGAAGAGGAAATAGTTGAAGAAGAAACATAGTTCCTGCGTAATGATAGCAGAATCCAGCCCCGTCTTGGTAGCTTTATGGTTTGTATTTATAGAGGTAGCAATTGTGTTGGGCCAGAAGTCGAGTTGAAGCAGAGTCCAGATGTCGACTCGAATTAGTGTGCAAGATCGCTGGACCCATCGAGCTGTACAAACATGTCAACCCTGACTTTTTTTGTTGCTCAATAATGGTTGAACTATTTTTCACTCTTTATTCTACTTGATTTTGGGTTGTCCTATAGTATCTTCATGGATAGTTGGTTGATATTGGTGATAGTTCCTTTACTGCTTGAATTGTTCTACTATTCTGACTACTAACTCTTCAACATTTGCACTAGATTGTTCAAAACCCTTAAAAATCTCCTGAGCAAGCATAGCAAATGTAGAGAATAACCTCCGCAAAGGTTGAGTGAAAAACATGGAATTGGGAGAGGTCAACCCTAACATGAGAGGTCAACCTCGACCTCTATTGTAACGACCCGCAAATCTATACCCCTTGAGTCGACACTATTGTACATCAATCAACTCAAGTTGAACAGAAACACGAACCATTTGGGTTAAAGAAAAAGAGGTAGAAGAAGAGAAAATAGAAAACAACAACAGAATTTTACCATCGCAGCGGAATAAAATATAATATATAATAACAGATCTTTACACAAAGGAAACTATATCTGTTTTATACATATATCATCAGAGTACATCAATCACAAAACACACAGTTGGCAGCAATCATAAACTACTCTCATAAAAATTGAGTACACAACTAAACAACACAGTGGAATATATATAAACAAGTACGGGAGTACGTATCGTCATCCAGCTCGTCTCCTAAGCTCCACAGCATCATATCCTGTATCTTATAATACTGGTCTGACCCGAGCATTACAGTTAAATAACACCCGAGTCAGTCTGGAATACCAGCGTGAGAAAATCACACTCAAATTGATTATTAAAGTTTCAAAATCCTTTGAAAACAAAAGCATCTCGTAAGACCACGCCACAAATAAACATGTCCGGTTTTTGCCTTACGATAGCTAAAACATTTTCTTATAAAATCATCTGATATTATAATAGGGTCTATATACAAATACTTATTAAAATAGCCGAAATTGTTACATTATTAAATTCCAGCTACTAGCCACAGAGTGGGTAATACAAACAAAACTCGTACAAGGCGCGTAGGGAGAATGGATTTCCAACTAATGACTAGGCACTAGGGTACCACCTGTCACAGTACCTGGTCTAGATCAGCGTACCGAGGAGCCACCCTAACTCCCCTGCAACACAAGACCGGGACTACCCCTTACTGGATAATCCCGAGTGAGATCACCCGCGGTTGGGATCAGCAACCGCACCACTAAGCCGAAATAAAAATGGACATCTAGACAGGGATGACCTCACCTTGAATGGGTGCTACCCACTTAGCCTTGCTGCATAACCCCTGATTTTCAGTCATTCCCGGTTGATGAGGCTTGAGGCTAAGCGTTACCTTTTTAGAACATATCCCTTAGAATACCCATCGCCCGCCTGACGATGTTCCGAAAGCTTTCATCTATACAAGTTCGTCCTGGGTTCGAACGGAACCGAAGACACTATTCCTACTACATCCATTTTGGAAATATCCTCAGGATTAGGAGCAACTAGCCCTTGCACTTCACTGCTTTATCTTCGAATCCAAACTCGTTTTTTCATGAAATCGTACAAACCGGATTGAAGTGGTTTTCGAGAAATGAATCTCGATCCCGGTTTCTTCGAAACGATCAGCGCATTTGGCCAATATTGATAGTCGGTGATTTAACTATCAATTAATATCCACAAACAACCATCAACCAATAATTAATTTCCCAAATTATTTATTAATCCCAAAAATATCTTCACTAGACATATTTCCACTTTTCAAACCCTTTTGAAAACAGTTTTCAAACTATCTTCCTATCTCAGGATAAATTCCAAGTATTTTCTATTTCCACTGGAATCACCAAGCACAAAACTTAAGATTTTTAAAATAATTTAAAACGCTTTACTTTGAAATATACTTTAAAACATTTAGGTTAAAACTACTTCAATAATTTATTAAAAATACATACTATATGAATATTTGAAAATAAGGTTACTTTATACAATATAAAACTAGGTTTTCACTTCAAAAAAACAGAATACTAAGCCACCTTTATAAATAATTACTACGATAGTAAATTTGAAAATTATTTACTTTAGAATTTTGATATTTGGAAATAATAAATTCCTAAAACATGCCTTTTAAAACGAAATTAAAACTTTTTATCTTATATTTAAATTTTACTTTGAACGTCCTTGGCTATCCAGAGAAATATACTTCTCTTCATATTCTTCTCTAAATTTCCAATTTCAAACACTTGAATTAATTTTCCAAATTGATTTCCAATTTACTCCCTTTTATTCCAAAATCCATTAATTTCAGATTTTATTTCTTAATTATGATTTAAAATATTTTTAACTGAAAACACCAATTTTAGATTTCTCAAATTACTTCTTAATCTTTTTAAATAAATTTAAACTTTAAATTTTAAAATAATTCTTTATTCCATTAAAAGAAATATATCACTTAATTTTACAATTCATTAATTCCGTTTATTCAAAATCTTTTCTTTTCATACTCGAAGTTATTTATTAGTATTTTAATATCACTTCCATTTCTTTTCAATTCATTCTTAATTTAATCAAATTTTCTATAACTATTTCGCTTACAGATTCACATCTTTTATTTTCTTTTCGAAATCCAATTTATATATTTTTGGTAACTCATTATACCCAAATATATCCAATCAAACCATAGCATTCAATATTCCAATATAATTCATCATAGAATATCAAATAATCACATTAGAGAATATTTAATAATTTAAATAAATGTTGAGGAATCTAGTTGGATCCCTCCAACCTATTTTCCCTGCATCCACAGACGTTAGCACAACATTAAATACCAATTCCACTTCGAGGTGGAATATCGTGGTGTATGAGATTAAATATAATATTATCCGCTATTATGCGGCGCATAGGGTCTCATCCGCTATATAATGCGGGAAATCAAACATTCCAAGATGTAGTATATACTATAATATAGCACATCAATCAATTCAAACATTCAACCAATTATTTAAATTAAATCATTTAAATTTAAATTCAGCTGAGTGAGATTAACTCACCTTTGATTCCTGTTTTGCAACCCACTTCCATTCCGACTTATTTTCTTTCAGATATGGACCTTGAATAAATATTAAATGATTTTATTATTATTCAAAATAAAATAGAACTATTAAGTACCATTTAATAAATTCAGTTGGTTAGTGATTTAAATTTGAACTAACTTTTCTTTGAATAATTTCTTAGTAACTAAAATAAATAGATAGGTTAATTAACCAAATTAACCAAATTATTTTCCAACAATTTAAATTAAGCTTTAAATAAAAATAGGTACACATGCGTATTCATTCTATTTTATTACTACTATCATTTTTGAAACAGCCTATATACTTTAATGATCTGTTTTTAATAAACTCCATATAACATTTCTTTAACTAACTAAATCTTATATATATCTGGTTTATCTCAATATTTTAAACATGCATGTACACATATATTACTAAACTGCTACTGTATAAAATTCTGGTAGGAATATTCTTCTCTTTTTTTATTTTATTTATTTTTATTATTATATTATATATATATATAAACTAATGACTTGATTAATTACAGAAATTAAATTAACTACAAAAGCTATACCCAAGTAGAATTTGCGAAGACAGGAATGGCCTTGTCTCTGCCCTATGATCGCTCGACGCCTGAACCACCCAGCTCCACGACCGTGAACACGACCCATTTCTTATAGCCGTCGCCGCTTCCATCCACATCCCTCCGCGACTTCAACGAATGCAATATCGACCTTCCCTGATCGATTTGACTCATGGCAACTCGGTCGCCCCCTTCGATCCCCTAAGCACGAACGCATCCACCTATCTCCCCTCTAATCATCGCGAGGCCACTCGACCAAGAACTTCCCACCACCGCGGCGACAAGTTGGAATCGCACGAGCGACTTCCAATTTCGGTTTGGGGATTTCGATTAATTGAAGAAGGAAGAAGGTTTATATGAATGAATTCGTGTTTTTAGGTAGATCTCGATTTTGATTTCATTATCTTTTTTTCTTCTGATGCTCGTTCCAAATCAATAGAAGAAAGGTGCGTGATTTTAATAAGAAGGATTCGGCTGTACTTAATAAAGAGGGAAGCGTGTGGGAGAATACTCGCTACAGTGTTTTGAAAGGTGATAGGATCGCGGCTGATAGCAAAGAAAGCGGCTGATAGTGACCAGATATAAATATATATATATTTAAGTTAAATTCAACTCGTGTCGATAAACGCAACACGAAATTTGACTTCCTATCGAGGCGTGCCGCTAGGCGTTCCTAGTGTTATATCCCTATTCCGAACCCAATGGAAAAGGTTTCGAGTCCTAATTCGATCGTATGGAGCAGATAGCTTTTTGAATCGAACTAAAGTATTAAATTTTCGATATTAATTCTAGCGCGTTTATATATTGTACGCTCACACAACAACTCTGATTAATACGAAATTTGAAATCCGATAATCAAACACTATTACGGACACAATGGAGCTGGTTTCGTCAAATTCCAAGACTGTGCCTCGGAAGGTTATTTTTAAACTCAAATTAAAACGATAAAATTTCAAAACTGAACAAATCACTGTTAAATTCAATTTTAACACTTCTATTATCTTAAGCATTATCATTATATATTTTCCAAGCCTTCAAATTATTTTTAACAGGCTTAAAACTCCAGATTCAACATTTTGTCCGTCTTCAAATTATTTATTTTATCCAATTTCCAATCTTTAAATTCAATAAATAAATAGTGATATTTGTAATTCAAGTTAAAATTAACTTTTAAATATTTAAAATTAATTAAATATTCCAATTTTAAATGCTCAAAAATTTCGGGTCGTCATATTCCTCCCCCCTTAAAAGAATTTCGTCCCCGAAATGTAACGCCCACTCCGAGACCCACTCTAGTAAAGAGTATTACGGAGTAATACCGTCTACTAGAACGGAGAATAGAGTATAATGGAAGCGACCATGTGTAATCAAGCTATAACTAACTACTGAATACGTCGAATAGGTGGTTTTCTTTTCTCAAGTGGTTCGACATATCCAATAGATATTTATAACGAAATTACAATGGCTAAGGAAAATAGGTTCAGAACAAACATTATACTAAGTGATAACATCATCATCACAGAACAGTCACATAACAGTCATAGAACATAGGTACAATATATCGTCAATACAGATCCAAATATCAAAAGGTGGGTACAAAGCCACCGCTCACACATGTGAGTCAAAAATATGTACATAATAGACTGATTAATCAGAGTCTCAAAATAGTGGACAAATATAAAGAGCTATCTATCAGCATAGCAGATAATGTCCAAGCGGAAGCACAGAAAGCTAAGTCCAGAGACCTAACCTGAAACAACTCGGTCTAACCCGAGCGAAAACACTCGGGTCAGGCTAGCTAAACAATCAGTAATAACTGAGATATATAATAATGCAGTACATAAATCAAACGGTACTTCTCCAAAGAGAAGAGTAATATGGACTACATGAACATAATGACGATCCCTAATCATCAATAAACAGTAAAAATCTCCAAAGAGAATATCAACACCAAAGTGTTAAATAAATAAAATCGCCTCATATCATCGGCGTAGCCAAAGCTATATAAAGTTACCCATAGGCAATAATCCCAAGAGTGACCAGAGTCTATGATCAATGCCCAAGCAAAGATCGATGCTCCAAAGAGCAATTGGGATATACTGAAAAGTCAATAAAATTGAACACTGAAAAGCAGTGTCCAGAGACACTGTAAATCTACAAGGTAATCGCACTTACATCGTATGATTCCATAAAACCAACACCGAATGGCGATACTCGAATGGATAAAAAAATCATCAGATAATACAAGTATAGCACATGCACCGACCAGAGTCGTTATTGCCAAGTACTGTAGAGTTGTGATCGATCACTCGCACAGACGCGGAACGCGCGAGACGGCAAGATCCTTCCCAGAAGGATAAAGGCCTAGAGGCACATGCCGCAAAAACTGTTCCATAGAGCAGGTGTCCAGAGACGGTTGCCCAGAGGCGTGGTGACCCAGAGATCCAGTACTGGCCGCCCAGAGGATAATGTGTCACAAACTTCTTGGAGAGGAACCCATAAAGTGTTAACAATGAGTCCCATACCCCACGTTCGCACTAAACGGTTTACTAACCAATAGTAAGCTCACACTCCAAACAATAAAAAGTCCACCTCGTATCATCGGTAAACTAGACCCAAAGGTGAAAACGATCAATCGAATAGGTCGGGGATTAACTGGAAAGAAAATACACACGGTTCCATAGGCCGGAGATTTCCTAACCGTTTAAGCACCTTGCCACTTCGCTCGATGTGCTAAAAGTGAGTGTGAGATTTTTATTATAGAAAATAGTGGTGCGAAACGGATTTATAATTGATTTTGAAATCACTTTAAAACGGCTTTTGAAAACTCTCCTATTATGGAGTAATTAATTTAATAATTAAAAATAATATTATACAATAATTTCGAAAGCCATTTAGGAGTGAAAAATCCTTTTAAAATAGTTCATAAAAACCCGTGTACGGAATCCAGAGACAAATCTCAAAGAAATCGATAAATCAAAAAATCACTGAAAACCAATATTCGTGTTGGAAAATATTCCGAATGGTTGTGAACCAAAGGTCGACAATAATTTTTTTTTTTGAAGCCGGCTACGCCGCATGGTGCAGCCCGTTTCTGCGAATCAGGCTGCACCATGCGGTACAGCTGGTTCAGTCCAGCCCCAGCCCACATGGGCTGGGAAGAATTGCAAGCCCCAGCCCTTTTGGGCTGGGGACATATAACAAGCCCCCCCTCCCCAGCCCGCGTGGGCTGGGGAATTTGGGCCCGGCCCCAGCCCACATGGGCTGGGGAATTTTAGGGCCCGCCCCCCAGCCCGCGCGGGCTGGGGGATTTGGGCCCGCCCCCAGCCCACATGGGCTGGGGGATTTTGGGGCCCGCCCCCCAGCCCGCGCGGGCTGGGGGGTTTTGGGCCTGCCCCCGGCCCGCGCGGGCTGAGGGGTTTGGGGGCCGCCCCCAGCCTGCGCGGGTTGGGGGATCTGGGCCCGTGCGCGCCAGCCCGTATGGGCTGGCCTGCTGCGCCCGGGCTGCAGCCTGGGTGCAACCCAGGCCTGTCCTGGTGCACCCAGAGCCCTGTTTTCAGCCTGTTTCAGGCTGAAATATTTCCAGCCAGCTTATTTTGCAGTTTTTGATGGTTTTGGGGTGTTTTTTTCAAGTTTTTGGCATCAAATTTCACTAATAACAATCACTAACCACCATATAATGATTACTACACTATATTAAAGGAAACAAAAGGCCAAAGCATAGCATTACCTTATGAAGCAATATCACAAACACCTTATGTGCACACCCAAAATGAAAGCAAAGATGATCAAAGAGCTATGATTCACATGTTACATAATAAAACATGTGTTACTAAATGATTGTTGAAATCAAAAGAGGATTAAACACATATTATAAGAGGTTTTTGGCAATATACCTCTCTAGAAAGCAACAAAGACTATTATAGCATCAACCCAAGTTAGCAAAAGATGATTAGGAGGCTATAAGATCAAAAAACACATAAAACATGTGTTACCAAATAAGTTTCAGAAATTAGAAAGATTTAAAAATGGATTTGAGGTGGGTATTTGCATTACCTTTGCATAGAATGACTTGCATAAGCTAAAACTAGAAGGAGATGAAGATGGAGGCCATTTTTGTTAAGAAAGCTTTAGGAAATGATTAGGGTTTTGATTAGGGATGTATGAATAAGGTTAGGAGAGTTTGAGATAATTTATAGAGGAGGTTTAGGGTGGGTTATTGGGTTAAGTTTAGTAACCCAATAAGAAGAGGGTTATTTACATGTTTCCAAAAATTAGTCTAAGTGTTCATGTATGTTTATAAAACTCATTTTTCTTACCCAAAACCGTTTTAAAATCTCTCCTAAAATATTTAACTTTCCAAAATAACATTTTATCCTCATTTTAAAATCCCATATTTCCCATTTAATTAAAATAGCCTTTTTCAAATAAATTTTGTTATTCCAAATCCTTTTACGCTTCATAAAATAAATAAAAATCCTAACTTTTATTTATTAATTGGTAATGCAAATCCCGGGTTGTTACACGAAATTACTAATTAGGAAGAATGGTTCAATGCCCATTATCTTTCCCAAAACCAAACAGTTTCTAACAATTCAACATCCTACCAATCTATTTTTTTTATAGAAGACCCATTATCATTCTTACTAGCTTCCCAAACTCCCCCATAATTTGCAAACAATACTATTTTCTCAATTATTCAAGTTTTAATTTAAAACTAAATTTTGAATTATCAAAATTTTCTCAAAATTTTTTCTAACTCCTTAAATTTCCGAATTTTTTTGTCAGCGTCTCCTTTGCGCGGCTAGCTCGGTACAACTAGGAAAGGCCTCACGGGCTCCCAAATTTCAAAAGAAATCAAAAAGCCAAGTGGCTCGATCAAAACCCAATCAAATTACATACAGAAATTTAAACACATACCTTTTTGTCGAGCAATTCAAATTTATCTTCTGAAATCAAAATCAATTTCCTTTTCCTTTATAATACCTTTATATCCTACATAGCAATAATATCCAATCACAACATTCCAATAACATTTTATCGACTTTCTTACAAAATGTCCATATTTATTCATTCGAATATTAACTTAGAATATATTTGTAATATCAATCTCCAATTAAGAATTTACCATTCCTTTCTTAAGTTTAGTATAAGCATTTAATATGCTTCTTTATTTATTTTCACTTCACTACTTTAGTTTATATCCATTTCTATTCACTATGCCTTTACAATCCCATTTGAATTCAATTTGCTTCAATTTACTAATTGCTTTCCAATCTAAATACTTTTCCAAATTTCCATTCAGATTTCCATCTTCCAATTCTACTTGAATTCATTTTTGTCTTCAAACTTTGAATATTGAATTGTATTCGCCTTATCTCAACCCATATGTAATTAACCATTTTCTTTTATTAATTCCACTTACTAATTTATTTAAAATCTCAAATAAAAGTTCATTTGCAAACTTTCCTTCCTTTAGTTTCTTCAAACAATTTCTTCAATCTCACCTTACTTTACTTACTCGCATTTAAATTAGATTTCAACATTCAGTTTTTAAATCTATTTGCTTACTAATTTTAAATCCTTTGCCATTAGTGAAAATTTAAAAAAAAATCCAACTCCCAAAATTTTCGGAAAATTTTGGCAGAGTCTCTTTTGTACGGAGGAGCTTTTGCAATTTGACAAAAGATATACATATATATACATCGACCCACACGGTCGGAAAAAACAAAAACATTTCATATTTCCTATTTTTATTGCGTAGGCGTACCTTTATTTAGAATTTTTAAGCAAACGGCTTATTATGTTAGCATTTAGCGCGATCCAATCCGGCCAAACGGCTTCCCGGTACCTATACTTTTTCAATTTAAATATGTAAGTACTAAATATATGCAATTTATTAACATTTCACTTATATTCAAATAGCTAACACATAGATTTCATAAGTAATGCATGTGATATACATTCATTAGTACATATGCAAGGTTTCGACATTAGTTTTAAATTGTTTGCATCCAAATTACATACCAATTGATTTCAAAATCATATCATTTTACTTCTAATAATTCATAGAGTTTTATCCAATCTCGTTTACATCAAACGATCCACTTCCTTATGCAATTCTACAATATTAATGTGAATAAATAATCACTTAAACTTTATAACTGTTTAAATTGATTCCAACTCAATGTATATAAATTTCATTCCAATCTAACTTATTTACAAACCGTAGTTGCATTCCATCACGTTTCACATTGGTTTTGTTCAAAGCCATTTTGTTATACTCGACATCATCCATGCTTCTATTAAATTTAAACTTAAGTTAATTTACTTCAATTCACTCCCATTTCATAACTTAAGTTCATTCCCATTATTTAATTTATTCATACTCGAATTGGATTTATTTTCATCTCAAATCATTTTCATTTTAATCCAATTCCATACAACTCAAGCTTTATTTCCAAACTCTATTACCTATTCACAATCTTTGATTTGATTTTCCTTTAATCAAATCCCGACCATTTCAGTAATTTGTTCGATTATTTTATTCTTTTATCCATTTTAAATTTTAATTTACATTAACAATTCATTGTTGAATTTGTTAATAATAAGGCCATTCAATTTATGCTTGAATTGGATTTGTTTATATTTCACATCATATCCATTTTAATCTAATTCAATTTTCATTCAACAACACTTCCAATTATAGTCCCATACTTGATTTTCCTTTTCATTTATCTTGAAAATCATTTTATTTGATTTCCTTGAGTTCAATCTTATTTTATATCCCAGGTTTGGATTTTTATCTCAAAATATAATATTTTTATTCCGGCTTATTTATTCCCTTTTTAAATTTTATAAGCCACTCACTTTTCATATTCATACTTCATCATCTATTTACAGTCAACCA
Organism: Allium cepa; assembly: GCA_030765085.1. Classification (NCBI taxonomy): domain Eukaryota; kingdom Viridiplantae; phylum Streptophyta; class Magnoliopsida; order Asparagales; family Amaryllidaceae; genus Allium; species Allium cepa. The sequence continues at coordinate 125,802,621 of CM060939.1, forward strand.
CATTCACATTTCACCTTTAACTAGGGATTATATATTTTTCGATGCTTTTCAATTCCTTTATAAGCTTCCAAAGTTTATTTATTCTAATTCAATACTTACTTAGTCTACATTTATTTATTTAAGTATTACCTGCCTTGTACGATTTTACATTTATTTATTTAAGTATTCTAATTCAATACTTACAAATATTGGTACTTGGATGTTTTCATAGGAAGTAAGGATTTGGGAAACCTATTTCATGAGAAAAATTGGGTTTGAAAAGTGTTTCAAAAGGATTTTGAAATGAATTTATATCTCGCAAGATATTTTTGAGGAAATAAATAATTGGGCAAATATTTGTTGTGTGATGGATGTTTGTGAATGTTAATTGATAGTTAAATCACTGACTATCAATATTGGACAAATGCGTTGATCGTTTCGAAGAGACATGGATCGAGATTTATTTCTCGAAAACCACTTCGATTTGGTTTGTATGTTTCGTGGAAAAACGTGTTCGGAGTCGAAGATGGAGCAGTGAAGTGCAAGGGCTAGTCACTACTAATCCTGAGGATATTTTCAAAGTGGATGTAGTGGGAGTAGTGCCTTCGATTCCGTTCGAACCTGGGACGGACTTGTATGGACGAATGCTTTCAGAACGTCGTCAGGTGGGCGATGGACATTCTAAGTGAAACATTCTAAAAGGTAACGCTTAGCCTTAAGCCTCATCAAACGGGAATGACTGAAAATCAGGGGATATGCAGCAAGGCTTGGTGGGCAGCACCCATTTTCGGGTAAGGTCATTCCTGTCTAGATGTCCCTTTTATTTCGGCTTAGTGGTGCAGTTGCTGATCCCAACCACGGGGTGATCTTACTCGGGACTATCCAGTAAGAGGTAGTCCGGGCCTTGTGTTGCAGGGGATCGGGCGTGGTCCTCGGTACACTGATCTAGACCAGGTACCGTGGTAGGTAGTACCAGAGTGCCTAGTTATTAGTTGGAATCCATTCTCCCTACGAGCCTTTTACGAGTTTTGTTTGTATTACCCACTCTGTGGCTAGTAGCTGGAATTTAATCATGTAACAATTTCGGCTATTTTATAAGTATTTGTATATAGACCCTATTATAATATTAGTGGATTTCTATAAAAATTATTTTAGTTATCGTAAGGTAAAAACCCGACATGTTTCAGAAGCTAATTTGGTCGTACGCACGAGTTACGGAAATAAACGATCAATTTTAAACTAAATCGATTAAAGTATTTTCTATGCATCTTAAGCTGTCGGGGTCAAATGACAACTTCGATTGCTAAAAAAAATTGAAATCCGATAATAACTAACTATTACGGATCCAATGGAACTGGTTTCGTCGAATTCCGAGACTGTGCCCCGGAAGGCTATTTTAACTCGTCGATTATTTTGAGCGATTTTCAAAATCGTCGAAATCATTTAAAATTTCACTTTTAAAATTATATTAGCTTAATTATAATTCATATAGAATTTATAATCACATTAGAAATCGTTCTAATTCATTTTAAATCAAAATCTGAATATTTACATTATTATATTATTAAATCCCATTATTAAAATAATATAAAATTCCAAATTCAACCTATCGACTTCTAATTCCATCCAGCAGTCCAATATTATAATTCAAACCCAAATGGACTAAAAATAAATTTTAGAATCAAATTTTATACCTATTTACACTCAGAATCACCAATTATTCCAATTCCAATATTAAATTATTATTATTCAAATTTCAATTAAATTACGTATTTGAAATTTATCCAATTCTATCAATTTAACCAAAATATTTTTATTTCAAAATCAAATTATAATCCATATTCAACATTTAAAATGAACTAAATGTTCAAATCTAGCAACCCAAAATTCCGGGTCGTTACATTCCTCCCCTCTTATAAAAATTTCGTCCCTGAAATTTGCTAAGGTAGAAAGAATGTTCCAAACTCAATAGCAAAACTTACTTAGTGAAATCTCAATTTCACTTTGCCCCAAATCTTTTAGTTTCAAATCGAAACTGCTAGTTTCAATTTCTATCCCAAAATCCTTTTTATTTTAAAATGCTATTTGAAATCAATTTTGTCGTTAATGAAACATTTCAAATTTATTTCAAAAAATTTCTAACTCCCAAAATTTTCGAATTTTTTGGGCAGAGTCTCCCTTGTACGGAGGAGCTTTTGCAATATCACAATAGATATAAATATATATACATCGACCCACACGGTCGGAAAAACAAAAAACAGTTCATATTTCCTATTTTTATTGCGTAGGCGTACCTTTATTAGCATTTCAAAAGCATGCGGCTAATTTATATTGCATATACGCGCTCCAACTCTATCTACTGCCTTCCGTACCTGTACTTACTCAAACAAACACATCAGTTTTCAATAATATGGGAATTTATCAACATTCTTTCCATTAAACTAGCCCAAACACATCAATTACAAAGTTTAAACAAGCAAACTTCATAATTATGCATGTTAACTTCCTTTATAAGCAATTCACAATTTCAACATCATTTTAAATCCTCTTTACAAACCCAAACTCCATTTTATCTCGCTCGAATAATTTATATTCAAGTTCACTATATACCATTCATATTTATTACAACCAGTTCATTTCCACTTCAATATGATTGTAACGACCCGAAATTTTCTAACCCGAAAATTCCAGATAGTTATGAAAAAGAAGAAAGAGATAGAAGAAGAAGAAGAACAGAAACACCAAACATCTCACAATCGCAGCGGATAAAATATAATAATAAATAATAACAGCCTACACAAGGATACTATATCTGTCGATTACAATTGATATACATCAGAGTTTCACATATATATATATATATATATATACAGTCACTGAATATACAATTATCATGTCATATGATAGACAATAATTATAATAGGGCGAAAGTACTCCATACGTTCTTGCCATCCAGCTCGACTCCTGAGTTCCAAAATGTACCTACCTAAAAATCTGTAATACTCGGTCTGACCCGAGCATTACACCAAAGTAACACCCGGGTCAGGCTGGAAACCAGCGTGAGTAATCTCAATTTAACATAAAATACCAAAGCAAACAACTTATATAAACCCGGGTATCTTATATCAATTTAACAATTCACAATTTGCTATAGGCAATACTTATTCCACACATCAATTTCAAAGTACCAAACTTAGATAAAATAATCCAATTCACTTAAATCATTTCACTTCAGCCTATTGATTTCCACATATCAATTTATAAAAATTCGAAGTGGTTTCGGGTATTTCCTAATACCCGACCCCGGTCTCTTCAGGTCACATTCAAGCCATCCCATACCATTCAATCATCCATAAGCAAACTTGATCATTTCCAATCTACTGCAATTGATTCTAATTGAAATTTCTAATCTCAATCTCTTAGATTCCTTCATTTATCATTAATTAATTCCAAGTCAATTAACAAATCAACCCTTCATATTCATCTTAATTAATCACCCTGGATTAATTATATTTTCCATTCAAATAGTTATTTTTAATTAATTCCACAATATTAATTATGCTTAACCAAAGTCAATAAGTAATCTTAATTACTTCATGAATTAATTAACTATATTAATTACATTAATTCTTGATTATTTATATTGATTAATTTCTCATAAATCAATTAGTACTGATAAATTAATCTTAACTAATCAATCTTTAATTTCGTCATTGATTATATAAATTTATAATTTCCCATTTACTTTTCAATTTTCCCCAATTTAATTTGATTACATTAAATAATTTATCATTAATTAAACCACAATATTAATTACTCTTGATTTAACTCATCCTGTAATCACCTACCTTTTTATTTACTTCATTAAATAAATCAATTACTCCTTAATTAATCACCTTAATTAATCTCTTGATTTATTCCATAAAGTAATTATATTTTATTAATTTCATTTAGTGATTACCTAACAAACCACTCAATGATTATTCTAAATTGATTGAACTTAATTAATTAACACAAACCTTAATTAATTCAACCCTTAATTATTCAACTTAATTTAATTACATTATAAATTAGTAAACTTAAATAATTAACTTTCTAAGTTAAAATAAGTAATTCAACTTAATGAATCAAATTTTCTTAAATAATCGCTTTTATATAAAAGGGTGATTAGGTGAATTATTAAAAGCTTGATTGTGTTATTTTACATTTGAAAAACAATTATCCTACTTTTTTTCCCTTTTTTTAAAAAAAAGAAACTGTTTAAGCTTGCAAGCAGATTCAAGAACAATTAACCCAAAACACAAAACCTAAACAACCGAGCTAAACACTCAAGATCACTGACATTCACAAGTCCCCTACAACAAACACTTCAAGTCGTACAAGAATTCAACGAAAAATCGAACCCGAGGGAATCACCATCTTCCCAAACAACTCACTCACAGATGCACCAAAGAAATATTTATTCAAACTAAAGCTTATAAAGAGAAAATAAAATTTCATTACTCACAGAAATTCGATCGTGAGCCCAGACAGTTGCCATCCACCTTCTACAACTGAAATCGACATCGAGCAATTGCCTTGACAGCCGCAACTTCACCTCGAGCCCAAGCCTTGCGACTTCGAGTCGCGACGCCACTACTCATGCGAGCTTGAGTGTGAGCGCGCCCCTTTCCCTACCGCCCAGTACGCCACCTCTTCCTCGTGACCTTCAAACCGCGCGCCGCTTCAACATCGACCTCCTCTTCTCGCCTGCTCGCGAACATACTGACCTCCTCTCCCTTAATCACCTTACGGCCTTGAATCCCTTAGCTCGAGTTCGCGTCGAGCGCGAATTGAAAAGAGGGAGGCGGTTTCCTCTGAGTTCTCCCTTTTTTTTTTATAAAACGAGTTCGATTTCGTTTCTTTGTTTTTTTTAAGGGACGGGGAATAATAGATGGAGACGACATGTATTTGCATTCGAGCAACAGATTGTCGCTTTGATTTTTTACTGAAGAAAAAGGAGGAAGCCATTAAATTTTTGTTCTCAAGATAGAGGAACTAGGGCGTAAAGTAATAAAGGCAGGAGTAGCTTCTCGAACACGCCTGATTATAATATAATTAAATATGAAAATATCTTGTGTTGCATAACGCGAAATCCCGAACCCCGAATCAAACGTGCCGACAGGCGTTCATAAAGTTTTACCCGCATTCTGAACACAATGAAACGTGTTTCGGAGGTTGATTTGATTGTATGCGCGAGTTACGGAAGTAAACGATCAATTTTAAATTAAATCGATTAAAATAGTTCTACGCGTTTCGAGCTGCCAGGGTCAAACGACAACTCCGATTGCCATGAAAATTGAAATACGATAATAACTAACTATTACGGATCCAATGGAACTGGTTTCGTCGAATTCCGAGACTGTGTCTCGGAAGGCTATTTTTAAATTCCAATTTAAACGATGTATTATTAAAACTGAACAAATTACTTTTAAATTAAATTTCAATTATCCTATTATCTTCAGTATCATCGTTATAAATTTTATAAGCCTTCAAATTATTTTAAACAGACTTAGAATCTCAGATTCAACAATTTACTCAATTTCAATTATTAAATTCAATATTTAAACTATATAATTCAATGATTTAATTATCATGTAAATATTGATATATGGAATTCAAGTTAAAATTAAACTTTAAATATTTAAAATCAATTAAATATTTCAATTTAAATTGTTCAAAATTCTGGGTCGTCACATTCCTCCAGCCTTAAAAGAATTTCGTCCCCAAAATTACTAATTAGGAAGAATGGACCAATACCCGTTTACTTATTATTATTATTATTTTCTTCCAAAACTTACAATTCAACATCCTACCAATATCTTTTATTAAAGACCCACTATCACCCTAACTAACCTCCCCAAAATCTTTTATAGTTTCAAATACTACCCTTTTGTTCAATCATTTAAATTTAACCAACTTTTGAATTATCAAAATTTTCTCAAAATTTTCTAACTCCCTAAATTTATGAATTTTTTGCCAGCGTCTCCTTTGCGCGGCTAGCTCGGTACAACTACAAAATGCCTCTACGGGCTTCCAAATTCCAAAAGAAAACAAAAGCCAAGTGGCTACATCAAAACCCAATCCAATTTCATACAGAAACTTAAATACATACCTTTTGTCGGGCAATTTACATTTATCTTTTGGAATCAAATCCAATTTTCTTTTCCCTTTTTAATACCTGCATAACCTACTTAGCAATAATATCCAATCATAGCCCTTTCAAATCTTTACATACTTTTCCTTACAGAAGTTTTCATATCCATTTCTATTCAAACTAGTTTTCCCCACTTCATACGATTTTAATTTACTTTAAATTTGAATATTAAATTTTATCTTTCAAGTATAACTAATTCATATTAGTTCATCTACAATTTACTATAAATTTTCAATTTGAAATTGTTTTGTCGTTAACAAAATTTTCCCAAAAATTTTCAAAAATTTTCTAGCTCCCAAAATTTTGGAAAATTTTTGGCAGAGTCTCCTTTGTACGGAGGAGCTTTTGCAATTTGACAAAAGATATAAATATATATACATCGACCCATCCGGTCGGAAAAAGCAAAAACAGTTCATATTTCCTATTTTTATTGCGTAGGCGTACCTTATTTAGCATTTTAAGCATGCAGGTTATTTATTCTAGCAAATAGTGCAATCCAATCCAGCCAAACGGCCTTCAGGTACCTGTACTTACTCAATTTAAATATGTAAGTGTTAAACATAGAAAATCTATTAGTATTTCACTTATATTCAATAGTTAAACACACGTATATCATAAGCAACAAGCACCAAAACGCTTTCCATAAGCGATTTATATAACTTTTAAGCTAATTCAATTGTTTTCAATCAATTTATAAGCCATTTCGTTCAGTTTCAATGGTTTGCAACTCAATTTCTTACATCCAATTGGTTTTTAATCCAAACAAGCTCATATTCACTTCAAATGGTTCAAAATCAATTTTATTTAATATCTATCAACTCAAAGAATTTTAATTATTTTTGTTCATGCCAAACGAAAATTATTTCATGCAAATTTTGACGATATTCACTTAATAGAGTATTTATTTTAGTTTATAACTATTTTAAATTAATTTCAACTCATTCTGCATTTAATTCCATTTCTTTTCTAAATTATTTACGAACCATTCATTGCATTTCATTTCCGCAATTGTTCCATTCAAAACAATTTATTAATCTTGGCACATCCAATACTTATAAATTAATAACCATTTCCCAAATTAATTCAATCCAAGTTTTATTGAATAGGCTTTCACCCTTATTTGAAGCCAAGCTTCCATAAATTTTAAACTTAAGTTAATTTACTTTAATTTATTCCAACATCAAACTTAAGTTTACTTCTATTTGATCCTCATTTAATCAACTTCCATTAAATTGAGTTAGCCCATCAAATTTTAAATTTTAAATTTTAAATTCACCTTCTCAATTTATCAAAGTAATATCCAACCACATACTTATCTCATTTATACTTCAAGTTAATATACCACCAAATTTAAGTTCAGTCTGATAATCTAATTCCAATCACAACTTTGATTTAGTTTTTTTTCAATCAGACTTCATCCATTTATTATTTAACTCAATTAACCCAATTTAATTTTTTTTTAATTTACTTACTTAATTCATTTTCGAATTTATTTTATTAATACAAGGCCATTCTCAATTTATTTCTATTCACTTGGATTTTGTTTTGCAACTCAAACCATTTCTATTATAATCACTTCTCTTATATCCAGTTTACCTTGCAAATTTCATTAAATATTATTCAAATCACCCTTGAATTTTATTTGTAATTCAAACCATCACATTTTTCAATCCAACTTTATTTTATTTTTATTTTACAACATTTCCTCTTTTTAATTCATTATCAGATCTAAGTCGAATTCTATTTAAAATTCGAATTCATTTTCAAACCCATTATCACTTACAACCCATTTATTTACCCAAGTTAAATTTTATTAATATACTCAACCAAATAATTATTTAGCCAATTAGTTTACTTTCTACTTCTAAATCAATGTTCGATTTTAATTACAAATTCACTTCATTAAAATTCCAGTTTGGATTTCCTTGATTTTCCAAAATTCCAACATCTTTATTTAAAATTCTAGAAATGCTTTTAAATTAACATCATACTATTAAAATAACTCTTTATAAAATACTCTTTACAACTCGATGTCTCAACCAGTCCATCCTTGTTCTCACAGAAATTCAGTCATACGTTGATCAGGCGTAGGACTGAAAATCTATAAGTACTTGGTAAACCCGTTTTCAACACCCAGTGAAAATATTTGGAAAATAATTTTATTGAAAATATCGAAAGCAGTTTTTGAAAATAGAGGAAACATTTTTAGTGAGAATGCTCTGTAAATCATCACCCCCATCCATGGTCACAGTTACATCCAGGGTTACGTTGCCGTCGCAACAAAAGTCTATGTAACTGCAGGCTCTCCGCGGCCTCTCGATTACGCCATGAATCCCATACAACAGATCACATTACATCCCAGGGTTACGTTGCCGTCACAGCAAAAGTCCATGTAACTGCAGGCTCTCAGCGGCCTCTGATTTTCGCTGTCGAAATGAAACTTCTCCACTCCTACATAGGTCGCAGTCTACCGATATAAAATCAAACGTAGACTGTTGGCTCTCAGCGGCACACACGACTTTCACTATGTTATACCATAGGTCGCAGTCTACCGATATAAAGTCAAACGCAGACTGTTGGCTCTCAGCGGCACACACGACTTCCGCTATGTTATACACTACTCATAATCCTCAGGAACAAGTTTTGTCCGGACTCCTCATAGGATCAACTTTAGAAACCCCCCTTGGGGCTCAAGGCAGCACCACCCGGTGGCACTCCTGAGAAGTTCATTTCAAGGGAGCGCCTTTTTCCCCAGAGCCATCATCCAAACACTTTATACTATGCATATAGTATCTTCAAATCATACACCTAGTATGGTCTCATACAAAGCTCCTTTATGCAAAATTGATTATCCCAAAATCGATATTCTCAAACTAGGCTTTCCAAATTCAATATTGATTTTACCCAAAAATCAGAAGTCTTTCCAAATCCAAAGGTTTCTAAAACCCTTTTCCAAAATCCTCATAAGATCCTTTGTATATATATTCAGATATATAAAATTTTAAAAACTTTGGATCTTTTCAAACTTGTATAAAACTCCTTTTATACTTCAAACACCTTCTAAAATCCTTTTTTCTGGCAATAGATTTAATAAAGGGAGATTTATCTTATATAACAAAGATAAATGACCTGTTTATTCAAAATCAAATATTCCAATTTGATTTCTTTTTCCAATATCAATTCCATTCAAATCCGTACGATATACACATATCATCCGTACGCTATACCAATCTGATCGCCCACTCGATCACACAATTTCACTTCCGAACTAGTATCGTCCTCCCGACTTCTTAGTGCGGATACAGATCTGGTTTCTTGATTAGAAACCATCATTCTCCTTGCATAGCTATAACTATGATAGAGAATATCCAGAACCAATCAACAATCCATATCCAGGTTCGCCATCGAAAATCGAGTGAAAAATCCCAACTCGGATCGATAAACTATCTCGAAATTCTGTGCTCGAATCCGGATCAAATCACTATGCGAATAGAATAATATACGTACATCATACGTATTTATTTCCATTGATTATTAGTCAAATCAATTTCCTTTCTATTCACATTTCCATTAATTCCCTTTCACTTATTTACAATTGCCTTAATTCTCATTTGGATTATCACTTCAATTCTTATCTCAGTTGGGTATTTAAATCAGTAACAGTTTGAACTCCGACCAGTTTAGAAAATAGCTTGAAAATTTTAAAAAAATAGATAAGTAATTGAAAAATAATTATTAGCTTGCAAAATAACTATAAAATAGGTAACTAATTGTAAAATAGTCGGAAAATAGTTGAATAGTTTCAGGAATTTTAAATAATTGCAAAATAGTTGTAAAATAGAAATTAGTTTGTGAAATAGTTGAAAAATAATAATTAGTTTAGAAAACAATTGAAAAATGGTTAAATAGCTCCAAAAATAATTGTAAACCAAGTATAAAATAATTTGGCTGTAAGAAAAAAAAGTTGTATATATTAAATAGCCTAGAAAAATAAGTTTATATTAAAACAATTTATATTGAAAATAGTCAAGAGTCAAACTGTTCACTTCCCCAACTATTCAACCTAAATTTCCACTTCCATTTAATTGACTCAATTCTAACTTGAATAACTTCAATTTCTATTGAAATTTATTTGCCCAATTCAAGTTGAATCAACCTTGATTCCCTTCCCAATTTAAATCAAATTCCATTTTATTTTAATCTTGTTCAACTTTAATTATAATTTCATATTAGTCCAATCAATTTGAATTATTATCAATTTAACCCATTTCAAATTCAAATCATTTCAATATAATCCAATTCAATTTTCCCATTTAAATTCTTAAACTTATACATCCTCAACCACCAATCCACTTAATTCAAACCAAATTCAATTTTGAACTGCTTCAATTTCAATCTTGAATTTAAACTATCTCGAATTATATAAATTAGAGTTAAATTATCAAAGGTTGGTTTAACCATTTAAACCAAATTAACCTTTATTAAAAGTTTTTAATCAATTTAATTTCTGATTTCAATTCTCAAAATTCCATTTTAAATTATCTTTACTTATGTATTTCAAGGTTCAAATAAGAATTCAATGAAATTTTATTTTAAAATTTTAATTTATTATTAAATTTTATCTTCTAGTTTAAAGCTAGTTCTTAAACAAGTATATTTTACAAACTTAATTATTCAAATTTCCAGTTTAAAGTGATTCCATATCCTTAATTTCAAATTAAAGTTAGATTTCCTTTTTATCTCAATAATGGATATATTACCACACTTTATTCCTCATTTATTGAAACAAATCCAATTTGCAAACTAAAGATTTTTAACAACAATAGGGTGATATCATCCAATTCATTTCCAATTCTGGTTGCTTTTTCTACACTTATTTAACTTCCCAAAGTTAAATTCCAATTTACTTAATCTAATCAACCTTACTCAATTTGAATTTCCGCTTCAAACTTCAAAAAAATTTCCCTCATATAAGTTCAAAACTTATATTACTTTGGGTTTTTACATCACACTTCAGGGAAAAAAAATCAAAACTCAACCTCTTAGAGTTTATTTCAAATTATCTTTGATATCATGTATGTCCATACATATATACATATTTATTTCTTGGCCCTTCCAGCCATGTTTTAAAATTTTAAACCACCCTTGGTTTTAAATCCAAATCAAACTTCAAACAACCCATTGTTTTCAACAAGTCCCAGTTATCTAAATAATACCTATTTATTATCTTTCATTAATTTGAAACAAAATTTCCGAATTCTGGGACCAGATTTAGAATTTCATTTTCAATCCATTAAATTTTAATTTGGTTGTATTTCTATTTCTACTTAATTTAATTCCAATTCAAGATTTCAATTTGGTTGTATTATATTACTCCTTAATTTTAATTTCAATAATTTAACAACCAATCGTCTTAATATTTACTAGAATGAAATATTCCTTTATATACAAAAATATACTTTTATATAAAATCATTTAAAATCGTTATATAAGAAAATAACAAGTACGCGCTCATATATATATATATATATATATATATATATTCCAACTCATTTTAGAGTACTACAGACTCTATTAAATGAGTAATCCCCACCAGAGCCAAGGTTCTCGCTTAACCTTTCAGCTCTGATACCAAATGTAACGACCCGAAATTTTCGAACCCGAAAATTCCGGATAGTTATGAAAAAGAAGAAAGAGATGGAAGAAGAAGAACAGAAACACCAAACATCTCACAATCGCAGCGGATAAAATATAATAATAAATAATAACAGTCTACACAAGGATACTATATCTGTCGATTACATTTGATATACATCAGAGTTTCACACACACACACACACACACACACACACACACACATATATACAGTCACTGAATATACAATTATCATGTCATACGATAGACAATAATTATGATGGGGCGAAAGTACTTCATACGTTCTTGCCATCCAGCTCGACTCCTGAATTCCAGAACGTACCTACCTGAAAATCTGTAATACTCGGTCTGACCCGAGCATTACACCAAAGTAACACCCGGGTCAGGCTGGAAACCAGCGTGAGTAATCTCAATTTAACATAAAATACCAAAGCAAAAAACTTATATAAACCCAGGTATCTTATATCAATTTAACAATTCACAATTTGCTATAGGCAACACTTATTCCACACATCAATTTCTAAGTACCAAACTTAGAAAAAATAATCCAATTCACTTAAATCATTTCACTTCAGCCTATTGATTTCCATATATCAATTTATAAAAATTGAAGTGGTTTCGGGTATTTCCTAATACCCGACCCCAAGTCTCTTCAGGTCACATTCAAGCCATCTCATACCATTCAATCATCCATAAGCAAACTTGATCATTTCCAATCTACTGCAATTGATTCTAATTGAAATTTCTAATCTCAATCTCTTAGATTCCTTCATTTATCATTAATTAATTCCAAGTCAATTAACAAATCAACCCTTCATATTCATCTTAATTAATCATCCTGGATTAATTATAGTTTTCATTCAAATAGTTATCTTTAATTAATTCCACAATATTAATTATGCTTAACCAAAATCAATAAGTAATCTTAATTACTTCATGAATTAATTAACTACATTAATTACATTAATTCTTGATTATTTATATTGATTAATTCTCATAAATCAATTGGTACTAATAAATTAATCTTAACTAATCAATCTTTAATTTCGTCATTGATTATATAAATTTATAATTTCCCATTTACTTTTCAATTTTCCCCAATTTAATTTGATTACATTAAATAATCTATCATTAATTAAACCACAATATTAATTACTCTTGATTTAACTCATCCTGTAATCACCTACCTTTTTATTTACTTCATTAAATAAATCAATTACTCCTTAATTAATCACCTTAATTAATCTCTTGATTTATTCCATAAAGTAATTATATTTTATTAATTTCATTTAGTGATTACCTAACAAACCACTCAATGATTATTCTAAATTGATTGAACTTAATTAATTAACACAAACCTTAATTAATTAATTCAACCCTTAATTATTCAACTTAATTTAATTACATTATAAATTAGTAAACTTAAATAATTAACTTTCTAAGTTAAAATAAATAATTCAACTTAATGAATCAAATTTTCTTAAATAATCACTTTTATATAAAAGGGTGATTAGGTGAATTATTAAAAGCTTGATTGTGTTATTTTACATTTGAAACATAATTATCCTACTTTTTTTTCCCTTTTTAAAAAAAACTGTTTAAGCTTGTAAGCAGATTCAAGAACAATTAACCCAAAACACAAAACCTAAACAATCGGGCTAAACACTCAAGACCACTGACATTCATAAGTCCCCTACAACAAACACATCAAGTCGTACAAGAATTCAACAGAAAATCGTACCCGAGGGAATCATCATCTACCCAAACAACTCATTCGCAGATGCACCAAAGAAATATTTATTCAAACTAAAGCTTATAAAGAGAAAATAAAATTTAATTACTCACAGATATTCGATCGCGAGCCCAAATAGTCACCGTCCCCCTTCTACAACTGAAATCGACATCGAGCAACTGCCTTGACAGCCGCAACTTCACCTCGAGCCCAAGCCTTGCGACTTTGAGTCACGATGCCACTACTCGTGCGAGCTTGTGTGTGAGCGCGCCCCTTTCCCTGCCGCCCAGTACGCCGCCTCTTCCTCGTGACCTTCAAACCGCGCGCCACTTCAACATCAACCTCCTCTTCTCGCCTGCTCGCGAACGTACTGACCTCCTCTCCCTTAATCACCTTGTCGCCTTGAATCCCTTAGCTCGAGTTCGCGTCGAGCATGAATTGAAAAGAGGGAGGCGGTTTCCTCTGAGTTCTCCCTCTTTTTTTTATAAAACGAGTTCGATTTCGTTTCTTTGTTTTTTTTAAGGGACGGGGAATAATAGATGGAGACGACATGTATTTGCATTCGAGCAACAGATTCTCGCTTTGATTTTTTACTGAAGAAAAAGGAGGAAGCCATTAAATTTTTGTTCTCAAGATAGAGGAACTAGGGCGTAAAGTAATAAAGGTAGGAGTAGCTTCTCGAACACCCTTATTATAATATAATTAAATATGAAAATATCTTGTGTTGCATAACGCGAAATCCCGAACCCCGAATCAAACGTGCCGACAGGCGTTCATAAAGTTTTACCCACATTTCGAACACAATGAAACGTGTTTCGGAGGTTAATTTGATTGTATGCGCGAGTTACGGAAGTAAACGATCAATTTTAAATTAAATCGATTAAAATAGTTCTACACGTTTCGAGCTGCCAGGGTCAAACGACAACTCCGATTGCTACGAAAATTGAAATCCAATAATAACTAACTATTACGGATACAATGGAACTGGTTTCGTCGAATTCCGAGATTGTGCCTCGGAAGGCTATTTTTAAAATTCCAATTTAAACGATATATTATTAAAACTGAACAAATTACTTTTAAATTAAATTTCAGTTATCCTATTATCTTCAGTATCATCGTTACAAATTTTGTAAGCCTTTAAATTATTTTAAACAGGCTTAGAATCTCAGATTCAACAATTTACCCAATTTCAATTATTAAATTCAATATTTAAACTATATAATTCAATGATTTAATTATCATGTAAATATTGATATCTGGAATTCAAGTTAAAATTAACCTTTAAATATTTAAAATCAAATAAATATTTCAATTTAAATTGTTCAAAATTCTGGGTCGTCACAATGATTAACATATGTCTTAGGTATATCTTTTACTTCAATTCAATTCCCAATCAAATTTTATTTTTAAATTTGATATACTTATATTTCCTTTATGATTCACTTGTATTAATATACAAAACCACTTAATAAAACTCCAATCCATTCCAATTGATTCAAAAACCAATTCCATTTTCTTCTTTAAACCAACTCAATTCTGAATACAACAAAATAACCAATTATTTACTTAATTTAAACTATTTACCTCTGTTTACCACAAAACGACAAATTTTCAATGCAAATTTAAATGTTATTCATGTAATAACCATTACGAAAGCTTATAGTTATTTTAAATTAACCTTAACTCACTTTATATCAATTTTATTAAATTCTGCATGGTTCACAATCCAAACATTCTTATCATATTGCAATTATTCAATTTCATTAATCAATTCAAGTTTATATTAATATCATTCCATTCTGGATTATTTACAACCGATACATCCTTATTTTACCACAATAATTAATTAAAACCATTTCACTTGCAATTCAATTTCATCATCTAAACAAATTTCATTCGAGACCCCTTATAAAGCCCGACCACAATTGTTTTCCCAACTTGCTTAGGTTATTTCAATTTCACAATATTTTCATTATCTTCTTAAATAAATTTTACTTCATTCTCATTTGATTCTCATTCAATCAAATTCCAATTCATTTACGAATTTTAATTCAATTTGTTTACTCATTCACTCCATTTGAAATTTTAATTCATCTCCTCGATCCATTCTGAATTTTGTTAATAATATGACCACTTTAAATTATTCCCCTCATTTGAATTTATTTATAATTCAAACCATCACTATTATAATCTAATTCCATTATTTATTCACATTCTCCGCTTTTATTGCCAAAATTAAATACCATACCAGAACTGGTTTTTTTTTTTTTTTCTTTCCAAATTTTCTTAACAAACCACCAAAATTACATCCATGCCAATACAAATTCCATTTAGTTTAGTTTACACTAATTCATCTTTAAGCTTGTTTTTATTTAATTTAGCTTACGGTAAATTCATTCATAAACAATTCCTTTGGATTTAGTTGAGTTAATCCTTTATTCATACAATATCATTCTTTCAACTTAATTAAATTTTCTTTTAATTCAATTCTTTTTTTTTCAAATTAAATTCAGGTCCACCTAAGTTTATGTAGCCAACTTGAATTCATTCCATTTCTTTTACTATTTTAAACAAGAATTTAATTCTATTCAAAATTATTTGTAACACAACTGAATTCTGATTTTAATTCAATCCAAATTCAACTCAATTTCATTTATTCGAAGTTAAATCCAATTTTCTGACTTAAGTTCATTCACATCTTTTATCCTTTATATTTTCTTCACCTTATTTCAATTCACATTTCATTCAGGATTAGATTTGAATCCACCTTACCATTCAACTATTTCCCATTTGTGATTATAATTCCATTTTACTTGGTTTTACAATCTAATTTTCTATTCTTAGTTCACTAACTAATTCACTTGAAAGCTTATATTGCTCATTTTAATCCATTTACATCTTATAACCACAATTCCAAATTTTCTATACATATGTATCACTGAATTCTTAAAGATACAAATTTTATTTCACCTTAATTCTCTGCACAATTTTAAATTCACAATTTCAGATTATAAGTATAACACTTACTAGCTTAGAGTACAATTTATTACATAATGTCTCACAATTACAAAATTATTTTTCATTTCAACTTAATCCAAATCAATTAAATTCTAAGTCCAATTTATTTAACTTACCCCAAGTTAAATTCAAATTTTCTATTTACTTCCATATACTTAAGTTAAATTTTAATTCCTAGATTAAAAATTTCATTTCCTTCTTATTAATATCAACTTCACTTAATAAGTTCAATGGTTGATTCATTTTAACTTTACACAATATTTAAATAGAATTTTCCAGGATTCAATTACCCGGTTTTATTTCAAAATCATTTTGAAATAATAAATAACTCATACTCTCCTGGTATAACAAATCAAACTTCCAGATTTCTAAAACAATCTATTTTTACCAAAGCAATTTCCCTTTCAGAAACTTCTAAAACCACTTGTATCCCAAACAAGTCCAACAAATATCATACCCAACCACTTTGGTAGCAATCCATCACTTTAGAAACTCGAAAATAAATTCTAATGATGCGGCCAACATCATCAGGATTATTTTCCAGCGACTAAAGTGAGTTCAATGCCCCCTTACTTTCCCAAATTCATTTCAAAACAATTTCCATTCAAAAATACCTCCAAAATAATATTCCATTATTGCCTTCAAACACCTTAGAAAACATTTTAAACTTTCCCAGGATTTTAAATTTCCGAACTTTTGTTTTCAATCATTTAAAACACTTTTCAAAATTTCCGGGATTTAAATTCTGGTTTGATTCAAATTTAGTTATTCTTCTTTTGTATACTTTATACTTATAGAATTTTATTTGGTTATAACCATTTCAAATTTTAGATTCTTATTTGATTAAGATATTAACAACCAAACGTCCAAATATATATAATAATTTTATAAAATTATTCATTTTATATCAAAATATAATTTTGGGTAAAACCCACTTTAAAAACAATACTATATCGGTTTATCTTGTTTAAGAGTTTAGAAACCCCTATCGATACGGTTGTACTTCCCATACCGACCAAAATTCATAAACACTCAACCAATAAGTCAACGCAGTATAAAAAGAATTTTTATATTCACTAACAAGTACGCTCTTATATCTATTATTACATTCAGCTCATTATAGAGTACTACTGGCTCCGGTTAATGAGTAATTTCCCACCAAAGCCTAGGTTGTCGCCAACCTAAGCTCTGATACCAAGTACCAATATTTAAGGTTTAAAATAATTTAAATACTTTATTCTTGAAAATACATCAAAACATTCATATTAAAACTTCCTACATATTGATTTAAAATATATATATATCCTTTAGAAATAACTTGAATAAAACTGCTTAATAAAATATAAACTATTATCTTTAAAATAAAGTTAAGTCATACTAGATTTTAAAATAAAGCTATGAAATGCTATACAAGTTTCAAATAAAACTTTAACTAATATCTTTAAAATATAACCATTTTACAAACATAAATATTAATAATATCACTTTAAAACTTAACGCTAACTTTTCCTTAACTAATTATTACTATAACTACTTTAGTACATATTTACTTTTGAAAACTCAGCAACCTACCTAAGAATTTTCTTAAAACATTCTTTTGAAATCAAATTTAAAACTTTTATCTTATACTTAGAAATCTACTTAAACGTACTTGCCTTCAAGGGAAATACACTTCCGTTTAGGATAACCCAAGGAATTCTTTTTATCAATCCAACCTGATTTACCCAATTCAATTTTACGTTCATTCCGTAAAATTACTTTCCATACTTTAAATTAAACTCCTTTTATTTTTAAAGACATTGTTATTCCCTGAAAATCACTTGTAAATACATGTTAAAATATTTAAAATAAAGCTTTTAGAAATTACTTGATTGAAAATAATACTTAAGGAAATATATAGAGGTTTCCTAAGTACTTTAAGTCAAATTTAACTTTTAAAATAAAGTTATTAAGTCAAATATTTATATTATAATTCCCTCTTTGAAAACTTAATACTACTTTACTTATTAAAAATAATTAAACACCATAATTACATTATCGAATATTTGCTTTCACTTAAAAACAATTTAAAATAATATTTCTTTCTAAAATATCCCAAATCATATTTAAACTGCAGATTTATATTTAAAAACTTTTCTTAAAAACATACTAGAATTTCCAGGAGAAAGCATACTTCCCATTCTTTAAAAATAAATCTCGCTATTATTTTAAACAGTTCACATTTCCTTTATATATCACATCTTCAAACATTTCAAATTATCAACAAATTTCTTGAATTTAATTCCCTTTAAATTCTTTACTTAGGAATTTCTTTTATATCCTTTAAACCCAATTCATCTATTTATATTTAAATTTCCAAGTTGTATTCACCAAATCAGAGCATAACACAATTAAATGTCCTACCACAGTAAATAAACAGAGCATAACATAACAGGATCTAAAACAATTTTATCACAGAATATAAATACGATATATTACAGAATATAAATAAATTTCTATTTGTGAGGAATCCAGTTGGATCCCTCCAACCTGTTTTCCCTGCATTCATAGATATTAGCACAACAATATATATCGATTCAATTTGATAATAATTATCATATTCAACCAATCAAGCAATCATTTAGATATTGACTATTTAAAATAACCAGTATTCCAGATGTGAGTGAGTTAAACTCACCTTGGGTTTTCAGCGAGCATTCAAATTTAAATTAAATCGAACGACGTTCAATTTAACCTAAATTTTACTTGCTTCGGATGATTCCAGAATTGGTCCACTGCGTAGTACGCGTCTCTGCGTTTCCGGCGCTACCAAATTCGTTGAAATCTGACAACGAATGTTCAAGTTACGAATTATTAAAGGTTGAATAATATTTTAAAACAAATTTTTTTCCTTTTATTTTAAATTAAATTACCCAACATCAACAGGCCGCACGATCAAGTGAATCACAGCCGCATACCCATCATCTTCCTCACGCGCGAAAATACAGCGCAGCCGAACCCAACATTGCCACATCTAGGGTTTGGAAATGCACCCCCAAACGACGACCGGACTCCAATCAAAACCCATCGCGCCATAGCTCGTAACGGCCCCCACCATCGACCCAACCACGACGAAGCTTGGCTTTGCCCACGCACAAAAAGTCACGCTCGAACTCTCAGCAAACGGAGCCAAATTATACCTCCAAACGACAGCTTCAAACAAGATCAACCGTTGGATCTGAAGATCTTCTCACTCTCTACAATTTTCATGTTGGAAGATTTGCGAATAATCGCGTGGATTGATTACAAATTGGGGAAGAAAAGAGAACGTTTTCAGCCATTAACATATGAGAAGGCGACGACCAAAGAAAGGGTAGGGTTTCTCTAAAAAAACGTGAATATATAAATATTGATATATATTATTTTAATATTAAATCCATTTTAAAGCAACTTTTTCACACGACCTCCAAACGACGCGTGCCGACAGGCGTTTATAATTTTAAATGCTCAAAAATTCCGGGTCGTCCCATCTATGGTTAGATTGCTTTCGGGTGAAACTTTCTCGAGGCACTTCCATGCCCCTCCTAAGCGTGCTTGCCAATTTTCAAGTCATTTCGTCTTCGTCATTCTTTGGGACATCCAAAGGATGGAGTACTTAGAGTCCGACCTAAGAGATTTGTGCGTTTGACCCGAGTTATACATGCTTGGAGTCTGGCTTGATAGTTTTATGAGTCAGATCCGAGATAAAACGGTTGGTATCGAGTTGTTATATGTCTGTACCAACCTCTATGCTGCTTGGAGTATGACCTGAGACTTTTGTTAGTCGGACCATGTAAAACCATAACTCGGGATTTCCTTCATTTTTCCTAGGTTCTATTGAGGTACGACTTATGTCCGACACTACTTGCCAAGTAGAAAATCTCAAGTCAACCTTTCCACTTATTTTTTGATACTTGCTTCTTTTTGCGATGTTTTCAAAGTCCTTAAATCATTTTATCTTCGTTTTGATTTTCTAACTTCTGATTTAAATCGCTTGGTCCAAAACCAGTTAACATTTGCCCCTTAGAGTATGCTTTCGTTGGAAAGAAAGTGTGCTCTGGATCAAGATAAATCCTAAACTGCCATCCTGCAAATTCCAATTGATCGTTTGGATGTTGTCTTGTGACATTGCTTTTACTTGGTTGGTTGTTCATTAATCATTCGTTTTAGTTTTATTTGAGATTTTATTCCTTTGTATTGGCGATGCAATCTGCACTCGGGAGATTACGTTGCACTTTAGGTTGGTATAGAAACACTTTGGGATGATGACAATTTTGAAGGAAGATAGTTAAATTTTGGTTTGTACTTAGTCGGTGGCGAAGCTATTTCTCGGTTGAATGCACGTCGTTTCGTAGCCTAGTCCTGCTCTCTAACTTCAACTGTCTCATTTTGAGAATTTGACTAAGTTTCTATTGTCGTTTGAATTCCAGAGCAGTGATTTATTTCAAAATTGGACATTGGGGATGATTCCATCGCATCACTTTTCCTGTTTTTGCACTTCCAGTAATCCTGAAAAGAAAAAGCTTTTCATCACTCCAGGCAGCGGCTCCGCCATCGATTTCTCATCGATAATAGGTAAGTCCCAAATCTTAAAGTACGACGTGGCTCGTTTTTCTAGCATAGGGGAGCTATATACATAGGATGGTCCGTTCATGGTGTTTGGGACACTAGACTTACTTTGCATAGATAATACATTGCATTTGCCCTGGTCAATGCTCAGAACCCGATTGGCTAATATATACCGACTTCCCTTAGATTCCAACAGTTGATTATACAAGGATACTATTCAAAGTAAAGCATACCTGGAAATATTGAACGTCAAGTTTTATTTTTAGAATGACTTTTTGATCATCCCGTCTTTAGTTCGACAAAGGAACTTCTCCTCTAGAAGTTGGATCCTTCACAGCCTGGGCTTCGCCTTTTATTTCTGTCATACCAGGACAATTGATCATGGCCAAATTGCAAGGCACGATTGCTATTGTAGAGCTGTTATTAAATCTACCACCTCCTCTAAATGAGTACCCGACCTTAAGAGCCTTGGATGAAGTGGGAGAAGCAAGTAGGGGTTCCTAGATGCTTGTTGTCCCATCGGCCTTCGTTTTAGTAGTGCTTAAGCGAAAGCGGCTTTTGTTGTCTTGCGATTTTGTGTGGATAAACAGAATCTCAACAATTTCTTTGGTTATATTTCTTTATTTAGCCATGAATATGATTGCCAAAGTGCTCTACTTGGCGTATAGGGACGTCATTTAAACAACCCTGTATCCGTTCTTACATATGTTTGGTCGTATTTCTTTCAACCAACTACTAGTCGTGGATAACCCCATTTTCATGCTGCTCCTAACTATCTAAAAAAGAAGCTGGGATGTTCAGTTCCTTATTGTATGATCTTTTCCAAGAACCGAATCTTTTGTACGGAAGGTTTAAAATGCCTAACTTTGAGCACTAGCAATAGCTAGATGTCATGGGAAAAATTATTCAACTGCCCTTGTTTAATTGAGCTTCCCCAATCCCCGCCTTGAATCGGCAAAAAGTCCACAGTACTTGTTTTCAAATTTTCCATAGCTATCTTCGCCTATCCTCTATCGAACACGTCATGTTTGGTCGTTAGCTCTGTCATTGAAGTTCGGTTAGGCATAGTTTCAATCTCTGGAAACTAGCGCATCAATTTCAATTATCCTTCCTCGAAATTTCTTATTTCTAGGGAACAATAAAATCCCTAAAGGCTGGTGATTACACCTTCTTGACGTTGCCAATTTCCAGGCGATAGCTGATTCTCATTGGTTGGTTGGCTAAAATTCCAATCATGCATCAGTTACTGTGTTCGAAAACTGGCACATTAATGGCTTAATTCTGAGTCTTTCAGTACTAAAAGTTTCATCTCGATATTAAGAACTTTTGCTCACTACTTCCACTTATATGTTTATCATTTTTACCATGATCATGTCAAGCGGTTCTGCTTCGCCATCGATAGTCGATTGCAAGGATATCATATTTTATTCTTTTCCTTGCTACCAGGTGCACTTGATAATGTTGGTTCCCCTTTCTTTGTGGTTTCTATAATCCAGTCTATGCTCCAGTCTCTGTCTCCAAGTACCGGTGGTTTAATTGCTCAATTACGAGCATTGCATTTTCTCGCTGCTGCACTTCATATGTTCCTGTGCAGCATATTTATTCATCACAACTTTGTGCACGTAAATAATTATCCTACAATCATTTTGACATATTCTATTATCTAGCTCCGTTCAATGCTATAATGTAGCTTGGCTTAGCCAATTTCATGGCCATTCTTGTTTATGCTCGGCCGAGTTCGTTTCGACCAAGTGTAAGTGTAGCGCTAGGCCCTAGGATTGATCACTCTTAATACTAATTTTGTACATTTTTGGGAGACTAGGTTTTCTGAGGAATAGTTTGACTGCCCCCATCCTGATTTGCATAGCAATTCCTAGCTCCGGAAACTAGTGACTTTGCTATTTGATTCCAAGCTTTGAGTTTTTAATGCTATCAGTTCCTTGACTATGACAGAATTCTTCGAGTCAACATCATCAATGTATATATCAAAAAGATGCGTCACCGTCTCTTTTGTCATAATAATTTCTTCCAAGCCCAGCATTGAGATCCTGATCATGCATCAGTTTCTATCTTTGAAAACTTGTGCATGAATGACTCAACTCTATGTATTTTTTTTGATATTGTGAATCTCAGGCAATGCCGAATTTCTGAACACTAAGACCTTCATTTCCTTGGGTGGTAATTTGTTGCCAGAATGCTTTGTTTTGTGAAACAGAACCGTTATGTAACCGATGCTGTGATTATTCATGTTTGGACTTAGCGAGGTTCCCTTTCGTCAAGTACTTGTGCGCCTATCCCTATTTGCGGAACTAACATTTCGAACGCCTGAATTCGGGCCTTTGTAGGAGATGGAAAGGGATGGGGCAAATGATTCAATTTCCCCCAGTTTGGCACTCAATCCTAGTATGGGATTGAGGAATTCTGATGATTTTTTTGAGAAAAATGAGCGATCCTCGTAAGTAGGAGAGCACTCATGTACTTTTATTCTACACTTATATCGGAGCTGCCAACAAACCTGACAGATAGAAAAACCCCCTACAAATAAAAGACCCATCCAAAAAACATATGCAACTAAGGTCCATAAAAAATTATACAATAAAATTAGAAGAGATATGCTCAAATCCTCATAATCGACAGCCAATCATTGAATAAACCTGTATCTGCTAAAGAACTAGACAAAATATATGAGATCAATACACACACACATATATATATATATGTATATATGTATATAAATAAATATATATTTATATACATGTATATACAACATAAATAAACAAAACTGATAATTTGGAACGCATTAACCTATTAAACAAGAAAAAAATAAAACCAAGGGCAACCATTCAAAGCTATAGCAAACCAAAATATTCAAACTTTTAACACACCGAAAACATTCTATTAGCTAGATGCTCATATGACGGTAAAATAAAGTTTGCAGTTATAACTAAATTATATTAGCTAATTTGGAAATATAAGGTAAAACAACCAACGAATGCACTATTTTAATTCTAGATGCTCAGTAAAGGAATCATTCAAGTCAATATAAATTAAAGCTTACGCTAAGATAACGCCAGTTACAAACAACAGTCGGTACAGAAAAGAACAGCAAAACATGATAACTACTTGAAAAAACTACAAACAAAACATAATAAAATCAAGGCTGCATTTAGTTTGAACACATAAACTAAGCTGTGTAGTACCCATATTTGCTAAAAAGTACTGGAAACTACTTGAATATATTAGCTTACTAATATATTCAATCAAGCATGGCTACTTATAATGAATTCTCCAAAACAGCTTTCGCTTACAAAAGCTACACACATTATATTGATGACGCACTGAAAAAAGTGACCGAAACTAAAGGTTTAGTTTGGAGTAAGATAACGCTGAGTCTAGCGATGATCATCCAAAAAATTCCATCAATCAAACTCTGAAGCACCAACTGAACTCATTAGAGTCTCAGACCCATTCAAACTACTCGGATTAAATTTAAAATTACAAGAATAATACGAATAAACATGCTATCTGTATTGTTTTCTCCTAAACTTGTCGGTTTAGCCGGCTGTCGTTTGAGTTTAAATCCAGACACCATGTTATGCTAAAATCCATCCAAATCTTCAATGTGTAACAAGCTCAGTATAATGTTACAGTATAAAGAATAACTAAGGCTCCTCATTATATAATCTAAATCAGATTTGTCGAAATGTATATTAATTATGACATTGTCTACTACTTGAAAGGAAATGAGTTCTTTACCTGCATTCATTTGTAATAATGAATACACGGACCTGACAGGAGTCCAATCTCAAGCACATATATCACATAGCTGCGTATCATATAACTAAACTTTTCATATAATTGATACAGACAATAGTATGAAGGAACTATGCACAAATATACAATCAATGACAAATATACAGTCAAAGATATTAAAGTAGCAAGAGAAGTTGCAAAAAATAAAACTGGGTATATAAGAACTAAGTAATATATGTAAGACTAAAAGTAACAATCAAAATATAAACAATACAGATTTGTACTACGCACAAATTCACATCATTTACCATCAAATTCCGGAACTGTTGAATGTACAACTTTGATAATATTTACATATGATATCAAAAGTTTACCATATATATAGAGTATGTAATATATATAAAGGGATGTATACAGTTTGAAATAGATTAATATGTGAAAAAGGACAATAGTACACGACAATCAAAAGAGACTACCAAGAATTTCTTTTTTCTTAACAATCCAAAAAATATTTTAAGCCAGTTGAGACTTTATTTCACATGAAGAGAAAATACAAACTAGCTTTGAAAAACATAACTAAAATCACCTTATGAGCCAAAATACTATTCCTTATATTTTGTATCACCATGATTTGAATCATTTATAAACACACGCCTATTTACTCACATAATTAGATATAAATTCATTACTTTCATATGGTTACAAATACTCATGAGAAATATGTTATCACACACGCGAAAATATTCATATAAATAGATACACTACATCATCCACTGAGATATAGTATCTCACTGTACCATAGCAACTCAGCCACAAATATGAATTTATACACACACATTAGTATACTGCACACACCCATACATATATACACTTAACAAGTAACTAAATGTAATAATTATATATATGGTTACACTCTACAAGCAACTAAATATGAATTTACTGTTAACTTAATAAAATCTAAAAATAGTAAGATACTATATTAATATTATCCAAATAAACTAACGCTAAATCGTTATTATTATTTCTATTCTTTAAAATGATATTATTCTTTAAAAAATCAATGCGATCTTTTATTCTTCTAAGAAACTCATTAAAACTCAAATTTTTATTTTTTTATAACTAGGATGTGAAATCCAATTAAAACTAAATAAAGAAATTGCATATATTAAATTATCCAACTCAATACTAAAATTAATAAATATACATGCCGATTTCTTTCAAACCAAATATATCAACATGTTATTGTGTAAATAGTATCAAGTAAAAATCTATTACGATTCTTGTAAAAAAAATCTAAGATTATTCCAATATAATTCACAATTAATATTTCTATAGTTTGATTTCAAATCATAAATATTAACTGTTTTTAATAGTATATAGCTAGTTATATTGCATTGAAAATATAAGTATATAATATTTTCCAATTTATTATTGCAAAAATAACATTTGTTATCATTAAATATAATTTTCTATTTAAAATCTCTATAGTATTTATTTACCGTGTAAAATTAACCACGTATGCAATTTTTCTTTAGGTGGAGCACTAATTTTCCACATGTATTTAAAAAATTTCAATTTAATTCCTTAAAAGTTTAAGAAATTATAAAAAGAATGAGATGAATATTTCTTGCTTTTATCCCAACACCAAATTTTAATATGTTTCTCGTTATTGATATTGTAAAGTTCTGGTTTAGCACACACTCATGCAAACTATTCTAGAGTATTGTCGGCTAATATACGATTAAAACTAAATTTTCAAGAAAAATAAAGATTTAGTCTACATAATCTGATATCAATACGTTCTTAAAATTGCAAATTTCATAAAGTTCATTAATTTCTATTCTCAAAAGAATTACAGAAAGAATTACAGAAATCCAGTTATCATACCGAAAAGAGGTATTATTCTCCAAATGTACCATGCTATTAATTGCTAATTTATAAATATCACAATTTTTATTATAGATTTCAGAAATGAGAAATGTTTTATAAATTATCCGTAGAAATATATTGTAAATTATATGTACCATTATACCATTGATTCAATATTATTTCTTTCCAAATTAAATTTTCTTTACTATCGGTAGATTTCCATAACCATTTACCTAATAGGGATGTGTTAAAATTATACAAGTTTATTATACATAATCCTCTCTCATTTTTATATTTACATACCATTTCCCAACTAACTAAACATTTTGAACTATTATTTTAATTATCACCACTCCACAAGAAGTCTCTTCTAATTTTATTTATTACCTATTCCGGAAAACGATAAAAGGAAGTCCAATATATAGGCAATGCTGATAACACAAAGTTAATAAGGACAACCCTATCTACTCTAGATAAATATCTACCCTTCCAATTAGTTAATCTATTGTTAATTTTATTTATTATTAATAACCAATAGTCATGTTTAAGCTTAGTTGGTCTTGTTAAGAAACCTAGATATTCTATAGGAAATTTCACAATTTTACAATTTAATGTACAAGCTACTTGATTTTCTATCTTATCTTTATCATTCAAAACTAAAATAAAACTCTTATCAAAATTTATTTTTAGACCTGAGACCATTTTAAAACTATATAACATAAATTTAAGTGCTATAATATATCTTGGTAAATGAGAAGAAAATAGCATGATAGCATCCGCAAAATGAAGAATAAAAATGCTGTTGTTCATAATTTCATTACCCATGTTGTATAAATCCCTTTTCTAGAGGCTAATTTGATAATCTTAGCAAAAATGCCAACAGCTAAATTAAATAATAGGGGTGATAATGTATCCCCTTGACCGAGTCCTCATTTTAATTAAATTTAATTACCTAACATACTATTAACCATGATACTTGAATTTTTGGTTTTAATAGAAACATAATCCAATCCACCCACCTAGTACTAAAGCCCCTGACTCAATCAATTGAATCAAAAGCTTTTGCAAAATCAAGTATTAAAAGTGCATAAGTAATATTATTTTTACAACAATAATTATTAAATTCTTGAACTACTGCTATTCCATTTGTAATAATTCTACCCTTGATAAACACAGTTTCGATAATATCAATTAAATCATTCATTTTTTGTTTAGTTTATTAGTTAAAACCTTTGAAATGATTTTGACAGAAGAATTTAACATTGAAGTAGGTCTGAAATCTTTTAACACATTTCCACCCACTTTCTTATGTAAAAGGATTATATTAGCAAAACTAAACCTTTCCAATTGCAACGAACTATTATAAAATTCATTAAACATATTAATTGAATTATATTTTAAAACGTAACAAATTTTTCATAAAATAATATAGGAAATCCATCTGGACCAGGTGATTTATCATTTGGCAAATCTTTTATAGCCTTCAAATTTCCCTCTTCGGTAAAAGGAACATCTAACCTTTCTAAATCAATTCTTGCATCATTTGGATATAAATCGTCCAATTTAGCTTTAATCCTACGTTTGTTTTTAGATCCAAAAATTCCTTTATAATAATTATAAATGCCTCATTTAATTTATTTTGATCAAAAGTCTCAACATTATTAATTATTATAGAGTTGATGGTATTCCCACGATTTCTACCATTAGCTACTTTGTGAAAAAATTTAGTATTCATATCACTATCATCTATCTATATTGCATCCTAGATCTTTGTTTCCACATTACTTCTTCTTGTGTTAAAATTTTACGTAATTCATCTTTTAAATTTGAAAGCATGTTTTTTTCTGAAATATTTAAATTTCTAATTTCTTCTATTTTATTAAACTTTAAAATCACATTTAGCAATTTATCTTTCTTAATACTAATATTACCAAAAACCTTTTTTTTCGATTTTTTTAGAAAAATTCTTTGTCCTATAATTTTACTTACATAAAATTTAGCTATATTTTCAGAAAATTTATAATTATATTTACTTAATGATAACCATTTATTTGCTATTAAGCTTGACAAAATTATTCTTCGGTGATCATATTTTTTCAAATCTATTTTTTTTATTTCTATTAATTTGGTTATTACAAAACAAAATGATAGGATAACGATCAGAGTAAATACTTGGAAGTCTAATTACTTTACAAACGAGATATTTACCTTATATTTCATCGCTAATAAAAAAAACCTATCTAAAAGGGTCATCGAATGGTCCTCTCTATTATTTAACCCAAGTACAACGTCAACTATTTAACTACAATTGGATTGAATTACAATTAATAACGAATTGGTCGAATTCTTCCATTGTAGAAAAATCACCTTCATTAGGCGTTCTTTTACCTAAAAATCTCGTAACATTGAAGTCCCCACTCATCACCCAAGGACCTAGGGCAAGTGCTCCAAACTATAGATACTCACTATAACATCGTTATCTTGAGGCTCAAAACTAAGCGCCACAAATGTTGCAGTCATCCATAGTATTAATTTTCGGTGACAAAATACGGTAATGTAAATGGTATCCATAATAACAGAAGCACATGAATATGAAATAAAATCAACATAGATTTCAAAATAGCTTTTTAGATTACATTTCAATCCATATTTCATATTTAGTTATATAATCCCAAAAGATTTCGAGGTTTTGATCAAATATAATTATTACAAATTATGTCAAGAGTGACATATGAAGATGCCCTCTTGGATGATCAGAGTACTAGATAGATATATCAGTCATAAATACATCACAGAGAAAATAATGCTAAATAGCTCCTACATAGCTAGCTTTGCCTCCTACACGTCTTTGAAAGCTTAATCGTCCAATCTACTAAACTTGAGAAGGCCTTAACTCTTAATATTACATCTTAACTTACTGATATCAAGTCAGACAGAAAGCCTAATGTGAATAATACTATTACATCTTGATTTACTGATATTAAGTGAGCCCATGCCACTTAGCGGAACAAATTTCCCCTCACTAATATCCTTTTAAAATAATATCTTTTGCAAATCAAAGTCCTGCAATCAAATTGATAATAAAAACAATAGCAAATACATAAATGCATAAAAATCAGAAAATCAATGGACTATCTGTCCATACTATAGTTTTATCTGGCTAACAATTAACCATTGGTTGACTCAGGCCTACCAGACATAACCAATAATCTAACTTCAGTTGCACACAATACTGGGCATTCTGCCCTTGGCTATTTTCTTCTAGGGTCAACTATTCCTAATATTTTTGCAGGCTCACCAATAACCTATCTTTTCTCTGTATATTCTTTTTTGTGCGTAACATTATTTTTGTCCCATAAGCGACAAAGCCCTACATATTGAAATTTTGGACTTATTTTAGCTAGGGGCTATTAGCTAAAGTATAGGGCGTGACCCTACACCAGTCTCATCCGGTCTTCTAATATTTGAGTCATAAACTTAGGGTTATTTACCCTATTCAAATTTCATTTCCTTGTAAATAATCTTTTTAAATGATTTACCCCTAAAATCATAACATTATAAAATAAGGAAATCATACTTCTTGCTTTACTCAAATCACTTATGCCATGACATATGCTTTACACAAAACAATGTTGATGAAATCTAATTAATGAGATTATCCATCCCATCCAAATAAGTTAAAATCTATTTTTGACTTAGAAAACTCTAGGATATAAGGCCAAAACAAAACATTCGAAAACTTTGTTTAAAACCTTTAACAATCCCCTTTCGAATTCACTAAAATTACCCTTTCAAAATAAGTTAACTACTTTAACCTTAAGATACTAGGCCGGAAGGCTGAAACATACCTTTCAAATGTGTTGAAAATGTGCCTTTTGAAATCATTTCTTAAAACCTTAGACATCCCCTTTCAAAATCATTAAACTTGTCTTTCGAAAGCATTGGAAATCTTCCTTTCAAAACATTTAAAAAAAACCTTTCGATACACTTAAATATACCTTTCAAAAACATTGGGGGATTCCCCTTCGGAACACTTATAACATACTTTTTGAAAGCATTGGGTTTAAGTAAGGATTTGTGGAAATATTGCTTTGAAACCATTTAAAATTATTCTTTTGAAACCATTGGGTTTAACATTTAATATAACCATAGGGTCAAAGAAACAGAAGCAAAAGTATCATTTTCGAAAGCTTTAATCAAAATAAAGGAATTGGGGAAGGGGATAGCTTCGAAACCTAATATTTCAAAACCACTGCCTCTGAAATCAGTTAAAAGTAGTTATATAACCATTTCAAAAGCATTGAGAAGCGGCTTCAAGATTAAAAAGGCGAAAGTACCCTTTCGAATATGTTATTTTGAAACTATAAAGAAAAGCGGCCTAAACTAGTTCGAAAGGTATGAATGTAACAACATGGGTTTCGATTATGTTCAAAGCGGCTATCCTTTTGAAAGCTTCTTTTAAAACAAAAGTAAGCTGTAAATTCATTTGAAAGCTCCTTTCTAAAAACAAAGGCAAGTTGATTGATTCGAAAGCTAATATAGTAGGCTTCGATCCTTCTTCGAAAGCATTATTTATAAACAGAAGTAATTCAAAGTTAATAAAATTAGCTTCTACTCCTTTGAAAGCATTGTTTCGACATGATCTCTTCCGCCCTTCTCCAATGCACTACGTATCAATTGCTTGATACCATATGCATTGGTTTCAAATGGGTTCTTTAGCGGAGGTATGGTGTCGAAAGCTAATAGATGAAAGTGGCGAAGTAGTAATCCAAGCAAAACTGATTTTTAGCCTTTAAATGAAATTTCTTTTCACCTAACTTGCCTTATTTGTCAAAATGTAATTAGTTGCCATTTCTTTATCAAAATCCTTTTCTAAAAAGGGCTGCCAAATTTAGGATTGTTAATTAAAACATTTTAACAAATGAGCCCTTCCTCTTGATAAAATACATAAAACATTTAGTCCCTTAACTTAATTTTATAACTATAATAAAATACTTATAAAAATTCCCCAAAAATCACCACAATTCATTTTCAATATGTTGTCTAACATATTTAAATTTCAGACCCAAAATTGTTATATAATTGCTTTAAATAATTTAAACCCAGTATTAACTATTTTCTTTCATAGAAAATTCATAATAAATCCACAACAAATTAGGAAATTATGAAACTTGAAACCCATTTTTAAAATAAAGTTTTGATAGTATATCAAAAATGAAAATAATTTAGATGCCATTTAATAGATTTTCCAACCTAAACTTATCATAAAATCTATATGAAACAATATAAATTATCAATAAGTATATATGTGTGTATATATATATTTAAACAAATATAACATGGCATATTATTTGCAAAATAATTCGAATCCAACCTTGAAACAGAAATCATTAACAAACATGAGATGTAAATCGAATTATTCACCTTGGCTTGGTCTTAAGAAGGTTTAGATTTGCTCTTTGATTAATTTCTTCAAGCTTTCTACTTGATTCCTAGCTTATCTTATTTTGATTCTTCTTAATGGTAGCCGGCCAAGTTCTTGGAATTTTAGTTTTGTTTATGAATGTTGAAATGAATGAGAAATGAAGGATAGAAGGGTTTAGGGTATAAGAACAAAGTCTATTACTATTTTTCCCTTGTCATATTCCTCATACTTACTTATCTTTAATTCTCTTTTGCTTATATATTCACTAAGGCATGGCTCCTTTATTAGTTTGCAAATCTCAATCCCTTAACCATCTATAATATCTCATTTAATTTTTCTGATTAAATGTCCTAAATAATGTTAGTAAAAATTAAGGTCATTACACCCACTCCAAAGGACTCTATGATAAAAAATAGAGTTCGGTCAATAAACATTAATATATTGAAAAAAGAGCCATTATCAAGATTATAGAAAATTAAACGTATTAAAGAGCGTTGTATTATAAAAGTTTAACACGGTTTTCTTTCCACCAACCATTAGTCGACCAAAGCTACCCCTAGATGGTAAATGAACCCATTGACTAATGTAACATACCCCTAAACATCTATAAAACAATAATTAAGGTAGTATATTTTTGTTTTTTATAATAAAACAATATCAATATTATTATCTATAAAAAATATCTAAATTTTACAACATTTTCCTAGATCATGTAAACCCCTAATATTCCAACTAATGTACCTCATAGTTCAAATAATCTGACCCGCTCTAATTTTCTACTCCTAATATACTCAACATCAAACTGAATATCATCAAAAATATAACCCAAACTCCTAGCTAAATTAATATATCACTAGTAGATAAACTATTTAATGCACTTGACGTATATATACTACCCAAAGTAAATCCATACCTGAGTTATGCTCATTGGAAACTCTAATTTCCACTCTACGAAGTCTAGCACTCCTTCTTGCCGATCTGACTGCATTTGAATAAGGTCCAATGTTGCTATATCCACCGAAACAGTCTTTCCAGTAGCCTCACTTGTAATGACCCATAAATTCAGTGATTTTATTTATTTAATTTATTGAAATTTTGTGAAATTTTAAATAATAAAATTTTGGAATAAAAAGCAAATATTTGGATTATGTCCAATTAAATATAGCAAATGGTAAATTTTCGTCAGATAATATTGAAGTTTATTTTATTGTGTAATTTTATTCAAATTAAATCAATTAAAAATTTGATGATAATAAAATATTTTCCAAATCTGAATATTTTTCTATAGAAAAATTCTAAATCCTCTTCTGATTGAGACGTCATCTTTCGCTTTCCTAAATTTGGACTGTTATTGCTCCGTTTATCTTATTTCTGGCAGATTAGCAGCATTTTTGGTACTGATTATCGACTTTTGATAGGATGACCGTACCATTGATATCTGTATACCATTTTGATCATCTTATCGTGCTGATCTCTATGGTATATTCATTTCTGTGTTTTGGTGTTCGGAATGCGGCAGAACCCGCATAACGGATAACCATATCGTTTCGAGTCGTTTTGTTCTATTGTCATTTCGTTTTACCATGTAGATATGGCTATTAATATTCACAGTATAAGACTGTTGACTTTTGCTATTCCGTCCTTTGCTTTTCTCACCGTTTCAAAAAAGTGATGTTTCATTTCTACCTGTTCACAAAATACATGTATGTTTTTTTTCATTTATTTTATTTGCGTATGAGAATCAGCTCGTCACTTTATTCCTATTTCCTGTAGCAAGCCTTTCTTCCGCTTGTTGCTCTTCTTGTTCCATATTAAAGAAACGCATCACCTTCTTCCTCTTAAAACGCCATCACCCGACCACCGCAGCTCTTCAATGCCAGCATTGAATCCAAATCAAGCATCTCACTCCAGTTCGCCTACAACACAGCATCCTAAGCCTGCAATCGCCCGTGCCTCGCTCCTCTTTTTCCACCACGGCCGAGACTGCCCAACCTTGGTTATGCATGTCCACTCTTCACCTATGTGCAACCTAGGCCAGTCAAACCTTTTCTTCTTTCTCTCTGGTTTTAAGGCAAGATATATTTGTATCATAATACATGTTGGTATTATACAATATTGGAAGTATATAAATGGCTGTGCATATTAGTAGTATATGCATAGAATCAAGTTGTTCTGTTTTATAAAAAGTATATAAACTGAAAAACTGTCACATATATAGGTTTGTTCATATTATAAGATTTTGTACAACATTTAATTTGTGGCATGTATATATATAATTTTTTTTGGAAAGTAGACACATACATATGGGGTTTGTGTCAGTCTATTAGTGATCAGTATTGGTTTTGCTTACCGTAAGTATGTATATATTTGTATGAACATAAATTTGCATATGACCTGTTTAATTTTTATAGATAAATTCTAAGTTATTTCGACTTTTATATGACATAGTGATTTTAAATATATATTACGTATTATATGAGTATAAATTTGTTAGTTTAAAAAGTAATTTATATATTTTCGTGATTATACACTTATATATCTATACCTTATGCATGATAGTTTATGTGATATATTTTAAGTTTTATATTAATATTCATATATATATATATATATATATATATTCATATTGAAGCCTGTATGTAGGATGTAAAGTCTGTTAGTTGTTTACATATAAAACTTTATAGATAAATATGGTTATATATTGATTTTGGTGAATATATATATAAATAAAAATAATTAAATATAAAAAAAATTCGACTATATAAGTTATATGTATTTGCCCATATACTGATTTATATTGCTGTTAGTTATGTAAGCAAGTTTATTTATATTATAATCTTTTGATTCTTATAATATACAGGTTTCTTTTATATATATTTTGCTGTTACTTTATATAAGTATTTCTGGCTTCGTCTATATATTAGCTTTATGTTGTATAAGTTTATTTTCCCGTACATGTATTATATATATGTCACATTTGGTAAAGTAAGATGTTATATATAGTAGTTTATAAAATGAGATTTGAACAGTGTAATTTGTTGAAGTTTTATATATTAATCTTATTTTAAAAATACAAATCTAAATGATATTATATACATAGGTCATATATGGTGGTTTGGGTCTTAGATTTGTAAATAGAAATTTTTGATCTATGTGTTAAAATTTAATGGTTTGGAAAAAATATAAAGATTTTATTTTAATATATATGTTTAATTAAAATAATGATTTTAGTTATATATATATATATTAATATCTATTTTATGTTTGAATATTGATTTCATGGAAATAATAATAATATACATATAGCCTTATTATTCCTATCAAATTGATTCTGATTGTTTCATCAATTCCTTATCTATCAGCTTTGTTCGTCAAACTCGCGTCCATCATGCTTTGCTTCCAGATTCGTGCATGGATCCGTAACTCAATTTCATCACCTATCTTCTCCAGCTTTAAAAGGTGAGTTTATCACTCTCGACGTACGTACTTTTATATTGTGAAATGATGACAAGTGAATGTGTAAAATTGGTATGCTATGTTAATTAGTCCATATATGCCTGTGATATGATTATATGATGTTAAATGTTGTTTATATATCTATTACATCATATGTTATGATATTATATGCTATACTGTTATTTATTTTCTATATCTCACATTGCAAGTTCCCTATCACTATGGGTTGAAATGGTACATACCCGAACGGACATTAGAATAAGAAAAAAATATCATTATGAGCTGAAATGATAGGCTCGAGTGATTTTTATTGTATTTGATTTACTTGGGATTGCGGGTTTGAAATGATAGAACCCGGATTTTTCTTTTTTAAATTACGGATTGAAATGATAAATATCCATATCACTTGACCTAGGTTAGAAAATATTATACAGGCCCATGGTTAATATTTCAAGGTAATATTTTCCTAAAAATTTATTAAGTATTTTGAATTTTTAGAATATATGAAAATTTTAATTTGAAATTTGATTTAAAGATTTGAAATATAAAGAGATATTTGTTTTCCATAAGTTATTCAATAAGTTGATAATTGGTTTTAAATTGTAAAAAATCCTTATTTGGTTTTAAATATTAATTTAAAGATCTTTGTTTATGATAAATAACTTAATAATTATATTTGATTTAATATGGAATCTTGAATCTAACTTAGTGATTTTATTTAAGGTTATTTTCCTGAAATGGATATGTTGTATAATGAATAATGTATTTTGAATTAAGAAAATGAATACAGTTTTAGTCGGGCGTTTTGTAATAAAATTTATTTAACTTGGAATCATAGTCAATTTATGTCTAAATGAATAGATTTGTATAGAGAATTTGATTGTTATATTAACTATGATAAAGTATTTTATTCATGGTTATGTTTTGTAAAATATAAATGATTATGATTTAAATGGAAAAATGTAACTTAAAGATGACTTAACTTGATAAGCGGAAATTTAGTTAAGTAAATTTAGTGATAGAAATATTTTATTTATGGGATGAATATTTTAAAATAAATGTAAATTTATTTGTTAAAAATAAAAGTTAAGTAAAATAGTGTAATTTTGACTTATAAATGAATTATAGTTAATTTGGATATTTTAGTTACAAATTTTATTTTATTTAATCACAAGATAAATGATATCCAATGAATATTGTCTGAAGCGTGAAATATGATTTTTATAAGTTAAAATGACTAAAAATTGAAATTTTAACGTGGCTGAAATGTTAGTATAATTATAGCACTTCAAAAATGCTATGATTTTAGGATAGCATTTGCTAAGTGATATCAATTCTGAAACTTAACTAGGTTTTGAAATAAATAAATACATATTACAGCACTTTAGAAGTGTTGTTGTTTCTGAATTTGAACTATTTCTGAAAACAACTAAATAACTACTACAGCACTTTATAAGTGCTGCTGTTTCTGAAATTGAACTATTTTGAAATAATAACTAAATACCTATCGTAGCACTTTATAAGTGATGCTGTGCTGAATTTCACAATTTTTTTGGTATATTGCTATACCTACCGTAACATGTAATAAGTGCTGTTGTAACTGAAATTTACAATGTTTGGAAATTTTAATAATGAATGAACTTGAAAATACTATAACTTGGGCAATGAATATTATTTAAAAGTGTTATGATTTTCTAAGTATTATAATTTCCAAGTGATAATGTTTCAAAGTGTTATGATTTCAGAGTATAATGGTTCCAAAGTGTTTTGGTTTTGGAGTTGTTATAACTTTGAAGGTACTATGGTTTTGGTAATAAAATTATTTGAAATTTTATCTAATTAGGAATTGTCTTTAATACATCAATTTAAAACTTATTGAAATTGAAAACTTAAGAATATGACTTTATACAGTGGTTTGGGTTAAGATGATTTAAAGGAATATTTCAAGTTTAAGAAATTAAAGGAAATATTTAGTGATTTGGAAATTTGGGTTCTATTTAAATGATATATTATTACTTTGGTTTGAAATGAAATAATATAGTATTTAAATTTGAAATGGATATTATTTTGGAAAGTAATGGTATTTGATTTTTAAATGGTTTTGGAATAGAAATATTTTGAAATAAATATCCATCGGTTATAATAACGATCGGTTGTTAAAGAGACTGGGATCGGATATGGGGATACTCTCTGTCGATATTGAAAACCACTATAACAACCGTGCATGCGGTAGAGATTCCGGAATGAAGCAAGATGATGGCGGCGTTCCATTGAGGTATATACGTGAACCCGACTCCCGTGAGTTGGCATAAGGTGAATACATCACAATTTCACATTTACATTGCACCTCACTACATATCACTCATTCACTCAACTCGTACTGATCTTCAACTTCATTCCAATGTGAATCCAGCATCTGAGAAATCTGCAGAAATATAAACTGACGCAGTAAAATTGAAAATAAAATATTTTTGCAGTATAAAATAAAATGTGGATTTTGAAAATAATATTTGCCTCAGTTATTTAGGTTGTTCGTCATCATTTAATTTTGAATTCATCATACACGAATAACTTGTGACATACACAGTGTATCACTGTATATACCACAGGGTCGTGCACACCGATATATACACTTGATAGAATTGCAGGGACAGGTGAGCACATGTCAAACCCAAAACGCCAGGTTCAACTCAAGTGCAATAAAAATAATGTCACAACATTCAGCACAAGGTCAAACCTGAGCTACAAGCTGGATTCAACACAGGTGCAACTAAAATGAATGTTATGATCAAAGTATGTATATATACATGTCGACTTGGTAGCAAATAAAGTCAACAAAACATGCACCACATACACGGCAACTTCAAAATGAAACATATGCACCAACAGACCAGGCAACTATACTTGAAGCCAATACACTAACACAAATGAACCAAATAGAATATGTACACGAATACATATCAACCCATATGCAAACAGTTCAAAGTCGAAGACTTAACACATCAAGTTGAACAAGACAGAGCTCCAAGTAGTTGATAATGCACAAGAACAAAAAATGAATTTACAATGAACACAACATCATCAGAGACTGGTGCAAGCTCAACAGTCAATAGTGAAGACAACAACAGAGCTTAAATCTACACTCAAGCTCAGTACAAATCCAAGTAAAATTCAAACCAGCAAAAACAGATACAACATAATGCTACAGGTCTGAAACTCCAAGGCAAGCACAACTGGAAGTATACATGAAGTATATAAATGACCAAACTAAATGAAACAACAACTTGACACAGTTACAAGCTAGAATGAACACTGCAACAGGTCAAGGGTGTGCACCAAACAAAAGCACAACACAAAAGTTCTCAAGTCAAATTCAATGCAGCAACACTAAGCAGAAGTTAACAAACACAAATGCACAAAATCAGACTACAAATACAAAGCATCAAGCAACACCAAGCAGAGTATCACGAAACAAATATGCAAACTGCCTTGATTTTTTTTACAAAGACTGCAACACTACGACAATTACAAGTGACAACAGTGTGAAAACGAAGACCACAAGTGGTGCACACATCAAATACACATACAACATTTCAACAAGACATATGCATGTATCAATGAAGCAGTGCATAAGCAAATGGCACCAACTTGAGATCAAGTTCAAGTTACAGCAACTCAAACTCAACTGGACAGTGGCATCACAATGAACACAAATACTCAATGCATATTGAAGCACATGTCAGTGGAAAATGTAATGCATAGGTACAGACCAACAATGCGACTCAAGAGAATAATCAGTGAATGATATTGCCAAGAATGCTACAAATATGAACACACACATATATGTAGTGCATTGAATCTAAACAGTGAAACTAAACCACAAGGAAGTCAATCAGTGCCGAAGTCAGGTGATAAACAAGTTGAAAGTAGAAAACAAAAATTAGAACAAGTCAGAAACCAACAGTAGCAAGCTCAACCACGAAGGTCAGTAATCATCACTATCACAAGCCGAAGTCGAAAAGACCAAAGATCGAACAGTGCAGATTCAAAACCGTGGTGGCCAAGTAAATTTACCAAGTCACGAATCAAAACCGTGAGCATCAAGCAACAATTATATGAAATTGACAAAGTTAGAAAAATCATCAACATCAAAACCTAATCGAGTGGCCGAGACGAAGTC
This sequence comes from Allium cepa, assembly GCA_030765085.1. Taxonomy (NCBI): domain Eukaryota; kingdom Viridiplantae; phylum Streptophyta; class Magnoliopsida; order Asparagales; family Amaryllidaceae; genus Allium; species Allium cepa. The sequence continues at coordinate 125,842,471 of CM060939.1, forward strand.
AAGCAACTATCAGACGAACAAAAATTTAGGAATTCGAATCTATATAAAAACCCAATCATAATCGGCAGTTTGAAAATCATTTGAGTTCGAGAATAACTGACAACAATAAACCAATAACTCAAATCATCGATCGAGTTCAAGTATTCAAACTAGAGAGAAAAAGCATAAATTACATACCCGAATCAAAGACGAACTCAATCGAATTGAAGTAAGCCAAAATCGATCGATAGAGAGAAAGGGGAACGAAGCTTCAGAAATCAAAGCGGCGACTTTATCCAGAACCCCTAATTTCAGAGCGAACAAAAGAAAAGGAAGCCAACATTTTTCACAAGTAAATCCGGCCGTATAATAGAAAGAAAAGGAATTGAATTTATCACTTGTGTGGGCCGATCGTGTTTATTTTGAAGGCTATAGTTATTAGGGTTTTGGGTTCTTTTGTTTTTAAATTGTTTTTTAATTACTATTTTGCTTTTAAACCGTTGTAATTACTAGTCGTGTGACTAGGGGACAAACTACGTGGCGTAGTTTGAGAATTCGCAACTTAGTGGCTGAGTTGTGGCAGGGTTTTGAGCGTAGAGTTAGGTTAGTCAGTTGCGGGTGTCGCGAGTTTATGTATGTAAGCTTGTGACTACTTAATTTCTAGTAGAAACCTTGGAGGCAGCACGTAGGCAGGGTTTTGCCGAAGCTGGGTAAATTCTATGTCGTTCTATTTCTGCATTATTATTCTCCTATTATTTGTGCTGCTATAATTTTGATATATCTGTGTTGAAATACTTTTATAAGCTTCCGTAACAATTTTTATAATTAACAGCATCACCCTATTCACCCCTTCCCTCTAGGACAAAATCGATTCTACTAGTGGTACCAGAGCTAGGAATATAAGTCAACCTTTGTTTTAAAAAATTCGTTGGTATCAGAGCTAGGAATTTTAACAATGGCTTCTTTTAATACTGCTTTTGCTGAGGGTCAATCCATAGTTAGACCACCAATGTTCAATGGTGAATATGCTTACTGGAAAAATAGGATGGAAAATTTTCTAAAAACCTTTGACGCTTGGAATATTGTTGAGACAGGTTACAGAACACCAACTATAACTGTAGATAATCAGGAAATAGAGAAACCAAAGGATCAATGGACAGAACTAGAAAATAAATTACAAAATGCTAATGCTAAAGCTATGAATTCTATTATCTGTTCACTGGATCAATTTGAATTTAATCATGTCTCACATTGTCTAACTGCGCAGGAAATATGACACACACTAGAAGTGACTCACGAAATGACATCTCAAGTCAAAGAATCTTACCTTGTCATGCTAAGCAGCGAATACGAGAACTTCACAATGGCGAAGGAAGAAAATGTCAAAGAGATGTATGGACGACTTTCCAATATCGTATACAAATCAAAAGCTCTCGGAAAATCATACACGGAATTGGAAATAGTCCGAAAAATCCTCAGAGTCCTTCCACGAAGATTTGAAGCAAAAGTGACTGCCATTCAAGAATCAAACGGTTTAAAACAGATGAAAGTTGAAGAACTCATCGGAAATCTCACCACTTGTGAGCTAGAAATGAAATTCAAGGAAGAGCGTGAAGGAGGAGATACTCGAAAGAAATCAATAGCTCTCAAAGGAACAACCGAAAGTGATGATGATAACGATGATGATGATGGAGCAGCAGAGCTGGCACTACTAATGAAGAAATTCAAAAAGTGGAATCACAGATACGGAAATCTAGCTTGAAATCAAAAATTAAAAAGCAGAATAGCCAAAGCACTAGACTACTCAGAAGAACAGAAGATCATCTGTCACAAGTGCAACCAACCCGGACATATCAAGCCCAATTGTCCTCAAAATCGACGCGACTTTGAAAAGAAATCAAAAAGAAGAAGTTTTGCAGCCACGTGGAATACAAGTGATGAAGGTAATCAAAGTACTAGCAGTGAGAGTGAGAAAGCAGATATGTGCCTTCAAGGTAATATAACCGATAGCGACGATGACGAGCCAAGTGAGGTATCAAAACTCACTCACTCACAACTACTTATATATTTCCACAAAGTAAATGGCTGTTTTGAACGACTTAGGGAGAAATATGCTAAAATTGAATCACAAAGAGATAGTTTGATTGAACTAAATGAACAACTTGAACAATTAGTTAAAAACTATCAAAATAAGTGCCCTAAGTGTGACAAGTGTCCATTATTTGAAGAAGAAATTAAAAAAATCAAAAATTAATATAAAATCACTTGAAAATGAAATTCTGATTTTAAAGAAAGTGAAAATACTAGGAGAGAAAATTCTATTAAAAAGTGCACACAATTGTTAAACAAAAATGAATCTCTCAAAACACAAGTCCAACAATTGTCAACGACTTTAGATAAATTTTCAAAAAGTGAAAAATCGTTGAATATGCTATTAGGAAAACAAACTGTTAATACAGGTAGAAAAGGACTTGGATATAATCAATCAAAAAATGTGAGAAATGAGATTAATCAACTAAATTCAATATGCACAATTTGTAGAAAATTTGGACATAATCAAAATAGTTGTTGGTATAGACTCAAACATGTGAAAACTATACCAATTTGGGTTCCAAAAGGCACAAATATAAAATCCCTCAAAGTTAAACAAATCTGAGTGCCGAAAGGAATATATATATATAAATAGTTTTGGGTCTCCACAGAATTATTTTTCAAAATATTCTGCCACTAACAATCATGGACCTATAAAAAAATAGGTCACAAAAATCTTCCATCATGTAGGTGTGGTGGCAGGCTAAGGAACAACAATAGTGTTATCTGGATTCTGGCTGTTCCAGAAACACAACAGGCGACAAAGCAAAGTTTCTTAGCCTAGTACAAAGGTGACAAAGTGACAATGGACAACAACGAAAAATATCGTAAAGGTAAAATAGGTAATGGTATATTTATTTGAACGATATATTAAATGTGATAATCTGCACCCTAATTTGAATTAAATTAGTCAATAATGTGATAATGAAATAATGATGATTTTGATTCTGACTAATTTTAAATTGTTGGCCAATTATATTCTTATGCCAAAAACACTGTAAAAATCTCTAGAGCCTTTGAATTACTTCATATATTAGTTTGGATTAATAATAGTGTTTTGTTGGATGATAATATATTTGGTTATAATACGGCTAACTCTATATTCACGGTTTTTGATTATTTACACGGCTTCAATTCAAATTCAAGAAAATATCATTTAAAAAGCCGTTAAAATTGATTTTGAGATATTTTGTTGCACACTTCATGGTCTGGTCTATCAAATTCAATTAATGATAATTTTGAGTGAAAAAGAAATTCAGATGCAGATTACACTGGTAATCTAGTTGATAGAAAAATTACTGGTTGAACGTGATTTTTGTTGAGACATTTAGTAACTGCATCGTTTTTCAAAGAAAATATCTGCATATTTTTCATTTCAAATAATTTTCAAATAGCAGAAAATTTTCTCATATAACCCCTTTGAGAAAATCATTTTTGACCATGTTTTCAGATCAGTCATTTTAAAAAATTAATAATTTTTGAATTTGATTTTAAATGACTATTTTGACTAATCTGACTCTCAAATAATTATCCAAAAAGATAAATTATGATTGAAAAAGTGATGAGTGTTGATATTTATCATATATTATAAACCGAGACGGTATAATTAGTAAATTTCTTTAGAAATTTAAACAAGAGTTATAAAACTTTTTGTTGGTAAAAATTCCATGACCATCTCTATTTCTATCATATTTCTAACGACCATCACTCATCAAAATTCTATATAGTTTGTCAGTGTGTGGTACTTTAAACAGGAATCATTCGTTTTTCATTTTACATTTTTTTAATAAAAAAAGTAGATAAAATAATAATAAAATAAAATCCAAAGTATTCACTCTCATTAAAAAGTCCTTACGGCTATGCATGGGTGAAGTACTTGGAATTTGTTATGTGCTTCCATGCTCATTTAAAAGTCCTCATGGTTATGCATGTATGGAACGCATATCAAAATTGATTTTTAAAATAAACAAGTTGATTCTAATCCCATTTAAAAGTCGTCACGGTTATGCATGGTTAGAAGATACTTGAATTCATTTTTAAAATAAATAAATTTGGAATACTACTATTCTCATTTAAAAGTCCTAACGGTTATGCATGGTTAGTAGATATTCAAATTCCTGATATAAATATACCATAAACAGACACAACTGTATGGTTTTATATGATGACATCATTCCCATCATTCTAAAAGTGGAATATGCGTCTAACAAAGTATTTATGATTTTTGTTTGATTTTTTGTTGAAATTTAATATTTATATTCAATTGAGTTTTAATGTTGGATTAATATCGATCACTTTATCTCTACTTTCTCTAACACTATTACTCTTTTGCTGATAACAAAAGGGGAAGAGAAAAGTTAAGATTTTGTTAAATAAAATCAAGCAAAGGTCAAATATTTTCTATTTGCATCTAGGCTCATTTGCATATTTTTAATTGCATGCATATATGAAGAGGGAGTTTTTTATGTAGAGAGGAAGCATTTAAATAGGGAGGCAATTAGAGTATATCAATGATCAAATACATTTAACATATTCAAAATCTTAAATATATGTTTGTTATCATCAAAAGGGGGAGATTGCTGAATATGCGATTTTATGATTTTTGTTTGATGATAATAAACATATATATATATATATATATATTCATTTAAATGTATTTGTTATTGTACTATTTTATTTTTCATAGATTAAATAAATATTTGCTGAATAAAATAAATAACACGGAATTTGAATTCAAACAGAAATTTTATTCAAACAAATATTTATTACAATTTTTGTATAGTACAAATTTCAAGCTCTCACTATATACAAATTCAATTATAATACAATTTTTGATTACATCACAATTTCACATTTACATTGCACCTCACTACGTATCACTCATTCACTCAACTCGTACCGATCTTCAACTTCATTCCAATGTGAATCCAGCATTTGAGAAATCTGCAGAAATATGCATTGACGCAGTAAAATTGAAAATAAAATATTTTTGCAGTATAAAATAAAATGTGGACTTTGTAAATAACATTTGCCTTAGTTATTTGGGTTGTTGTCATCATTTAATTTTGAATTCATCATACACGAACAGCTTGTGACTACACAGTGTATCACTGTATATGCCATAAGGCCGTGCACACCAATATATACACTTGATAGAATTACAGGGATAGGTGAGCACAGGTCAAACCCAATGTCGGGTTCAACTCAAGTGCAATAAAAATAATTTCACAACATTCAGCACAAGGTCAAACCCGAGCTACAAGCTGGATTCAACACAGGTGCAACTCAAATGAATGTTATGATCAAAGTATGTATATATACATGTCGACCTGGTAGCAAACAAAGTCAACAAAACATGCATCACATACACGACAACTTCAAAATGAAACATATGCACCAACAGACCAGGCAACGATACTTGAAGCCAATACACTAACACAAATGAACCAAATAGAATATGTACACAAACACATATCAGCCCATATGCAAATATTTCAAAGTCGAAGGCTTAACACATCAAGTTGAACAAGACAGAGCACCAAGTAGTTGATAATGCACAAGAACAAAAAATGAAACTACAATGAACACAACATCATCAGAGATAGGTGCAAGCTCAACATTTAATAGTGAAGACAACAACAGAGCTTAAATCTACACTCAAGCTCAGAACAAATCCAAGTAAAACTCAAACCAGCAAAAACAGATACAACATAATGCTACAGGTCTGAAACTCCAAGGCAAGCACAACTGGAAGTATACATGAAGTATATAAATGACCAAACTCAATGAAACAGCAACTTGACACAGTTACACGCTAGAATGAACACTGCAACAGGTCAAGGATTTGCACCAAACAAAAGCACAACACAAAAGTTCTCAAGTCAAATTCAATGCAGCAACACCAAGCAGAAGTTAACAAACACAAATGCACAAAATCAAACTACAAGTACAAAGCATCAAGCAACACCAAGCTAGGCCTATCAAATTATACCCAAACCCGTTTATCCAACCCAATAACCCTAAAATTAAAAGGGTTGGGTTTACCCTTTTAAAACTTTCTTTTGTTTTTACCCAGCCCGTATACGACCCATCAGCAAACCTACCCAAACCAATCCGACCCGCGTAACCCTTCAACCCTAATTTTTGTTTCTTCATTCTCGAATCTGCAAAAAAGGCGACAAAAGAAGAAAGAGCGATTTATCATAATTTATGAAAGCACCGATCGAGCTTCCACCAATTTTGGTACCGTGACATTAAAAGGTCGATCTATCTTTGTATCAGAAACTATTTTCTCGGATTGTTTGTAGATTAAACTAGCCGCTGTCGGCTTTTGCTGCCGCCGTCGAGTTGTGCTATCGCTCGCCCTTTTTGAAGTCTCGACTGCTGCACTAGCCTTCAAATCTTCCAATAAGCGTGAGTCGATTTAAAGTCTATCTCTATTTTGAGTTATTTGATGTGTTTGAAACTGATTTTGGCATGTAACGTAGCAATACAGCTTGATTGTATATCAATCGGGATGCTTATTCAATCAATTGAGTTAATGTTGTGTTTAAGTTGTTTGATGTTAGTCGAGTTAACGACTATGGCTTTTGGTTTAGCTTAGTTTTGAATTTTTGTTCAATCAGTGAAACTTTCAAAATGCCAATGGAACTAGTGCTTATCCTCTAGTGGCAAAATTTTCAAATGGCTGATTATTGCTATTGCTTGATTTTTTAGAAGAAAAAAGATCGCAAGACAGGCTCATTTAACAGTCACCATTAGAAGAAGAGATTAAGTTCATATGCAGCACACCCCAGCTAGCTACCTGATCCACATGGTTTTGTCAACTTGTCTTTAAAATAGTATACTGAATGATATTTAAACTGTGGACAAAATAATACAAAAGATGGTTCAACGAAATACAGCGCTAAAAAATTATGACAGTATCCAAGAAAAGTTATGCTACTCATGTTGTTTTTAACTTAATCTTGAACTATCAGAACCGGTACCACCATGAACCGTACTAGTCGAAATTGGAGCCATGCGTTGTCCTTAATACTCCTTGTCTTCTATTCTAGCTCTCAAATACTTTCTGATTACTAATGTAACGTGACCTGCTGTTTTTGTTGTGTTCTACTTGCGTTTGATTAAGTCTAAACTCAGCAAAAGGAACTATCTGTCTAAACCTATGACCACAAGTGGCTACCGTTTGCTATTGTTTTTTTAATCGGTGGTTTTTGTAATGTATTCTTGTGTTTGCTATGTTTTGGTTTTGAACAAGTCTCCAATGTCTAATGGCTCATGTTTTCTATGTTTTGGTTTTGAAGTGATTATTAGATATTTTTATAAGAGTTGAATTCTAAAAACATAACATAATTTGTATGGAAAAAAATACAGAAAGCCTTAAATTTCCTCGTCGTTTGCTTATTTGTTTATTTATAAAATATAACTATTTAGAGATTTATGTTACTATAGTTGAAGATAATATACATGTAAAAAGAAATTTCAATATGAAATTTCAATAAACTCTTTATTTTCTTCTAAAACTGACACTTCGTTTTTACATAGATTTTTGAGGCTTCTGCACTTCCACCTACACAAAAGTGCACTCCCCAACAACCTCAGTTCCAAGTATGGGCACTAACATTATCTTTCTTTTACTACAAAAGTGATTATTCGTATTGTTTGTGTGTATGTATGTATATGTGTGTGTATGATTCTTGCAACTTAGGCTTATATTCAAATTTTTTTGGCTTAGCCATTTAACTTAAAGACTGATGACCGGGCACTTTTGCATTCTGCAGCCAATTCCTTGCCATGGGTATGTCAAGATTTTAATATATTATGCAAAAAAAATTGACATCGATTTAGAAATATAGTCAAATTCAGAGTAGCTGCAAGCTGTTGCTAACTGCATTATCGTTGTGTTATGACAGGCCCTAAAAAACCCGTTTTCAGTTTCCACAGCACAAGGTAGTGGACCCTTTATCAGAAACTTACAACCGCTTTCTGGTACTTCCAAACCACAAAAGTAAGTGTCACCAGCTATCTTTTTTGTGCGAGACTGTCATTTTCGCCACTCATGCACATTTTCGGCTGTAGTTGGCTCATTAAATTGCTATGTACATTGAGTTTGGGGAATACTGAATTCGTAGCTGAAGTGATGCAATTAAGTTAAATTAGATGAGTTTCGCTATCCTTATATATTGTGTAATGTTATACCCCAGATCACGAAACAAATATGCAAACTGCCTCGATTTTTTTACAAAGACTGCAACACTACAACAATTACAAGTGACAGCAATGTGAAAACGAAGACCACAAGTGGTGCACACATCAAATACACATACAACATTTCAACAAGACATATGCATGTATCAATGAAGCAGTGCATAAGCAAATGGCACCAACTTGAGATCAAGTTAAAGTTACAACAACTCAAACTCAACTGGACAGTGCCATCACAATGAACACAAATACTCAATGCATATTGAAGCACATGTCAGTGGAAAATGTAATGCACAGGTACAGACCAACAATGTGACTAAAGAGAATAATCAGTGAATGATATTGCCAAGAATGCTACAAATATGAACACACACACATATGTAGTGCGTTGAATCTAAGCAGTGAAACTAAACCATAAGGAAGTCAATCAGTGCCGAAGTCAGGTGATAAACAAGTTGAAAGCAGAAAACAAATTAGAACAAGTCAGAAACCAACAGTAGCAAGCTCAACCAGAAGGTCAGAAATCATCAATATCACAAGCCGAAGTCAAAAAGACCAAAGATCGAAAAGTGCAGATTCGAAACCGTGGTGGCCAAGTAAATTGACCAAGTCACGAATCAAAACCGTGAGCATCAAGCAACAATTATATGAAATTGACAAAGTCAGAAAAATCATCAACATCAAAACATAATTAAGTGGCCGAGACGAAGTCAAGCAACTATCAGACGAACAAAAATTTAGGAATTCGAATCTATAAAAAACCCAATCATCATCGGCAGTTTGAAAATCATTCGAGTTCGAGAATAACTGACAACAATAAACCAATAACTCGAACCATCGATCGAGATCAAGTATTCAAACCAGAGAGAAAAAGCATAAATTACATACCCGAATCAAAGACGAACTCAATCGAAGTGAAGTAAGCCGAAAGCGATCGACGGAGAGAAAGAGGAACGAAGCTTCAGAGATCAAAGCGGTGACTTCATCCAGAACCCCTAATTTCAGAGCGAACAAAAGAAAAGGAAGCCAACATTTTTCAAAGCAAAGCCGGCCATATAATAGAAAGAAAAAGGAATTGAATTTATCACTTGTGTGGGCCGGCCGTGTTTATTTTAAAGGCTATAGTTATTAGGTTTAGGGTTCTTTTGTTTTTAAATTGTTTTTTAATTAGTATTTTTCTTTTAAACCGTTGTAATCACTAGTCGTGTGACTAGGGGACAAATTACGTGGTGTAATTTGAGAATTCGCAACTCAGTGGCTGAGTTGTGGCACGGTTTTGAGCGTAGAGTTAGGTTAGTCAGTAGCGGGTATCGCGAGTTTATGTATGTAAGCGTGTGACTACTTAATTTCTAGTAGAAACCTTGGGGGCAGCATGTAAGCAGGGTTTTGCCGAAGCTGGGTAAATTCTGTGTCGTTCTATTTCTGCATTTATTATTCTGCTATTATTTGTGCTGCTATAATTTTGATATATCTGTGTTGAAATAATTTTATAAGCTTCCGCAACAATTTTTATAATTAACAGCATCACCCTATTCACCCCCCTCTAGGGTGAAATCGAACCTACAGTATTTTACTTGGAGTGCGACCATAATTTTTTTTCCATTTTCTTTAAATCAGCACATGATTCGCTTGGAGTCACAGAATTTAAAGTGTTGGGTTGCTGACAAACATCGCTTAGTGTCATTTGCCTGTTTGCTTAGAGAAAATCTTGGTTTTACCCGAGTTTGATTTCGGGCCCAAATTTCCTAAGTTTGCTTCGATTCAAATGGGTGATTACCCAAGTTAGACTTCTAGTTGAGACTGAAGTGAGTTTTTCAATGACCATTTTGATATTTTTATGATTTTCATCGACAACGTTCGTGATTCGACGATGCGAGCTCCATGATAGGATTAGAAGCTAGTCAGTCGGAAGTGGTTATAATATCCCATGGGAGCTTGGCATTGTAATTGATCTCGGTTTATGTCATATCTTCTTAGTTCTCCTGCCTCTAGGAGTACCGTTTGAGTAGCAGCTCCTTGTCCATTTCTTAGCACTATGCTACAACGTGGGTTTTAGAGCTTCTTCTAGTGTTTTGAACGTTGTCATTTTCATCCAATCCGTCTTCCTCAAACTGTTTGTCACCTTCACAGCCGAAGGGATTCATCGTTATATCCTTCGGTGAGGTTTTCCCACCTAAGTTCGAGTTTGTAGTCGATGCTTTTACAGTAGGTGGAGTGTGAACGTTTTCTTCTGTCATGATTTTTGGTGCTCCGCCCATTGCTTCCTTTCGACTATATCCCCTTCAAACGACCCATAGTTTCTGGCGATCCATAGCTTTTGGCTATTCATAGTTTTTTGCGGTCCATAGCTTTTGGCGATCCATAGTATGGATTAAGAAAACGCATGCTAAGGTGATGGGTCGCTTGCGATCCATGATGTTCGCTCGTGGGTCAATCAACCCTCTCGCATCATGATCCAAGAGGCACCCCAGAAGACAAAATACTGAAATCAATTAAGTACATGGATCGCTAGTTATCTATGTACTTAACTGATTTCAGTACTTTGTCTTCTGGAGTGCCTATCGGATCATGATGAGAGAAGGTTGATTGACCCACGAGCTAACATCATGGATCGTTAGCGATCCATAGTGGATGGATCGCCAACGACCCATCATCTTAGCATGCTTTTTCTCTCATCCTTCTTGGTTGGTTCTTCTGTTCCCAACATCAATTACTCTAAGCAGAGATTGAGAATCTAACTTCTGGACCTATAGGATCCAAAGTAAGTAGCTAGATCTGGATTCTGAGTTGGATATCTCAATTAAAGCACTAAAATGTTGACCCAAAAAATGGACCAACACCCTGGTTTGAATTTGAAAGCTCCAGCCCTGTACTGACAGAGCAATATCACAATAGATATAGAAAAAGAACAATAAAAGAAATAAGACAGAGAATTTTTATAGTGGTTCGGCTGTTAGTGAAGCCTATGTCCACTTTATAATTTTACTATAGACTAATTGTTGTTACAAGAAATGTTTGATAAATCTTTGATTACAAGGCTTTGACTATCTTTAGCTAGATTAAATCCCAAAAGTTGGAATCCACTAGAGAATCACATTGAATTCTTTGAAAATTATTGTGAGGGAGGTAGAGAGTGAAAAATAATTCCAACGGAGCTTTAGCAACCAGCCCGAAGAAGATCCCATTTATGTTGCAGGCATGATGGTATATATAGAGATCGGAGGACTTCTGGGCCAGGCCACCTCATTAACCAATCGCGGGTAGGTATAGAATGACCTAGGGGGGTTTAGATCGCGATTCGAGCAAAAACCATGGGTTGCTAGCAACCCATGGTTTATGGGCTGCTAGCGACCCATAGAGTTGGCTCGTACGTGAGCTAATGACTTAGCCATTGCATTGCTTGGTTGCCTCGTTGAAGTCACATGGAGAAGCATGGGTCGATAGCGATCTAAGATGTATGGGTCACTAGCGACCCATAACTTCTTCCTTCCTTCTCTTCTTCCGTTTAATAGAGCGACCATTCATTTTGCATAGGTCGCTAGCGATCCATAGGGTATTGGTCGCTGGCGACCCAAGCACTAGGATACTTCTTGGAGTCTGGGACTGTAACGACCCGCCTTTTTGGACAGTTTAAACCGACGATCAAATACACATGTCGATTCCAAACCATTCAAAATGGCAGATGGTTATTGGGGTAAATAAGAAAAGAAGAGGAAAGAGAACTAAAAGAAAGGAAACAACACAGAATCTTGCAGCGGAACGATAAAATATAATAATCAAATAAACAGTTCATGAAGTTGTTTACTATACTTTGATCATTATTTATACAACATTTATCAGAGTTATACATATTCAACAGGACAAATAAAATAATGCAGCAGTAGCATGATGCAAGGGTAATAATAGTAATAGTATACCACATCATCATCTTCGTCCTCCAGAATAGATCTTCAAAATCTGAAAAACTCAAGTCTGACCCGAGCGTAATGAAAAGACAAAACACTCGAGTCAGGACTAAAATACCCTTAAGAAAGTTAAATCAATCGTAAATAAATATGAGTGTAACGGCGTCGGAGATGTTTACGGGGTTTGACATCTCCTATCCAATGTCAACGCGTGTGCAATAACTCAAGAGATGTTACGGGATTTTCCATCTCTCAAGGATCCGTGAAACTATCTACTATGTAGTAATATACGCTAAGTAGATAATGCCTATCAGTAATATAAAGTATCAAAATAACGTTAAGGTGTTACCATAATCCCCCTTAACACATTTTTATAATGTCATAGTCTATACAGCACCGCAAGCCCCACCGTAAACTGGTGGTTATCAGAGGGTACCCCATAGGTATAGCACAAAACATAACGTAGTGGTCGCGAATAGGATAATCAGTATGACATGGTACATGAGGCGATACCAACTAGGATACTAGTAGTTGCGTGATCCGGACTGATGTTGGGCATAGCCAGCAGCCACCCCAACACTGCGAAGCAACACTCCCAAATCAAGGGGTGCACCCAAATCGCATCACAAATGCAATAGAAATGGTATCGAAGAAGCGTGTCCGCTAGAGGTGGCGAACCTCAATGGCCCGGCGCGGCTCCTGTTTTAGTCATGTTAGGGGTCATCCAATATCGTTCTCTTTCTTCAGTTAACGCGTTCACCAACTCATCCACTTCATTCTGGATCAACACTCCGCGTATAATAGTTATTAAAGTGGTGTTCGGTATCGCAGAGAGTATGTCCATATCCGATCCCGGTCTCTTTAATAACTACGTATTATTACACCGTTGGCTCTTTCACATTTCAAATCGATTCATAATTGATATCAAAATATCATATTCGCTTCAAAAGTCAAATCCTTTTCAAATATCATCGTATCTATTCAACTGTAAGATCCCGTTTCAAAAATCATTTTTCGCATCAATATCTCATTTCGTTTTCAAAATCATTTCGAATTTCAATTTAGGTTGCAACTTCATTTAACTCAATTCGTATTTAAATTCAAGATTTAAATATAAACATTTCACCTTATTGACCAGCTTAGGATTTTAGAAAAATAATTTTAAGTAGTTTAAAAGTAGTTTTAAATAATTAAAATACTTTAAAATCTTAAAATGGATTTGAAATAGATAAATTTAGTTTAAAATAATTTAAATTGGGTTAAGTAGATTTAAAATAGATTAAAATAGTTTAAGTATCCAAAATGGTTTATATAACCGAGTAATTTGGAAAACAAAATAAAACAGCTTCAAAATAAATCCATTTCAATTATAACTTTCCAATTCAAATCAATTCCAAATTCCATTCTACCGATTCAATTTCGATTTCAATTCAATCAACGTCAATTTTTACTTCGAATTAATTCAATTTTTCATTCACCTTTAATTTATTCAATTTCAATTTATATCGATTTGGAGCTTGATTTCTCAAAATATCAATTTATAACGCTCAACAAAAATTTCCAACAATATTCAAGTTTAAATCCAAATTCCAAATATGATTCAATTTCAAACTCGATTTCAAAATATCATTTTTATATCACTTTTACTTAGTAATATTCAAAGCTCGAATTAAGGTTAAATCTTTAAACAAATCAATTTTCGACATTCAATCATATCCAATTTCAAAGTCTCAACTTAATTATTTAAAAAAATTCCTTTAACCAAAATTTATTTCAACATTCCAAACTCAATTTTCTCGATGAATTCAATTTCTATAAATCGATTTCTATTTATAACTTTTAAATCAAAACATTTAAATAAATTTCAAATCGACGATTTCAAAAATTATTAATTTAGCCAATTCGGTGTCCGTATATAATTTTCTATCCTATGGCCAAGTGGTTATTTATTTCAATTGAATGTCAGGGATGAATATATATATCTATATATCACTTAAATCAATCATAGTGGCATATGTATGCATAACAGTATATATATAAGCAAATAATACATCCAACATTTAAATATCAACCAATAACATCCATCAAAATACATCATCCAATAAACAATACAATTCATGGCAGTTTCATAGTTATCAATGTCAGGTAATTTAATCGCAATTCAATTTTAATTTCAATTTAACTGTCAATTTAATTTTTCAACGGTTAATTCAAATGACAAGCTATATGACAATTAAATTTTTATCAAACAACGACAAATAAAATCATAACACTTCATAATATCAAATTTAACTAGCATAAAGATATTTAGTACGTTGTGAGCGTTATAAAACACTCACTTTGATTTTTCGATTTTAAATCAAATCGAACGACGTTCGATTTAACTCAAAATTTTCTCCAGCTCCAAATGATTCCAATCCAGTTGCACTGCGTAGAGCTCGTCCATACGATTCCAACGCAAAAAGTTTCATCCGAATCCGATCTCGTATGAAAGAGATATCATTTTTTAAAGTTTGAACGATAATTAAATATAATCAATTTACAATTAATTTTCATTTCCTAACCCAAACCATCATCTGCCGTTAGATTTAGCCTCTCCACATCAGGCCGTTCGACCCTTCTTCTCCCCCTACGTGAAAATCACGTACTAAGAACCCAAACGGCCCCTTAAAACCCTAATAGCCTCCACCACCACGTCGACTTCTGCTCCGATCAAGGACCACCATTTCGAAGGCCTTCATCAACTCCATCATCGTCTGGAATAGGGTAGAGCTCGGCCATCCATAGGCCTGGAAAAACGTGAAAAACGTGTTGACTTTGTGGTCAATTTCCCGACGATCCGAAGCTCCATTTCAGATCATGACCGTTGGATTTGTAGATCTCGTCGAGATTTACAACTTTGTAGTTGAGAGTTTTTGCTAATTCTTCACGGATTTGGAGATAATTGAGGAAGAAGTTTCGAAATTTCTGGCCATTCAAAATGAAAGTGGCGGCTGGAACAAAGGAGTTAGGGTTTGGAGCAAATGAAAGAGGATGGGTCATTTTATAGAAAAATGCAAAAACACTATTCACCGAAAATTTTCCGAACTCCAAACGAAGCGTGCCGGCGGGCGTTTCCAAGGTTTACCCCGCGTTCCAAACACAATGGAATAGGTTTCAGAAGCTAATTCGATCGTATATGTGAGTTACGGCAATAAACGATCGATTTGAAATTAAATCGGTTAATCAAATTTCTGTGCGTTTGGGCTCGCCCCGGACAAACGGTAAATCCGATTGACATGAAATTTGAAATCTTACAATAATATCACATTACGGATCCGATGAAATAGGTTTCGCCGAAATCCGAGACCGTTTGAAAAATGACTATTTTAACTCGCCAAATTAATATTAAAACAATTTCAACGCGTTTCGAGCTGCCGCGGTCAAAAGACAACTCCGATTGCTACGAAAATTGAAATCCGATAATAACAAATTATTACGGATCCAATGGAACTAGTTTCGTCCAATTCTGAGACTGTTCGAAAATTGGCTATTTTTCAGTCGATAATTAAATATTAAAATATTCAATTTTCACAAATTTACTTTTAATTCAATTTTAAAAGTTCTACAACATCATTCTAACTCCAATATGATAAAATAAAATTTTACAAATTATTTTTAATCATATTAACCCCGTTATTCAATTATCCAATAAATTCCAATTTTAAAATCTTATTAACTCTATTTTAATCCCAATATAACTTACATTCACTTTGGAAACCAATTTGAATCATATTAAATCAAATTTCAATTATTCACTCTATTTCCATATATTAAATTTCAATATCAAATTAATCGTATCAAATTCGGAATTTAATTATTCAAACATTTGTAATATTAAATTTAAACAAATTTGATTATTCTTAAATCACTATCTTTTGAAATATTCAAAACGAACTTAAAATTTAACTTTTGAAACGAATTAAGATTATAGAACAACCATTTCCATTATACGGTTATTCAATTCACATTATTAAATTATTCAATAAATTCCAAATATTCAATTTAAACAATTTACCTGTTCAATATTCAATGTTTGAATTTAAATAGATTTTACTTATCAATCAATTACTCTATTATACCCAATGAATTCAACATTTTATTATCATATTCAACTTTTGATTGCAAAGGTATTTACTAAGTAGCTTTTATTTTTCATTACTTGGATAGTTATTGTTGCAATTCATTCCAGTTATTATTATTCCAAACGAATCATAAATTTTTTTTCTAACATTAAATCACGAAATCTTATTAAATTAGCTATTTTAATTATCGAAAATTTACGGGTCGTTACACTCTCCCCCACTCAAAACTTTTCGTCCCCGAAAAGGAAGAAGAAGGGAAAAGGAACTAAGTATAGAATTTAACACTAGCTATATTTTATTCAAAGTTATCGACTTATAAAACAATGAAATTCCATTTATAAATCGTTACTACACTTCCACTAAGTTACCCCGAACGGTTTTCTAACTCTAAAAGTTAGTTATCAAAACAAGTTATAAAAAATTTTAAAACTTGAAAATTTTTCTAACACCCGGATTTTACGGATAATTTCGGCAGAGTCTCCTTTGCGCGGCTCGATCGGAAAAGAAAAAAAAAGACAGTATATATATCACAAATATACATCTTATCAAGTGATGAGGCATCCCGTAGGGAAAAAGTGTAAAAGCACGGTATGTAATCCGAGATATGTACCTTATATATTGTTAGCGAGCATATACGGCTAATACAGCGCGAAAGCGAGCTCCAAATGCGAAGCAAGCGCAATCCGCACCTACTAAACACTCAATAACTAAGTTAGAATCATGCATATAAAGATAGATCGATATACTTAGCCTACATAACATATATATAACATATTTAGCTTCAAAACTGAGATTCAAATTTTAGGACAGCAAACAAATCCAAGTTTTAGGTCACCTAAACGATAAAATTCGGCAACTGAATCTAAACAAAAGTTGTTGCATTCATTTCAGGCTTTCCGGAATGTCCAAAATCATCGAATTCGGACGATACATTCAAAAATTATGGTCGTTTTACTTAGAGGATATGCCTCAGCCTGGGCAATGAATTGCGCAGGTCAGCGACGTTCACCCACGTTTTCGACCTTCTAAACGACATCAAAACACAAAACACTTAAAACAAAAATTTTATCTTAAGTTCTTACCTTTCCAGAAAGTGCAAGATCATCAAAATCCGATAAACCTGTCAAAAGATATGGCGAAAATACTAAGGGTGTATACTACTGATTTTACTTATTTTTACACAAGATAGCGAGTAACATTCAAGTTTTTAACATAGTAGACGGAGGAATTTTCTCAAGTTATCTAAACAAAATTTGTGCTATAATTTCTAGGCTTTCCGAAAAGTCCAAGATCGTCGAATTTCGTTCAGCCATTTAAAAGTTATGGTGGTTTTCGTTTCAGCATATATTGGACAATTTTGGATTTTTCCCAAAAATTTGCTTTTATTATTTCAAAGTGCAAACCATCAAAACTTCAAATTTTCTAAAGAACAATCATAAACACAAATTCATTTATTTTCTTATTCATCCATGCAACAGGTTTACATCTAATTTGTTTCCGATTTATTCAAGTTTGTTTCATTCACATTTTAAATTCAAGTCAATTTGCTTCAATTTAAATTGAATTGAATTATATTTAATTTCACTTTGCTTCAAATTTGAATTTAATTTTTTTTTCTAAAATTTTATTCCGTTTATTCAATTCCATTAACACTAATGCATTCTACTTAATCAATTATCATCCATCTAACAACCAATGCATATCAAACATTAACATCCATCCAAAATCTACACTAAATCAATTCTACATTTCCAAGCAAATTTTAATTTCATACACTTCCAAGTTTATTGATATTTAGTTATATACAAATTTAATTAGTTTCTGTTATCCCAACTTTTGGCAAAGTCAAGATATCCAAAATTTGCTAAGAATCAATGATTATTATTCTTGAATATCAACCATGCATTGCAGGATAACCATGGATATCGATGAATTTTGGCCGAGTCCAGATTGAGCTACAATTGATAGGACATGACAAGAAATATCATAGAAGTCCGCATCTCAAATTTCAAGTCAATCCGAGTTCGTATGCTCAAGTTATGATGGATTCAAGTTGAGAGAGATGGACCTTGCTCGTTTCGAATCCATCACCCCTTCATTGGTTCGAACCCATCGAGTTCGAACCCATCAGGGTAGGCATCACGATCGAATCCATAAGGAGAGATGACGTTCGAATCCATCAGCTAGTGCCTTCCTTCGACTCCATCCAACTGAAGCCACTCCATATCCTTGCTTCGGATCCACGAGAAGCACCTTCGCTTCGACTCCATCAAGCAAGCCCCCAGATAGCCATGCCTCGAATCCATCGTTAGTTCGAATCCATCTTCACATAACCACAAACCCATCATGGCTTCGGCTCCATACTGTCTTCGAATCCCCATGTTAAAGATAGCTTCGAGTCGATCCGGAGTAACGTATTTGGATCGATTCGAACGAGTACCTCTCCATCGATTCGAAGCAGACCTTCGAACCCAACACTCGAAGCCATCGAGGAAACGCGGCTACAAACTCGGACTCGACCCATTCAACTCGGAGAGATAGGTGGATCGACTCGAAGAACGCGTGCCACGTCACAGAAGCATGGATTCGACCCTATGGATTCGAATTGATCGATTCGAACGAACCCATAGGATCGATTCGAACCAACCAGCATGCCGAAGAACACCATCTTGAATCGATCATATCTTTCAATCCCTTGATCCAAATGCCATGAAATTTTTACAGGAGTTCGTCTACATGTCGAAGAATGTCCACGCCAAGTTTCATCATGATTGGACGATTTCTTGATCGATTCGAACCAAAGATCGAATCGATCCCAATGTGGGCCTGGATCTCCAGGTTTCGGCCATGTGGGCCCCCTCACGTGCCAGAAGCGGTCTACCTGATTTTTAAGAGAAATATCAGCCTCCTACGCCTATAAATAGAGCCCTAGGTCATTCAGAAAAGGGGGGACTTCTCTTTGGCAAGATCAAGACTCTGAAGCATCAAGACTCTACCAGACTCTACTTTGCACTCCATAATCACCGTGGTACTCGAATTTCAGAGCTATAATCCATTGTAATCCGCTGTAATCGAGTGTAATCAGTGAAGAACATAAATAAAAGGGAAAACCTTTGAAGTGGACGTAGGCCGGAGATAGGCAAACCACTATAAATCGTGTATCCTTGTTTATAATTTTTGCTTTACTTGCTTAGATCTGTGATTTGTGTTTGAATATTGCTGATTTGTATTCCAACACTGGTGCTTTCACAATACTTCGGGTTTGTGACCATTTTTGGCGCAAACAGTTTCCATTTACCAATTTTATATTTCATTAATTTTAAATTTTATTCATTCACTTATATATCATTCATTTTACAGCTTAAATTTCTTTTATATTTACAACCATCAATAGATCTTCACATTTTATTATTCACTCTCACACTGGTATATTATTTCTCTACTTATCCTTATTAGCATTTTAAACCTTTTAAGTATTTGGTAAGTTATAGTTATGAAAATAGAATGTAGTTAAACAACATACAACTTCTTTTCATTTAAAGTTGAATTTTCAATTAATTAATTCTTAAGTCATTACTTAAATTTCACTATAATTTAATTTCACATTTACATTCACATATAGTATTTCCATTTTATATTAACATAATTGTGAATCACCTTTAAATGTTAATTTAAATTCCAATTATTTACTAACAATTTTATTTATATTTGCAAACCATTAATTAAATGCATATTTCATTATTCAAACCTATACTTGTATATTATCCAATTAACAATTCATATAACATTTTTGAACTTCTTAAATGTTTTGGTAAGTTATATCTATGCTATAAAATGAAATTTAATACTATGCGAGTTTTACAGTTTCAATTTTATTTTAAGTTCATAATTTCCTAATTCTAAGGATTACTACTTCAATTGATATTTTCACTTAGCTCTTAGGTTCATTTCTCATTTCACAATTCAGAAGTTCCTTAATGATTCAAGTCTAAATTCATTTCAATCATAAAAAAAGAATCATAAATTATTAAAGGACTTAAGAATTCCAATCCCGGTTTCATTTCAAATCAAGTTTTGAAATAATATATACTTATATAATTTATATATCAAATCATACTATAGAGAATACAAAATAAAATAAAATTTGAATCAAAACAAGGTTTAGACAAGCTATTAAGTGGTCTCCCCCACTCGGACTCTCGAAAATAAACGCCGATGATGCGTGCACTCATCACCGAAATCATTTTCTAGCGTCAAGAGAAGGGAATATAACACTTATCATTAAAAAAAAATCCTTCAAAACAATTTCAACTCAATTATACTATCATATGATACTCATATTATATTTTTCAAATTCTTGTAAGTCAATTTCAAACACCGGAATTTAAATTCCCAAATCCAAGTTAAAATTCATTTATATTCATTATCAATTGTGTTTACAAGATTTCATTTTCCTAAATCCATTGTTATTTAATCAATTGTTGTAAATATTGACTGATCAAACAATAACGATAATAATCTAATATTGTCATCTCCTAACAATCAATTCAATCAAAATGAATAAATATCCAAATAACTCTTTTATATAAAATATATTCCAAAACGATATTATGTTGGTTTGTCCTATTCGAGTGTTTAGAAATTCCTATCGATGCCTTGGCGTCCCAAGTATCGACCAGAATTAATAAATACTCAACGGAACAAAGTTAACACAATATAAAACCATTTTATATCAAATAACAAGTACGCTCTCTCATATACACTCAACTCATTCATATAGTTTACCTCTATTTCAACGAGTTATTCCCCACTAGAGCCAAGGTTTATCGCTAAACCAAAGCTCTGATACCAACTGTAACGACCCGCCTTTTTGGACAGTTTAAACCGACGATCAAATACACATGTCGATTCCAAACCATTCAAAATGGCAGATGGTTATTGGGGTAAATAAGAAAAGAAGAGGAAAGAGAACTAAAAGAAAGGAAACAACACAGAATCTTGCAGCGGAACGATAAAATATAATAATCAAATAAACAGTTCATGAAGTTGTTTACTATACTTTGATCATTATTTATACAACATTTATCAGAGGTATACATATTCAACAGGACAAATAAAATAATGCAGCAGTAGCATGATGCAAGGGTAATAATAGTAATAGTATACCACATCTTCGTCTTCGTCCTCCAGAATAGATCTTCAAAATCTGAAAAACTCAGGTCTGACCCGAGCGTAATGAAAAGACAAAACACTCGAGTCAGGACTAAAATACCTTTATGAAAGTTAAATCAATCGTAAATAAATATGAGTGTAACGGCGTCGGAGATGTTTACGGGGTTTGACGTCTCCTATCCAATGTCAACGTGTGTGCAATAACTCAAGAGATGTTACGGGATTTTCCATCTCTCAAGGAACCGTGAAACTATCTACTATGTAGTAATATACGCTAAGTAGATAATGCCTATCGGTAATATAAAGTATCAAAATAACGTTAAGGTGTTACCATAATCCCCCTTAACACATTTTTATAATGCCATAGTCTATACAGCACCGTAAGCCCCACCGTAAACTGGTGGTTATTAGAGGGTACCCCATAGGTATAGCACAAAACATAACGTAGTGGTCGCGAATAGGATAACCAGTATGACAAGGTACATGAGGCGATACCAACTAGGATACTAGTAGTTGCGTGATCCGGACTGATGTTGGGCATAGCCAGCAGCCACCCCAACACCGCGAAGCAACACTCCCAAATCAAGGGGTGCACCCAAATCGCATCACAAATGTAATAGAAATGGTATCGAAGAAGCGTGTCCGCTAGAGGTGGCGAACCTCAATGGCCCGGCGCGGCTCCTGTTTTAGTCATGTCAGGGGTCATCCAATATCGTTCTCTTTCTTCAGTTAACGCGTTCACCAACTCATCCACTTCATTCTGGATCAACACTCCGCGTATAATAGTTATTAAAGTGGTGTTCGGTATCGCAGAGAGTATGTCCATATCCGATCCCGGTCTCTTTAATAACTACGTATTATTACACCGTTGGCTCTTTCACATTTCAAATCGATTCATAATTGATATCAAAATATCATATTCGCTTCAAAAATCAAATCCATTTCAAATATCATCGTATCTATTCAACTGTAAGATCCCGTTTCAAAAATCATTTTTCGCATCAATATCTCATTTCGTTTTCAAAATCATTTCGAATTTCAATTTAGGTTGCAACTTCATTTAACTCAATTCGTATTTAAATTCAAGATTTAAATATAAACATTTCACCTTATTGACCAGCTTAGGATTTTAGAAAAATAGTTTTAAGTAGTTTAAAAGTAGTTTTAAATAATTAAAATACTTTAAAATCTTAAAATGGATTTGAAATAGATAAATTTAGTTTAAAATAATTTAAATTGGGTTAAGTAGATTTAAAATAGATTAAAATAGTTTAAGTATCCAAAATGGTTTATATAACCGAGTAATTTGGAAAACAAAATAAAACAGCTTCAAAATCAATCCATTTCAATTAAAACTTTCCAATTCAAATCAATTCCAATTTCCATTCTACCGCTTCAATTTCGATTTCAATTCAATCAACGTCAATTTTTACTTCGAATTAATTCAATTTTTCATTCACCTTTAATTTATTCAATTTCAATTTATATCGATTTGGAGCTTGATTTCTCAAAATATCAATTTATAACGCTCAACAAAAATTTCCAACAATATTCAAGTTTAAATCCAAATTCCAAATATGATTCAATTCCAAACTCGATTTCAAAATATCATTTTTATATCACTTTTACTTAGTAATATTCAAAGCTCGAATTAAGGTTAAATCTTTAAACAAATCAATTTTCGACATTCAATCATATCCAATTTCAAATTTCAAAGTCTCAACTTAATTATTTAAAAAAATTCCTTTAACCAAAATTTATTTCAACATTCCAAACTCAATTTTCTCGATGAATTCAATTTCTATAAATCGATTTCTATTTATAACTTTTAAATCAAAACATTTAAATAAATTTCAAATCGACGATTTCAAAAATTATTAATTTAGCCAATTCGGTGTCCGTATATAATTTTCTATCCTATGGCCAAGTAGTTATTTATTTCAATTGAATGTCAGGGATGAATATATATATATATCACTTAAATCAATCATAGTGGCATATGTATGCATAACAGTATATATATAAGCGAATAATACATCCAACATTTAAATATCAACCAATAACATCCATCAAAATACATCATCCAATAACAATACAATTCATGGCAGTTTCATAGTTATCAATGTCAGGTAATTTAATCGCAATTCAATTTTAATTTCAATTTAACTGTCAATTTAATTTTTCAACAGTTAATTCAAATGACAAGCTATATGACAATTAAATTTTTATCAAACAACGACAAATAAAATCATAACACTTCATAATATCAAATTTAACTAGCATAAAGATATTTAGTACGTTGTGAGCGTTATAAAACACTCACTTTGATTTTTCGATTTTAAATCAAATCGAACGACGTTCGATTTAACTCAAAATTTTCTCCAGCTCCAAATGATTCCAATCCAGTTGCATTGCGTAGAGCTCGTCCATACGATTCCAACGCAAAAAGTTTCATTCGAATCCGACCTCGTATGAAAGAGATATCATTTTTTAAAGTTTGAACGATAATTAAATATAATCAATTTACAATTAATTTTCATTTCCTAACCCAAACCATCATCTGCCGTTAGATTTAGCCTCTCCACATCAGGCCGTTCGGCCCTTCTTCTCCCCCTACGTGAAAATCATGTACTAAGAACCCAAACCGCCCCTTAAAACCCTAATAGCCTCCACCACCATGTCGACTTCTGCTCCGATCAGGGACCACCATTTCGAAGGCCTTCATCAACTCCATCATCGGCTAGAATAGGGTAGAACTCGGCCATCCATAGGCCTGGAAAAACGTGAAAAACGTGTTGACTTTTTGGTCAATTTCCCAACGATCCGAAGCTCCATTTCAAATCATGACCGTTGGATTTGTAGATCTCGTCGAGATCTACAACTTTGTAGTTGAGAGTTTTTGCTAATTCTTCACGGATTTGGAGATAATTGAGGAAGAAGTTTCAAAATTTCTGGCCATTCAAAATGAAAGTGGCGGCTGGAACAAAGGAGTTAGGGTTTGGAGCAAATGAAAGAGGATGGGTCCTTTTATAGAAAAATGCAAAAACACTATTCACCGAAAATTTTCCGAACTCCAAACGAAGCGTGTCGGCAGACGTTTCTAAGTTTTACCCCGCGTTCCGAACACAATGGAATAGGTTTCGGAAGCTAATTCGATCGTATGTGTGAGTTACGGCAATAAACGATCGATTTGAAATTAAATCGGTTAATCAAATTTCTATGCGTTTGGGCTCGCACCGGACAAACGGTAAATCCGATTGACATGAAATTTGAAATCTTACAATAATATCACATTACGGATCCGATGAAACAGGTTTCGTCGAAATCCGAGACCGTTTGAAAAATGACTATTTTAACTCGCCAAATTAATATTAAAACAATTTCAACGCGTTTCGAGCTGCCGCGGTCAAACGACAACTCCGATTGCTACGAAAATTGAAATCCGATAATAACAAATTATTACGGATCAAATGGAACTAGTTTCGTCCAATTCTGAGACTGTTCGAAAATTGGCTATTTTTCAGTCGATAATTAAATATTAAAATATTCAATTTTCACAAATTTACTTTTAATTCAATTTTAAAAGTTCTACAACATCATTCTAACTCCAATATGATAAAATAAAATTTTACAAATCATTTTTAATCATATTAACCCCGTTATTCAATTATCCAATAAATTCCAATTTTAAAATCTTATTAACTCTATTTTAATCCCAATATAACTTACATTCACTTTGGAAACCAATTTGAATCATATTAAATCAAATTTCAATTATTCACTTTATTTCCATATATTAAATTTCAATATCAAATTAATCGTATCAAATTCGGAATTTAATTATTCAAACATTTGTAATATTAAATTTAAACAAATTTGATTATTCTTAAATCACTATCTTTTGAAATATTCAAAACGAACTTAAAATTTAACTTTTGCAACGAATTAAGATTATAGAACAACCATTTCCATTATACGGTTATTCAATTCCCATTATTAAATTATTCAATAAATTCAAATATTCAATTTAAACAATTTACCTGTTCAATATTCAATGTTTGAATTTAAATAGATTTACTTATCAATCAATTACTCTATTATACCCAATGAATTCAACATTTTATTATCATATTCAACTTTTGATTGCAAAGGTATTCACTAAGTAGCTTTTATTTTTCATTACTTGGATAGTTATTGTTGCAATTCATTGCAGTTATTATTATTCCAAACGAATCACAAAAAAAATTTCTAACATTAAATCACGAAATCTTATTAAATTAGCTATTTTAATTATCGAAAATTTACGGGTCGTTACGGGGACGTTTCCATGATCTTGTGTCGTTGTGGTTTGTGTAGTCTCGTCGCATGTTGTTCCCTTTGGATGACAATTTGCTGGCTATTTGCGCTCCGTTGTTGATTGGACTGAAAGAATATTGATCTCTTGGTTTAGTCGATACTAGTTGTTGTCTCAATAATATAACTTGGCTCTTGTTGACTCCTTCCTTTTCCTCTTTGGTTAAGGCTATGTTCTAAACCATCCTGATGTCGTAGGATAATTCTATTTCCTGTTGGATCCTGCTGGGTTAAAAACCCGGATAATATATACTTAAAATATTCTAAAAATAATTTTATATAGTTTTCTTAAATTTTGATATAATTAATATATGTATAAACTATGTTTAAATGATTTTACAAAGTATCAAAATATTTCACTAACCTTAATATTTTTTAAAGTAATTTTTATAAAGCGTGTTTCAAATTAAAAAGGGTATGTCGACATATCCCTATAGAGTATGTTGACATATTGATCAAAATTTTAAAAATTCAAATTTTGAATGGAAGTATCTTTTCATCGTATCTCTTCGCGAATGGACATGACTGTTGTTTCTCTATAAATATGGAGTAAACTAACGAAATTTGGAGAACTGCTTTCTCATATTTTCTCTCCTCTTTCAATCTCTTGTTTTCTAAAAGAAATTCTACTCAAATTCTTCTCAAATTCAATCAGAGTCAAATTCAACTCCACTAATTTGATTCTCTACTGACTACTCTCTGATCTCTCTCATCTCTCTCATTCAAACAAGATCAAAATGCTATTCAAAAGGTTATAGGATCATTTTTATTCAAGATCAATGATCTGCGTTTGTAAAACTCTATCAAATCGTACTCATATATTGGTGGGTGTGATTGTACCTCGTGTAAATGAATTGGGTGTGATTGTAGTCCACGTAAATCAATTGGGTGTGCTTGGTGATTAGAAATTTAAGTGATTCTACCCAGAGCTCGGAAAGTTTGGAGGGTGTGTTTCGTTGTCTTGAAATCGAGAATATATTGACTTTGCTATTTGGAAAAAAAAATATGTATACATGACTCGATGTAGAGTAACTCCGAACCAGTATAAAATCCTGGTATGTTCTTTCCTTTTTACTTTTACTGCATTCATATTGATCTATGGTTGAATATATGATTATTAATTTCAATTTTTAATGAT
This sequence comes from Allium cepa, assembly GCA_030765085.1. Classification (NCBI taxonomy): domain Eukaryota; kingdom Viridiplantae; phylum Streptophyta; class Magnoliopsida; order Asparagales; family Amaryllidaceae; genus Allium; species Allium cepa. The sequence goes on from CM060939.1 coordinate 125,869,440, forward strand.
AATCTTAAAAGAATTCAAAAGGATACACAAAAATTAGAAAATGCTATTCACCCACCTCTAGTGTTAAATTAGCCTTAAAATCCATCTTTCGCTAAATAGCATTTGGTATCAGAGTATTGGTTTTCAAAATTTAGTAATTGGAGTTTTGAAAAGTTTTAATGGTAAGAGATCATCATAATATTTTTAACGCTATTTCTGAAAAGCATTCTGACAAAATTAACATGACATTGTTTCATGAATTTGCATCCATTCATTATGGAAAGTCACTTGATATTTTGAAAATGTATAATTTATAGGAACAGACATGTTATATGGCTTTTGATGAAAAAACATTCGGGGATCAAACTCTACAAATTAAAAGGACAAACAAATACTGGATAGTGGCTGCTCAAGGCATATAAATAAAAATCCAAAGATCTTAAAAGATATCATTTACAAAGATGGTGGATCGGTCAATTTTGGAGACAGCTCTGAAGGATATGTGATTAACATTAGCAATGTCGGTAATTCTGAAGCTCCTAATATTTCTAATTTTTATTAGTTTGGAATTTAAAACATAATTTGTTGAGTATTAGTCAATTATGCGATAAGGGCTTCAAATTAAATTTGAAAAAGATGAATGCCATATTAAAGATAACGAGTCAAATAATAACTTTAAAGGTGTTAGGAAAAGAAACATTTACATATTAGGTATGAAGGTATCAAATGATATTTGTGTCTTTTGGCCGAATCAAGTGAACCTTGGATTTGGCATAAAAGATTTGGTCATTTGAATTTCAAACACCTTTCTAGAATTTTCAAAAATGATCTGGTTAGGGGTCTTCGTAAAATAAGTTTTGATGTTAACAATCTTTGTGATGCGTGTCAATTAGGAAAACTTGGAAAAGGTTCTTTTAAGTCAAAGATATGATCTCTACCTCTGAACCCCTTGAACTTCTTTATTTAGATCTTTTCTGTCCCTCACAAACACAATCTATAAATCATAATAGATATGTCTTTGTAATCGTAGATGATTTTTCTAGGTTTACCTGGACAATCTTCCTAAAACTCTAAAGTGATGCTTTTGAAATGTTTAAAATATTTGTTAAAAGAATTCAAAATCAAAAATCCATTGAAATTAAAATATTCAAAGTGATCATGAAGGAGAATTTGAAAATGAAAATTTTGAAAATTTTTGTAATAAGAAAGGTATTACCCATATTTTTTATTTTTCGAGTACACATCAATAAAATAGAGTAGTAGAATGTAAAATTTGAACAATCTAAGAGTGTGCTAGGACTATGTTAAATGACACTAATTTATCCAAAAAAAGTTGGGCTGAAGTAGTTGCCACAGCATGTTATATTTTAAATAAAATTTTGATAAGGCCATTAACTAAGAAAACACTGTACAAATTATTTTATAATAAAAAGCCTAAAGTATCATACTTTAGAGTGTTCGGCAGTAAATATTTTATATTGAATACTAAAGAAAATTTAGATAAATTTGATGCTAAATCAGATAGAGGAATTTTTATTGAATATTCAAACAGAAGTAAATCTTATAGATTTTTAGTACTAGAACTAATACTATTGAAGAGACATTACATGTTTCATTTGACTAAAATTTTAAAATTAATAATACAAGTGTCGATGAAGAAGAAAATAGTACAAATGAAAATATTAATAATGAAATTATTAATAGTGAAATTATTAATAATGAAAATGATAAAGATACTGAAAATATATATCCAAATAAGAGAACCAATATATTTTTTTGAGAAAAATGTGCGATCCTCTAGAAATAGAGGTGAGCACACATGCAACTATATATATATATATATATATATATATATATACAACACAAAGCAAGGCGCTGCAACATGCCTGGCATGTAGCTAGTCTAAGTACAGGTATCAAAGGATAAAAACTCATGTATCCCTATAATGAGCTTCGGCAAGACCACCGCCCATTACACCCCAATATTGAGCTCCAGCATGGCCACCGCCCGATAATAGGTTATTAGGAGTACCTAAAAAACTAAAGAATAACACTACGCCAATGATACGGAAAGCTGGCACCATCAAGTAAGGAAGCTCCATGCTACTAACTCAGAAGGAATAAGGATGTGACTAAACTGAGATGGAACTACTAATGATCCTGTAAGGAAAACACCGCTTTAAAGACTTGGCAAAAATGGAAGTAGCTCTAGCTAAAGAGTGAATCCCCCTGAAAATATGCCTCCGCGATAGAGCTGAAGATGTACTGAGAAGTGTCCCTCGTTGAAACCTGCAATCCTATAATCTACAACCCTGTGTACCAGTAAAGAGAACCTAACACCCTATCTAGCACATACCTGTATATGAAGAATGACTAAGAAAATAGTTAGAATGATACACACACATATATATATAAATGAAACTTATATACATATATATGTATAAATGAAATAGGAGTAAAAATACAAAAGTAACGCTCACGAGATAAAATAAAGTATAGAGAGAAGAAAAACTAAAAAAAAAAGAACTAATAAAGAAATGCCAATAGGATCTATAGTCTAAAGAACTAAAAGATCAATAAACTAAAACAGACAATGATTAATACAATAATTGAAATAAATCTAAAAATATCCTTATGGATCTTTAATCAAAAGCAAAGTATGATACACGGTGAAATCATCATTTAAGTTTGAAAAATATTAATACTACAACTATTAATGTTAAAAATATTATTATTATGCTTAAATTGATTAATATTATTATTAACCTTATTAAGGTAATCTTTAAATAAGTTATTTTTAGCTAATTTATATTTGGGATTAGAGATCCAATCAAAACAAAATGAAGAAATTATAAAAATCAAATTATTAAAGCGACTATTATTATTATTAAAAATTCTCTGATTTCTTTCAAACCAAATATACCAACAAATAATAATGAATAAATGGTCAAGTAAGAATCTAATATCCTTTTTGAACCTAAATCTAATAGTATTCCAATAAATTCACTATCAAAAATTTTAGTAATTATATTAAAGTTAAAAATTTTAAGAGTACTACTTAGAATGAAATAAGTATCCATGAAATCATAGTATATATGTTTAATATCTTCAAATGCAGATTACAAATAAACATTTATTATCATTTTGAATATTTTCTCTCTTTAAACATTCTATAGTGTTAAGTTTTCCATGCATAATTAACCATGTGTGAACTTTAGATTTAAGAGGAGCATTAGATTTCCAAAAATTTTTAATAGAGTTGCTAGTTACACCCATAAAGTTAACAAATCTATAAAAGGAATTAGAAGTATATTTCTTACTCTTAGACCATTCCCAACTAATATTATCATTATCATTATAAATATCATAAAGATTTAATCTAGCATAAAGTAAAGAAATTTGCCTAAGGGTTGAACCTATTAAAATTCTGTTAAAACTAAAATTCCAAGGAGGGTCATTTTTGGAAGAAAAAACTTATGTAATTAAAGCATACTTAAAATTACAGATTTCATAAAGCACTCTAAACTCTATCCTAAGAGGTATAACAGAAATCCAACGGTCATGCCAGAAAGAAGTACAATTACCAGAATGAACTATTGTACTAGTACCTAATTAAAAATCTCATGACATTTTAAAATGGATTTTCAAAAATTAGATAGTTTATGAATGACTTGAGGAATAATTTGATATAAATTATCACTACCATTATAGTAGTATTTAGAAATGATCTCTTTCCAAGTAGCATTATCATTTATATCCTTAAACTTCCATAACCATTTACCTAATAGAGACAAATTCATATTACATTAATTAATGACTCCTAAACCGCCATCCTTTTTAGATTTACAAATTGTTTCCCAATTTACTAAACATTTAATGCAGCTATTAGAGTTTTCCCCACTCCATAAGAAATCCCTTCTAATTTTGCCTGTTTTTTAAATTACCCAATCTAGAAAAATATGCATAGACACCCAATAGATTTAGAGAGCTGATAAAACAGAATTTATTAGAACTAATCTACCCGCTCTTGATAAAAATCTCTCATTCCAATTAGAAATCCTACTTTTGGTTTTATCAATAATTATAAACCAGTCATCATGTTTAGGTTTAGTAGGTCTAATCATAAAACCAAGATAGTCAAATGGAAAGTTTATAATTTTACAATTGAGCGTATTAGAAACTAAATTTTCAACTTTTTCAAAATCGTTTAAAACTAAAACAGAACTTTTATCAAAATATATTTTTAAACCTGATAATAGTTTAAAACTATATAAAATAAACTTAAGAGTAATAATGTGCCTAGGTAAATGGGAAGAGAAAAGTAAGGTATCATCAGCAAATTGAAGAACCGATATACCGTTACACGATATATCATTACCTACATATCCCGAAGATCCATTATCAACTGCTTTTTTAATTATCTTAGAAAATCATCTGCGGCTAAGTTAAACAATAGAGGCGATAAAGGATCAACTTGCCTTAAACCGCGTTTAGATTGAATTTTATTACCTAAAATATCATTGACCATAATGCTCAAGTTACTAGTTCTAAGCAAATTCATAATCCATCTAATCCATCTATGACTAAAACCTCTAGCATGAAAATATCCACAAGAAAATCTCAATCTAACGAATCAAAAGATTTTGTGAATTCCAAATTTAAAATCGCATAGGTTATATTATTCTTATAACAGTAATTAATGTATTCTTGAACAATAGGCACACCATCAGTAATATTTCTCCTTTTAATAAAAGAAGATTGTGAACAGTCAATTAAGTCATTCATTCTTATACTAAGTCTATTAGCTAAAACTTTAGAAATAATTTTAACGGAACAATTAATCAAAGAAATTGGTCTAAAATCTTTTAATTTATTAGCACCAACTTTTTGTGCAATAAAATAACAATTGCAAAATCAAATCTTCCTAGTTGCAAATTTCCATTATAGAAATCATTAAACATACTAATTATATCTAATTTTAAAACATCCAAAAATGATTTATAAAAGAAAAGTAGGAACCCATCCGGCCCTGGGGATTTATCCCCTGGAAAATTATTGACAGCTTTCCAAATTTCCTCTTAAATAAAAGGATTATCTAGCTCAAACGATCAACATTAGTGTAAGATGGATAAGGATCATCCTATAGAAAACATTCCGAAAAATATAGAATCTGTTGTTAAAACAAGAAATAAATTACATAAAATGAGTAGTATTTCTTTCATTTCAACTACTGAACTTAAAATCCAAAGGAAGCATTAACCGATGATTCATGGATTCTTGCTATGTAAGAAAAATTAAATCTATTCACAAGAAATGATGTTTGGGAATTAGTCCCAAGACCCAAGGATAAATCTATTATAGAAACTAAATGGGTATATAGAAATAAAATGAATGAACAAGGAGAAGTTGTAAGAAATAAAACTCGTTTAGTAGCTCGAGATTATTGTCAGGAAGAAGATATTGATTTTAATGAAACCTTTGCACCCATAGCTAGATTAGAAGCAATAAGAATCTTACTCGCTTTTGAAAAGCATAATAATTTTTGATTATTTTAAATGGATGTTAAAAGTGCTTTTTAAATGGTTTTATTAAAGAAGATATTTATGAAGAATAACCCCACCTTTTAAGGATGAGAAATTCCCTAATCACGTTTATAAATTAAAGAAAGCTTTATATGGTCTAAAGCAGGGCCTTGAGTTTAGTATGATAGACTTAAATCGTATTTATTGCAATCAAATTTTGAAAATAGGCAAAGTAGATATTACTCTTAAAAAAATTACAATGATATTCAACTAATACAGATATATGTAGATGATATTATTTTTGGATCAACTAATGATTAATTAAACAAAGAATTTTTAGATATAATGGCTAAGGAATTTGAAATGAGTCATATGGGAGAACTAAATTACTTTTTAGGATTACAAAAAATCAATTAAGTAATGTTATTTTTATAAGTCAAGAAAAATATGCTAAAGATATAGATAAGAAATTAGGCGTGTCAAATAGCAACAGTAAGCCAACTCATATGGCAACAAATGAAAAATTAAATAAGGAAGAAAATTAAAAAGATGTAAATCAAAAATTATATAGAGGAATGATTGGATCACTAATCTATATAACTGCCAGTAGACCTGATATAATGCATAGTGTATGTCTCTGTGCAAGATACCAATCTCAACCTAAGGAAACTCATCTAAAATCTGTAAAAGAAATATTAAGATATGCAAATAACACATTAGATTATGAACTCTTTATCCAAAAGAAGATTCCTTTGGATTAATTTCATAAATGACGTTGATTATGCTGGTTGCAAATTAGACCGAAAAAGTACAAGTGGAACTTGTCACTTTTTACGACACTCTTTAGTTTCTTGGTTTAGCAAAAAGAAAATTTTTGTATCTCTATCCATAATAGAAGCATAATATATTTCAACAGCATTGTTCTGTTCACAAGTTATTTATATGCAATTAATGTTATAAGATTTTGGTTTAAACTTTACAAAATCATCGATATACTATAATAATACTAGTGCGATTAATTTATCTAAAAATCCAACTCATCATGCTAGAACTAAACATATAGATATATGACATCATTTTCTAAGGGATAATGTAAACAAAGAAATAGTCTCACTAGAATTTACGGATACCAAAAATCAAATAGCTGATATATTAACAAAACCATTGAACCAAACAACATTTACTATGCTAAGAAGAGAGCTAGGTATTTTTTCATTATCAGAAATATCAAAATAATAATACATAAATAAGAAATTAAAAAGAAAAACAAACCATCAAATTTACACTTGATATGTCGACATACATGGATTGGATATGTTGACATATGCAGTTAAATTAAGAATCCAAATTTCTCTCCTAAATTCAAAATTTGAACCGGGGTTACATAACCACTAAATTTCGACTTCTTCTTCATTTTTCCGTCCGTTCACTGTTCTATCTTCTAAAATAAAATAATCACATGGCCTCCTCTAATTCTAAGCGTCCAAGAGAGGAAAATTCATTCTTTTCTTCCCATCTCTTACACAAGAGTCTCTCCAAAACATCACCATGGCTAAAGTGACTAAATTGGAGGATGAAACGAAGAGTGTTCTGTAAATGCTCACTGAAATACAAGTGGTTCAATTTGGAATATCCAAGAAACAAGAAAAACAAGGCAGAATCCTGCGAAATCTGTAAAAATATCTATTGGATAATCCAACAGATCCAATAGTGATTGAAGAGGATAACACTAATCCTATAAATGAAGAAGAGGAAGAGGAAGAAGAAAGAGGAGGAAGAGGAAGAAGAAGAGGAAGAATAAATGGACGAAGATGAAGTTCATTGTGTTTGAGAAGTCTATTTCGATCGAGATGGAAATCTCGTCAAACAAAAAGGATATTTCAGCCTACATTCTCTTTTGCCCCATCCTCAAGTCTCTCATAATCTAGAAGAAACCTTAATACTTAGGATTATCATGTTTTAGTATGATTTGTCAGGATTCGAATTTGGTTTGTTTTGCGCGATTTAAATAAACTTTTGATTGGTGTGTATAGACTTATGATTGGATTGGATTGACTTCTGTGAACTAAATTGATTGCTTGAAATTATTTTTGTATCGCTTTAGTTTAAATATATGAATTGGATTAATGTGATTAATGCAAATATTTTATGTTATCTGTTATCATTCTTATTACTCTTGTATATTAATGTTGTTGCTTTTCCTAAATTACTTTTATATCTCGGTATTATATATTATGTAGTACCTTAGTTAGGGGGAGTTCTTTTGTTAGATTTTTGTTGATGGAAAATAGGGAGAAATATATAAAATCTAAGCATAGTGATGTGCACGTAAATTGATTATTTTCGAATCACCATATAGTCATCTTCATATAGGGGCAAAATGGTCATTTTTGTGCATGTGTTAATTTGAGAATTTTTACTTGGACATTTTTTATGATTTTTATAGGAATTTGGATTCAAATGGAAGTGGTTTTCATGAAATATGTGCATGCACAAGAGAATACAAAGGAATGAAGATGAAAATAATTCGAACTCATGATCATAGAGGATCCCGCCTACCCACTTACTTAAATATACAATTAGAAGCTAATAGACAACTAAGTGGAGTTTAAAGCTTCATGCATATTTGATGATGGATTAATTAGAGGGTAATGGTTACTTGATGGTTACACTTCCGAAAGGGAATTTTGGAAAGCTTCCTAAAAATTGATTAGGGTTTTGTGCATGTATAGATAACCCTCTTATGTACATGTCAAGGATATTTTATCTCTTTTAATTAGTGAGTTGTAACCACAAAATAAAAGTGAAATAAAAATGGCGTCCTAAGTCTTCTCTTTTCTACATGCTTTTATTTACATTTATGTTTATTTTTATGCTCTCTTCTTTTCATTGTTAGTAGATTAGATTTACATTCATGCAAGTAGTGTAGTTCTATTTTTATGCAAGTAGTTTAGTAGTTAATCTCCTTTTCTTCCTTTGTTTAGTTTCTACTTCTTTTATTTTTAATGTTGAAATGATAACACAAATGAGAGGCTAGATCCCTACAATTTAGGTGTAATGAAGTTTCTCTTAATCATGTAGATTCAACACAATTTTCTATTTTACGATCTCTTTTGTGCTTCATGAGAAAATAAACGTTTATGTGATTTTGTGTTTTATGTTGATTTTGATAGCCTATTTTGTTCATAACAAATAGACTATGCTTATCACATAATTCACAAATTGCATTTTCATATAAATATGATTATGGCAATGAAGTGAAATTATAATCAAAATTTGATGATCAATGTTACTAATTAATAGTAGATAGATCATACTTAAATAGATTTTAGTTTCAATCTTTATGTCATTTTCATGAGAGTTTAAAAAAGTAGGATTAGATGTATATTATAATTTGATGGTTTAAGTTGTGTTAATTAATAACACAAATAGACCATACTTATGATAAATACATCACTAATCTTAGTTTGATAGAAAAAGAGGTCATACATTATTTTATGTTGATTTTCATGAGAATAGAAAAGTGAAAATACCTCTAAATTGATTTTTAATCACATAGTTTTTAATCTCAATTTTTGCTTAGTTATAGCATTTTTAGTTTCTAAAACAATCTAATCATTCGGTTTAATTTGATTGAGTGATTTTAAATTTAATGCTTTCCCTATGGATCGATCCGTACTCACTACGTACTAGAATTATACGTCATGTGTTTGCGATTAATTTTATTCAAAATTTATCGGCTTTTTCTAACCCAATAAAAAACTGGTCATTAAACAAGTTTTTGGCGCTTTTGCCGGAGAAAACAATTTAATTTTAATTTTACTCTTCGAATTAATGTTCTTTTCAGTTGTTTTAGTTTGTATTATTTTTCTTTATAAAAAATCACATCAAAATTTTACTAGTTAGTGTCCAATCTTTACTATTCATTCCTGTGCATTCATTTCTGTTATAGTGCACAAGTTTTGTGTCAGTCTTTTACTTTGCATTTTTGCTCAGCACTAAAAAAAGAAGTTTGCATCTCATTTACTAAAGAATTTCATTTCTCTTTTCATTTTCTGTTTACATTTTTACATCTCTTTGTTTCATCTTATTTGGTTACATCCGTAGCATACATACAAACAAAAACCACTCACAACCATTAGCAAAACTCACTGACTGTTCCACACACTAGCAGCTTCTCCACCACAATCTGCACTTTATTCCTCCCCATCCTCACTGTTCATACACTTCAAACAACCTCCCACCAACAACCAAATCCTATACCATCCACTCCCACAAACTCCATAACAAACAACATTTTCGACCATTTCAGAACACTCCTTCCTCATTCACTTTAGCAAACTACTGCTCCTCATTGCCTCGACCTAATCACCATTTCATTCAATCCTCAACACAGCAGCTCCTCCTTTATCTAAAACAGCCCTTCAATTCAGACTTCCCCTCTATTGCCACCACCATAGATCTCTGCATACTTCAACTTCCAGACTTCCAAATTGCCACAACCATTTCATTTACATAGGAATGGCAATGGGGCGGGTTTTTAGTGCCCCATACCCAGTCCGGATTTTTTAGATCTCGTCCCAGCCCCGCCCCACAGACCCGATGCGGTCGGGAATTTTGCCCCGTAGCCAAGACCCGTACGGGTCAAGGTAGACTCGATCTACCCCAAGACCCGATGAGTCTCATGTATTGATTCAAAATTGTGTACCGACATACATATATTTATTTGTTTATACTCGTTATCACCAAATAACGTGTCTAAGGGAAGTTAGTAAAAATGATGTGTACAATAATAATTCAAAATATATACATATGTTATTGTATAATTAACAACGAACATATGTTATTGTATAATTATCAACGACGCAACCTAATACTCTAATTTTTTCTATAGACCATATATTGGAACATTTTAATATCTATGCTAGAATCACTTATATCTAAGAAGATTGATAAATTATCATAGTAATAAAGCAGTTTCATGAGATGTTAGTAGTGCGAGTCGGGTTGGGACGGGTCGGGTTGAGGCGGGTCAACTGAGCCCTGACCCGACCCTAGACCCGGAGCACTCAAGAACGGGTCACGGATCTACCCGCCCCAATGACCCAATAGGGTAGGTCTGAACGGATCAAAACATGGGCGGGTCGACCGGGTTTGGACCCTAGACCCGCCCCATTGCTATCCCTACATTTACACACTAAAACAATCGAATCACTGCAATTACAACACGACATCCAACCCTCTGTACTTCTTCCTTCATCGACCAGCCTCGACCTCATCAGCTTCCATAGACATTCAACTCTTACCCCAACAGCTCACCTCTATAACACCAATTCACCTCTTACAACATCACTGTCTTCCTCACACAGCATGCCCTAACTCACATCTGATGACCAAAACAGTAGCAACCAACCCCACGTCAGCGAGAATGACCACAACCAAAGTACCCAAAACCATACAACATTTCACCTCACCACCTCCACCTCATTCATAAATCAAAACTGCTCTGCCTCACTACATTAGCTACTGCAAGCCCCTAAGCCTGTTTCATCTCGACCTTCTCCTCCGGCACTCTTTCCATCACCAACTAAAACATTCAAACTACCATTCAAAACCAAGCACCAAACAACCTTCACCTGCACTCTAACCTCCTCATTCCATCGAGTTCAGTCTCCCACAATCCATATCCACTCAACAGTATCTCCTCCGACCTCAACCAAACCAAATCACCAGCAAAACCACGAGCTTCCCAATCGCAACTCACAAATCGGACCCTAAAATCACCACCTCCGCAACCACCGCAGTATCACTTTCAATCGAAACTTCTCATACAAACATCGTGATCAACCCTCGAAACACCGCAACCTTGCCTCCATGAACACCTGAACCCAAATTCACCGCATCCCAAACCACAATTCCTCACCGCGAATCATTCCTTAAACACAGAACATCGACCAAAACCCAATCGTCGAACACCTCATTTGAACGTCGAACTGCACCGGCACCTCACCTTCCAAACTACAACATAGTCAACTGCAACATTTCCAAACTAAAACATTGCATTCTGACAAATTTATAACCATTCAACCCAATCCATACTTCATCACCTGTACATATCCAACAACCCACGTGGATTTCGAATTTTGTTTTAAGTTTGTCATATTCGTGGATTTGTAAGGAAATTGGTTTAAGAACGAATGAATTTAGGGTTAAACAAAATTTGTTTGAGCTATTTTTTCTTTTTAGTAGTGAAATTGGATTGTTTGAGTGGGCCGGGTATTAGGGCCTATGGGTTGAGTGATTTTTTTTTTCTTTTTGGCCTTAAGTTGCTTTGTTTAATTTGCTGTTAGCTCACTTCCTTTTAAAAAAAATTGCTTGCTTTGTTTTGTTTAAATTGTTTTTAGTCCAATCCAAAAAAAGGGTTTGCTTTCATTCAGTTTAGTTTTTTTATCCATTTAAAAAAAACAACAAATTTTTTTTCTTCATTTGTTTTGTTTTCACTTGTTTTGTTTGGTTTTCCTTTGATATAAAAAAAAAAAACTTGTATATATATTGTTTTTAATTTCATGTTGCCAAAGCATAAAATCTCAAAGAAAAAGAATTGCTTTGCATACTTAAAAAAATCGCCGCTAAATTTTTTTTTTGCTAATGATCTGCATGATCTGATATCGTGTTTTCATCTCTAGTTTTATTTTATCTGCATTGTTGGTTGCTTGCATTTGCATTTATATATAAAAAATTCAAATTCAAAAACAGAAATAAACTTCATTTTAATTGCATCTTAAATTCACGTTTAATTTTTGATTTGCATTCACTGTTTTATTTTCTAAGAGAAACACCTCAATTCACATAAGGTGGGGAATTTCATCACCCTTTCCTTAGCCCACAAATCACATTTCATCGTAGAATTTGACTAATAATAAAGGGTAAACATTCGACTTAAGTGTGTCGCGAGCTCACCTAAGGCTTAATTGTATTCTGACAATTGTCTTCTTTGAACAATTTTATTTCTTGGTGTCTAGGCTACGGCAGAGTAATAGCCAGTTATAAAAATTACGGTGATTCATATATATTATACTGATTGTTCCTTTAAAGATACTTAAACCTTCAGTTGCATTGCTAAGTTGATTCATGTGCACGATAACCCTTGCCCATTACTTGGCTAAGAAATATTTTTGTCATTAAGATAAAGTATGAATATACAATTTTGGGTTAGAAGCTACCAAGGATAGAAAATTTGTAATTAAGTCCTTGCATTCATTTAGTTGCATTAGTTCATGCATATTTTAAAAAAATCAAAATCCAAAACTAATAAAAAATTGCAAAGTTGACTTAACTTAGCTTTTTTTTAAAATAAAAAGGATTTGAAAATCCAAAAAACAAAACAAAAGTCACATTTCCCTTTTAAAATTAAATTCCTATTGGTAAATATTTTCCATTTAAAAAAAAAACAAAAACAATTTCTCACTTCATTTTGTAAACCTGACTTCTTTCTCTTAAATTCGATTCTAACTTCCTTTTCTTCTCAACTTTCACTAGTGCATGAGTACTTGGACTCGTGACACTTCTACGAATTCTTAGATTCGAGATCCTTCTAGAAACCATTTAACCCGAACAAACGATCCACTTGAAATGGCGAACTAGTACACCCCTTGAACTCCAATGGATAAAATCTTCCCCAATCGAGTTTCTATCCCTTCTTGCATCACCTTTTCTGCCTCAACAGGCAATCACTTTGGGATTCATTCGAATCACATTAACATGCTTTCGAAATTCGATAATCTTGAACATGATGATCGTTATATCTTTTTAACCAAATTTGAACAAGTTTCTACAACCATTAAACTCCAACAACCATGTGACAATGGAATCAAACTTAAGTTAATTCCATCCGCACTTACCGATTACGCTGAAAAATAGTTGTATAGTTTGCCTTCGTATTCGATCAAAACTTGGGCAGAATTTACTACAACCTTCTTGAAGAAGTTTTGCCCCTTGGAAAAAACAACAAAAGTTTGAAATGAAATTGTAAGTTTTCATCAATTTGGGGGTGAATCATTCGAAAATACTTTGAAAGATTTAAGGAACTTTCAATTAAATATCCACACCATAACTTTGAAAAATGGACTCTTTGCCAAATTCTATATGATGGACTTGATAACATTTTCCGAATAATGCTAGAATCGATGTTCCAAGGAAACTTTCGAGCCTAATATCACGATGCTGCATGGAAATTTCTTGAAAACTTGTCGAAAAATCACCATAATGGGAATGATCTAACGAGAAATCGGTCTATTCCCGATCAAGCGCTCATTCGGTAGGATCCTCTTTGGCCTTAGAAGCAAAAATTGGTGCGATGGTAACCAAATTCGACAATGTCCTTTCCTCAAATCAAATAAACCAAGCTTCTCAAGTCCTATGTTACAAATGCAACGATCCAAATCACATCGTCGATCAATGTCCATACTCGTTAGAACAAATCGATTCTTTTCATAAATTTGGGAATGATCCATTTTCTCCAACCTATAATCCTGGGGGGAGAAATCATCCTAGCTTCGCTTGGAAATCAAAACAATTTGAACACGAGTTCAATTCGACCATCTTTTCAATCATTTCTGAGCAACACTTCAAATTTGAATCCTCCTTTCCAACCAAAACAACTTCAACAAAATTTTTTGCCTCTTTCTCAAAACCAAGCATAAAAATCTTTCATTCCTCAAGATGACAAACAATTGACCTCCCTTGAAAAGAGTATTGAAGCCTTAACTAACGCAATTGTGAAATTTGTTAAATTCGTACATGCAAAATACGAGCCAATCAATCCCGAAAATCGAAAGGCAAATGAGTCAATTAGCCAACCTCGTGAGTGAACGAGAAAGTGGTACATTCCCTAGCCAACCAATTACAAACCCTAGGAATCAAAATGCGAACTTGAGCCAGGCTCATGTCGTTCAAGTTAGAAATTTGAATCAAATGAATGCCATCACCACTTTGCGAGCCGGTAAGGTAATCAATAACCAAATTGTCAATCCAAATGGCTTACCGGATGTTCCACTCGACATTTCGTAAACTACAAACTATTCCAATCTAAACATCGAGTCAAACCTTGATCAAATTCTGAGTCTAATTCTTTTCCAATTCAAGAAGACCATCCAACTGAGTTTTGAATCCCACTCCTAAATCAACTTCGACCTAAGAAACATTCATAAAAGATGTTAGAAATCTTTAAACAAGTCAAAGTGAACATTCCTCTCTTAGATATCATCCAACATGTCTGGACCTATGCCAAATTTTTAAAGGACCTATGACTCAAAAATGACAAACTCAAGTCCCAAAGAAAGTCTTTTTAGTCGTTGGTCTAAGAGAAGTTTTGTCTCAATCCATTCCCATTAAATACAAAGACCCCAGTTGCCTCATGATCTCATGTACTATAGGAGACAAAAGAATACAAATGTTTGTTAGACCTAGGTGCTAGCATACACTTGCTCCTATATTCAGGTTACCAGCAAATAAGCCTAGGTGAGCTTAAACCGATTAAGGTCACCCTTCAATTGCTGATTGTTCTGTAAAGAAACCGATAGGAGAAATTGAGGATGTACTCATTAGAGTTGGGAATTCATATTCCTCGTCGATTTCATTGTCCATTAAACTCAACCTATAAACAATCTAAAGAGCCAAATTCCTTTGATTCTAGGACGACCTTTCTTAGCCACTTCAAATGCTTTAATTATTTGTCAAAACGGTTCAATGAAAATTTCTTTTGGTAAGATGACCATCGATCTTAACATCTTTAATTTAGAAAATCAATTGAATGACCATTCGACAGCACGTTGGAAGTTAGTACCATGCAAGAAAATTTTAAAAATGAATCGATGAATCTTAATGATGAGTGTGAGACCGAGTACGAGAAATTGTTTGAATATGTTCCTCATGAGATCGAAAACACGCTTCCTTTCGAGCCTCTCACAGTTGAGTCCGAATCTCAACCAATTTCTTTGATTGAGCCACCTCCTAGGCTAGAGCTCAAACCTCTTCCTTCTCACCTTAAGTACGTACGCTTAAGTGAAAATGAAACTTGTCTTGTCATAATTTCTAACGATCTTTCTCTTGACCAATAAGCTTCTCTTCTCTCTATTCTTTTTAAAACAGAGAAGCAATTGGGTGGTCCATTACCAATATTAAGGGAATTAGCCCCGCTATTGTTCAACATCACATTCACTTAATTGACGAAGCCAAACTCACTCGTGATGTGCAACGGAGGCTTAACCAAAAAATGAAAGATTTGGTTCATGACGAAATTCTTAAGCTCTTCGATAATGGTATCATATATCCCATCTTTGATAGTTCGTGGGCTAGCCAAATTCATGTCATGCCTAAAAAGTATGGACTTACTGTTATCACGAATGATGCTAACAAACTCATTAATACTCAAACTCAAATTTGTTGGCGTGTTTGCATTGATTATCGAAAATCAAATGCTGGAACACGTAAAGATCAATTCCTTCTTCCTTTCATTGACCAAATGCTCGTACGTTTAGCCGGCCACAAATTCTAATGCTTCGTCGATGGTTATTCCAACTATAACCAAATTTCAATCACTTTCGAAGATCAAGAGAAAATGACTTTCACATGTCCTTTTGGTACCTTTGCTTATCAACGTATGCCATTCAGACTTTGTAACGCTCCTGCTACTTTTCAACGATGCTTGGTTGGCATCTTTTCTGACATAAACGAATGCTTTCTAGAATTTTTTATGGACAATTTCTCTATCTTCAGTGATACTTTTTACGATTTTTTACATCATCTTGAGTTGGCTCCAAATCGATGTAAATAAGAACATTTGACTTTGAATTGGGGAAAATGTCACTTTATGGTCAAATAAGGCATAGTCCTTGGATATATTATCTCAAATAAAGGAATTGAGGTAGATAAAGCAAAAGTTGACGTAATTGTAAACCTTCCCATTCCTAAATCTATTAAGGACATTCAATCATTTCTACGGCACGCTGGCTTTAACCAATGCTTTGTGAAAGACTTAGCAAAATTGCTCGTCCTTTGACTACTCTTCTAGGAAAAGACATTCCTTTCGATTTCAATTCTGATTGTGTCTCTTCTTTTGAACGTCTTAAAAACGAACTCATTTTTGCCCCAATCATTTGCGCATCCAATTGGGATCTTTCTTTCATAATAATGTGTGACACTTCTAACTTTATGATTGGTGTTGTCTTAGGACAACGCATCAACAAAATCATTCATGTCATTTACTATGCAATATGAATTTGAATGATGCTCAACTCAACTACACAACAACTGAAAAAGAGCTTCTAACCGTCATTTTTATGCTCAAAGAGTTTCGACCTTACTTAATAGGCTCACACATCATGGTCTACACTAACCATACTGCTCTTTGAAACCTTTTTTTCAAAAAAAAATGCTAAATCTCGTTTGATTCGTTAGATCCTTTTACTTCAAGAATTTGACCTTACAATCAAAGAAAAAATGGATTTGATAATGTCATAGCCGATCACTTGTCTCGTCTTGCAAATGCACCATCTTCTTTACCCATTAATTAGAAATTTCCTGATGAACAACTCCTTTCAGTTTCTGTCGATCCTTGATTTGCCGATATAGTGAACTACTTAGTCACTAAGGAAACTCCTTCTTTATGGTTCAAAAAAGATAAATAAAAATTTCTTTCCCAAGTGAAATACGTCTATTGGGACGTTCCTTACTTGTTTAAGTATGGTTCCGACCAAATCATTCGATGATGCATCCCAGATAGCAAAATTAAGAATGTTCTTTCATTTTTTCATGACCAAGCTCGTGGTGATCATTTCGGGCCTAAGAAAATTGCAGAAAAGGTGCTTCAATGTGGTTTAACTGGCCTACGCTTTTCAAAGATGCTTTTGAGTTTTGTAAAACGTGTGATCGATACCAAATGTTAGGAAAAATCTCTCGACGAAACATGATGCCTTTGAACCCCATCCCTATGATCAAATTTTCTGACGTTTGGAGAATTGACTTTATGGGACCTTTCCTAAATTCTTTAAAAAATCTTTACATTCTTCTTATTATCGATTCTGTTTCCAAATGGGTTAAAGCTGTTCCATGTAGAATAAATGACCATAAAATTATTGTGAAATTCATAAAAGAAACATCTTTTCGAGATTCGGCGCACCTCGCACAATAATCGGTGATAACGGAACACACTTTTTTAATCGATCGTTTGAAGCCTTAATGAAGAAACATTCGATAACCCACAAGTTTTTCACTTCTTATCATCCTCAAAATTTTGGTCAAGTTGAAGTTTCGAATCGACAAATAATTTTTTTGGAGAAAACAGTTAATAAGAATCGAAAAGATTGGTCTCAGAAATTGACTGATGCGCTTTGGGCTTACCATACTGCTTTTAAAACTAATCTTGGAATGTCACCTTTTCGGTTAGTATACGGTAAAGCATGTCACTTACCCATTGAACTTGAACATAAAGCGCTTTGGGCAATAAAGAACTTAAACTTTAATCTTGAAAGGGCTGGTGAAAACGGAAAATTGCAACTCAACGAATTAGAAGAGATTAGGAATGACACGTATGAAAAGTAAAAAGTTTACAAGGAAAAAACCGAAGTTTTTCATGACAAGTCAATCCTAAGAATTTTTTTTTGCCAAATCATAAAGTTCTTTTATATGACTCTTAACTTCATTTATTCCCTGGGGAACTAAAATCAAGATGGACTAGACCATATGTGGTACGAACTATCTATCCACACGGTGCTTTTGAAATAAAAAACGCAAGGGATGGATCAATTTTCAAAGTCAATGGTCATCATTTGAAGCTGTACTTGGAATTGTCAAGCGATTGAGAGGAGGAGCTCATGATTCTTCATGAGTCACACCACTTATAGTAAGAAACTTTAACCCTCTCTTGCAAATATGTAAATATTTTTCTCCCATTCACTCATTAAGTCATGCATTGACTATGAGGACACGGTAAAAATCAAGTATGGGGGGAGTCTCATTTTCATTTTTACTTTGCATAGTTTAGATTTGCAATTTCTTTGTTCTTCCTACCTTTATTTCAAAAAAATCAAAATTTTAAAAAATATTGTATTTTAATTTACTTTTGAATAGGCACAATGGAGTAAGCTTTCAGTTTTGGTCATTCAATTGAAATTTTTGGAAAGTTACTTGCCTTAATGAATAATAAAAAGTAAAGTTCAAATTATAATAAATTTTGGTGTAACTAGTATATAGGACGATTCATAGGTGATGGTTATGAAATTTATTCTAAACTGAAGTCCATGTTTAAAAGAGTAGTTGATTTAAAGTATTTGCGATAACATTTTTAACCTCTAAAGTTAGGTGGTGCTAAGTTGACTTTATAAAACTCTCTCTCTTTCAAAAAAAAGAAAAAAAGAAAAAGAAGAATAATAATAAAAGCCATCTACAGTCGATAGGTGTATACACACAACTGTGTACACTCTCAATGTTATGTACTCCTCTCACTTAAGCTCGAAAGGCAGTGCATGGGTGGTATATCTGGCCTCAGTTTACCTGAGCTAGGTGTGTAAATAAAATAAAACTTAATAAAAAAACACCTACAGTCGATAGGTGTATGCATGTAAGTGTGTGTGCTCGCCATGCTCTATACTCCCCTCACGTAAGCCCGAAAGGCAGTGCATTGGTGGTATATCTGGCCTCAGTTTACCTGAGTTAGGTGTGTAAATAATAATAATGTTAATATTTCTTTCAAAAAAAGAGAGATTAAGCAATCGAAACCCAAGCATCATCTTAACTTTATGGATTTGACTTATTGTACAAAAGAAATGAAGATATTACTTTGCAAACTCGGACAATCAATTAAAGAATTCATTTCATAATTGCACTATGCTTTCAACCAAAACAAATAGTTAAGCTAGAGTTGAATGTAATGTAAACTGAGATTTTGTTTGAAGTTTATGATGAGTAAATGACTGAAATTTCATGATGATGATCAAAACTTATATTTAACTCACTCGTGTCGATTTAAAAAGTAAATTCTTCATTTGTAAATATTTTTGAAAAACTTGCATTCATGTCTTTGTAAATAAATCTTTCATTTAGAAAATTTCTCATTTTGCATTTGGATTTTGTGGGTAGTATTCGCTAAAAACCCTTACGAGACAACACTCGTCCTGCTAAGAACACCTATAGGTTTAACGGTTTGTTGCATATGCTCAATGCAATCGTGCCCCCTACAAAATGGATTTATCTTAGTTTTTCTTTGTTTGAGGATGAATAAAAAGGTAAGTGTGGATGTATTTGATGTGCACGTAAATGTGCATATATTTACATCCACATTTTATCTATTTTTATTTAAATAAATTTCATAATAGGGTAGTTTATCATGTTTTAACCAAAATTCAACTATTTTCAAATCATCATATATTCATTTTCATACATGGGGAAAATGGTCATTTTTGTGCATGTGTTAATTTGAGAATTTTTACTTGGACAATTTTTATGATTTTTATAGGAATTTGGATTCAAATTGAAGAGGTTTTCATGGAATATATGCATGCACAAGAGAATACAAAGAAATGAAGATGGAAATAATTTAACTCATGATTATGGAAGACCTCACCTACCCACTTACCTAAATCTATAATTTGAAGCTAATGGACAACTAAGTGGAGGTTAAAGCTTCATGCATACTTGATGATGGATTAATTAGAGACTAATGGTTATTGGGTGGCAACATTCCTAAAGGACAATATGAGAAGCTCCATAAAAATTGAATTAGGGTTTTGTGCATGTATAAATAGCCATCTTATATACATGTAAAGGATCTTTTATCTCTTTTAATTAATGAGTGGTAACCACAAAATCTAAGTGAAATAAAAATGGCTTCCTAAGCCTTCTCTTTTCTACATGCTTTTATTTACTTTTATACTCATGTTTATTTCTACGCTCTCTTCTTTTCATTGTTAGTAGATTAGATTTACATTCATGCAAGTAGTGTAGTTTTACTTTTATGCAAGTAGTTTAGTAGTTAGTCTCCTTTCTTCCTTTGTTTAGTTTCTACTTCTTTTGTTTTTTAACGTTGAAATCTCTATGCTCTGAAATGATAACATAAGTGAGAGGCTAAATCCCTACAATTTAAGGGTGATGAAGCTTTCTCTTAATCATGTAGATTTAATATAATTTTCTATTTTATGATCCCTTTTGTGCTTCATGAGAAAATGGATGTTTATGTGATTTTGTGTTTTATGTTGAATTTGATAGCCTATTTTGTTCATAACAAATAGGCTATGTTTATCACATTATTCCCAAATTGCCTTTTCATTTAAATGCGATCATGGCAATGAAGTGAAATTATAATCAAAATTTGATGATCAGCCACCAATTAATAGTAAATAGATCATTCTTAAAATTGATTTTAGTTCATTCTTTATGCCATTTTTCATGAGATTTTAAAAAAGTAGGATTAGATGTGTATTATAGTTTGATAGTATAAGTTGTGTTAATTAATAACACAAATAGACCATACTTATAGTAAATACATCACTAATCTTATACAGATAAAAAAAGAGGTCATAATTTATTTTGTGTTGATTTTCATGGGAATAGGAAAGTGGATTTTCCACTAAATTGGTTTTTAATCACATAGTTTTTAATATCAATTTTGCTTAGTTTTAGCATTTTTAGTTTCTAAAACAATCTCATCATTCATTTAATTTGATTGAGTAATTTTAAATTTAATTCTTTCCCTGCGGATCGACCCATACTCGCCACGTACTAGAATTGTACGTCGTGCGCTTGCAGTTAATTTTAATTCAAAATTTATTGGCGATTTTCTAACTTGATAGGAAATTGGCCGTTAAACACATCGATCAAGGAGAGTTTTATAACTCAGGGGGAGTTATAACATATTTTATATACATGGTTATCATCAGCAATACGGGAGAGATTGTTAGTACCTTAAGTATTGGTTTTGATGACAACCACCATATGACATTATATAAAATATAGATATCACTATATAAAATATAGATTCTAATTTTCTTTAGTTATTTATAGTATATAGTGCAGGATATTAGTCAGGTATTAATTAAGAAGATATTAGAGCCAGAAACCGAAAAATTCTCTTATTCTAATGTAGGAGATATATCTCTTATAACTTTTCTTGTTATTAGTGGCTATAATGATAACAAAGCATCAATTTTTTTCCATGAGAGCTTTTTTTCTATCGGCCATTTTTAGTTAAGTTCATAGACCATCTGATTAGGCTCTCCTCTGGTTACAACTTCCAATTGAATGGAGGAACCTAGTGCTACATTTCCATTGTTAACCTCTGTTTATTGATCGTTGGTGTCGTTAACTTCATTTTGTTGGGGATTTGTTTCATCATCACAAATTGTTGCTTACATGGATCTTCAAGAAGTAGTTCTCTATTTTCTAGATGCCATTGATCAACAACAGTAAGCCTACAAATCTTCAAAGCAAATTCCCTGGATCTAATCGTTAGATCTCCTCTAATCCAAAATATCAAGCTAGATCTAAGCCTGGATTTAGATATTCTCAGTAAAAGCACCAAATGTTAATGTTAAAAATAGATCAGCATCCAAGATAGAGTTGTATGGAACCTGTTTGACCTAGATCTTGTATATGGCAATAACAACAAAAGGAAAATAAGTAGAAATGAGAAAGAGAGACGTAAGATTTTATACTATTTCAAAAATCTAAGGCCCACGTCCACTTTATAGCTTTGTTGCTTATAGATTTGATTTTGTTTATAGGAGATCACAAGGGGTTTGAGAGATAAAGGGTCACAAGTACACGTGTTAGATAAGTTCTAAGTCCTAGAATTGCCTAGAGGAGTTGCCTTGGTGACTATGATGAAGAGGAAAGAGTTGAAGAAGAGACAGAGTTCCTACATAACGATAGCAGAATCCAGCCCTGTTTTGGTTGCTCTACGGCTTGTATTTATAGGGATAACAGCCGTGTTGGACTAGAAGTCGATTTGGAGCAAAGTCTAGATGTTGGCTCGAACTAGTGTGCAAAATCATGGGACCCACCAAGCTGTACAAACATGTCAACCCCAACATGTTTGTGTTGCTCAATTGCATTGAACTTTTTCGCACTCTTTGTATTACTTGATTTTGGGTTGTGCCATAGTTTTTTCGTGGATAGTTGGCTGATATTGGCAATAGTACCTTTACCACTTGAATTACTCAACTGTTCTGACTCCTAATTCTTCAACTCTTGCACTAGATTGTTCAGAACCCTTGGAAATCTCTTAAGCAAGCATAGAAAGGTAGAGGATGACCTCTACAAAGTTTGAGTGGAAAATACGAAGCCAGGTGTGGTCAACCCCAACATGATGCATCAACACCGACCTCTATGGTTAAGTTGCTTTTGGGTGAAACTTTCCCGAGGCACTTCCATGCCTCTCCTAAGTATGCTTGCCAATTTTCAAGCCATTTCGTCTTCATCTTGCTTGATGTCGTCCAAAAGTTGGAGTACTTAGAGTCCATCCAGAAAGTTTCATGTGTTCGACCTGGGTTATACTTACTTGAAGTTCGACCTGAGAGTTTTGTGAGTCGAACACAAGTCTGACTCATTAACGATTACTTGGAGTCTGGCTTGAGTGTTTTGTGAGTTAGATTTGAGAAAAAATAAGTCTGTACTGGGTTGTCACATGTCGTTACCAACCTTTATGATGTTTGGAATCTGACCTGAGACTTTTGTGAGTCTGACCTGAGTAAAATTATAACTCTGGTTTTCTTTATTTTCCTAGGTTCTGTTCATGTACGACTCAGGTCCGACACCAAGCGCCAAGTTGAAATCTCAAGTCAACTTTTTACCCTCATTTTTTGATATTTCCTTCTTTTTACCTTTCTATGGTGTTTCAAACGTCCATGAATTATTTTATCTTTGTTTTGACTTTATAACTTTCGACTAAAATCGACTTAGTCAAAAATCCAAATAGCAGCCGACATCCACAAAACTTGATAGAGAAGCAAGATTGAAGTAATCGGCTTCAACGTGTAAGAAATCAAGCAACAATGGTGCATCATAGGCAACTACCAGCATTGGCAGATGTATCCTATTACGAACCTTTGATCTAGGTCATGAATGATCATCCCATAATCGGGACAGATTACAATTATGTTTAATTTTTGCATTTTGATTTTGCTTTGAATAAATTTTGAAGATTACCACTGGGTTTGTAACATCCCCTATCTAGGGGCCTAAAGCTAAGCGCTACAGATGCTATAGTCATCCATAGTGTTAACTTCCGACGACTAAATACGGCTATGTTAATGGTATCTATAATATCAGAAGCACTTGAACATAAAACAAAGCATAGATTCAAAATAACATGTTTCAATTACATTTCAAAATAGATGTCCATATTTAGATTACATAATTCCAAAACGTTTCTTAGGAAACGATCAAATATACTTATTACATATTACACCAAGAGCGGCATATGAAGATGCCCCTTTGGATGATCAGAGTATGTAGTCATAATTGACATAATACATACAGAGCGGAAATAAACACAAAAACAAAGTACAGCAACTCCTATATAACTATTCGTTAGCCTCCTGCTCTCCTCCGGTAGCTTTATTCGTCATTCTACTAAAACCTGAAAGAACCTCAACCCTCGGCCTACTCAAATTGATTTTGAGCATCCGAGAGTTTAAAGCGAAAACATAAACTTCAAGTCAGACATAAAGCCTGGTGTGAATAATACTATACTATACTTCCCGGTTATTAACGTTAAGTGAGACCATGCTATTTAGCAGAACGGGTTTCCCCATACTAACATCCTTTAAAAACATATCTTCTGCAAACCTTTATCCTACAACCAAAACTGGTTAAGACTGTAAAGCATAATTAGGTAAACATACATATCATGTAACAAATGGACTATTTGTCCGAACACTATAGTTTTTTTTAGCTTACTATTAACCTTTGGATGACTCGGGCCTACCAAACAAAGTGAATTTTTTTATCTAACATCTGTTGGACACAACTCTTCTGGATGGTCTGTCCATAACTATGTGTTAAATACTTCTCTTTGGATAGTCTGTCCCAACATCTCCTAGGGTCACCTGATCTTAATAGTTTTGCGGGCTCAACAATAACCTATCTGTATACAAACATGTATTTCCATCTATGTGTAATCATAGTTTTAGAACCTATGACGAAGCCCTAAACTGGAATTTTGGACTAAATTAGCTGGGACCAATAGCTAATGTATAGGGCACGACCCTATACCAGTCCCATCTGGTACTCTAATATCTAAGTCATTTTCACTTAGGGATACCTTCCCATAATTTTCCTTGAAAAACTTTTCATCTGAAATTGATTAAAAACCTTTTAAACCAAACATAAACTACTAAAAAAAATTATACTCTATGCTTTACTCAAAAGCACCTTTCCATGTTATATACATACTTTGCTCAAATCTTTATTGATGAAAACCTTTAAACATTCGAAAGTACCCCTTTCGATCTTATTGAAAGTACCCCTTTCGATCTTATTGAAAGTACCCCTTTTGAAACCATTCATTTAAACCTTTTGAAAACAATAAAATTCCTTTTACCTTCGAAAGCTCAAAACCTAGACATCCCTCTTTGAAACCAATAAACATTGTCTTTCAAAAACATAGGAAAAACATTTCCTTTAAACCATTCAAAACCATTGGGGAACCTCCCCTTCAAAACCTTCTTCAAAACCTTTCGAAAGTATTAAAAACCTTGAGCCCTTCGAAAGCAATTGGGATTCAATTTAAAGTATATGGAACAACACCTTTTGAAACCATTTAAGTCGAAACCGTTATCTTTTGACACCATTAGGTTGTTCTTTAAAAATCACTAGGGGTCACAAGCAACAGGGTTGAAAGCTTACCCTTTCAAAAGCTAATACTAAGTTAGGAAGTGATGATGTCAAAACACCCCTTTCGAATTTGAGAAGAGGTATGGTTTTTATAAAACAAAACAACCCTCTTCGAAAGCTCTGTTTCGTAAGGTAGAGAGCGGCAAAAAAGGCTTCGACATAGTCGAAAGTTATTATTTAAAAACAATGGTTCAACTATTTTGAAACCGACCTATTTAAACCATTGACTTAGTCGAAAGCAGAATTAGTCGTAAACTATTTCTTAGAATAAAGGCGCAACCTTTAAACTTTTCTTTTAAATCAATTGACCCAGTCGAAAGCCAACTAAATCGAAAGCTCTTGGTCGAAAGCAAGCAGGCGCTTATCTCTTTTAAAATAAAAAGGTGCTTCGACCCTTACAGAACCCCTTGGTTTCAACTCTTACCTTCCACCTTTGTCCAATTCACTTTGTACCAAAATTGATACTATGTGCATTGATTTAAGGAAGGAGGCGGAGGGTCCTAGTTGAAAGCAACTTAGGCAAAACAAAACGAAGCGAGACATGCTTTTAGCATGAATTTCCGATTTAAACCCTTTTTAAGTAAAACTTTTTAACTACCCCGCTTTGATTGTCAAACACTTATTGGTTGCTAATTTTTCCTTTCTAATAGTAATGCCATAATTTTAGAATTAATTTATTTAAATCATTTGCAAAATACCCCTTCTCTTTAATGAAATATATAAAACATTTAAATATCATACCTTAAATAATTTTATATATTCATCAAAAAACTTTGGAAAATTTGAAAAATTCTAAAAAACCTCTAGAAAATCCTTTTCAATATGTTTTCTAACATATATAATTAAATTTTAGATCTAAATAGTTACTTATTATGTTGTAAATAATTTATAATCCAATAAATAATTTTCTTTATTAGAAAAATAATATAAATCCACATTAATTCAAAAAATTATGAAAATTAAAACCCATTTCTAAAATAACATTTTTGGTTTATATCAAAAACGCAAGGCATTTGGATGTCATTAAATAGGGTTTTCACATCAATACATATCATAAAAATCAATATGAACATGCATAAATCACCAACAAGTATATATAAACATTCAATCATCCAAAACATGGCATTGTCATGCAAAATCATTTCGTGTTAACCTTAAAACCGAAAACTATAAGAAAAATGGAATATAGTTATTATTCACCTTAGCTTTGTGATCAAAGATGTGAGATTTGATGTCAAACAAGTTGATTTACTTTTTCTTCTTGAAAATCCTAGTATTATCTTCTACTAAGATTGAAAATGGTGGCTAGCCTTAAAATACTTTACTTGAGAATGAAATGAACGTGTGTTTGATTTCCTAAGGGTTTAGGGTATAAGTTCTATCATTCTCCTAGTTTTCCCTCCCTTATTTCCAAACACTATTTCTTTACTTTATTCTACATGTAAGCACGGTTACCCTTGGTTAAATCAAACCTCAATCTATTAATCACCTTACATTATTTTATTTTATTTAGCTAATTAAATATTCTGAATAATGTTACGAAAAAATATGTGGTGTTACAATCTCCAATCCTTAAAGTATTTTATCCTCGAATTATGATAAGGAACACAACATAGTAATCAAAGGTAAAACATACCATCAAACAAATACGGATAAGCGTCCTTAATCCTACTTTCAGTCTCCTAAGTATAGTCTTTAGCATCTTACCCCACTGGACTTTCACTAATCTAACTGTCTTATTCCTCAACTCCTTCTCATCTCTCGTGACTATCCGGATAGGCTTTCTGACTATAGTCATGTCTGGTTCCACTATCAAATCCTCTAACACAGTCGGTGCTATAGTAGTGTCTGGATCCCTAACACATTTCCTCAGATGAGATACATGAAAAACATCGTGGACTCCTATTAAACTACTCGGTAACTCTACTCTATACGCGAGTTTCTCGATCCTTTCTAAAATAGAAAATGGTCCAACAAACCTCGATGCTAACTTCCCCGTCTCCTGAACCTGATAACACCTTTCATTGGCAACACTTTGATGAAAACATGATCTCCAACCGAGAACTCTTAATTTTTTTGTCTTTTATCTACATAGCTTTTCTGTCTAGACCGAGCTTCCTTCATTCTCGTCCTTATCAGCTCAATCTTTTTTGCTGCTTATTTTACCAAATCAGGACCAAGAATCAATCTATCCCCAATCTCTAGCCAACATGTGGGGGATTTGCATGGTCTTCCATACAAAACCTGAAACGGTGCCATCCCTATACTAGTCTGTAAACTATCGTTATACGAAAACTTGACTAGATGTAGGTGGTCTTTCCATGATCACCTGAAGTCCAATATACAAGCTCACAACAAGTCCTTTAAGATCTTGTTAACACTTTCCGTCTGCCCATTTGTCTGGGGATGGTAGGCAGTACTCATCTTGAGCTTAGTTCCTAAGCTTTCCTGAAGACTCTTCCAAAATTCGCTAGTAACCACGGGATCTCTATCATTAGCAATACTGCTAGGAATTCCACGCAGTCTAACCACGTTCTTTATAAATAGCTTAGCCAATACAGGAGTCGTCCTGTTTGCCTTAACCGAAATAAAATGGGCACTCTTGGTCAGTCTATCTACTATGACCCATATACTTTCATTCCCTTTATTAGTCCTTGGAAACCCATTAATAAAATCCATAAAGATTGAGTCCCACTTCCATATTGGAATGTCGAATGGCTGACGCAATCCTTTCGGCTTCTGATGTTCGACTTTTACCTACTGACAGTTCAAACACTGTTTCACCCATAAGCCAACATCCATCTTCATGCATTCCCAAAAGAAACTTCTCTTCATATCTTGGTACATCTTCATTCCTTCTAGATGGATAGTTAATTTTGAACGATGGCATTCCTCCAAAATCTCCTTTCTTATGTCTCCTACATTTGGAACACATAATTTTCCCATTTTTCTCAACCATTCATTTAGGTCAAGATGGAAATCCTTTAAGTCATCGTGCTCCATTCCTTCCCTTAACTTTCTGATTCGTTCAGCCAAAACTGGATCCTCCTCTTATTTAGAAGCTATATTCTCAATCATTAACGGTCGGACTTCTAATCAAGACAACCTAATGGGCTCTCTGCCAGACTCAGCTTCGGATCTCCACGGTATTCTACAAGCTGATGATTATAAGTCTTTCCATTCTGCTATTATAGCTAACACTACATTCTGATGCCTTCAACTAAGCACATCTACAACCTTATTTCCTTTTCAGGTGTGTACTCTATTCCAAAATCATAAGCAGCTAGAAACTCCAACCATCTTTGTTATCTCATGTTCAGCTCCTTTTGAGAGAATAAGTACTTCAACGAGTAACGATCGGTATAAAGATCAAACCTATGTCCCAAAAGGTAATGCCTCCACACCTTCAACACAAATATAACTGTAGCTAACTCCAAGTCATGTGTTGGATACATAACCTCATATGGTCTAAGCTGTCTATGTTATCCCACTTTTTGGTCAAAGCCAGGATATTAATAAATTGAGGGTTATCAGGATCGGAGACCGACCAAAAACCAAACTATGATCGATACTGCCAAAGTTGGACCGAGCTCCAGTCATGGCGAGATCAATAAGGAATGATACACAAGGCTCGATGAGGCTACACTTTGAATTTCAGGTCAATCGGAGTTCATATGCTCAAGTTATGGATGGATGAATATTCGTGAAAAATGGATTCATATTGATACTTTAGTATCGATCATTGTGGCATTTGGTTTAGATCGATCGATGTTCGCATCGATATATTTTGTATCGTTACATTTTGTATCGATCGGTTAACTCCGCGATGGATAACGTGCCATCTTGTTTCGAATTGATCATGGTTCGTATCGGTCTAACTCATATCAATACGAAAACATATACTTCACCAGAGCGCATCAGATCGATGCAAAGAAAAGGGTGCTGGATGGATATGAAAGCAGCAAGCACTCAGGAGCTATTTCGTTTCGATCATGTTCGTATCGGTCGATACGAAGGAAGCTGTCAAAGAATGGAGCGCATCGTAGGGATCACAGCGCAAGACTCGGATGGATGGTAATATGGTGGATACGAACTAATGGATACGAACCTTTGGATACAAAATCATCAGCCTACACTTGCAAATTCGATCTTGGACTGATCATATCTCATAATCTATAACTCCAAATGCAATGTGATTTTCACAGCAAGTTGCATAACACATAGGGAACATCCACGATCGACCACAGCTCAATTGGAGTAGTTTGTGAGTGATGTGAAATCACTATGGATCGATCAAGGATCGATCCTAAATGACTCCAGATCGATTATGTGGGCCCATCTGGACTTGAGAAGGAGTATTCTGAGATTCAAGGTAGATATTTCCAACTCCACACCTATAAATAGCACCTCCATTGCAATAAAAGGGGGTCTTTTCTCTCGGCTCCTATTCATCTTCTTCTCTTTTGGCTAGACCATGCCATTTTTAGCTATTGAATAGCACTCTTTTGTAACTATAACTATAGTATAAAGGAATATAAACGAAATTCTTGAAGTGGACATAGGTCGAAGATAGCCGAACCATTATAAATCTTGTGTCTTCTCTTACTTTCTTTCATTTTAATTTTGCTATTTCTTCATTTTTTTCCTCTTTACATTATCTGGATCTATGATCTATGACTGGATATTGAGGATTTGTGTGTACTAGTGCTTTCACTACTTTTGGGGTTTGTGACCATTTTTGGCGCAAATGGTCTAGAAGCATAGCAATCACTTTATCTGCATTATTACATCTCCAACCCAGTACCACATGCATCAGTATTAACATTTAAATATTGATTTCCTTCCGGAACCACAAATACAGGTGCATGGGTCGCCAAGTGCTTCAAGCTCTAAAACGCTTCCTCACACTTATCGGTCCATACAAACTTTACATCCTTTCGTGTCAGCTTAGTCATCGGCACTGCAATCCACGAGGAATCCATTATAAACCTCCGATAATATCCCGCTAATCCAAGGAAATTCTTATCTCGGTTACCGGTTCTAGCCTTTTCCAATTATTAACGACATCGATCATTTTCGGATCAACTAACAATCCTTTCTTCGAAACCATGTGACCAAGAAACTTTATTTCTCTCTTTCAAAAATGACACTTTGAAAACTTCGCTTTTAGTTGATGTTGCCTCAATGTTTCAAGCACTATCCTGAGACGAATTTCATGCTCCTTCTCATCTTAGAGTATACACTACACCAAACATGTCATTTTATCACACTTTTTTCGTTTCGTTTTGTCACGGTTATTATTGTTGGAAATTTATAACGGTTATTACTGTTACATTGTATTATCACGGTTATTTCCGTGATAAAATTTGGGCTTTTCGTAAATAACTCAAAGACGTTGGATAGAGTCGTCATTTAAGTTTCAATTGTTACTTCAGTTGTTTGTCACGCTTCTGCTTCTGTCATTCTTCCCCAAATCAAATTAGGTTTAATTGTTACTTAAGTTTCAATTGTTACTTCAGTCGATTCATTCCTTTCAACTAGGGCACATTTTACCGAGTATGTTGTAGAACCAGTATTTGGTGTATCTGGAGTGGGTGGTGCAATGGCCGTTTTTGGAGTTGCTGGTGAAATTGTAAGTTATTACATCTCAATATTTTTTTCGAGTTACATACCAAGCAAAGCCAGAATTTGTATAAATGTTTGTGTTTTCCTTAAGGTTACTTGACCAAGATTTGGATTATCTGATCCTTAACATATTGAAAATAACATTTCTAACCGACTGTTAAAAAAAATGTTTTTAACAGTTGATCAGTGATCCAATTTTCTTTAAAGGTGATGTCTATAATGTTGATTAAACTTTTTCAAGTTTTTATTTCTTTCAAAATTGTCTAGCTCTAAAAACTATAAGTGTATATATAAAATATAATGTAAGTGGGTAGTAGTCAATCTATCCTTTGAGTTTACTTGTTTAATTACTATTACTGTTTTAAATGATGGATAAATGAGCTGTTATACCGAACTTATGTATGGGGAAGTTCTCAATTGTTTTACAGTCTTTTTTCGCTGTGTGGTTCTCAATTGTTGTTGGGAAATTAACATCGGGCCTTTCTTCGGCTACCTGAATAGTCACCGGAGGTGCCCTCTCAAGCACTCAGTCATGCTTTCGCTTATTTTTGGCTACAGGTTTCATTTTCTATAATTCTCCATCCCTTTCTTTTTTTCAACATTTAAAGCATATGATAAATTATTGGTATGGTAATTCTGGTTTAGTTAAAAGGAACTTAGGCCCTTTTTACGTGGGTATATGTAGTATTCTTTCTTTCCTTTTTCACCGGAGTTGGACATAACTTACTTTCCTTGTTGTAGGGCTGCCGCATATAATTCTACTCTCGCTCGGTAGGAAATAGCTTCAACCTCGCAGTGTAATCCTACTTCATTAAGAAACACCTCTGCTGTCAGTTGGGCTGGCTCAACTTTCATTGTATGCTGTGCCGTCCCAGCTCAGTACACTTAACAAGGTATAACGTTAAATCTCTTTCTTCCTGCTTGAAAATTTTCATTAGCCAGAAAGTCAAAATTTTGAAAAATTAGTTTTTCTTTCTCTCATATTATACTCCTACTTTTATTTTTTGCGTCAACACTTCCAAGATGTAGTGTGAGATATTTGCAATAGAGTACATTGAAACATGCTGATAAGTAAGCTTTATTGAACATAGACATTATCAAATGAGATCTGGGACTGGTTGCTACC
The DNA here is from genome assembly GCA_030765085.1 of Allium cepa. Classification (NCBI taxonomy): domain Eukaryota; kingdom Viridiplantae; phylum Streptophyta; class Magnoliopsida; order Asparagales; family Amaryllidaceae; genus Allium; species Allium cepa. The sequence goes on from CM060939.1 coordinate 125,901,578, forward strand.
TTTTTGATAATTTTAGATAGCAATGCTTAAGTCTTCAATCCAAAATTTTGTTTATTTTTTTTATCAAAAGTCTTTTGTTTTTGAGTAGCTGATAATGCTTCAAGAGAGATGTGTTATTTATTCAACTTCGAAGGGTTAATAATTTCCCATTCACTAGGTATCAATTTGCGGTATTGAAGAATCACTGGATAAAGGTTCCTTGTTTAACAACTATGTCCACTCTCGTATTCATGCAATCACCACCATTTTTGGTTTTACTTTTTTACTTAAGTTCTCATTAGTCTTGAATAATTCATCTGTTGAAACCAGCTATTTCAGTTCAACATGTGTGCGCTCACATTATTGATTCTGGGTATGAATTAATGGGTTGGAATAATGAATTAGAAATAATATTTTTTGTGGTATATATGATATGAAATGCTAGCATCAAATTCCAACATCCTCCGGTTTTCTTAGCTAACTTTCGTCGTCTTTTGTTAATAGATTACCGTATCTTACATCCTGTTTGTAATGTATTATTGTCATAGCACTATTTGATACGATGCTTATTTTTTTACATGATTGATAAAAGAAATTTTCTATGACTATCATTCCCAAACCCTACATTTTGTTAGAATTACGTTATTGCCAAGCAAAAATTCTTTATGGTGCTACAGATGCTTAAGCTGAAACGTTAATTTGTGATTCTACACGATTTGAACATAAGTACATCCTTAGCCTTTAAATATTGGATGCTAAATTTGCTAAAATCAATTGGCCTTAATAAAAGATGATGTAACTTCAATTATAGTGTTCCTCTACTTGGTGTTCATTTTTCATTTTGAATCAGTAACTTCTTCAGAAGAAAAAACTAAATCAGTTCAAACTTCAATTAAAGTTGCTGCTCATGCAACTTTCATTTCGCTTTTGTTTTTTGGTTTTTTTGGTAGTTTCTTTCATTAGACATTTTCTTATCGATGGCCAGATCAAACTACAAATTTTATGAGAAATGTAGGAGAGACTGAGTCATCTTCTTAGCACGTAGTTCATCTTTTTAACTTATGTCTGGTTCCTTTGATTTTATTTAAGGACCATCTTAGATTTATTATATACAATTAATCTCCAATCATGATCTTTTTTCTCTATTTATTCTTCAGTCAGTTTTTCCATGCTTATCATTTGATTCATCTTCAGTTTTGCTCCAAAAAATGATTATGATAAGTGGACTATTTTAGTAACTTAATTGTTAAAAATTCAACTATTGAGCTATACTATTTGAGCTGGCCGTCGTTGACAAAATTTGCTATTTTATGAGATAATTAACACACATTTGAAAAATGTTATTTGACTACATTCTCAAACATGAATTTAATTCATATAAGATTTGATATAATTTATTTATTATTTATTACTATGTAGCATAAATTAATTAAAAAAACGTGGGATAGCAGCCATAAGGATATCTTTATTTATAAGTTCGTCCACACTAATTTTTGGAGTAAATGAACTCACGATTATTATGGAAGGAAATAGAATCATCCAAAGCTAATATTTGTTTGGTGTAATAGAGCAAGTCAAAAAAGACTTTCGAGCATCCCACGTTCATAATCTTACAATAATGATGTTTGTTTTACCTGGTAGATTTGTTGCTTCTGCACGTCAAGTAGCAAAAGCTTAGGAGGTGCCACTGGTAAATGATTTGGGATACATTATGAGATATGTTCGATGCCTTCAGGTACTATTTTGTTTTGTCATTCCGCTACCATTTTTAATTTTCTTTTTGTTACATTATGGAGTTGAAGGTTTGGAGAATGGAAGTTGTAGGTGATGTGGTATAGGAACAGAGGTGATGCAGTGATTCAGTGGGAATGTTTGTTGATGATGTAAATTGGTGGCTGTGATGGATAAGTTGGATAGGTTGTGTAGTTGCGAAGAGGGGAAGACAGCAGGAGGTTATGAGTGGAATGCAGTGAAATTCAAGGCAGTGACAAGCGGAGAAGATGGCAGCTCTGTCGGCGGCAGTGGTGAATGTCAGTGATGTGGTGGTTTCAACTGTTATGGTGATATTTGATATGCAGTGATATGGCGGTTACAACTATTAAGGAAGTGATATGTAGTGGAGGTTATGGTTGTGGGTTTGATATGTGTGAGGCGGTGATTACTCGAAGCAGGTGGATGAAGCAGGTTGATGAGGCTAGTTCACTAGGGGTATGTGCACTGGGAAAGGACAGTTGTGAATGGCTGTGGTATGGTTAGTTTTTGTGGTGGAAGTGGAGGAGATTTGTATGGGGTATGCAGGACAGTTTTGTTGACACAGTGGGAAGAAGTTTGGGTTGTGGTGATGTCTGCTGTAATTTTGAGGTAGTATGACGATTGGTATGTGAGTATGTATGCAGTTTTTTGGGTGGAAATATGAAAAAGCAGGGGGGTATAGATGATGTGGTGCTGTAGTGGTATGGCTTGGTGTAGAAATTTGTAGGTCGTGGTACAGAGAAATGGTGAGTGGTTGTAGGAGATGCAAAAGTTTTGTTGAAGTTTTAGGTGACTGACAATGTTCGGGTTGAAGTTTCAGGCAGAGTATATGGTGATATGGTGATAGCTGAAGGTAGTTGGTGATATATGACTGTTGTATTGGTGCAAGTGTAGTTGTTTTGGTAGATTAATGAATTGCTGTTGTGCAGTAATAAGAAGGAGGGCAGGGTGAAGCAATTTTGTGGTCAGTGTAATATGAATGATACGAAGTGGAACACTGGTGGCACAAGGTTGATGCAGCGGTGGATTTGGAACTTGTTTGAAGTGTTATAAGAAAGGTAGAGAAGTGATAGAGAAGTATGAATGGTCTGTGGTTTAGTGAAGCTTTGTTGTGCTGCAATGGCCTAGTAAGTGTGTGATGGGATCTGTTGAATGTTGCAAATGTGCACAGTTTTGAATGAATGGTGTATGTGACTTGGCCTGAGTATCGTTTGCGTTATTAGTAAGTTACTAAACACTATGTAGTTATATTCTGAAGCTGTGTTTTAAAGTTTGTTATATATACTATGCTTATATGCTATAATTTGTGGTGTTGGTATGAAGTATCCTTTGTGGTGTTTGTATGAAACATAAATGTTTGGTGCTGTTCCAATTATTGATCGTATGTTTTCTTAATGTTAATACTATATATTTTTTGTATAGATTGTTTGTGGCTGTAATAAAATATTGGTGCTATACAGTTTGTTTGATATTGTTTTAGTTATCACGGTTACAAGTGTTAGAAAATAACCTTTCGTAATGGTTATAACTGTGATATAATTTGCATTTGTCACGGTTATAAGTGTTGGAGTTTCCTTTTTGGTAATGGTTATAAATGTTAGAAACTATTTTTCTACCACGGTTATAAGTGTGATACTATCTAAATTTCCCGCGGTTATAAGTGTTAGTAATAACCATTTTATCACGATTATAACCGTGAGTAAATACTGTTCTGTCATGGTTATAAGTGTGATAATATCTAAATTTATAACGGTTATAAGCGTGAGAAATTACTATTTTTATCACGTTTATAACCGTGAGCAAAAGTGTGACTGAATTTGCCATGGTACCTATTTTCACGGTTATAACCATAACAAATTAGTTTTGTCACGCTTATAACCATGAGGAAATTGCCTTTCTGGTGTTGTGATATCGGACTATCATCTATAAAAACCAACACGAATCTATCCAAGTGCTCTTGGAATATTCGATTCATCAAATCTACAAAGAATGCTGGCGCGTTAGTGAGTCCGAACGGCAAAACTAACCATACGTATGACCCATTTATTGTTCTGAACACCGTCAAAGGTATACTATCTTCAGCTACTCTAAGTTGATGAAATCCTGTTGCCAAATCTAACTGAGATAATATCTTATCCCGCTCAACTGATCGAACCAGTTGTCAATCCTTGGCAATGGATATCGATTCTTTGTCGTCTTCTCATTCAGCTTATGATAATCGATACATCGCCTTAATGATCTGTCCGGCTTCTTAGCAAATACATCGCCTGCTCCACAAGGCGAACTACTCGGTCTAATAAAACTCTTTCCTTTCCAATCTACCAACTGAGCCTTCAACACCTTCATCTCTATTGATGTCATCCTGCTTGGTGGACTACTCACAGGTTCTGCACCAGGCACTAAATCAATCTAAAAGTCAATGACTCATTTCGATGGAAATCCAACTACAGGCTCAAACACACCCGCAAATTCTTAACTATTAAAAAGTGATTCAACTCATCTTCCAACTCCATAACACCCAACAAATCATTCACTTCGCAACTGGGGTTTTCTATGGTATAAACTATCCGACCATTACAATTCGAGTGTCTAAGTGATATTTTTCTATCTAGGCAAAATATCCTAGCATCATAGTTACTTAACTAATCCATACCCAATATAATTCCAAACCCAACAAAATCTAATATACGTAAACTACAAACAAAGATATATCCTAGCAAGTCAAACTCTAAATGGGCACATTTCATCCCAAGCTTCGCATACACTCCTATCGGATTTAAAACTCTTAAGGAAGTAACAAAATATATGGGTTCTAGGTTAAGTTTATATACCAAACATCTAGATATAAAAGAATGAAATGCACCAGTATCAAATAAAACGCTAACAGATGTATCATGGATCTGAAGCGTACCTCCTAACATAGCTTTTCCCTTCTCATGCGCTGTCGACTTTGACGTAGCAGTGTCCAATGCAAACACTTGGCCTTTATCCCCTTTTGCTGGCTCTATGCACTAGTTCTTGTAGTGCCCAATTTGATCACAGTTGAAGCATTTAATCCTTTTCTTCTCAACAGACTTCTTTCCTTTGCTTGTTCAGCATTCATAAGCATAATGGTCTTTCTTATCGCACTTACAGCAGATCACCTCAGACTTTCCTTTCTTTGCCGCACCTCCTTTCTAAACATTCTTTTTGTGGAAAAACTTTCCATTTTGGCCCTGTCTGTCCTGGACCTCTTTCTCATTCTTCTTCTCCAAACAAGCAAACATTTCTTCATGTCTCAATGCCATTTCCATTACCACATCACATGGATCTCTGATATGAGGTAAAGTTTCTCTAGCCAATCTGGCTTCAAACCTCTAATAAACTTTTCATTTCTTTTCAACACTGTGTCAACAGTGGTATACCCATTCCGAGCTAATTTTTCAAATCTACTAGCATATTCCAGAACTGACATTTCACCTTGTTCCAGCTCAGCAAACTTCCTGACCAAGACAAACTGTGCCATTAATGACATGAACCATTCTTGAAACCTCCTTCTAAACTCCGCCCATGTCATGATCTCTTCATCCACTCCAGTAATTACAGTATTCCACTAAAAAAAAGCAGCTCCTTGAAGCTTTCTTGAAGAAAATCTCCTTTTCTGCTCATCATTGATCCCTAGGTCAAGAAAAATCCTCTCGCGCTGTAGCAGCCATTTTTCTACTTCAATAACATCCTTCGTTCCGATAAACGGTTTTCCCTCAAGCCAAGTATAGTCTCTGCTCAAGTTAGCATACCGATTAACTATTGGGGCTTCTTGAAATCCACCTCCAACGGCATTACCTCCAACAATTCCAATTGCGATTCCAGCTTGAATCTTGTTTACGAAAAACTGATATATGGCTCCCATGTCTATTTGAGGCACCCCAGCACCAACATTCTCATCCTAAGCCTGACCTCTTCTAGCATTTGGTCTGGCATTTCCATTTATAGTGGTGCTATCTCATCCTAGATTGACTTTGTCTCTTCTTCCATCCATATATGTATTCAAGCCTTGTGAGATACAGAAGAATAGCCTAACAAAGATAAGAGTATAGAGATAAAGCGTACACTTATATGTAGCAAATACATGTACATTACTATAGTGTTATCCCATGCTCCAATCCTAACTCTAATTCCTAAGGATTATGTCTTCAACAATCATTCTTAGTTAAAGTATTTCATAAATCTATGCTCTGATACCAAGTTGTAACATCCCCTATCTAGAGGCCGAAGCTAAGCGCTACAAATGCTATAGCCATCCATAGTATTAACTTCCGACGACTAAATACAGTTATGTTAATGGTATCTATAATATCAGAAGCGCTTGAATATGAAACAAAGCACAGATTCAAAACAACATTTTTCCATTACATTTAAAAATAGATGTTACATATTCGAATTACATAATCCCAAAACGTCTCCCAGGCAACAATCATATATACTTATTATAAATTACCCTAAGAGTGGCATATGAAGATGCCTCCTTGGATGATCAGAGTCATATAGTCATAATTGACTTAATACATATACAGCGAAAATAAACACAAAAACAAAGTACTGTATCTCCTATATCGTTATTCGTTAGCCTCCTACTCTCCTCCGGTAGCTTTATTCATCATCCTTATAAAACTTGAAAGAACCTCAACCCTCGGCCTACTCAATTCAATTTTGAGCGCTTGAGATTTTATGGGGAAAACATAAACTTCGAGTAAGACATAAAGTCTAGTGTGAATAATATTATACCTCCCAGTTAATAATGTTAAGTGAGACCATGCCGCTTAGCGGAACAGAATTCCCCTCGCTAACATCCTTTAAAAACATATCTTTTACAAACCTTTATCCTGCAACCAAAACTGGTTAAGACTGTAAAGCATTATTATGCAAACATACATATCAGGTAACAAATGGACAATCTGTCCGAACACTATAGTTTTATTTGGCTTACTATTACATTTGGCTGACTCAGGCCTACCAGATAAAGTAACAAAATTTATCTAACATCTGTTAGGCACACCTCTTCTGGATGATCTGTAATTAACTATCTATTGAATACTTTTCTTTTGGACGGTCTGTCCCCAACTTAACATCTCTCAGGGTCACCGATCCTAATGGTTTTGTAGGCTCACCAATAACCTATATGTATACAAACATATATTCTCTTCTGTATGTAATCATAATTTTAGTCTTACTTATGACAAAGCCCTACATGCTGGAATTTTGAAACTAAATTAGTTGGGGCCAATAGCTAAAGTATAGGGCGCGACCCTATACTAGTCTCATCCGGTATTCTAATATCTGAGTCATTTTCACTTAATGGAAATTGATTTAAAAGCTTTTAAACCAAACTTAAACAAGGAAAACATTTATACTCTATGCTTTGTTCAAAATCACCTTGCCATGTTATATATATACACACACACACACACACACACTCTTTGCTCAAATCTTTGTTGATGAAATCCATTAAACATTTGAAAGTACCTCTTTCGATCTTGTTGAAAGTACCCCTTTTGAAACCATTCATATAAACCTTTCAAAACCGTTGCAATTCCCTTTTCCTTCGAGAGCTAAAAACATTAGACATCCCTCTTTAAAATCATTAAACGTTGCCTTTTGAAACCATAGGAAAAACATTTCCTTTAAACCATTCAAAACTATTGGAAAACCTTTCCTTTAGACCTTTCAAAACCATTGGGGAACCTTCCCTTCAAAACCTTTCGAAGATATTAAAAAAACCTTGAACCCTTTGAAAGAAATTGGGATTCAATTTAAAGAATGTGGAAAACACCTTTTAAAACCATTTAAGTCGAAACCATTATCTTCCGACACCATTGGGTTGTTCTTTAAAAATCACTAAGGGTCAAAAGCAACACGGTCGAAAGCTTACGCTTTCGAAAGCTATTACTAAGTTAGGAAGTGATGGTGTCGAAACACCCCTTCCGAAAGCATTGGAGAAGCGATAGGGACTTTATAAAACAAAACAACACCCTTTGAAAGCTCTGTTTCAAAAGGTATAGAGCGACAACAAAGGCTTCGACATAGTCGAAAGCTATTATTTGAAAACAATGGTGCAACTATTTCGAAACAACCTTTTTAAACCATTGACTTAGTCAAAAATAATTTTTAGAACAAAGGCACAACCTTAAAAACCTTTCTTTTTAACCAGTTGTCCCAGTTGAAAGCCAACTAAATTGAAAGTTACTTGGTTGAAAGCAAGAAGGCGCTTTTCTCTTTTAAAACAATAAGGCACTTCGACTCTTTCGGAACCCCTCGGTTTTAACTCTTACCTTTCACTTTTGTCCAATTCAATGTGTATCGAAATAGATACTATGTGCATTGGTTTAAGGAGGTGGAGTGTCCTAGTCGAAAGCAACCTGGGGGAAACCAAAAAAGGCGAAACATGCTTTTAGCATAAATTTCTGATTTAAACCCTTTTTAAGTAAAGCTTTTTAACTAACCTTCCTTATTTGTTAAATCTTATTGGTTGCTAATTTTTCCTTTCTAAAAGTACTGCCATGATTTCAGAATTAATTTATTTAAATCATTTGGAAAATACCCCTTCTCCTTAATAAAATATGTAAAATATTTAAGTCTCATACCTTAAATAATTTTATATATTCATCAAAACACTTTGGAAAATTATGTAAAAATTCTAGAAAATCCTTTTTAATAAGTTCTCTAACATATATAAATTTCAGATCCAAATAATTATTTATTATGCCGTAAATAATTTATAACCCAATAAATCATTTTCTTCACTAGAAAATTAATATAAAATCCACGTTAATTCAGAAAATTATGCAAATTGAAAGCCATTTCTAAAATAACATCTCTGGTCTATATCTTAAATTGCAAGGCATGTAAATTTCTTAAATAGGGTTTTCACATAAAAATATATCATAAAAATCAATATGAACATGCATACATCACCAACAAGTACATATAAACATTTAATCATCCAAAACATGGCATTATCAAGCAAAATCATTTCGGGTTAACCTTAAAACTGAAAACTATTGGAAAAATGGGATGTAGTTATCATTCACCCTAGTTTTGTGATTAAAGATGTGAGGTTTGATGTTAAACAAGTTGATTTTCCTTCTTCCTCTTGAAAATCCTAGCTTTATCTTCTCTTAAGATTGAAAATAGTAGCTGGCCTTCAAATGTTTTACTTGAGAATGAAATGAACATGTGTTTGATTTCCTAAGGATTTAGGGTATAAGTTGTATCATTTTTCTATTTTACCCTCCCTTATTTCCTAACACTTATTTCCATCTTATTTCTTAAGTTTATTCTACATGTACGAACGGCTACCCTTGGTTAAATCAAATCTCAATCTATTAATCACCTTACATTATTTTATTTTATTTAGCTAATTAAATATTTTAAATAATGTTACTAAAAATATAAGGTGTTACAGGATTACTTACACATGCATGGGATCTCGATTGGTCTTAAGGCATGCTTTGGTTTAAGATATGAAGATCATCCTTGACTATATAAGATTGTTTTTATATTTCTTAATGCATTTGATTTAAACTAAATGAATTTTTTAGTGATGGACATTTGAATTTGTAAATCATTCAAACACGATAACCGATATTGATATTGCTAATGGATGCTATTGGAACATGGACATCCCTTAAACTTGATATATAAACTGATTGGACTTGGTTCCCATATAGAAGAGACAGAGCATTAAATCATGAAGTGCAAGTTCTCTAGTAGGAGTGTAAGTGGATGGAATTTTATAGGGTAGCACTTCCTCTTACCAGAGAGTGAGCAGATGGAAGCTGTGACGCCCCACCTCTATACCCACGCTAGCCAAGAACATTACGGTGAATGCTGTCGACTAGCACGGAGAATAAGGCTGTTGAGGAGCGACCATCCGTGTAATTTCTTTGCGCGAGCACCGATATGTCAGATAATATAACATGCATTCTATTTCAAGAGGAAATCCGACATACCGACACAAACTCAAAGCTACTACACGGTGGCTATATAAATCCTTCGGAAAACAAATATAGAAATAAGCATAACACAAATCAGTCACAGACAATTCATATCACAAAGGCGGAAATAGATATGAATATTACACTAGGAAGTGTACATCAGAGTAGTGGTCTAAAAAGATCCACAATATCACAAAAGAATAGTTACATGAACTACACAAAAGAATAAGTATACATTATGGAGTCTATATCTCAAATGTATACAACAAAAACTACTAATCTAAGTAGTTAACCAAAAGTCAGAGAAATCAATCCCAAGAGAGAAGTCAAGCAGAAGCACCTGTAACATCTCGGTCTGACCGGAGTATTATTTAATGAGAAAATAATAAATGGATCAGTCTAACTATAAATATCAGATGAAACGATATAGAATAAGAGATACGACTAAACACATAATAATCACAATTCCAAGCTGTGATATATATATAAGTTATTGAAAATCAACGAGAGATTAATCAATATCACCAAATCTACACAAGAATCAAAGAAATGCCATACTCCTTATTTCGTTCATCAAACCACAAATATTGACGATTATATCAATGTCAATAACAAAAGTCAATGACACACAAATTCCAGAATTCAATATGCGAAATCCAGAAATCACAAAAGTCAATGACACACAAATTCCAGAATTCAATATGCGAAATCCAGAAATCACAAAAGTCAATGACACACAAATTCACCAATGCACAAATATTGATAAAACTTATCAATGGAAATCACGAAAATTGGTGAAACACAAATTCTAGAAATCATCTCAAGAAATCCAAAAATCACAAAGGAGGGGAGGCCTATCACAAACGGGAGCATAAAGCTCACCAACACGTGTATCACAAACGGAACGCTAATTCCATGGTCGCTAACCATCACAAATTGAGCCGAAGCTCCACAAACGGTCCGAAGACCATGGGTTGCTACCCCACCAAATTGAGTCGAAACTCCACAAAACGGGGTTTAGTCTCCCATGCAGACAAAGAGACATCGCACATTGCTAGTCTAAATCACAAAGATGATCGTCATGATCAACATGCAGTGTCGATTACAGTAAGCTAGTAAATATATGAGCTTAGAATCATGTCCCATAACCACTAGCTTAACTTAAATATTTACGAACAAATTGTATATCTCCACTAGAAAATTGTCACAAGAGTTTCAATCGAACAAGTCCAAGAATTAACCAACAAAGTGAACGCAAGCGTTTCATACCACTTGTTTTACTAAGTCGTTTAATTATATTTCTCATACGCGTGAGGTAAAGGTTTATATATACTAATAGATTGGAAAACGATTTTATAAACGAATTTGGTATTAAAATAGTATTGAAATCGTTTGAGGGAAGAGTTTTGATATTTACTACTAGTATAGAAAACCTTTATATTTTTAAAGTGACAAAGCACAAGGGGGATTGTAGAAACAATCAATCACAAAGATCACATTCGAAGATGTGAATAAAAATCCAATGAAATCGATAAAGGATCCATCGAAGTGGATATATCTAAAATTCCCAAAGAAAATAAGTCATCAAAGATGATAATAAACGATGACAATAAATAGGATCATCACGAATCGATTTAAATTGGAAATTCAATCCAAAAAGGCAAATTGGACTCAAACAGCAGGTTCAGTCGACTGAACAGAGTTTTCAGTCGACTGACCCTGTGCTTGGAAATTTTCCAGGTTCAGGAAACTTTCTGTTTCCAGTTTCAGTCGACTGAACAGAGTTTTCAGTCGACTGAATCATGCCTGGAAACTTTCGGGTTACGGGTTCAGTCGACTGAACAGGGTTTTTAGTCGACTGAATCATGCCTGGGCTGTTTTTCAGCCTTATTCAAATGAAGAGCAAACTCTTCCAAAATGCAACCGGACGAACATTGGCTCTAAGGGTTTATGCCAATCGGCAACCCGGCCCTATATGCTCCCCGATGCATCACCAAAAGCATGATCAAACATCCATAAAAGGATTTTCACACAAATTGACTTAAAAACTCAAAAATTGGAATATTCACAAAACCAATCCAAATCAAGAGCAAATGCACATGAAGAAGTGTTAGGAATTCATACCCAACAACCAAAGATAATTATAGTCATAGATGTGAGATAAAAATCTCACCTTTTCTCAAAATCAATCAAGAAGAAGCTTGAAAGCAAATGGAGAATCAACCTCTCTTCAACACAACCCAAATGAGCTTGAATCTATGCTCAAAAACAAGAACATTCCCAAAATTAGGTTTAGGAATTTCTGAAATTGGTAAGAGAATAAGTTGGAGAAGAAGAAGAGAAGCTTACCAATGGGTTCTTCTTGAGTTTGGAGCTAGGAATTTGATTTGCAAGAGAAACTAGGGTTTTGGAGTTTTAATTTCCAATCTCTCCCACCATTAATGCTAAGAAGACTGAAATGAGAAGAGAATGAGGGTGAGTGGGGAAGAGTGGCTCAGATTTGAGCATAAGTTAACCTAGGGCTGAGCCCAAACCAAACCCAAAGTGAAAAGTAGCAAAAATCAACTTTCTCCAAACATATCGAAGCTTATACTCAAAAAGGTCGCAAACGGCATTTTAAACTCAATGGGAGTGGTCCCGAGTCCTAATTCGACCATATGCAAAAAGTAGCTTTTCATACTAAAATCCGACTAACGATAAAATATTTAAATAAAATATTTAAATATAAAATCGATAAATATGCGGGTTGTTACAGACTCCCCTCCTTAAAGAAATTGCATCCTCCCAATATTACAAGAAGATGATATATAGTAACAACCATAAAAGCATAATCAACACAAAAGAAGTTTGAAATAAGAAGTTCACCTCAAAGAGCACGAGAAAGTAAGTCCGGATGTGTTCGCTCGATGTACTCTCTAGATTCCCAAGAACAATCCTTAGGATTTGAAGACCATTGAACTTTAACAAGCGGAACATCTTTATTTCGAAGTCGTTTGACTTCCGAAGCAATGATACGAATAGGATGTTGCTCATAAGTTAAATTAGGCGAAACTTCAATCTCTTCCACAACACCGGGCTCAAGAACAGAACCGGAATCTCGAAGACATTTCTGAAGTTGAGAAACGTGAAACACGTCATGGATAGCAGAAAATTGAGCCGGTAATAAAAGGCGATAAGCCATGTAACCAATACGTTCAGTGATAGGAAATGGCCCGATATATCGAGGCGCTAACTTTCCCGATCGACTGAAACGTACAACACCTTTCATAGGTGAAACACGAATAAAAACAAGATCTCCCACAGAAAATTCTAACTTCCTTCTCCGGTTATCGGCATAGGATTTTTGTCTACTCTGGGCTTCTTTCATCCTATGACGAACAAGATTAATCTTTTCTGTGGTATCACGAACAAAATCTGGACCTAAAACCAGCTTCTCACCGGCCTCAAGCCAACAAGAAGGCGATCAGCATGGCCTTCCATAGAGTGCCTCGAAAGGTGCCATACCAATACTAGATTGGAAGCTATTATTATAGGAAAATTCAACAAGTGAAATATGATCTTCCCAACCTCCACCAAAATCAAGCGCACAAGAACGAAGAAGATCTTCAAGAGTTTGATTCACACGCTCAGTTTGTCCATCGGACTGGGGGTGATAAGCGGTGCTAAAATTAAGCTTCGTTCCTAAAGCTTTTTGAAGACTCTTCCAAAATCCACTAGTAAACAATGGATCACGATCACTAACAATAGAAGTAGGAACACCATGCAATTTAACAATTTCTTTGATAATTATTTTGGCCAAAAGAGGAACGGTTCGATTAGATCGAACGGGAATAAAATGAGCGGATTTAGTAAGTCTATCAACGATCACCCATAAGCTATCATGACCCGAACGAGAACGGGGAAGGACATCTATAAAATCCATGGAAATTTGGTCCCACTTCCAAATTGGAATTTCTAAAGGTTGCAATAACCCACCGGGCCTTTGATGTTCGGCCTTAACGAGTTGGCAAGTCATGCAACGCTTAACGAAGTTAGCGATGTCAAGTTTCATTCCCTCCCAATAATAAAGTCGCTTCATATCCGCGTACATTTTACTACTACCGGGATGAATGGTAAATTTAGAATGATGAGAATCTTCTAAAATGTCTTTACGAAGATCACTAATATTTGGTACGATAAGTCTACCAAATCTCCGAATGCCGCCCCGAGAATCGATATCAAAGTCCTTCAAACCTTCAATATCAATCTTATCCTTAATATTTTGGCCAAGAAGAGCCAATTCGGGATCTAACCTTTGAGCTACAAGAATGCGGTCTAAAAGAGAAGGATGAGCCTCAAGGCTACATAAAACAAGAGATGAACATAAATCGGATACGTGGTCTCGAATCTCACAAGTGGATAAGATCTCGAGATCGTTCCATTCGGATATCATCATAGAAACAACAGCTTGATGTTTACGGCTAAGAGCATCGGCGACACGATTACCCTTACCGGGAGTATAAAGAATATCAAGATCATATGGTGCAAGAAATTCGAGCCAACGCTGTTGACGCAAATTAAGTTCCTTTTGAGAGAATAAATACTTCAAAGACTTATGATCCTTATAAAGAACAAATTTCTCTCCTAAAAGATAATGACGCCAAATCCGAAGAGCAAAAACAATAGCCGCGAGCTCTAAATCATGAGTGGCATATCTAGTCTCAGCAGGCTTTAATTGCCTAGAAGCATAAGCAATAACACGTTCTCTTTGCATAAGAACGGCACCCAAACCAACGCGACTAGCATCGGTATAAACAACAAAATCTTGATTCCCCTCGGGAATAACAAGAATAGGAGCATCGGAAAGAAGTTCCTTTAGTTTCTGAAAAGAAGTTTCACATTTGTCCGACCAAATGTATTTAACACCTTTCCTCGTTAAGCTAGTAAGAGGCACGACAATCTTAGAAAAGTCTTTGATAAAACGACGGTAATAGCCCGCCAATCCGAGAAAACTACGAATCTCTGTCACACTCTCCGGTCTCTTCCAATTTTGAATCGCTTCAACCTTTGAAGGATCCACGGAAATTCCGGATTCGGAAATAATATGACCGAGAAACTTCACACGAGATTGCCAAAAGTGGCACTTAGAAAATTTTGCCTTTAATTGATTACTCCTAAGAGTTTCCAACACAATCCGAAGATGTTTTTCATGCTCCTCCTCGGTTTTAGAATACACAAAAATATCATCGATAAAGATGAAACAAACCGGTCGAGAAAGTCTTTAAAAACTCGATTCATTAAGTCAACGAAATAAGCCGGGGCATTCGTTAACCCAAATGGCATAACAAGCCATTCATAAGATCCATACCGAGTACGGAACAATGTCAAAGGAATGTTATCCTCTGCAATACGAAGCTGATGAAAACCGGTAGCCAAGTCCAATTGTGAAAAGACTCTAGCACCACTAAGTTGATCGAATAGATCATCAATCCGAGGTAAAGGATATTTATTTTTGATAGTAAGATCATTAAGCTTGCGGTAGTCAACGCAAAGCCTAAGTGTACCATCGGATTTCTTCACAAAAATAGCTGAAGCTCCCCAAGGCGAGGAACTAGAGCGAATAAATTGCTTCGTTTCCAATTCAGATAATTGTTTACGCATCTCCTCGTTTTCTTTATTGGACATACGATAAGGAGGACGAGTGATAGGTTGAGCTCCAGGAATAAGATTAATTCTGAACTCAATTGCTCGCTTAGGTGGTAATCCTAAAACGGGCTCGAATATGTTGGAAAATTCACAAACGACGTGAATAAGAGAAATAATATCACCCTCATCATCATCATCGTCATCACGAGGGTTTAAAGAATATAAAGATGCGACCAAGCTGGAAACTGAATCTTGAAGATTAATAGAAATCTGCTTAACAGATTGAGGATGTCGAAGATGAATAGTCCACTCAGGACATAGGATATGAGCTTCATAACGGTTAAGCCAATCCATTCCCAAAATCATTCCAAAGCCTAAATAGCGCATGACATGCAAATCGGCTCGGAAAGAAAAATTACACAAAATAATCTTGACATCTTTACACAATAAACCGATTGTTGCGGATCCACCAACCGGATTCGCAATTCTCAAAGAAGTCATTAAACACAAAACATCCAAAGAAAGAGCATCAACAAGTTCTTTTGATATAAAAGAATGGGACGCACCCGTATCAAAAAGAACTCGAATAGGATGATCACGAAATAAAATAACTCCATCCAAAATAGAATGAGAAATACCTTGGCCACGAGATGTGTTGCCAGGGGCTTGAGCAACATTTAACTTTCCCTCCTTCCTGCCCTGAAGCTTGGGGCATGAAGATATAACATGACCGGGGACTTTACAGTAGCGACAAGAAAGAGACTTTGGACACTTGTTCGCGTAATGGTCCTTCGAACCACAATTATAGCATTCCCCACGACCAAAGGAAGAAGTCTTTGCAGCGGAGGTTGCTTGCTTCCCTTTCTTACTGGGATAAGGACCTTTAAATTTGTTTGGCCTCTTTTTGTTGTTGAAGTTTGGTTTATCTCCCACCACTTCAACATCACCCTCCCTATCCGCCTCTTCAAGACGAAGAGCGATATCAACGAGTTGGTCGAAAGAAACTTCTAATTTTAGAAGTAATGGCTTCTTGAGACTTTTGTTTAAGCCATAGACGAATCTCTGATTCTTCTTAAGATGGGTGTTGATGTATTCAACCCCATATTTGGAAAGCGACTCGAAGGAGGCGACGTAATAAGTCACGGATGACTCACCTTGAACAAGGTCTATAAATCGTCGAGCCAATGTCACCTTTTCTGCTTCTTGTACGAATTTTAACTCGAAGCATTCTCGGAATTTCTCCCAGGTGAGATCCGCTTCATTAATCTCAGAAATAAGAAGCTCGTACCAGTCCAATGCTCTTTCTCGGAGCATACTAGAGGCCACCTGAACTCGGTGAAGGTCAATAAGATTCATGCGAGAAAAGATTCGATCGCATGACCTTAGCCAGGCCTGTACTTCAATAACAGTTTCGGAACCTCTGAATGGCTCCCCACCCAAATTAGTGTAATCGCTACACAAGCGTGCAAATCCCGACTTTGGGTGAGTAGGTTCCGGGTTAGCTCCAGCTGCTTGAGCATTCGTCACTAAATCAAGAAGCTGTTGAGCAGTCATAAAAACTCCATCCTGGGGCGGAGTGCTAGATGGCACGGCTCTAGGGCGGCCTGGTCTAGACATTTCTCTTCCTTTAGAAAGAAAGAAGAGGAAGAAAAAGGTTATTCACCAAATTAAATATCAAGCAATCTTGATAGATAAACAAGGAATCATAAGGAAAATAGGATGAATCAGTACGAAGACTCGAATTAAATCCTAAAGCACGACTCCTAAGATGGACTTAGGACGATGATCCTTGTTATAATATTCCATATTGTTCCGAAGTTTGGCTCTGATACCAAGCTGTGATGCCCCACCTCTATACCCACGCTAGCCAAGAACATTACGGTGAATGCTGTCGACTAGCACGGAGAATAAGGCTGTTGAGGAGCGACCATCCGTGTAATTTCTTTGCGCGAGCACCGATATGTCAGATAATATAACATGCATTCTATTTCAAGAGGAAATCCGACATACCGACACAAACTCAAAGCTACTACATGGTGGCTATATAAATCCTTCGGAAAACAAATATAGAAATAAGCATAACACAAATCAGTCACAGACAATTCATATCACAAAGGCGGAAATAGATATGAATATTACACTAGGAAGTGTACATCAGAGTAGTGGTCTAAAAAGATCCACAATATCACAAAAGAATAGTTACATGAACTACACAAAAGAATAAGTATACATTATGGAGTCTATATCTCAAATGTATACAACAAAAACTACTAATCTAAGTAGTTAACCAAAAGTCAGAGAAATCAATCCCAAGAGAGAAGTCAAGCAGAAGCACCTGTAACATCTCGGTCTGACCCGAGTATTATTTAATAAGAAAATAATAAACAGATCAGTCTAACAATAAATATCAGATGAAACGATATCGAATAAGAGATACGACTAAACACATAATAATCACAATTCCAAGCTGTGATATATATATAAGTTATTGAAAATCAACGAGAGATTAATCAATATCACCAAATCTACACAAGAATCAAAGAAATACCATACTCCTTATTTCGTTCATCAAACCACAAATATTGACGATTATATCAATGTCAATCACAAAAGTCAATGACACACAAATTCCAGAATTCAATATGCGAAATCCAGAAATCACAAAAGTCAATGACACACAAATTCACCAATGCACAAATATTGATAAAACTTATCAATGAAAATCACGAAAATTGGTGAAACACAAATTCTAGAAATCATCTCAAGAAATCCAGAAATCACAAAGGGGGGAGGCCTATCACAAATGGAAGCATAAAGCTCACCAACACGTGTATCACAAACGGAACGCTAATTCCATGGTCGCTAACCATCACAAATTGAGCCGAAGCTCCACAAACGGTCCGAAGACCATGGGTTGCTACCCCACCAAATTGAGTCGAAACTCCACAAAACGGGGTTTAGTCTCCCACGCAGACAAAGAGACATCGCACATTGCTAGTCTAAATCACAAAGATGATCGTCATGATCAACGAGCAGTGTCGATTACAGTAAGCTAGTAAATATATGAGCTTAGCATCATGTCCCATAACCACTAGCTTAACTTAAATATTTACGAACAAATTTTATTTCTCCACTAGAAAATTATCACAAGAGTTTCAATCGAACAAGTCCAAGAATTAACCAACAAAGTGAACGCAAGCGTTTCATACCACTTGTTTTACTAAGTCGTTTAATTAGATTTCTCATACGAGTGAGGTAAAGGTTTATATATACTAATAGATTGGAAAACGGTTTTATAAACGAATTTGGTATTAAAATAGTATTGAAATCGTTTGAGGGAAGAGTTTTGATATTTACTACTAGTATAGAAAACCTTTATATTTTTAAAGTGACAAAGCACAAGGGAGATTGTAGAAACAATCAATCACAAAGATCACATTCGAAGATATGAATAAAAATCCAATGAAATCGATAAAGGATCCATCGAAGTGGATATATCTAAAATTCCCAAAGAAAATAAGTCATCAAAGATGATAATAAATGATGACAATAAATAGGATCATCACGAATCGATTTAAATTGGAAATTCAATCCAAAAAGGCAAATTGGACTCAAACAGCAGGTTCAGTCAACTGAACAGAGTTTTCAGTCGACTGACCCTGTGCCTGGAAAATTTCCAGGTTCAGGAAACTTTCTGTTTCTAGTTTCAGTCGAATGAACAGAGTTTTCAGTCGACTGATTCATGCCTGGAAACTTTCGGGTTCCAGGTTCAGTCGACTGAACAGAGTTTTCAGTCGACTGAATCATGCCTGGGCTATTTTTCAGCCTTATTCAAATGAAGAGCAAACTCTTCCAAAATGCAACCGGACGAACATTGGCTCTAAGGGTTTGTGCCAATCGGCAACCCGACCCTATATGTTCCCCGATGCATCACCAAAAGCATGATCAAACATCCATAAAAGGATTTTCACACAAATTGACTTAAAAACTCAAAAATTGGAATATTCACAAAACCAATCCAAATCAAGAGCAAATGCACATGAAGAAGTGTTAGGAATTCATACCCAACAACCAAAGATAATTATAGTCATAGATGTGAGATAAAAATCTCACCTTTTCTCAAAATCAAACAAGAAGAAGCTTGAAAGCAAATGGAGAATCAACTTCTCTTCAACACAACCCAAATGAGCTTGAATCTATGCTCAAAAACAAGAACATTCCCAAAATTAGGTTTAGGAATTTCTGAAATTGGTAAGAGAACAAGTTGGAGAAGAAGAAGAGAAGCTTACCAATGGGTTCTTCTTGAGTTTGGAGCTAGGAATTTGATTTGCAAGAGAAACTAGGGTTTTGGAGTTTTAATTTCCAATCTCTCCCACCATTAATGCTAAGAAGACTGAAATGAGAAGAGAATGAGGGTGAGTGGGGAAGAGTGGCTCAGATTTGAGCACAAGTTAACCTAGGGCTGAGCCCAAACCAAACCCAAAGTGAAAAGTAGCAAAAATCAACTTTCTCCAAACATATCGAAGCTTATACTCAAAAAGGTCGCAAACGGCATTTTAAACTCAATGGGAGTGGTCCCGAGTCCTAATTCGACCGTATGCAAAAAGTAGCTTTTCGGACTAAAATCCGACTAACGATAAAATATTTAAATAAAATATTTAAATATAAAATCGATAAATATGCGGGTTGTTACAGACATGCTCGGATATTCTGTTCCCTCGCTAGAGAGTGGGCAGATTAAGCTCAATCCAGATTAATGATAATGCGATCTAGAGAGATGTAAACTTAACCTTATGACTTAAATGCCTTAAGATTTGATAATGATTACTAAATGATTAATAATTTCATTAGCCTGATTAGAACGAACTTACTTATAATTGAATGCTAGGTGATACTAGATGATTTATAAGTAAAGTTCCAAACGGTGGAAATGCAGCTCTATGATTTAACATGCATGATTTGCATGACTTCTGATTTGTAAGAGTCAAATCCCGAGAGAATAGGGCATGATATTGATAAATGATATGTTGAATTTTGGGTGAACGTGGAGTAATTATGGTTTATGATTAATGCTTGGGAAATAAGTTGAGTCCTTAAATATGCTGGTCTAGAATGACCTTTGATTCATAGATGAATCTGAAGGAACTAGATGATTCTCCATGATTGGTCCAGTAGATATCCAAAGAACACAAATGATGACAATTTGTCAATCTTAAAGTTTGTTCTTGAGAAAGCACACCGTATATTCATAAGGCATACTTTAGAAGGCAAATGTTACCAGAAAATTATTCAGTCTTAGAATCGATTCGAAAAGACAAAGTGAACTACAAACTAGTAAAATGAAGGAACTCTAAGTGTTATCAAGCGTTTGAAGGGAACGACTCATAAGTGAATCTGGAGTTAAGGCGAAGATGAAATGGATCAAGAACTTGAAGGGATACTTGGAATGATGGTATGAAGCAACCCAAAAAGTTTGGATGGAAAAGAAGCAAAAAAAAGTGACCGATGCCAATTGGTTTTATTGTCGGTACAAACTTCTTTTTCTTAATAGGGTCCACACTAGGGCCCTGAAGATTTGGAGCATATAGAATATGAAGGAGTTCTTATTTTAGTGACGACCATTATCGATACTAACCACAATTATGGTCGGTACTGACACGATTGGCCTCCTCGATTTTTATGGGCTATGGCTTGTCCTTTATGCTAGATTTTTAGATTTGGAGATTGAGATGTATTCAAGCCTAAATAGCGAGATTTGTGCTTGGATTTTCCTATAAATACTCAGCAACCTTCAACTAGAAAGGGACTTTTTAGAACTTTTGAATATTATTTTCTTCTTATAAAAAAACCTGAAGAAAATCCTAGATCCGCTAGATTGTGGTTGGATTTTGATTGTAATCATTGTATTCCAGATAGATAGAAAACTATCAAAAACAAGGACTAAGTGGACATAGGTTGAAGTATTTGCTGAACCACTATTAAAATTATGTTTTGATCTTTTTTCTCTTTAATCTCTTCAGTTTTACCTTGTTCTAGTTTGAATTAATCAACATTAGGGTGTTGTGTCAATATTTGGCACTACAATAGACTCAATTCCCCAACTTGGACCTTAATTTCCTAGGAGACCAAAGAAACCAATATCTTCATGAGACTCGAACCAACTATGCGAAATTATAATGCGGTAAGCTCAATCACCCTCCTAAAGAATGGGATTATCGTGGACTCCCTCCAATTAACACTCCTTCTAGCATGAAAGCCCCTTTCAGTGCTATGTTTTCCATTTCATCTTCATCCTTTTAGAAAATTTAAGAAGTCTTTTCTCCTCCCAAAAATTAGCAATAACTAATGTACACATGTAGTCACTATTATCGTTATTTTTCATGTGAATGTAACAATGTCAGTTATAATTTGAATTATTAAGTATTTTGTTATTGTCTTTCCTTTCTTTTTATTAAAGATCAATTATTATTTATCTCTTAATTTAGGATAAGGAATTGACTTTATCTCTTGATGATCCCAATGTTACCTAACATCTTGAAAGCATCCAATCTAAATTAATTATTGCCATGGAAAAAATCTCCTCTCACTCTAGATTGGGCTTAAAACCATTGACAAAGTTGAAGCCAATAAGTGGCATGAGAAATATATTCGATTAAAGTCTATTCTGAGACACACTCAGGAAACAGTTAATGAGCTTAAAAAATAAGATTGCTTCCAAGGATATCAAGATTCTTGATTTAATTGAAAGATTTAGTTCACGGTTTGATCAGTTGGAATACGACACAAAGATTGCTCAACTCAATCATCATATTCTTGATTTGGAAATAGGTATACTGAGGTTTAAGAACAAATTTCGATTATATGATCTTATCTTAACCGAGGGCAAAGAAATACTCCCTACACCTACACTAATGAAATCCTCTAAAAGACCCCTTCGTAGATTTCCTCTACATCTCGAGCTCATTTGACATGCTGTGGTAGTGTGACACACAATGGTAGTGTAGCCATTCCCCTTCCAGTATCTGCATCACCAAAAGATGAATCTCGTGACCTTACCAGATTAAGTTGGTCTTTCAGGCTTGAATGTACTTAAAAAATAAAGAAATACCGGGATAAAAAGTAAATTAAGTTAATTTTCAAGTCCGAGATTGGAAGTTGAGACCATGGAACGTAAAATGAGTGAGCTCATATAGAAGACCAAGAAATTCGAGGCTGGTAAAAAAGGTTTAATTTATCAAGTTTCACAGGTAAGAAGTGCTAATAAGACTTATGAGAAGGTGCTAATTTCTTAGATTGGTTATATATATTCTCTCAATGTTGTTCGTCGCAAAGAAAAGGAAACAAAATATCTTCTTGTACCGATTCATTATATTATTTATCCTCCTTCTACACTAGAAACTTTAATGAAAGAGGTAAAAGAACTTAAAGGTTAGTTAGATTTGATGCAATTCTACACCTCTAGAGCATCCCAATTTGATTTTATAGTAAATTACTTAATTGAAGTCATAACTACCTTTGATTTAAAAACCGACTTTCCGCTTTTAGACCCAGAAAGAGTTTGTCGATTGAGGAAGCCTGTTAATTCCAATTACCAAAGACATCAGCATTTCTTTAGGTATGATGCTCTAACACTCTCAAGGAGGTTCTAGGACCTTATATTTTGTACAAGAATGCGGGTTTAACTAGCAAACCACTTTTTGTGTTTTGGAGGTCGAGTTGAAGGGATTTTATCAACATCGCCCTCTTCCTTTTCCCGTAGAGTCATAAACATTGTAAAAGTTATTCTTATTATAAAGAAAATCACATTTTGTATGGTAATGATTGTGTAATAAAGTTATTTTACATACCTATTTCATGATGAATTGTCCATTTATATTATTGATGGAATCTTTCTTATGCTTTCATTTGTCCTTTCTATGAATGCTTTAACTGGATCCAGTGGTGGGATTAAAAGCATTGTTGACCATCTTTCTTAGATAGGTGCTTTGGCTAGGCCCGAGGCGGGACAAAAGGCTTAATTGATCATCACTCTTCGGATGGGTGCTTATGCCAGACCTTGCGCGGTGGGATTGAAGGCTTTTTGTCCATCTCCCTTGGATGGATGCTTTAGTTAGGCCTTAAGGGATGACCAAAGGCTTAGTTGACCATCACTCTTTGGATGGATGCGTCGCTAGACATTATGAGTAGACTGAAGGCTTTTTGTCCATCTCCCTTGGATGAGTGCTTTGGCTAGGCCTTGAGGCTAGACCAAAGGCTTAATTGACCATCATTCTTTGAATGAGTGCTTCGGCCAGGCCTTATAGCAGGACCGAAGGCTTTTCGTCCATCTCCCTTGAATGAATGCTTTGGCCAGGCTTTGAGGCAAGATCAAAGGCTTAATTGGTTCACCATTTCGTTATAGATCATTTCTTTTCAAAGACACACTTTTGATCATTAGTTCCATTATTTGAGAATCGCGTGTGAGATATACAACTACTATTATTCTAAACTAATTTTCCCTACCTGTATATTTTTTGTGAATCCATACTCAATGAAATCATGCAATTCTCCTTTCCTTACATTCTAGACAAGGCTTAACGAATCATTAGTTTCGTTTCCATTCGCTTTATGATAATAGCAACATTCACCTCCTTCTTGCCTTTCCTCCCTTCTTGCACCCTTCTTAGGTGCCCAATAAACCAATCTTTTTTTAGTAACGAGATATATTTCTTCTTGTGCAACACAAAAAGGAGTGACTATTTTGCTTTTAGGGCCTTTAATAGTATGGTTCCCTTGTTCACTTCGGGCACTTTTTTAAGGTATCATGATTTCTGTTTGGTTCTCGGTCGATTTTCACTTTACTATTCGAAAGCATCTCTCCTTTTCTTCAGGAGACGTGCTGACAATAATTTTCCTTTTCTAAGTAAGCTTGTTAAAATTATTGTTTAACCCTACCTCAAATACTACTCCTCTAGTTTGAGATTGGATATTTTGTCTTGCTTGAACGTAAGGATCATCTCCCAATTTAATATCTTTTATGTTGAAACCAGGTCGGTCCACGGCGAAGTAATTGGTAGATTTCAATTTTTTTTACCTTTTTGGATCTTTATTGGACCTATGTAATCTAAATTTACTTAGAATTTTTCTAATTTTCTTTTAAATAAAATCAGTATTTTATTCAATTCATAAATAATGTTTTATTTTTCATAGTTTATATCATATAGTATATATGTGTGTTATATACACATATATGCGTACATGCACATGCAACATGATAGAGCGTATATAGTTTGACATGCCAGTGTATAAATGTTGGGCTTTACATTGCAATGGACATGTTATCCCCTTTTATATACAAATATGTTGGCCAAATGTGTGTGTGTGTATGTGTGTGTGCTTTTATATATATATATATGTGTATGTGTATGTGTGTGTGTTATAATACATATATATACATAATTGTATACATTATAATGTAATATTTATAATAATAATATTTAAATAAAACACTAATTTAAAATTTGGTTGTAAAATACTTTGAATATTAACATACAAAATAGATTTCAAATAAAGTATAAAATTAATATATATATATATATATATATATATATTTTAAAATAAAAATAAAAAAACATTTTTTAGGTGTAATTTAATTTACGTACATACATTACGTATATGTATACTTATACATATATATAAGTACTTGTAAATATATTATCATATATATGTATATATTGTGATAACTAAAAATTATGCAAGTCTCATAATTGCTATGACAAGGTTTTTGAATTTTTTTTGGATTTTAAACATTTAAATAGCTATTTGATTTTTTTTATTTTCGTACGGAAAAACCTTTAAAAAAATTCAAAAAACAAAATCTGCAATATATATTTATAAAATTGTATATTTTATATTATTTATAAATATACATATTAATTTATTAATTGTAAATGCTAATTTTAGAAAAAATAAAATTATATATATATAACATATATGGATTAAATACATGTAAAAGAATTTCAAATTCGAGAGTATGTACGAGTTAATGAAAATTTATAGAATATAAAACATAATATTATTTTCTAGTATATTAATTTTTAACTAAAGGAAATTAATTATAAACTTGTATTTTAATTTCTAATTTTTTTTCCTTGAGCAATATGATAATATACACTTCTTTTTTTTCTTATACATATACA
This sequence comes from Allium cepa, assembly GCA_030765085.1. Lineage (NCBI taxonomy): Eukaryota > Viridiplantae > Streptophyta > Magnoliopsida > Asparagales > Amaryllidaceae > Allium > Allium cepa. The sequence continues at coordinate 125,927,085 of CM060939.1, forward strand.
AACTATCCAAACATGACAACATATCGATAAACAGATTTGTTATAATTACTAACTAACATATATATGATATAATAAATAAATATAGCATGAATAAATCATATATATACCTTTCACCAAAGCCTAATACATACATGATAAAATGAAGAACGTAACTCCTTGAATCAAATTCCAAGTCTAGAAGTTATTAGCTCTCGAACTGCTTTACCACCGACGATCAAATCAATTTAATTTCAAGTGGTTTAGTGTTTGTATTTTTTGAGCTTTGAGGAAGGTATGGTAGGCCTTAGTTGCTGATATAGGAGAGTGCAAAAGTCTTATCCAAAGGGAGGGTTATATGGATTATATAGGAGAGATTAGGGAGTAAAATAAGGATCAAGATCCCCTTATTTCTCTTACCATTTCTTTCTCTTTTGAATTCAAAATTCCTCCTACTATGCCATCTTATGGATGGCCACATCTAGGCATGCTTATGGCCAACTATTCAAAGCCCCCTATGTGCCTCAAAACAATTCCAAGTTCGAACAATAATGTTGCATTTAGATCAAATTTAAACATGTATTGATATCATATATTGATTACTCTTTATATAACTATTAAATGTATACTGTTTAATATTGTTCAATACACATCAAATAAAATTTTATAATCAATATTTCATAAATATTAATTTATTTAATTGATTTATACCAATTATAGTTTAGTTAAATCAAGTGGAAATAGATGTATTCAACGCATTGTTTATTTGACTCTTAGGTGTAAATTTGATCAGCAATTGATATCAAACAATTTAAATATTAACAATCACACTTCATTTAGCTAGTGGTGTAACATTATGGCCAAAATTTTCACTTACATTGTATTGATAAAATCTAATTTTATTTTATTAAGTTTACCTGGTAGTGGCAATTATTTACACCAACTTTCTTCATCAAAACTATATAACTTTCCATCCATATTCAACTCTACAATCCAAACACAAGGTCCTTGGTTCAATAGTAATAATTATTATTAATTGAACTACTCTGGTTCGATATTTTTGACTTTGATTTGACTTCAGTTGACTGTGATACTAACCTCATATAACTAAGAGGACGAATCCTCTCTTGAATAGTGTTTCACTTCTAATACTTCCACTTGACCTAACTATAGTCGTTCGATAGATGCTGTGCCTAATTTAAATATAATCAAAGCGGAGCTTTCATATTGAGGATCAATAGTATTCTCAGTCAAAATAACTTTGTAAATTAGTCGCATCAATATTTTCTATTTGATTTAGTTTTATTAACCAACAGAAAACTATCGAGTGTGTCAATATATAGTTATCCAATAACTATCAGTACGTAACCCCTTAGTGCCCCCAACAATCATGAGTAATACACTACCTAACACTTGAAGAGTGTCACATACTCTGGAGTCAATGAATGTTTTAATATCCAGCCTCGATACATATTGACTAGGAATATTTATAATGATGTGTTTATTATATAGTGATACAATACTCATGATTACAACTATTTATAATTGCTATTGCAAACACGCCATATATGGATTTTCTATTAAATATATTTCAATTAAACATTTAATTATTTATAACAAGTATACAACTGAAAGAAAATACTTCTATTATGAAGAAGAATTGATCACAGAATTAATGATTTACAATAAATTACATAATTGCTTCTAGGACATACCCCTAACTCTATCAATCTTCCACTTGAACTCGAGGCCAATTATGGAATCTCAATCTCATCCCTTTAATTAGTTTCTCGAGAACCGACCAACTTTGACCCTTAGTGAATGGATTTGTTATGTTGTCCTTGGTATTTACCCTTTATATCATGACCTCTTTCTTCTTAACAAATTCTCTGATGAGGTGGAACTTGCAAATAATCTACCATGACTTCTTGTGTGCTTTGGGCTCTTTCACGATCTGTATCGCCGCATTGTTGCCATCGAAAAATTCCATTGGATTCTCAGTATCGAGAATAATTTCGAGCTTACTTAAAAACTTGCACATGCAGACCGTCTCTTTAGTTGCTTGATTGATAGCGATGTACTTTGGTCTCCATCAATGAATCAGCTACCGTTTCTTGTGTGGAACTTTTCTAACTGACGGCTTCGCTATTAAGAGTAAACCATAACCGTAAACCAATGTACTCTCATCAACGTCACTCTGAAAGCTAGTGTCGGTATACCCTTTCATAAGGAAATATCCATTCCCATATATAAGGAATATTATCAGAGTATCTCTTAAATACTTTCTATACATTTATAGTCATCTAATGCTTTTATCCAGAATTAGACTAGAATTAGCTTACGCATCCTAAAGCGTATGCCACATCTGGTCTAGTACATAGCATAGCATACATTATGGATCCTATGGCTAAAGTATTGAGGATCCTCTTCATATGATCTTTCTACTCATAATCATGGGGAGCGTCCTTCCTAGAAATGGCGATTCTAGATTGCATTGGAACATTTCCGTGCTTAGAATTCTCCATACCGAACCTCTTCAATATAGTATCTATGTATGAGAATTGGGATAATCCAATAATCCTCTTAGATCTAACTTTACAGATCTTTATTTACATAGGCTATTTCTCCCACTCCTTCATGAAGAAGTTCTTGAAAAGCTAAACTTTCACTGATTGCAATAACCAAGTGCATTTCTAATCAATAGAAGATCGTCGTCATATAAAGTTAAGAATACGATAGTGTTACCCTACTCCTTTCTATACATACGCACTTCCTCTATATTCTGATATAAACCAAACTGTTTGATTACCATATCAAAACACTTGTTCCACCTTCTTAAAGCTTGTTTGAGTCCAAAATGGAGTTTAACAACTTGCATGCCTTGCCTTCACTCCCACCAACCATAAACCCCTTGAGCTGTGAATAGAGATGGCCTCTTCTAAATCACCATTTAAAAATGCTGTCTTTACATCCATTTCACATATTTTGTAGTCATAGAATGCAGTAATAGCCAGCATAAATGGACGAAAAGTTACAGAAAGTTAAACCCATATAGAAATCCTTTCGCTGCTACCTAGCCTTACAAGTCTCAATTTCCCCATCTGCATTTAACTTTTTGTTAAAAATCAATTTGCAGATGATAGGTTTTATCACTTGTGGTACGTCAGAAAAAGTCCATACTTTATTTTACGTGGATTCCATCTCAGATTCCATTGCTCTAAGCCAGAATACATAGTCCTTACTCAACAATGCTTGTTGGAAAGACAGGGAAATGTCATCGTTTAAGACATAGTCTCTTTTTAACCATCCATGATAAAATCATGGCATCTCTTTGGTGCACTAGATTCCCTACTAGGCCTTCTAATAGATTGCATGTTTTTATATACGGGTGAACTCGATTTCCACTGGTTTGACCTTAGTGTTAATTTCCTAGATCTCATCCAAGTCTACAACCTCGTTGTTAATTTCCTTTTTCAAAAAGACAACATGCCGAGAAATAATAACATTTATTTCTCAGTATTGTAGAATATATTTCCCATTGGGTTTTGGGATATCCGGTAAATTTACAGAATTACGATCTTACCTTTAGTTTATTCGAACCGACGTTATTGACGTAGGCCAGACAACCCCTTACCTTCAAATAATTGAGTTGGGGTATCTTACCAAATCTCATAGGGTTTTTAGCCACATATCTAGTAGGAAACAAGTTTAAGATATGCATTGCAGTTTCCAATGCATATCCCCAGTAGGACAGTGGTAACTTAGTCTTACTCATTATGGAACAAACCATATCTAATAGAGTACGGTTTCTTCGCTATGACACACCATTGTGTTATGGAGTACAGGGTGGAGTAACCTGAGAGATAATTCCATTATCTTTAAATACTATTAGAGTTCCTATCCAACATACTCATTTGCTTGATCGGATTGAAGAATTTTTATTTTTCGTTTTGTTTGATTTTCAACTACATCTTATACTTAACAAATTTCTCATAAACATCGGATTTTTTCTTCATAAGGTACATATATCCTAGTCTCAAAAAGCCATTAGTAAAGGAAAAAAGTAAAAACTATTATCCATAGTGATTACAGGCATCTAGCTGCATAAATCACTATGTACTAACCTTAAGAGCTCATTAACTTTTTTATTGCTCCCATTGAAGGGGTGCTCGGTTTACCTTTGAGACATGTATCACACATGTTAAATGATTTAGAGTCAAGTGATGGGAGAAGACCTTCGATCATCAGTTTATGCAATCGTTTCTCACTAATATGACGTAGCCTACAATGTCAAAAATAATTAATATTTATATTGTTAGAAGAACAATTCATAGAATAAACATAATTTGTATTGATCATATAAATGTCATTTTGAAGAACACCATCGTAGATTTTATTTCCATCCAAATTAATGTGCATAACATTATTCGCATGGTGTGATACATATCCAATCTCAAACAATCTCAAAACAAACATAATTCCACAAATAAAGTCTTTTACAAATGTTAATTATTTAATATCAATACAACACAATTAGGCAAACATAAATGATAATCTCCTACTACCATTGCATCTACGATAGACCCATCAACAACCTAGAGCATCATCTCTCCTTTTGCCATGTGGCACCAATTCCTAAGCCCATATAATGAATTACATATATGAGTTTCAAGCTATGCAGTTAAAGCCTCATAAAATTCCCACTATAGCACATAGTGCTCTTCAACCACTACATTTTTTCAATATAGCGTATTAAACAGTAGATCTGCTTTAAGCCATACTATTTTCCACTACATCCGCTAAATCATTGCTTTTAGCACCAATTTTAGCAAAATTAATATAAAAATGTATATTTGACCAGTTCTTTTTTGAACTAAATCAACAAAGTTAGCGTAAATGCCTAATTTCAAGGTATAAGTTCTCAATGTAAGTTAGAAATCTATTGTAGTCACCAAATGTGGATTGCACAAAACATGATATTCTTCGGTTTTATTACATAAAATTAAACAATATTTTTTCCCATACAAATTTTGTGAGAACGAGAATAAATTAACTTTAAATATTTAGGTTTTACATTTAATGAAACTTTTTGAACCTTCGCAGCTTTCTAATAATATCCCCACTTTATCCCAACTATAATTTTTTGCATCTTCACCGCAATAGAACCGCTAACCACTTTAACTATATAGGTTCTAGATCTAGTATCTAAAACACAAGACATTTTATTGATTGCAAAACAATTTTGAATCATAAATGTACCGACAAAGCTGCAAAACCATTTTTCTTTCTTTCTTTAACTACCCTTACGTACTTATGACAGTTCCTTTTCTAGTGGCCTTTCTTATTGAAATGGTTACATGCACCCTTGTCATCAGTCTTCTTACTCTTTTTACCTTATCTTTTTTGCTACTACATCTCTTCAAATATGACACCCCACTCTTAATAGCAAGACCCTTTGATCCTTCAACTGTGACTCAACTGGCCTCAACATATTGAGGACCACAAGATTCACATTTAGCTGGTTCATAGAACGATTAGTTTAAACGGTTCATACCGAAGGGTAAGTGAACCAAGGATCAAGTCTACCTGGAACTCGTTGCTTATCGCTATGTCTAATTGTTAAAGGCTATCAATATAGCCTTTCATCAAAAGGACATAATCTACCTTCTATCCCTTTTCTATTTTGGTGTCTGACAGTTTCTTAATAATCTCGTACCTCATGGAACGAGGTTGCTCACCAAATAATGCCTTCAGTCTATCAAATATTTGATGGATAGACATAGTTTCATACTATCTTTGCAATGGTTGGTCTAACATCGATAACATGAAAACTTAGGCAATTTCCAGGTCAACAACCCACCTATTATAAGCAACATTCAGTTCAGGGTCAATGTTTTTAGTGGATCGGGTCATTGGAGTACAAGTAATAGATGACCAAAGATGCTCATTTGTTAATGCTATCTTTATAGTTCTCAGCCAATCGACATGGTTATTTGGTCTAGTTAATTTTTTGCCTTTAGTAAACAGTCTTAAAGTTGATATTTTTTGAAGTTTTAATTGGTAGAATATTAATATCATAGTAGATGTTCTTATAATATTAGTAAGGTTAAACTTTATATTTCATTTTACTAATAAGCTCCCATTAGTCTTTATCCTTTGACTTCAAAACACTAAGCCGAAACATAGAAGTCTTTCGACTTCGCTGGTAGGCTTTAGGACTTGTCTGTCTTGGAATTTTGACCTTGAGTTTACTTAACAAGTCATAGCTCCATAGATGATGGATAACTTCTTATCAGTTATATTATATACAACTCGTAACCCATGGTACCTTGTCATAATTTCACTTTGGCCTAGAGTTTGCACGACAAATAGAAATGAAATTATTTGCTCATACCAACCATGTCGCGACAACCTTAGTATATGTACCTTGAGTTTGCTATATAAAAACATATAGTTATCTTACCTCGTATATTCGATATATTAATAATACTACACATAATATTTCAAGCTTGAGTTTGCTCAAAAACTAAGGAGTATGCAAGTAATTTATTAATATACATGGTAGAGGTCAACATTATATTAAAATTCATAATCTTTAATATATTACATAGAATGATATAGACTTATGGAATAATGTATTTCTTATGAAATACCCTTGTGATTCAAGTGTCGGACATCGGGAATCATGGTATACATACATTATGTATGTATTTATTCCATAAATCTATTTAAGGTTTCTTTAATGTTCCATCTTTAGTTTATACATTCATATTATATAAGTTTCATTATCATACAACTTTTATATTCTCATTAGCTTATATAATAATCCTATATATAACATTATATTAATTAAATCATATTTAATTAACCTTAGTTACTTAACACTTTAATTAATAGTATATTATTCAATTTTAACATTTTTTGTCAAATATATATACACTATACCTTTATAGTAATACACATATATCGTATATATATGTATCTATTTTAATTTACTAATTAAATTTTAATTAATTTATTTAATTAAAAAAATTAATTAAATTTTATTAATTTCGAAAATTATTTTATAAACTTACATGTATACTTATATTGTCTTAGACATTTCAAGACAAAATAACATATATCACTATATATATTATACATGCATATATATTATTTAATTAACTTATTTGATCAAATTATTTCTTTTATTAATTTTATTAATAAAAATTAATTTCAAAATTGACTTAAATTTATTTTCAAATACATTGAAAAAAATTCATTATATTATAACTTTATAAATTATATCTTATTTTAAATTTAACTTTAAATTTAAATTCTTTATTTTTTTAATTTTCAAAACAATCTAAAGAATCAGTTCGAGGCCTAAATAAAATTAGGGGTTTTCTATTAGGGGCAACCTTTGGGCTCATATATTTGTTCAGGCCATACTGGTAGCCAGGTAGAGCGGAGTACTTAATTACCCAAACCTAATCCTTCAACACTACCTTTTTAGACACCTTACTATCTGGGTATGAGCTTAACTAGTTAACCCTAGCACGACTAATTTAAACCGCACAGGCTATTGGGCTCTGATATCATTGTTGGAATCAGGCCAATCAACGGTGGAGTAATTGGTTAAATTTCAATTTTTCTAGCCTTTTGGTCTTTATTGGGCTTATTTAGTCTAAATTTATTTAGAAATTTTCTAAATTTTCTTTTTGAATAAAATCAATATTTAATCTAATTCATAAATAATGTTATAGTTTATATTATATAGTACATATTTGTATCATATACATATATATGTGTATGTGCACGTGCAACATAACAGAGTATACATGGTTTGACATGCCTTTGTATAAATGTTGGAATTTACACCGCAACAGACATGTTAGCCCCTCTTGTGTACAAATATGTTTTCTAAATGTGTGTGTGTGTGTGTTTTTATGTATGTGTGCGTTGTAAAATAAATACTTTTTTAAAATTTGAAAATAAATTTGCAATATACATTTATAAATTTTTATATTTATATTTTATACAATTTATAAGTATACATGTAGTAGATAACTTTAAATAAAATAAAATAAAATAGTTTGTGTGTATATATATGTAAATAATATATACGGACTAAATATACGCACATTTTTTTAAATCCTAGAGTATATATGAATTAATGAAAATTTTATAAAATATAAAACATATTATATATGTTGACGCCAAAAATGGGCATCAATACCCAATAGAATCTAGTACTGATTAAATGAAGAATGAAACTAAAATGGAGCAAAAATCATAAATGAACACATATATTTTTATAGTGGTTCGGCAATCTTGGCCTATGTCCATGTTATATTTTTAATGATCTTGTACTAAGTTATGATTACAAGAATGTTTGGATCAGCTGAGATCTATTAGTACAAGAATGAAGTATAAAAATGGAAAAGCCTTGGCAGTCAAAAGAAGGATCCCTTTTTTGAAGCCATGTCTGCTGTATTTATAGGGGAAGACGTGCACGGATCGGGCTAAAATTTCGGCTGAACCTCCAAGAGAAGACAAGGTCACACAAGAATTTTAAGGCCCTTTGGGTTCCATTATAGCGATCAGCCTAGATCCCCATTTTGGTGTCAAAATGGGGTGATCCTTTTGAGGGGTTTTCTATGATGTTGGCTACTTGTCCCCCAAATTTCACCATTTCGACTTACGGTTTGTGAGATATTGCGTTTTCATGAAGTGATGTTGCATGTATTCTGATTTCAGCCAATCCCTTTAAAGGACAGGGGTTGATCCCTCCAAATTATCCCATTTGATGTGCGATCCATATGGGATATTGCACATGTTGTAGTAAGCTTGTGCTACAAGTTTCATGTCAGTTGGATGAGTAGAACTTGAGTTATTACTCGATCCTCAGTGTAATGTGAGTTATCCCCTGATTCTAGTCGATCCCTATTGAGGAAAGAGGGTCGATCCCTCTCTCTCTCTTTATTATTTTAAGGTGCGATCACTAGGTTAGGCTCCCTAGGGTCCCTATATATTGCTTCCAAAATTTCATATGCATTGGACTTATAGAGCTTGAGATATTGATTATTTTTCATTGACTAGCACTAGCTTGGCTGAAATATGCCGATCCCTTTTATAACGATCCCTTTTATACCGATCCCATTCTTAGGTGAAGTAATTTTCCCATAACTTGAGAATACAAACTCCAAACGACTTGAGATTTGAAATATAGCCTCGTGTGGCCTTCTTGTCACTTTATAGTGATATAAATTGAGGATATGCACCAATCCCCTAGAGAAAGGGATGGGCACTGATCCTCTGCTTGGGGAAGGTACTAATCCGTACTTAGAATATTCTGGCGAGTCTATCTCTTGGTCTCCATTGATCGTCATTTCACGTCAGCGCCTACATTCAATTTTTGGACCTCATAATCATCGCTCTAGGCTACCGGTCTTGATGACAGTCGAGTCTAACTTGCCTAGTCAGTTCGGATATAGCCGAATCAAAATGCTGGATAACAATATATATATATATATAATTTTAAAGTGTATTAATTCTAACTAAAGAAAATTAATTACAAATTTGTATTTTAATTTTGATTTTTTTTGCTTTGAGCAATATGTTAAAATACACATCATTTTTTTATATCATATATATGTACACCCATACATCCAACCATCCAAATGTCATAATATACTGATATACATGTTCATTATAATTGCTAAACAATAAATATATGGTAAAATAAATAAATTTAACATTAATAAATCAGAGACGTACCTTTCATCAAAGCCTAGTACATATATATTAAAATGAAGATGAAAATCCTTGAACCAATTCCAAGTCCAAAAGTGGTTAACTCCCGAACAACTTTACCACCGATGATCGAATCTATTTAATTCGAGTGTTTTAGTATTTGAATTTTCGAAGCTTTGAGAAGGTTTTGCCAACCTTAGTTACTGCTATAGGAGAGGGAAAAAGTCTTAGCCAAAGTGAGAGTTGGAGGGCTTATATAAAAGAGTGACTAAGGAGTGAATAAGGATCAAGATCCCCTTATTTCTGTTACCGTTTCCTTCTCTTTTGAATTCAAACTTCCTCCCAATATGCCATCTCATGGCTAGCCTCATTTGGGCATGCTTATGGTCAACAATACCAAGCCCTCTATGAGCCTCAAAACAATTCCAAGTTCGAACAATATTTGTTGCATTTAAATCTAGTTTAAAGGCGTATCGATATTGTATATCGATTAGTGTTTATATAATTATTATATGCACACTGTTTAATATTGTTCAATGTAGATCAAATAAATTTTTATAACTAATTTTTCATAAATATTGATTAACTTAATTAATATATGACAATTATATTTAATAAAATCAGATGATAATAAGAGTATTCAACGTTTCATCTATGTGACCCTTAGGTGTAAATTTGATCAGCAATTAATATCGAATAATTCGAATAATGAAGATCACGCTTCACTTGCATATGGTGTGACATTATGACCAAATTTATCGCTTACTTGGTATCGATGAAATCCAATTTTACTTTATTAAGCGTTACTCGGAAGTGACAATTATTTAGACTAATTCTTTTCGTTAGAACAGTATCACTTTGGACTTATGGAATTTGGTAATGGTCGAAATGCCAATATCGTCCATATTTAACTCTACAGTCTAAACATAAAGTCATTGATTCAATAATAACAATTATTATCAACCAAACTACTCTGGCCGGAGATTTTGACTTTGAGTTGACTTCAGCCGACTGTGATACTAATCTCATATAACCAGTAAGGTAAATCCTCTCTTGAATAGTATTTCACTTCAATACTTCCACTCGACCCAAATATAGTCGCTCGATGGATGTTATGCCATGATTTAGCTATAATCAAAATGGAGCTTTCATACTAAAGATCAATAGTATTCCTAAGTCAAGAGAACTGTGTAAATTTGTCACATCGATATTTTTTATTTGACATTTGTTATATTTACCAATAGAAAACTATCGAATGAGTCATTTTACGGTTCTCCAATAACTATCAGTACGTAACCTCTTGGTTCCTCCAGCAATCATGGATAATACACGACCTAACATTCAGAGAGCATTACATACTCCAGTCTCAACGGATGCATCGATATCTAGTCTCGATACACCTTGACCAGGAATATTTAAAATGATGTGTTTATTATATTATGATACAATACTCATGATTACAACTATTTGTATTGACTATTACAAACACACCATTTTTGAATTTTCTATTAAATATACTTTAATTAAACATTTAATTGTTTATACAATATTGTAACAACTATGTAAAAGAAAGAAAACACCTTTTATTATGAATGACAATTGATTATATAGTTAATATTTTATAATAAACTGTAGAATTACCCCTAGTACCTATAACTCCATCATTTTCTATGTCCTCGAATTGGCTATTCTCTATTCTATTCATTTACTAAGGCAAAGATCGGTTTTTCTCCTATTTGGAAAGGATTCAAACTCCATTTACTCGGATATATTAAGAAACTCTTCTTTTCCTCTAAAGTTTTAACGACCAAGTTCCTTAAGTTTTGCTCTTGTACCTTACAAAACCATAGGGCATTCTTTGATTGGTTTTAATGTCCAAATGAGGTTTTGAGGATCCTTGTTGAGATTTAGCCATTAATATCAGGTTTTGGATGAGACAAATTTTGTTCTATGTTCAACCATGAGTTTAATTCTTGATGAAAGCACCACTAAATATTTAGTTCTATTTTGAGTACTTGAGTTGGATATGCAAGTCAAAGAAGGGAAAATCTATTGGATCAAAATTTGGTTTTATTCCTAGTACCCTGGTCAAATAGGTGAGTCAAAGAGATAAGTCCATTTTTGTATAATGTGCTAGTCAAAGAGGCATGTCATAGTCAAGTATTCAAATAACAGGCTCGCTTTATTGTATGTATGTGAAAAAGAATTTATTCAATTCCTCGAATACAAAGTAACTATTCAATTTGACCTAACGACCATTAAAACCTAAACACTAGACTTTTTTCATATACATGAGAAAATGAAATGAGGCAGAAAACAACTTGGAATTCTTCCCTTTTCTAGTAGGGGTACATGTCTATTTATAGAAGATTTGGACCTTTGGATTCACAACACGTGTCAATTATTGGAAGTGGACTGTCATGATTTGCTGACGTGACACACATTATAAATGACATGTGGCACAACCTTTCTCTTGCTTCATAATTACATAGCACTCCTAACCTAATTAGTAAATGAAACGTGGCTAGCTGGAATCTAATTTCTTTGACTTATTTATTGTACGATAGCACTGGCTATCAATATGCAATGGCATCAACCTCCTATAGCTCTTGTAATATCACCATGTGATAGCTCCTTTTGTCTTCATTATTTTAAATTATTATGTCCTTATATTATCATCATTTTATGATAGCTTATGTTACCATCATGCGATAGATTCCATTAATCATCAAAATGTGATAGCTCTAGGTGGTTGTCAAGCGATATCTAAGTAAATTCAACCCACGATACCGCTTGAGTGTATCAACATGAAATAGCTTTGGAGAAATCAACCTTCAACAACTTAACTAGTCATCGTGTATTAGCTTTAGAAACATCAACCTTCGATAACCCTACTTTTTACCTTATTATATATGGGCTTTGTCTATATCAACTTATGATAGCGTTATGGGATCAACTTGTGATAGCTTGTTTTTGTCTTCAACTTGTGATAGCTTCATTCATCATCAACTTGCGATAGCTTATTTTGATCTTAACTTGCTATATCTTCTATTATGTTCATCTTGCGACTACTTGCCTTTAATCTTAACTTGCGATAGCTCCTACCATGATCAACTTGCAACGGCTTTTCCTCAACCTACGATAACATACTTTTTGGGTATAAAAACATTATTCCATAAGTCGATATCATCTCATCTAAATACATTAAAGATTATGAATCTTTAATAGAAAGTTGTCCTATCCCGTTTATATTTAATAGATTACTTGAATACTCCTTAGTTGTCGGCTTTCTTTAAGCTAGGAATGTTATGTGTAGTACTATTAATATATAGAATAGATGAGGTAGCATTACTATACATATTTGTTGAGCTTTCTCAAGGTATGTGCATTAAACCTAGGCCTTTGCGTAAAGGTAGTTATTTACCAAGATTTCCTCAAGGTAAAGATAAGACTAGGACAAAGACTAAAGGTTGTGAGTTGTATATGATACAACCGATAAGGGGTTATCCATCGAATGAGGGATTATGATTTGTTGAGCTTTCATAACCAAAGTCAAAATCTCAAGACATACGAGTCCTATCGCCCACTATTAAAGTCAAAAGACTTCTATGTTTCATCTTAGGATTGTGTGATACATAAAATAATAGTGTGAGCTTATTAGTAATATGAAATATAATGTTTAAACCTACTAATATTCTAAGAACATCTACTATGAATAATGTCCCAATTTGCTAATTTAAATTTTGTAGAAAATATCTACATCGAAGTTGTTTTCTAAAAGCAAAAAACTCACCGGACCTAACTACGTAGACCGGTTAATGGAAATTAAGATAGTACTAACATACGAACATCTATATTCATCAATAACCAAACCTCTAAGGGAAAAACCCACTGATGATATAAACCCCGAATCACATGTAGCCTGTAACAAATGGGTCATGGACCTAATACTACCCAAGTTTACATGTTGTCTACATTAGAAAAATCATTGCAAAGATCGCACGAAAACATGAATGTCCATCATATTTTCGATAGCCTTAAAGTTTTGTTTGGGAAACAATCTCATTTCATAAGGTCTGTTCAATATGAAAATGCTAAAGGGAATGAAATTAGATAAGAACATTCTAATGATGAAATGTTATATTGATCGAATTTCTTTGTTAGAAGCGACGATAGGTAAAGAATTGCAAGTGGATCTGATCCTATGGTCTCTTACTACTCAGTTTGAGCTATTCATATTAAACTATAATATGAACCGGTTAAACGTAGGCCTCGTGGAGGTCCATAATATGTTGAGGTCGGTTGAGTCTTCATCCAAGGATTAAGGCACGGTACTCGCACTTAAGAGGAATGCATCATCTTCGAAAGGTTCAAAGAAGAGAAAAAGGGTTATAAGGAGAGCAATAAGATAGCTCCAATTGACAAGGGTAGATGTCATAATTGTCATATAAAGGGTCATTGGAAATGGAGATATCCAGAGTACTTGAAGATAGTCAAAGAGAAGAAATAGAATAGTTCTGCTATTCCTACAGGTATAGTTATGATTTAAAATTGTTTTATAGTCAATAAATTATCTTGAGTTTTAGATACTTGATCTGGAGTTCATATTTGTAATTTGTCACATGGGACCTGGGAACATGAGTCATGTGGCAAAGGGAGAGATGAGGCTTCAGGTGCTAATGGATCTCTAGTAGATGCAATGACAATTTGAGATTTTCATTTAACTTTACCAAATCGATTGGTTTTAATATTAAATAATTGCTATTATGTAAAAGACTTTATTTGTAGTATTACTTTTGTGTCTAGATTGGGTAAGACTGGCTATATATTTCACTATACTAATAATATTATGAACATTATGTTGAATAGTAATAAAGTCTATGATGGTATTTTAGATAATGGAATTTATGCAATTAATACTAATTATGTTTGTGCTATGGGTTATTCTTCTAATGTTAAAGTAAATAATGACTATCTTTGCCATTGTAGGCTAGGTCATGTAAGTGAGAAACAACTACACAAATTGAAAACCAAGGTTTTTTTCCATCATTTAGTTCTGAATTATTTGGTATGTTTGAGTTGTGTCTCAAAGGAAAAATAACCAAGCACTCCTTTAGTGGGAGCAATGAAAGAGCTAATGAACTCTTGAGTCTCGTACATAGCAAAGTATGAGGCCCGTTGCCTATAGTTACCAAAGATAACTCTTCTTACTTTGTAACATTTATGGATGATTTCTCAAGACTAGGACACGTGTATCTTATGAAGAACAAATATGATGTTTGTGAGAAATTCATAGACTATAAAAGCGAGATTGAAAATCAAATGAACTAGACATTAAAATATTCGATTGAGGAGGTGAATACGTTGGACAAGACCTCTAAAGATAGTTAAAAGATAATGAAATTATCTCTTAGATTACTCCGTCATATACTCCACAACAGAACGTTATGTATCCGAGCGAAGGAACCGAATCCTCTTAGACATGGTTCGTTCTATGATGAGTAAAAGATGAGTTACCTCTACTCTATTAGGGATATGCGCTAGAAACTACAGTGCATATGTTGAATTTGATACCCACAAAATTAGTTCCTAGGATGCAATATGAGATGTGGCATGGGAAGAATCTCCACCTCAATTATTTGAAGTAAGTGGTTGTCCAGCTTACGTTAAGAATGCTACTCCCAACAATGTTGAGGTAAGATCAACCTTGTCTAAGTTTATAGGATATCCCAGGAACTCTACGGGACACATTTTCTATAATACAGAGGAACGAAAGGTTATTATTTCTACACATGTTATTTTTTTGGAAAAGGAATATGTGTCAAAAGAAATTTAGTAGCGAAGTTGTAGGCTTAATATGATCAGAAAAATTAACACGGAGACTGAACCAGTGGGAGAACCAAATTCACATGTATATGAAAACATGCAAACTACAAGAAGGTCTAGTAGAGAATCTCAGGCACTAGAGAGATACTATGGTTTTCCTGTGAATTTCGAGAAAGAGGACCCCTTTTAGATGATGATACTCCTCTATCATTCCAACAAGAACTATAGAACAAAGATTCTCAAGACATGATTAGAAGCCCTCGACTGAAATTGTTTTGTCTCCTTAAGACATGATGAAAAATCCATCTCAAGAATCCTTAGTTTCTCCTGCACTCCAAATCCAACAAAAACATGTTCTATGAATTTTCTATAGATAAGAATCCATTATCAGCCTGGTGATTTTTAGTTTTGCTTTCCAAACCCTTTATCTTCTCAAATAAGGAAGAATTCAGCTCTTATAGTATTAACATGTCTTGGGAGGAGAACAAAGAAGATTAATGCAAAAGGAATAAGTGTTTTCCAACATAAAAATAATTATAGATGTCAGAATTAAACTGTTAACGTTAAGGAAAATAAAATATACTAAAAGAAGTTGCCGCAAAAGATAAATGAGAACATCCTTTGAAAAGGGAAGAAGGGCACCGGTTTTACCCAAAGAGGAAATAATAGGGGATTAAAGAATAGGCATTGGAAATTCTTCAAAGTTCAAAGTAGGAGAGGCTCCTAGATTAGGGCCTGATTGGGGAACGTCATGAAAAAGAAGAAATCATGTGACGCCCCCACCCCGAGACCCACACCAACTGAGGGTATTACAGTGTAATGTCTGCTAGTGCAAAGAATATGACTAGGTAGGAGTGACCATCCATAAGATTTGTCCTAAACAAGTATTGAATACGTCGATTGGGTGTATTATATTTTTTTCTTTTACCTTTCTCAAGTGGATCGACATACTCAATAAATGTCCAATACAAAACTATGGTGGCTAATGGATCTATTCAGAACAAAACATAATAACAACAAGTATAACAGATCATAGAACAGCAGAGACATATACATACATATACAGATACATCATATGTACAATACATAGCGATACATATGTAGTTGGTTACACGGACCACATATACATCATGTCCCAAAAGAATATACATAAAGATCAGAGTACGCAAACAGACTAGATGACAACACAAAACATGACTAAGCGTCCAAAAAGGATGATAAGATAAACCATAGCGTAAGCAGCTAAGTGGATATCAATGGCAGGTGACTAACCTAAAATAACTCGGTCTGACCCAAGTATAAAAAATACATGGATTAGTCTAGCTTAAATAAAATGATTAGAACATGTTTGGTGAAGTATAAGGATAATAGATGATAATTCTTCTCAATAGAGAAAAAGCAACAACAATGTATATCAACTTATAATACATGAGATGGTAACAACTAAAACATCATATGAAGGTTTCATGAAAGAGTCAATATCAACAATAACAACAATTAAGTGAGTATAAATGCCTCATATCATCGGCATCAACAACATCGTATATAAAAGGTTTCCATCAACAATGAGGAGCTAGGCTCTAAGGCTAAGCCATGTATAAAATATCAAACAACAAAAAAACAACAAGATGGAAACCGCATCGTAACACCATATATGATACGTAAGGTCCAAAGAACCACATAATGTATTCACCATATGAAAATCTCTGAATAGCACATAGGATATATATATATATATATATATATACAACTCCAACAACAACAATATGGTGAACATGTGGAAAACAACAAAATCCAGAAATCAATAAGAATGAAATCTGAAAATAGCAACAACAATGGTATGGATCCATAACAACAACTGCACGTGCATATAATAATCCCCCCAGGCCTTGCCAAGTACTATAATAGTGCGCTTAGCAAACTTGGCCCCCGACCCGATGTATATATGTGCCCTCCCCCCCCCCCCCCCACCGACCTAGTACTGGCAATATCAACATGCCCGAAGGCGCAACATAAAGTGTTACCAACTTCTAGATAGTAACCAAATCGGTGACAACAGTGCGTCCCATACCACATGTTCTCACTTAAGGTAGTAAATTTCACTCTCGTGTCCCATACCACATGTTACTAAATCATTTAAATCTCTTCCCCATTCACTTGAAGAGTGCAAAAACATGTATTTTTATATAAAAAACACTTACTTCGGGAAAATGGGTTTTAAAACGATTTTAGAAATTATTTGGAAATTGTTGCTTTGAAATTATCTTATTATAAAGAATACATACATATATAAATAGTGTGATGACCCGCCTTTCATTCCACAGAAAGACGCATCATCATTAAGAAAGAAATAAGTAGAAAATGATAGATAGAAAGAAAAAACAACAATATCAGAATCTCACAGCGGAAACGGAAAAAATATAATATTTCATATAGATATTACATAGTCATTACATATCAGAGTTACACAGTTACACAATATTATCACATTAGACAGTCGCGAAGACCTGCCTATCCATTACAATTCAAAATATAGTAGATGGTACATATACAGCGGAAAAGATATAGATACGCCAAGACTCCTGCCCAAGCTTTCCAAAATTCGTCAAGTAAACCTGATCACTTGGCTACTCATAAAAATTTGAGTACCCAAGAGTTTAAGAAAACAGAAATAAACTCCGAGCCAGACATGGGCAGGTGTGAGTAAACGTTTAAGTTGTTTAACTTGAAAAAACTTTTGAAATAAAAGGTATCTCATAAGACTCTCCGCAAATAAACACGGACAAGTTTTTCCCCTACGCTAACCAAAACATTTGATAGGAAATCTGGTTATATTATAATAGTGTCTAGGGTTTTCAATATAAAATATAGAAATAGCTGGAATGCTTACATCTCACGTTCCAACATAGTTGGACACAATCAAAACCGTACAGGTACTTATTGGAGATTGGATTCCATATAATGGCAGTGCTACTGGGGTACCGTCTGTCATAGTACGTGGTCTAGATCACTGTATCGAGGATCCACCCTGATTCCCTGCAACATAAGACTAGAGCTACCCCTTACTGGATAGTCCGAATAAGACAACCCCGTGGTTGTGGCCAAACAACCGCCCACATAGCTGAATAAAAAGGACCCCTAGACAGGGAAAAATCTTATTCTACTTGGGTGCTACCCACTTAGCCTTGCGTGCACCTCCCCTATTTTAGCCATTCCCGGTTGATGAGACTTGAGGCTATGATTAACTTTTAAGAACACATCTCTTGGAATGCTCATCATCCTCCATTGATGATGGTCTGATAGCATTCATCCATACAAGTTCGTTTTGGGTTCGAACGAAACCGAAGGCACTATCTCGCTACACTCATTTTGGAATCGCCCTTAGAGTTAACGACAATAGCCCTTGCACTCTACAACTTCATCTTGATCTTCACTTAAGATTTCACGACCTATCGTTTAGCTTGGATCGATGTGGTTTTCGGATAATCAAATTTGATATCCGATTCAAGTCTCATCAAAATCCAAATGCCGTCTTAAAGGTCAAGTTGTTTAAGTTTTAAACAATTTATTCAATCCAGAACTTGAATTTACATAGCATTCATCACCGATAAATAACACACATTTATCACAGCCATAACCAAAGTATTTCACATCACAGAACATCACAGATTATCATGCTATAAATATCAATCAATCCATACATTTTATACAATCAATCATCCATAAGCAAGAATTATTAATCCCATGCTTATAATTAATTTAATTAACTCAAATTAAATTAATTACTTATGAATTAATTACCTAACCTGCATAATTAATCATTAATTACTTACAAACCATTTTAATTAATTAATCATTCTTTAATTACTTTTATAAATCAATTAATTAATCTTTAATTACTGACTAATTATCCTTTAATTATTAATTAGTTAACCTTAATCAATAATTAATTAACCCTAATTTTTAGTTAATAAATCCTTAATTATTAATTTATTAATCCTTAATTACAAATTAATTAATCTCTAATTAATTAATTAATCCTTAATTACAAATTAAGTAATATCTATTTACTAAATTAATTAATCTCTAATTACCAATTAATTAATATCTAATTAATTAATTTATAACCCTTAATTATTAATTAATTAATTAATCCTTAATCATTAATTAATTAATTTCTCTTTAATTACTTCATTGATTAAATTAATCTTTAATCATCAAAACCCTTAATTAACTTTAAAACCCTTTATCTTTATTAATTACTTAATTATCATTAAAATATAAATTTGAAACATTTTACCTTTTAATTAATTATTTGATTAAACCACTTAATTTAAGTTTTAAAATAAACTTAAGAATTTATCTTAATTAATTTAAGTAAAATAAATCCTACAACTTCCCTAAACCAAATGATTAATAAAAACATTTATTATATATAAAACAAATTTAAGAAAAAGGTTTAAACTGGATTCATTTTAAATTTTAAAAACTTACTTATATTTAAATTTAAAACTGTTATAATTTTTCTTCGGGTCCAACCCGGTTCTCACCCGAGTCCAGCCCCGAGACTTTCTTCTTTCGTTTTTTTAAAATACTTGTTAAAACTTAAAACTGTTAACATGTATTAACACTCACGTACAAACTCGAAGATGAACCCGAGCAAACCCTGCCTTTCCCTGAGTTCCTACCCGAGAATGCTTCTTCTTCCTTGAAAACAAAAAAAATTAAACACCACCAACCCCGTGCATGTGCACGACTGTTTGTCGGAGCTCCGATCACCCATACCGCAGTCGATAAGTCATCGATGACCTACCCCTTCGATCCTGACCACCCAAACATCATCACAAACCCAAAATCGAAATCGAGCTAAAAATGAAACAACAGGAACAAACCCAATCGACCAAAACTGCCTCGACCTGATGCTTCCGACCGCCAGCATCCTCGGAACCCCGTCTACATCTTCGCTGGCAATCCATGCTTCATTTCCCCCATGACCGATCGTCTCTGATGCTACATTGACGACGCAAACCCAGTTGATCAAAACTGGTTCGAAAACCTAATACGACGCCGACCGACCGCCACCATTGACGAGAAATTCTCCAACTATTTTTTGCCGTGATCCCCGACCTCCAAACCATCTCCAGTAACAAACTCGACCACCCAAACCTCGTCGATCATCAGAAAAGCCTCAAAACCCATAATCCGATCAATCACGAATTTCTCACTCGAAACCAAACTAAAAATCATGATTTTTCCTTTAAAAATCCTAGTTTTCAAACACGATTTAGAGAATATATATATGAATCAGAGAATCATGATGTTTAAATTTACATGTTTTTAAGTTTCCCACTGTCTTTCCTATTTTTCAGATATTCAAACTTATACATAAATATATTTTTAAAACTAAATCTATGCTCAAACAAACATGACTTGTTTAAATTTCACAGCCTGTAAGAGATTAAAAGAGGAGATTTGAATTTTGATCTAGATTTTCAACATTGTTCAATATGAACGGTGGATATATATATATGTATATAGACATGCACACTTAACATCTTCATATTTATAAACATGCAAGCCAAATTTTCATTTATGAAAACAATTATCACAACATTATTTAACATATTCATCACATGCAACAATTAAAACAGGTAATTAGTTTGTTTACTCACTGTTAAGATGTTTGGACAGAGAGCTTTGAACAGGAATGTTGGAAAATGCCATGATCTTTTGAAAACTTGTTAATTGGAAAACTTTTTTGAGTTGATCCTTTAAATCTGAGATGATTTTGCTTGATCTAATTGAGTTTGCTACAGGTTTACATGATGATTCAGGTTGAGATGGTTGAAAAAGTTGAAAGAGTGGTTGCTTTAATTTTTTTTTTGGTTTACTTATTTTTGTTTACAGGCCTTGTTTCTTTGAGTTTTAAAAATATGAAGATAGGAAAGAAATAGATAAAGTAAAGTATAGATAAATTTATAGCCTTGTTTTAATGATTTAAAAAAAACAAATTACACGACACTTGTAATTTGCATGATAATATTTGCTTACATTTGTTAAACTATATGCTAAAAATCTTACACTTGTATTTAGCATGATTTAATTAATTTACATTTGTAATATGCATGTGTTAATTAATTGTTATAAATGTTTTTATAAAACGTTATATTTAATTCCTATTTAGTTAATACTTTTTCTTAATTTATATTTATAAAATATTTTAAAGAAAAATAATAAAACAAATTATATACTAATAAAAATCATATACATATATATTTTTAAATCCAATCTATTTTGAGATATTTATCTTTTGAATTTCAAATTCAAAATCAATTTAAAAATCTACTTACAAATATATACATATAAACAACCCATTATTATTTGTTTTAAAAGAATAATTTGCAAATTTTAAATAATTTATAAAAGAAGATTATCACATTTTATTTGTTTGAAATTTCCGGGATATCACATTCCTCCCCCCTTAAAAGAATTTCGTCTCTGAAATTTAAAAGTAAGAGATAATCCAATGCTTTTATTTCGAACAATCCAAGCATACATATCAGTCATACACTAACAACCAAATAAAAAATTCATTCATACAAACATTATTAGCTATCTGGACACAAATCCGGATAGTCTTTCCTAAAACTATCCAGAGTTTCCTACGTACAATCTCTGGGATCATCGCTCCACTGAACCTTGACCAGCTTCACCACTTTGCTTCTGAGCTGCCTCTCATCTTGATCAAATATCTGGACCGGATGCCTGATTACAGATAAGTCCGGTTCGATCTCTAAATCTTCTTGCACTGCTGGTTCCATAACTAGAGATGTGTCATGCATGTATTTCCTCGGATGAGATACGTGAAAAACATTATGAATTCCAGTCATCCGGACTGGTAATTCAATCCTATAGGCCAAAGCATCAATTCTCTCGAGTACTCGGAATGGTCCAATATACCTCGGGGCAAGCTTTCCCGTCTTTCGAAACCTGATTGCTCCTTTTATCGTGGAAACCTTGACGAAAACCAAATCTTCGACTTCGAATTTCAGTTGCCTCTGCCTCTTGTCCGCATAACTCTTCTGGCAATCCTGGGCTGCTTTCATTCTCTTCTTAATTAGCTCCACCTTCGCAGATGCCTATCGGATCAAAGCTGGACCAAGAACAAGACAATCTCCCGACTCTACCTAATAGGACGACAATCTAAAAGGTCTCTTGTACAAAGCTTCATAGGGTGCCATCTTGATACTCTCTTGATAACTATTATTGTACGAGTGTTCCACTAAATGCAGATAGTTCCCCCAAGATCCACCAAAATCCAAAACACAAGCCCTCAACATATCCTCTAGAATTCGATTCAGACTTTCTGTTTGTCCGTCGGTCTAGGGATGATAGGCTGTACTCAAACTCAATCTTGTACCCAAATCTATCTACAAAGCTTCCCGAAATTTACTGGTAAAGGTTGGATCACGGTCACTCACTATGCTGACTGGAACTCCGTGCAACCTGACGATCACCCTCAAGAAAATCTCTGCTAAAGACACAACAGTTCTGATTGCCTTAACTAGAATAAAATAGGCGCTCTTGGTCAACCGGTCTACGATTACCCATATTCCTTCGTTTCCTTTTCTAGATCTTGGAAAACCATCAACGAAATCCATAACTATCGTTTCCCAGTTCCACTTAGGGACTTCCAAAGGCTGCAACAATCCTACGATCTTCCGTTGATCACCCTTCACCTGCTGACAGATCGCACATCCATTGCCGAAAGCAGCAATATCCTTCTTCATTCCTGGCCACCAGAAAACTCTCTTCATATCCTTATACATCCTTGAGATCCCCGGATGGATACTTAACCTTTATTTGTGGCCTTCCACAATACTTCCTGCCTCAAGCCATCCACATCTGGTACACATAAGCGTCCGTTGATCCTCAATGCTCCTTGATCGTTTATCTTGAAATCCGAGTATCGACCATCCTTGGCCCCAAGAATCAATTCCTAAAAAGTTCTATCCTTCATCTGACTGCTTATGATTCTTTCCTGTAGAGACGGAACAACTTCCAAAATAGCCAAAACTGCATTCCTACTCAGAGCATCCGCCACTACATTCGCTTTCCCTAGAGTATAGAGAATATCCAAATCGTATGATGCCAAAAATTCTACCCACCTTTGCTGCCTCAAATTCAGATCCTTCTGGGAGAAAAGGTATTTCAAAGGTTTATGATCAGTGAAAAGCTCGAACTTCTCTTCCAATAGATAGTGCCTCTAGATCTTCAAAGCAAACAGGATGGCCAACAATTCCAGATCGTGCGTAGCGTAATTCTTTTCATGTGGCTTCAATTTTCAGCTCGCCTACGCAATCACTTTCCCATTCTGCATCAGCACTGCACCCAGATCAACTCTACAAGCATCTGTGTAGACTTCGAAGTTATTCTTACCATCATGAATAGCTAGGATATGTGCACTGCAGCCTTGCCTTCAAATCCAGGAATGCCTCTTCATACTCAGGGGTCCACTTATACTTTTCTCCTTTCCTAGTCAACTTGGTTAAGTGCGAATAAATCTTAGAGTAGACAAGAATGTCATCGATGAACAAGAGCACGAACTTATTCAGCACATCCCAAAAAACTTGGTTCATCAGATCCATAAAATAGGCTGGAGCGTTGGTTAGCCCAAAGGCATAACCAGCCACTCATAAAAACAATTGGGTCCCCAGAACGCAGTCAAGGGTATCCTCAGCTACCCTTAACTGGTGGAAATCTGAAGCTAAATCCAACCAGGAAAAAATAGAAGCTCCATGGAGTTGATAAAAAAGGTCGTCTATATGGGGCAATGGATACTTATTCCTAGTAGTAACCTTATCCAACTCTCGATAATCCACACAGAATCTCAATGACCCATCCGACTTGGTCACAAAGACTACAGCAGAACCCTAACTAGAAAAACTGGGCTGGATCAAACCTTTCTCTAAGAAATCTTGGGTTTACTTCACCAGCTCTTCTCCCTTTCTCTGCGCCATCCTTCTACTGGGTTGAACAATAGGTATTGCTTTCGAAACTAAGTCGATCCGAAACTGTATCTCCCGATGTGGGATCAAACCTTTAACTTCCTCGAAGACATCTGGGAAATCTCTGACCACTTCGATGGATTCTACGCCTTCTGGAAATGTCTCGATTCCATGCAAAAGATTACTCAAGTGAACTCCAAAATTATCGCAAGTAACTTTTGCGATCCTTCCCAACTCAGTTTCCAAAGTCACAATTCTCTCTTCACAAATCAAAACAGCCTTATGCTTATCCAACCAATCCATTCCCAGAATAAGGTCAAACCCTTTGAAATCCAATATAAATGGGTCGCATGAGAAATTATGAGACAGATAAGAAATCCTTAGGCCTCTACAGATCTTATCTAACTTGGTCACCCCGCCTATAGGATTAGATACAAAAATAGGGCGGTCTACCAAACTAGGGGAAAGATGAAACTTCTCTACCGATTTCAAAGAAATAAAACTAAGAGATGCACCAGAATCAAACAAAACTCTAATACAATTACCATCTAAAGGCAAAGTGCCTTCAAGAACACCTTTGCCTTTAGAAGAAGAAGTTGATGGTCCACCCTCAAGAGAAAACACCTTGTTCTGCTGGGCCTTCTGAAGAAGCGGGCAAGCCTTCACCATATGCCCCGGTTGATGACAATTGAAACACAAAGATTTATGAACCAATGCTGAACCGGGTCCACTCTAATGCTGCTGCTGCTGAGATCTACCACTGGGACACTGCTTAGCCAAATGACCCTCTTGCTGACACAGATAACACTTACGTGGTCCATTATTTCCTTCCTGTTTCCCTTTGCCTTGCTTCTTCCAATTTGGGTTGAATTTACTTTTGTTTGGATTGGAAGAAGTTCCACTCGGTGCTGCTACGATGCCAAAGGTTTCTTGTTCATAAGCTCTTCATACCTCAATGCCATGTCGATCAACTCCACAAATGATCCCTTAAGGTGTGTCGTCATCTTCTCATGGAACTCAGTCCTTATACCAAGTACAAACATCTTATTCTTCTTGAGGGGCGTGTCGATCAAACCAGGCCCGTAGCGAGATAATTCGTTAAAATTAGTCTCATATTCTGAAACCGACATACTCCCTTGCTTCAGATCTAGAAAATCTCTATACAGATGAGTCCACCCAGCTGCAGGCATGAACTGTTCCTCAAATAGCTCCTTAAACTTACTCCAAGAAATATCATCCTCTGAAATATTCAATGTAACTGCATCCCACCAAGCTACAGCTCCTTCTTGAAGTTGACACGATGCCATCACTCTCTTTTGCTCGTCTGACAGATCCAAACTCTTAAAAATGCGCTCATATGAGCGTAACCAAGCTTGAACTTCAATGATGGACTCCGATCCTTTAAAAGGTCTCCCTTCCAAATTGGTGAAATCCTTAAATAATGCAGAAAATCTTACTCGAGGCGGCATTGGATTCACAACCTCGCTAGCAGTCGGACCTTTTCCATTAGTGGTCGTCGTGTTGCCCACAACTCTGCCTCTCCTTCCTTTAGAACTCATGTTGGAAATCTGGACAGGTAACCCAACAATTTAAATAGGTATATAGATATATAAAAATTACAAGTACGCACTCTCAAGATAGATATTGCTCCAAAGCCTAGGTATCATCACAACCTAGTGCTCTGATACCAACTGTGATGACCCGCCTTTCATTCCACAGAAAGATGCATCATCATTAAGAAAGAAATAGGCAGAAAAAGAATAGATAGAAAGAAAGGACAACAATATAAGAATCTCACAGCGGAAACGGAAAAAATATAATATTTCACATAGATATTACATAGTTATTACACATCGGAGTTACACGGTTACATAACATTATCACATTAGACAGTCGTGAAGATTTATCTATCCATTACATTTCAAAATACAATAGATGGTACATACACAGCTGAAAAGATACAGATATGCCAAGACTCCTGCTCCAAGCTTTCCAAAATTCGTCAAGCAAACCTGATCACTTGGCTACTCATAAAAATTTAAGTACCCAAGAGTTTAAGAAAACAGAAATAAACTCCAGGTCACACATGGATCTGGTGTGAGTAAACGGTTAAGTTGTTTAACTTGAAAAAAACTTTTGAAATAAAAGGTATCTCGTAAGAGTCTCCACAAATAAACACGAACAAGTTTTTCCCTTACGATAACCAAAACATTTGATAGGAAATCTGATTATATTATAATAGTGTCTAGGGTTTTCAATATAAAACACAGAAATAGCTGGAATGCTTACATCTCACGTTCCAACATAGTTGGGCACAATCAAAACCATATAGGCACTTATTGGAGATTGGATTCCATACAATGGTAAGGCTACTGGGGTACCGTCCTTCACAGTATGTGGTCTAGATCACTGTGCCGAGGATCCACCCTGATCGCCTGCAACACAAGACCGGAGCTACCCCTTACTGGATAGTCCGAATAAGACAACCCCGCGGTTGTGGCCAAACAACCGCCCATACAGCCGAATAAAAAGGGACCTCTAGACGGGGGAAATCTTATCCTACTTAGGTGCTACCCACTTAGCCTTGCGTGCACCTCCCCTGTTTTAGCCATTCCCAGTTGATGAGGCTTGAGGCTACGATTACCTTTTAAGAACAAATCTCTTGGAATGATCATCGTCCTCCATTGACGATAGTCTAATAGCATTCATCCATATAAATTCATTCCGGATTCGAACGAAACCGAATGCACTATCTCGCTACACTCATTTTGGAATCACCCTCAGAGTTAACGATAATAGCCCTTGCACTCTAAAAATTCATCTCGATCTTTACTTGAGATTTCACGACCTATCGTTTAATTTGGATCGATGTGGTTTTCGATAATCAAATTTGATATCCGATCCCGGTCTCATCGAAATCCAAACGTCATCTTAAAGGTCAAATTGTTTAAGTTTTAAACAATTTATTCAATCCAGATCTTGAATTTACACAGCATTCATCACCGGTAAATAACACATATTTATCACATCCGTATCCAAAGTATTTCACATCACAAAACATCACAGATTATCGTACTATAAATATCAATCAATCCAGACATTCTATATATTCAATCATCCATAAGCAAGACTATTGATCCCATACTTATAATTAATTTAATTAACTCAAATTAAATTAATTACTTATGAATTAATTACCTAACCTACATAATTAATCATTAACTGTTGAATATGTGATTATATGATTTTTTGTTTGATGACAATAAACATATATATATATTCATTTAAATGTATTTGTTAATATACTATTTTATTTTTATAGATTAAATAAATATTTGATGAATAAAATAAATAACAAAGAATTTGAATTAAAACAAAAAATTTATTCAAACAAACATTTATTATAATTTTTAAATAGTACAAATTTCAAACTCTCACTATATATATACAATTTCAATTACAATACAAATTTGATTATATTAGAATTCACATTTACATTTACACCTCACTATATATCACTCACACTCGTATTTATCTTCAACTTCATTCCAATGTGAATCAAGCATCTGAACAATCTGCAGAAATATACATTGACGCAGTAAAATTGAAAATAAAATATTTTTGCAGTATAAAATAAAATATGAATTTTGAAAATAATATTCGCCTCAGTTATTTAGGTTGTTCGTCATCATTTAAATTCGAATTCATCATACACGAACAGCTTGTGACATGCACATTGTATCACTGTACATGCCACAAGCCCGTGCATACCGATATATACACTTGATAAAATTACAGAGACAGGTGAGCACAGGTCAAACCCAAAATGCCAGGTTCAACTCAAGTGCAATAAAAATAATGTCACAATATCAGCACAAGGTCAAACCCGAGCTTTAAGATGGATTCAACTCAGGTGTGATTTCAAAAATCAACATGAAGTTCAAAGTGAATCAAACTAAATTGAAGCAAATACCAAATCAGTACAACACAACTACAGAATGCACATTCAAGTGCGAGCTTGGATGAGCAAGTGTCGACCAAGCAAAATTGACAAACAACAGCAAAATGCAAATGAATTCAGTTATCAGTGCAATGCAAGACCAAATCTAAACCAAACTGCTCAGGCATAAAAACCAGTGGACAGAACAAGTGCAGCCTCTACATGAAGTATATAAGCTACTGAACTCCAAGCAAAATTCAAAGGCAAGTGGAACTGACCACACAAGGAAATGCATCAATACCAAAGTATAACCACCACTGACTCAATTCAAAAAGTCAGGCAATGTCAAAGATCAGAACAATGCAAAACTTCCAGATGAAGCAGTTAATTATAGAACCATATGTGCACAAGCTAGGCTACTA
Organism: Allium cepa; assembly: GCA_030765085.1. Taxonomy (NCBI): domain Eukaryota; kingdom Viridiplantae; phylum Streptophyta; class Magnoliopsida; order Asparagales; family Amaryllidaceae; genus Allium; species Allium cepa. Next base: position 125,955,992 of record CM060939.1, read on the forward strand.
CATAACACATCAGAATCAAAGTGAATAAACAGTGGCAAATGCATATACATCAATGTGGACACATGTACATAATGCTACAACAATGACTGATACAAGCAAAACTCAAACCAGCCATGATATGCAAGCATAATCAGATCAGTGAAGACATGAACAATGCTCGAACTCAAGTCAGTGACACAGCCTCAATAATGAAATGGCCATGTTCAAAACAACCATACATGAACACTTGCAACAGAAGAAGGGCATATTACAGGCAAAATGAAACAGGCTAAAGGAATCACAGTGCAGTGAACATTACAAGGAAATACAACACATATATACATACATAGATGTATGTATACACATGGCAGTAAACACAAATGGCCAGAGTCAAGCACAAATAACAGCAACCACCAGATTATCAAAAATTCCAAAATGGCCGAGCATTGAAAATGCTATAGTTTTAGTCAAAGCCGTGGGTCAAAAATCAAAGCCAATACACAAAGAAAATGCAAAATCGAAGTCAGATGAAGTCATGAAACAACAGCTACATGAAGATCAACAGCAAGTGGATATGACCATCAAGCAGCAAGTCAATCAAATTCAAAGTACCAAAAAAAAATCATGTAGCAATTTTCCTAAAATCAACATAATCAAATCAAATGACCAGAGGCAGTGAACAGTATGGACAAAGTCGAACGAAATCAACATCGTCAAAATCAAGTCAAAGCCGAGGACAATAAGAATGAGAACGAACGAAACCAACACCGTGTCAATCAAGGAATCGAACCAAGTCAGAAATCAAAACCATTTATTTCAAGTAATTTGAACAAGTCAGAAATCAATCCCAAGCATCAATACAAAATCATACGGTCGAGATAAATAAATTGATGAAGTCAAATGATCATATACGAACGAATTTATAGGAGTTCAAATCCTATATAAACAGAAACATCATCGGTAAGTTAAACATCGAGTTCAAGCAAGCAAATCAGAAGAAGCAAAAGAAAAATTTACACACCAAATCAAAGTCGAACTCGATCAAGGAGGAGGAGCTGCGAACGAATCAATTGAAGTAATCAATCGAAGCATCAACCATCAATTTAAGTGGCGACTTCACAAAGCCCTAAATTCAAAGATAAGAGGAACAAGTAAGGAACGGGCCGACATTGGTAAAAGAGATAAAGGAGGCCGCGCTTTTTAGTGATAAATTATATTGGGCGGCCCCTTTCTTTCTTTAGTATTGGATTATATTAAAAAGTAATAATTAGGGCTTTGGTGTTTAATTGTTTTTTAAATTGTTGTTTTTTTATTTTCTCCTTTAAACCATTGTAATTACTAGTCGTGTGACTAGAGGACAAACTATGTGGAGTAGTTTGAGAATTTGCAACTCAGTAGCTGAGTTGTAGCAGGATTTTGAGCGTAGAGTTAGGTTAGTCAGTAGCGGGTGTCGCGAGTTTACGTGTGTAAGCGAGTGACTACATAATTTCTAGTAGAAACCTTGGGTGCAGCACGTAGGTAGGGTTTTGCCGAAGCTAGGTAAATTCTGTGTCGTTCAATTTCTGCATTTATTATTCTGCTATTATCTGTGCTGCTATTATTTTGATATATCTGTGTTGAAATAAATTTTATAAGCTTCCACAATAATTTTTATAATTAATAGCATCACCATATTCACCCCTCCTCTAGGGTGAAATCGATCCTACAAGTGGTATCAGAGCTACGAATAGAAGTCAGCTTTTGTTTTTAAAAAATTTGATTTTTTTCAAAAACCAATTTTTGTTTTAAAAATTTGAATTTTTAAAATGGCTTCTTTTAATACTACTTTTGCTGAGGGTCAATCCATAGTTAGACCACCAATGTTCAATGGTGAATATGTTTCCTGGAAAAATAGGATGGAAATTTTTCTAAAAACCATTGGCGCTTGGATATGTTGAGACAGGGTATAGAGCACCAACTACAATTGTAAATAATCAGGAAATAAATAAACCGAAGGATCAATGGACAGATCTAGAAAATAAGTTACAGAATTCTAATGCCAAAGCTATAAATTTGATTATTTGTTCATTGGATCAATTTGAATTTAATCGTGTCTCATATTGTCTAAGTGCGCAGGAAATATGGCACACACTCGAAGTGACTCACGATGGAACATCTCAAGTCAAAGAATCTCGCCTTGCCATGCTAAGCAGCGAACAATGGCCAAGGAAGAAAATGTCAAAGAGATGTACGGACAACTTTCCAATATCGTATACAAATCAAAAGCTTTCGGAAAATCATACACAGAGTTGGAGATAGTCCGAAAAATCCTCAGAGTCCTTCCATGAAGTTTTGAAGCAAAAGCGACTGCCATTCAAGAACCGAAAGATTTAAAACAAATGAAAGTTGAAGAACTCATTGGAAATCTCACCACTTATGAGCTAGAAATGAAATTCAAGGAAGAGCGTGAAGGAGAAGATACTCGAAAGAAATCAATAGCTCTCAAAGGAACAACAGAAAGTGATGATGATGACGGAGCAGCTGAGTTGGCATTAATAATGAAGAAATTCAAAAGATGGAACCACAAATATAGAAATCCAGCTCTTAATCAGAAATTGAAAAGCATAATAGACAAAATACTAGACAATCCAGAAGAACGGGAGATCATTTGTCACAAGTGCAACCAACCCGGACACATCAAGCCCAATTGTCCTCAAAACTGACGCGACTTTGAAAAGAAATCAAAAAAGGAGAAGTTTTGCAGCCACGTGGAATACATGTGATGAAGATAATCAAAGTACTAGCAGTGAGAGTGAGAAAGTAGATATGTGCCTTCAAGGTAGTATAACTAATAGCGACGATGACGAGCCAAACGAGGTATCAAAACTTACTCATTCAGAATTACTTATATATTTCCACGAAGTAAATGGATGTTTTGAATGACTTAGGGAGAAATATGCTAAAATTGAATCACAAAGAGGTAGCTTGATTGAACTAAATGATCGGCTTGAACAATTAGTTAAAATCTATCAAAACAAGTGCCCTAAGTATGACAAGTGTCCATTGTTTGAAAAAGAAATTAAAAAATCAGAAATTAACATAAAATCACTTGAAAATGAAATTATGATTTTGAAAGAGAGTGAAAATACTAGGAGAGAGAATTCTATTAAAAAGTGCACAGAATTATTGAATGAAAATGAATCTCTCAAAACACAAGTCCAACAATTGTCAATGACTTTAGGAAAAATTTTCAAAAGTGAAAAATCATTGAGTATGCTAATAGGAAAACAAACAGTCAATATTGATAGACAAGGACTTGGATATACTCACTCCGAATATGTTAAAAGAAAAATTAATCAAGTCAATTCTATATGCGTAATTTGTAGAAAATATGGACACAATAACAATAATTGTTGGTATAGACCCAAACATGTGAAAACCATACCAATTTGGGTTCTAAAAGGCATAAATATAAAATCTCTCAAAGTTAAACAAATCTGGGTGCCAAAAGGAACATATATAAATAGTTTTGGGTCTCCACAAAATTATTTTTCAAAATATTCTGCCACTAACAATCATGGACCTATAAAAACAAATAGGTCACAAAAATCTTCCATCGTAAAGGTGTGGTGGTAGGCTAAGGAACAACAACAGTGTTATCTGAATTCTGGCTGTCCCAGAAACACAACAGGCGACAAAGCAAAGTTCCTTAGCCTAGTACAAAGGTGACAGAATCACAATGGGCAACAACGAAAAATTATCGTAAAGGTAAAATAGGTAATGGTATATTTTGAACGATATGTAAAATGTGATAATCTGCACCGTATTCTGAGTTAAATCGGCCAATAATGTGATGATGAAATAATGATGATTTTGATTCTGACTTATTCAAAATCGATGGCCAGTTATATTCTTATGCCAAGAACACTATAAAAATCTGTAGAGTCTTTGAATTACTTCATATATATTAGTTTGGATTAATAATAGTATTTTATCGGATGATAATACATTTTGTTATTTTACGGCTAACTCTATATTCACGGTTTTTGATTATTTACAAGGCTTCAATTCAAATTCAAGAGAATGTCATTTAAAAAGCTGTTAAAATTGATTTTGAGATATTTTGTTGCACACTTCATGGTCTGGTCTATCAAATTCGATTAATGATAATTTTGAGTGAAAGAGAAATTCAGATGCAGATTACACTAGTAATCTAGTTGATAGAAAAATTACGAGTGGAACGTGATTTTTGTTGAGACATTTAGTAACTACATCATTTTTCAAAGAAAATATATGCATATTTTTCATTTCATAATTTTTCAAATAGCAGAAATTTTTCTCATAAAACCCCTTCTAGAAAATCATCTTTGACCTTGTTTTCAGATTGGTCATTTTTAGAAAAATTGATTTTATAATTATTTTTGAATTTAATTTTTAAATTATAACAATGACTAATCTGACTCTCTACTAACTATCAAAAAGATAAATAGTGGTTAAAAAAAGTGATGAGTGTTGATATTTATCATATATTATGACTCGGGATGGTATAATTAGTAAATTTCTTTAGAAATTTAAACAAGAGTTATAAAACTTTTTGTTGGTAAATATTCCATGACCATCTCTATTTCTATGATATTTCTAATGACCACCACTCATCAAAATTCAATATAGTTTGTCGATATGTGGTACTTTAAACAGGAATCATTCGTTTTCATTTTATATTTTTTTAATATAAAAATAATAATAGTAATAAATAATAATAATAAAATGAAATAAAATAAATCCAAAGTATTCACTCTCATTTAAAAGTCCTCAAGCTTATGCATGGGTGAATTACTTGGAATTTGTTATGTGCTTCCATGCTCATTTAAAAGTCCTCACGGTTATGCATGTATGGAACGCATATCAAAATTAATTTTTTTTTAAATAAACAAGTTGATTCTAATCCCATTTAAAAGTCCTCACGGTTATGAGTGGTTAGAAGATACTTGAATTCATTTAAAAAAAATTGGAATACTACTAATCTCATTTAAAAGTCCTTATGGTTATGCATGGTTGGTGGATATTCAAATTCCTAATATAAATATACCACAAATAGACATAACTGCATGATTTTATATGATGATATCATTCCCTTCATTCTAAAAGTGGAATATGCGCCTAACAAAGTATTTATGATTTTTGTTTGACTTTTTTTTGAAATTTAATATCTATATTCGACTGAGTTTTAATGTTGTATTAATATCGATCACTTTATCTCTGTTTTCTCTAACACTATTACTCTTTTGCTGATAATAAAAGGAGGAGAGAAAAGTTAAGATTTTGTCAAATAAAATCAAGCAAAGGTCAAATATTTTCTATTTGCATCTAGGCTCATTTGCATATTTTTAATTGTATGCATATATGAAGGGGGGCTTTGTGTAGAGAGGAAGCATTCAAATAGGGAGAGCAAATTGAATGATCAAATCATTTAAAAAATTCAAAATCTTAAATATATGTTTGTTATCATCAAAAGGGGGAGATTGTTGAATATGCGATTATATGATTTTTTTTATTTGACGATAATAAACATATATATTCATTTAAATGTATTTGTTAATATACCATTTTATTTTCATAGATTAAATAAATATTTGATGAATAAAATAAATAACACAGAATTTGAATTCAAACAGAAATTTTATTCGAACAAATATTTATTACAATTTTTGAATAGTACAAATTTCAAGCTCTCACTATATATATATAATTTCAATTACAATACAAATTTGATTACATTACAATTCACATTTACATTTACACCTTACTACATATCACTCACACTCGTATTTATCTTCAACTTCATTCCAATGTGAATTAGCATCTGAGCAATCTGTAGAAATATACATTAACGCAGTAAAATTGAAAATGAAATATTTTTGCAGTATAAAATAAAATGTGGATTTTGAAAAGAATATTTGCCTCAGTTATTTGGGTTGTTCGTCATCATTTAAATTCGAATTAATCGTACAAGAATAGCTTGTGACATGCACAGTGTATCACTGTACATGCCACAAGGCCATGCACACCGATATATACACTTGATCAAATTACAGGGACAGGTGAGCACATGTCAAACCCAAAATGCCGGGTTCATCTCAAGTGCAATAAAAATAATGTCACAATATCAGCACAAGGTCAAACCCGAGCTTTAAGCTGGATTCAACTCAGGTGTGATTTCAAAAATCAACATGAAGTTCAAAGTGAATCAAACTAAATTGAAGCAAATACCAAATCAATACAACACAACTACAGAATGCACATTCAAGTGTGAGCTTGGATGAGCAAGTGTCGACCAAGCAAAATTGACAAACAACAGCAAAATAGAAATGAATTCAGTTGTCAGTGCAATGCAAGACCAAATCTAAACCAAACTACCCAGGCTTAAAAACCAATGGACAGAACAAGTGCAGCCTCTACATGAAGTATACAAGCTACTGAACTCCAAGCAAAATTCAAAGGAAAGTGGAACTGACCACACAAGGAAATGCATCAATACTAAAGTATAACCAACACTGACTCAATTCAAAAAGTCAGGCAATGTCAAAGATCATAACAATGCAAAACTTCTAGATGAAGCAGTTAATTATAGAACCGTATGTGCACAAGCTAGGCTACTACATAACATAGCAGAATCAAAACAGTGGAAAATGCATATGCATCAATGTGGACACATGTACACAATGCTACAACAATGATTGATACAAGCAAAACTCAAACCAGCCATGATATGCAAGCATGATCAGACCACTGAAGACATGAACAATGCTCGAACTCAAGCCAGTGACACAGCCTCAACAATGAAATGGCCATGTTCAAAACAACTATACATGAACACTTGCAACAGAAGAAGGGCAGAGTACAGGCAAAATGAAGCAGGCTAAAGGAACCACAGCGCAGTGAACATTACAAGGAAATATAACACATATATACATACATAGATGTATGTATACACATGGAAGTAAACACAAATGGCCAGAGTTGAGCACAAAGTAACAACAACCACCAGATTATCAAAAATTCCAAAATGGCCGAGCATTGAAAATGCTAGAGTTTTAGTCAAAGCCATGGGTCAAAAATCAAAGCCAATACACAAAGAAAATGCAAAGTCGAAGTCAGGTGAAGTCATGAAACAGCAGCTACATGAAGATCAACAGCAAGTGGATATGACCATCAAGCAGCAAGTCAATCAAATTCAAAGTACCGAAAAAATTCACGTAGCAGTTTTCCCAAAATCAACATAATCAAATCAATTGACCAGAGGCAGTGAATAGTATGGCCAAAGTCGAACGAAATCAACATTAATCAAGTCAAAGCCGAAGACAACAAGAATAAGAACGAACGAAATCAACACCGTGTCAATCAAGGAATCGAACCAAGTCAGAAATCAAAACCGTGTTATTCATGTAATTTGAACAAGTCAGAAATCAATCCCAAGCATGAATACAAAATCATACGGCTGAGATAAATAAATTGATGAAGTCAAATGATCATATAAGAACGAATATATAGGAGTTCAAATCCTATATAAACAGAAACATCATCGGCAATTTAAACATCGAGTTCAGGCAAGCAAATCAGAAGAAGCAAAAGAAAAATTTACATACCAAATCAAAGTCAAACTCGATCAAGGAGGAGGAGCAGCAAACGAATCAATTGAAGTAATCAATCGAAGCATCAACCATCAATTTAAGCGACGATTTCACAAAGCCCTAAATTCAGAGCTACGAGGAACAAGCAAGGAACGGGCCGACATTGATAAAAGAGATAAAGGAGGCCGTGCTTTTTAGTGATAAATTATATTGACCCGGCCCTTTTCTTTCTTTAGTATTGGATTATATTAAAAAGGAATAATTAGGGCTTTGGTGTTTAATTGTTTTTTAAATTTTTGTTTTTGTATTTTCTCCTTTAAACCATTGTAATTACTAGTTGTGTGACTAGGGGACAAATTACGTGGCGTAGTTTGAGAATTCGCAACTTAATGGCTGAGTTGTGGCAGGGTTTTGAGCGTAGAGTTAGGTTAGTCAGTAGAGGGTGTCGCGAGTTTACGTGTGACTACTTAATTTCTGTAGAAACCTTGGGGGCAGCACGTAGGCAGGGTTTTGCCGAAGCTGGGTAAATTCTATGTTGTTCTATTTCTGTATGTATTATTCTGCTATTATCTGTGCTGCTATTATTTTGATATACCTGTGTTGAAATAATTTGTATAAGCTTCCGCAATAATTTTTATAATTAATAACATCACCATATTCACCCCCCCCTCTAGGGTAAAATCGATCCTACATTAATTACTTACAAACCATTTTAATTAATTAATCATTCTTTAATTACTTTTATAAATCAATTAATTAGTCTTTAATTACTGACTAATTATCCTTTAATTATTAATTAATTCATTAACCTTAATCAATAATTAATTAACCCTAATTATTAATTAATAAATCCTTAATTTTAATTTATTAATCCTTAATTACAAATTAATTAATCTCTAATTAATTAATTAATCCTTAATTACAAATTAATTAATCTCTAATTACTATATTAATTAATCTATAATTACTAAATTAATTAATCTATAATTACCAATTAATTAATCTATATTTAATTAATTTATAACCCTTAATTATTAGTTAATTAATCTTTAATCATTAGTTAATTTCTCTTTAATTACTTCATTAATTAAATTAATCTTTAATCACCAAAACCCTTAATTAACCTTAAAACCCTTTATCTTTATTAATTACTTAATTATCATTAACATATAAATTTAAAACATTTTACCTTTTAATTAACTATTTGATTAAACCATTTAATTTAAGTTTTAAAAATAAACTTAAGAATTTATCTTAATTAATTTAAGTAAAATAAATCCTACAACTTCCCTAAACCAAATGTTTAATAAAAAAATTTATTATGTATAAAATAAATTTAAGAAAAAGGTTTAAACTTGATTCATTTTAAAATTTAAAAACTTGCTTATATTTAAAACTGTTATAATTTTTCTTTGGGTCCAACCCGGTTCTCACCCGAGTCCATCCCCGAGAATTTTTTCTTTTCTCTTTTTTTTGAAAAAACTTGTTAAAACTTAAAAATTTTGACATGTATTAACACTCATGTACATACTCGAAGATGAACTCGAGCAAACCCTGCCTTTCCCCGAGTTCCCACCCCAGGATGCTTCTTCTTCCTCGAAAACAAAAAAACTGATACACTGCCAACCCCGTGCACGTGCACGACTAATCGCCGAAGCTTAGCACCGTCGACAAGTCATCGATGACCTACCCCTTCGATCCCGACCACCCAAACATCATCACAAACCTTAAGTCGAAATTGAGCTAAAACTGGAACAACAGGAACAAACCCAATCGACCAAAACCCCCTCGACCTGATGTTTCCGACCACCAGCAACCTCAGAACCCCATCCACACCTTTGTCGGCCATCCACGCTTCATTTTCCCCATGACCGATCATCTTTGATGCTCCATTGAAGACGCAAACCCCTCGCAAACCCAGTTGATCAAAACTGGTTCGTAAACCTTAATAGACGCCGACCGGCCGCCACCATGGACGAGAAATTCTCCAACTATTTTTGCCATGACCCCCGAGCTCCAAACCATCTTATAACAAACTCGACCACCCAAACCATGTCGATCATCAAAAAAGCCTCAAAACCCATAATATGATCAACCACGAATTTCTCACTCGAAACTAAACTAAAAATCATGATTTTTCCTTTAAAAATCCTGGTTTTCAAAGACGATTTATAATATGTACATAAATCAGAGAATCATGATGTTTGAATTTACATGTTTTAAGTGTCCCACTGTCTTTCCTATTTTCCAGATGATATTCAAACTTAGTATAATTAAATATATTTTTAAAATTAAATTTATCTTTAAGCAAACATAATTTGTTTGAATTTCACAGCTCACAAAGAGGAGATTTGAATTTTGATCTAGATTTTAAACCTTGTAAAATACGAACAGACACACTTAACATCTTCATATTTATAAACATGCAAGCCAAATTTTCATTCATGCAAACAATTATCATAATATTATTTAACATATTCATCACATGCAACAATTAAAACAGGTATTAGTTTGTTTACTCACCATTAAGATGTTTGGACAGAGAGCTTTGAACAGGAATGTTGGAAAATGCCTTGATCTTTTGAAAACTTGTTAACTGGAAAACTTGTTAAGTTGATCCTACTTTAAATCTGAGATGATGTTGCTTCATCTAATTGAGTTTGCTACAAGTTTGCATGATCATTCAGGTTGAGATGGTTGAAAAAGTTGAAAGAGTGGTTGCTTTATTTTTTTTGGTTTGCTTACAGGCTTTGTTTCTTTGAATTTTAAGAAAATGAAGATAGGAAAGCAATAGGGAAAGTAAAGTATAGATATATTTATAGCCTTGTTTTAATGATTATAAAAGAATAAAAGGAAACAAACTACATCACACTTGTAATTTGCATAATAATATTTGCTTACATTTGTTAAACTATATGCTAAAAATCTTACATTTGTATTTAGCATGATTTAATTAATACATTTGTAATGTGCATGTGTTAATTAATTTTATAAATGTTTTTATAAAACCTAATATTTAATTCCTATTTAGTTAATACTTTTTCTTAATTTATATTTATAAAATCTTTTAAAGAAAAATAATAAAACAAATTATATTCTAATAAAAATCTTATACGTATATATTTTTAAATCAACCTATTTTAAGATATTTATCTTTTGAATTTCAAATTTCAAATTCAATTTAAAAATCTACTTACATATATATATACATATAAATAACCCATTATTATTTGTTTTAAAAGAATAATTTGCAAATTTTAAATAATTTATAAAAGAAGATTATCACATTTTATTTGTTTGAAATTTTCGGGATATCACAAATAGCTTCAAAAATAATTATAAATTTTTGTAAAATGTTTAATCTAAAAGCTTTTTCATTTTAAAAATCATTCTCAAAATGGTTTGGGAAACATGTGGTACGAAAACGGTTTAGAAAATCAACGACAATTCAATGAAATTAAAATACGAAAAACCCAAATTAAACTATCAATTCATAATAAGAATCGACGTTAATGTCGGCTTTCCTATTAGTAAGAATTAGACTTTTAGAATCATCTCAAAACAATGCTCAAAATCATCGAATCCAAAAACAATTCAACGGAAACTACCCAAACTTTGCAAAAGATCTTAGGCCTACGGCTTTTTTAGCCGGTTCTCCCCTTTTAAACCTAGAATTTGAGAAAATATGAAACACAAAAGTTATAGAAGATATCCTACGCTTTCCATAACATAAAAAATTATTGAATTCTGATAATGAATGAAAAAGTTATGACAAAAACAATTTTCAGATTTGAAGTTCACCAATGTTGTCGTTTTTAGTCTCGGAATAGCGACAGTAGAATGAACTTTTGACGATCTACACGTCAAAATTTAACAAAATTCAAACCATCAATGTTATAGCAGTGAATCTAAGCTTTCCATAACATTAGGAATCGTCAAATTTGGACACCAAACGAAGAAGATATGCTTAAATTACCAACGACGTTTAGCTCAGAAAATTACAGTTTTACAATGACAGGGCAGCGAGTTTGCATCAGGTTTTTTGACCCTCTATGCTCATAATTTTTGAAAGTTTTTAACAAGAAAGTTAAAACACTCTTTTTAAGCTTTCTTGAACTTCAAAAAAAATTCTATTTCCGATTTAAACCGAAAGAGATATGCCTAATTTACTAGCTGTGATTCAAAAATAGACATGCAACAAACAAAATTGAGATTTCTTACCTTGAAATCTCAATCTAAGCTAGAAGAGTGAGTTTTCAACTCACCTTGGGATTTATTTGCAGCAATTTGAGGATTTAGCAAATAAAGATCGAAGCTATAGGCTTGATTAGGGAGTTGGAAACCTGTTAAAAAAATAAAAATAGACATGGAAACGAAAAGAGAGAGTTACAGTAACAGTCTCTCAAAAATTAGAAGATGGATGAAGTAATTTATGATTTTATAGAGATTATCTGTAGGAGATTTTAGTTTTGCAACCTTTTCTTTTGAATTTTTACTTAATTTTGGAGGGAACTAGACAAAAAGAAGTATGGAGGGGAAGCAATTTTTCTGGTTTTGAGAAGAAGCTGAGAAGGTAAGTGAAAGAGTACGTAAAGGAGTATTTTATTTCTTCTCTTACCCTTCCAGAAACCTCTTTTTGGGTTTGGGGATCTAATCTTACCCAATAACCCAAGTGAGAATACCTGAGGAATTTTTAGGTCATGTAACATATTTCATCACATATATTAACAAATTTTCACTAATTCTATCACTTAATTCAACAAACATTTAACATACTTCATGTTTCTAACTTTATAAAAAAGTTTCAACATACAAAATTTATTTTAGCTATTAAAACTAATATATCATAAAAATTCTATTTTTATTCTTATATTTTAATTTACACCATAATTTACACAAAACGTTATTACTATTTTTTTACAACGAAAATTACAGAAAAATCATTTCTTTGTTTGTATTAACACAACAAACCATGTTAAAATTATTTTTACACCCAAACATTGCTTTTAAACAAAATTCCACATTTTTGTTTACAATATTTACCTTATTAAATTTTAACACATCATTAAAATTAACAAAAATAACTATTTGACCATCATTTCCACAATTATTACATTCTACCAAAATAAAACCATTCAGTATTCATTATTACCCCAAAATAACTTAATAAAGTTTTCAATACTTTATTCTCTCAATTTTATATTTATTTAAAAAAATAAATGTGGAATTAAATGCTTTTATCTTTTATTCAATTAATTCACCACCAAATTAACTTAATTCTATTATCCACATTTAATTTCCATTCAAACCATCTTAATACCATTTTATTTCACCAAATACTCGTTGTTTATTATAAAATAAACAATTTTTAACAAAATTTTACATCTCCAAATTTATTTTATTCCTCCATTTTAAATTATAACCATCGTTATAATTTATTTTCACAAGTAATCACAAAATCAGGGTTGTTACAGACTCCCTCCTTATAAAAGTTGCGTGCCCACAATTTCCTAAAGAAGAGCTGTATTCAACACAATTTATTTCATCTAGCAAAGGAAAATAGATAAGTTTGAGTTAGAATTCTCACCCTCGACACTAGAAGATAGAAAGCCAGGATAAGATTGCTTGGTAAATTCTCTGGTTTTCCAAGTACAATCATTGGGATTTGCGGACCACTGTTTTTTCACGAGTGGAACATCCTTGTTTCGACGGCGTTTAAGCTCCGAAGCAAGTACATGAAAACGATTTTGCACAATAGATAAGTTTGGTGAAATCTCAAGCTCTTGCAAAACATAAGAGTCATCAGCAGAACCTAAATCTCGAAGACATTTTAGGAGTTGAGATTCATGAAATACATCATGAATACCATAAAACGAAGCGAGAAGTGATTCACGATGAGCAACTGGGCCAATACGTTTAGTATTTAGGAATGGTTCTATATCAAGGAGCCAACTTCCCTGGACCGACTGAGAAGCATTACCCCTTTTAACGGAAAAGCTTGAAGGAACATAAGATCACCAACAAAGAATTCTATAGGCTTCCAATGGTTGCCCACGATGATTGCCCACATAGTATTTCTGTCTGCTCTGTGCCTCTATCATTCTTTGACAAATGAGATTGATCTTTCCTGATGTGACTGGAGTCGAGGATTTGGACAACTGTACCCATGACTCCCGCCAACAAGAAGGTGACCGACATGGCCTTTCGAATAGGGCTACGAAAGAAGCCATACCGATACTAGATTGATAACAATTGTTGTGAGAGAACTCAACAGGAGGTAGGTGGTCTCCCTGAATACCACCAAAATCATACGACTGCATAAATGCAAGTCACTAAATAATTGCACTAAGGCGAGTCAAACACAAGAAATTGAATTTATCCTTTCTTTTACTAATCAACTGTTCTTAGAGTTTTCAAATCCATTATCTTCATAAACAAATCTCAAAATTCAACACTTGAAAGTTTTCAAAGCTTCTTACTTGAACTTTTAATTCAACTTCATTACTCTTTACTTAAAGTAAATAAAATTTAAGTTGTTACATCCTCTTATTCCACCATAAATATACTGCAGTTTATAACATATGGTCCACACTAATAACCAATCTCAAAACAATTTCATACAAGACTTGAAAAGCATAATTATTATTATTAGACCCTTCATCGATGGCTAATTACACATGGTTATCTACCTCACCCATTTGCTATTATTATGGACTTTGAGTCTTACATAACTCATTTAGAAGATACTAAAACTACTCAAAACCCATAGAATTTTTTTTTTCCAAATGTTTTTCTCATAATTTTCTTAGTGTTAAAAATTTTCAAAAAAAATCGACGGAATCTCCTTTGCACGAAGGGCCGTTTACAATATTAAAAAATGATTTATATAATATACATCGACTATTAGGTCGGAAACACAATATATGTCAACCTTTAACACTTAAAAAATTAATCCAAAAACATACCTTTCTTTTTAGAATTTTAAAGCGAGTTTGTTAAATCTTATATATAAGCCTTTGGCTCAAAATATAGTCCAACTATCCTTTTTCACATGTACTTAACTCAAATAGATCATATTAGGTTATATTCATAAAATAAGAAGCACTATATTTGACCATTAAGGGATATAAATCATTTTACTCTACTTCAAACCTATTGTAAAGAACTCGGATTTTGACACATCAAACTTCAAAATTTGAGAACACGTATAAAATAAAAGTTGTTCTACTAACTCTAATCTTTTCATCAATATAAAGAACATCAAAATCGGACTTATGGTTTGAAAGTTATGCTAAATTTACTTTCAGCTTAAATCTCAGAAATTTTATAATAGGACAGAGATGTCCATTCATTTCCAAACCGATTTTAGACTGAATAAAATGCAAAATCTTCTAAAGTGGTAAAGAAGATTTATAGCTTACTGAAAGCACTTTCATTTACAAAAAGATTAATCTCATTTGGAGTTATAAATTTCAAGTTATCGTTGTTTTAGTACATCACTTTTCCAAATGAAATTTCAGCTTTTAAAATCGATTTAAAATTTGAAATTTGCAAACCATTCTGATTCCAAACCACATTTTCTAAACAAGAACTTTATGCTAAATCATTTATTACAAAATCCTCTTTTCTGAAAAGCTATGACATTCAAAATTATAATTAACTTCATGTAATCATCTTTTAAAAGAAACAATTCACTAACTGGAAACACTTTCATCACTTTACACAATCAAAATTTTCAAATAATTAACTTCGAAGACTCATTTTGAATGAGATAACTAATCCCTTCCATTACCAAGAGATAGTTATCCATCCAAAGTAAATTTTGGAGTTACATACCAATTTTTAAATTCTCATCACAGTTTAAAATGATTGTATCTCATGCCTTACTTATTTATTATACCTTGCACTTCTTAATATAGCATTTTATAATAAATGAACCATTCAAATTCATATTTCCTCTTATCGCAAAATTAAAATTCATCTTATTATCAACGTAAAACTAGCTAAGGTTGATAGTTAATTTAAACCTGTTCTCAAAAGTGTAACAACCCGGATATTTTATCGATTTTAAATAATTTAATTTATTGAATTCTTTGAAATTTTAAATAATAAAATTTTGAAATAGAAATTTGATATTTGAAATACATCTATTTAAATATAGAGAACGTTGAATTTTCATCTGATAATATAAAAGTTTGCTTTGTTGTATAATTTTATTCAAATTTAAATTAGTTGATATTTGGTGGAAAAAAATATTTTTCAAACCTGAATATATTTGTACAATAAATTTGTAAATCATCTTCTAAGTGAGACGCCATATTTCGTTTTCGTCAAATTTGAACTACTATTGCTCTGTTTATCTTATTTTCGGCGTTTTAGTAGCATTTTCGGTACCAAATATCAACTTTTAATAGGATGATCGTATTACTGATATCTGCGTACCGTTCTGCTCATCTTATCGTATTGATCTCCACAGTATATTTATTCCTGTATTTTGGAGTCCGGTACGCGGCGATATCCATGAACATAGTTAACCGTATCGGTAGCTGTTTTGGAGCTTTAATATTCTTTGTCCACTCAATTATCAAATTGCTGAAATGAATACTCATCAGCTTTTATTATTTCCAAAAATAAATATTAATTGCACTATTACCATTGATAGATATTTACTGATTTGTTTTCCAGCTTTGTCCATTCAATATTTTCTTGGTTTACGTTTCTAACTTTTAATGTTCCTATATTCCATTTATTATTAGGCTGGTTCTCATATTAGTTTTGACCCCTAAGATAAATTTTATTCGTGTAAATTATATTATGGTATGCTCTTCTTCTTTTGTTATAAGATAATGGCATATTTTTTATGGAGAGTCGCCTGCTCGATTCCAGCTGTTCATTCCACTTCCTATTGTCGTGTTACTTTCCCTTCTTAATAATTTTTTTCTTTTAAATTTTTCCAGAGAGATGCTGCCATTTTTTCTCATAGCATATCCACTTATCCTCTTCATGTCATTCTCCTTCCTCATCCATATCTGCTTCAAACACGCCTAACTCCACATGCAATAGCCCACACTCCTCATCCACCTTTTTCCCTCCTCCCATGTTACCGAAGCTACCACTAGCAACTCCCTCCGAGACAAGCGCCACCTCCCCGTGCGACCCATCTACCATTGCACGGCCAAAATACCCAGAGCCTCTACCACTTTGCACATCTCGTCTCCTCGACCCCGCTATCACTTCCCTTCCGCCTTCACCAACTCGGCAGCAAGCAAGCCCCAGCCTCTCCTCCCCGACAGCCTCTCATCCACCCACGTCTTGCTAATGCAGCCACAAATGAACAGCCTTCTCCTTTCTCGGCCATGCATACAACACTCACCGTATGTATATTTCATTACAAATTTGATTTAGATGTGTATTTGTTTCGTGTATATATTGCTACAGTTAATTTAGATATATTTGTTTTGCACATATTTTGTTACAGTTTGGTTTGGATATATATTTGTTTTGTATATATACATTTAGTATATAATATACAAGCCACTTAAATAGTACGGTCTTCTTTTTATTTAATACTGAAAATACTATTCGATTTGTTCTGTTTTACAGAAAATTTATATATATAATATAGTTAAATTGTAGATGTTTATACATATATTAGTTTATTCGGTCATTTATATAAGTTGCATGGATTTTTTTCGAAAATGATATGGCCTAGTGTGTGTATATATATATGTATTTATTTATTTAAAATTATATTATTATAACAATGTATATATGTTAGTAGATTTAAAGCTAAGCCTGCATATCTGTTATACATATTAAGTGTTCGCATATAGTTTTGCCTGCATACATGATGTAGTATCTGTATTTATATATATTGTTAATATATATATATATATATTGTTAATATATATATATATATATATTTGGGTAGTAGGTATATATATGCATATAGTTGATAGGATTTGGGTAACTAGTATATTGATTTTAAGTATTGTTTAAAAGAGAATATACATAGATTTTAAATAAGTGTCTTAAATTTAATATTGATTTTTTATAATAATAATAACAATAATAATAATGCATGTATCTATCAAACTGATTGATTATTCTCATTGATTCTTATTTATCAGCTTTGTCGTAAAATTCGTGCCAATCTAGTTTTGCTTTGGGATTCGTGCTTAGATTCGTAGCTCCTCTCATTTCACTATCATAACTCTCTAGCCTCAAAAGGTGAGCAATCACTCACGATTAACGTTCTTATATTTATTAAATTTTATTTCAATTGAAACGACAATTAAAATATGTTGTTGTTAGTAATTTAAATTGCTACATACATGTTATTATCTGTATCTGGTCACCTATGACATCTGACACCATGATCTGTTATTTATTTTATCACTGATGATATATGTCTGTTATATTATTAAATATCTGTTATCACTCTGCAAGTTCTCTGTTAGTATAAAATTCTCTATGGGTTGAAATGATACATACTCAAACGATCTTGTAGAATATAAGAAAAATAGTTATGGGTTGAAATGACAAAACCAAGCGATTTTCATTGAATTAAATTTGGGATTACAGGTTGAAAAGATATAGACCCATATATATTTAAATCACGGATTAAAATGATAAATATCCGTATCAATTGACCATAGGATAGAAAATTATATACAGACACCATTGGTCTAGATATAAATATTTTGAAATGATTTCTTTGGTTTTGGAAAGAAATATATGGTTTTAATAAATATTGATTTTAAGATATTATATATAAATGTATTTTTATAAAGGTTTAAATTTTAGATTTAAAATTATATGTTTTTGAAATTTCATAGCAATAGGTTAATTTTTTTTGAAATTATAAATTTTAAGAATTTACTTATAATTTTACTATTTACCAAATATATAAATAGATTTAATATGTAAATAAATTTAATAATTTATTTAAGTATTTATTTAAAATTATATTTCAAATATAGAGTTCATAATAGAAACTGGTTTGAAATTGTATTTAATTAAGAATTTTATTTAATTAAATTGATTTAAAACTTATTGAATTTGAGATTTTTAAAGGATATGATTTTATAACTTGATTTTGTTTTAAGGTGAATAAATGAATATTTCAAGTTTAAATAAATTAAAGAAAATATTTAGTTTATTTGTAATTTGGGGTTTTATTTAAATGATATTGGATTTATTAAGTGAATTTTTTCAAAACTAAATAACAATGAAGTTAAAATAAGATATATATGAAATCATCAAATTTAGTTTGGAAATTTTGGAATATTTAAAGCTTTGAAATTTATTGAAATTGAAATGGTTTATTTTGTTGTTCAAATCTGTATTTGAAATTGATATAATTTGAAATGGTTTATTGAGAAACTAAATTGAGTTGAAATTGATAAATTGAGATTGAATTAAATTGAATTTTGAAATTTGAGTTGATTTGAAATTTGAGGAAGCCAATTTATTATATAAAGTATTTTTAATTATATTTAAACTGTTTACTTATTTTACTTTATAAATTATCTTAGTATAAATAATTTTATTATAAATTATTTTAATATAAACTATTTTAATATACTAAATATTTTAATATAAACTATTTTAACTTATAACTATTTTTATATATACTATTTTATTTTATATATACTATTATTAATATCGAAACTGTTTAAAGGAAAGTGTTATGATTTTCCAAAGTGTAATGATTTTAGAGTGTTATTATTCCAAAGTGTTATGATTTCCAAAGTGTTATAATTTCAAGTTGTTTGGTTTTGAAAGTGTTATTACTTTGAAAGTGTTATGATTTTGGAAATGGATATATTTGAAATGGAAATGATATCATATTGATATGGTTTTTGAATGGAAATAATATTTTGGTTTTGAAGTGTAAATTATTTTGAAATGACCGCGGTGTTATAATAATGATTGTTTGTTAAAGAGACAGGGATCCGATTTTGTCATACTCTTTGCCAATTCTGAAAACCTCTTTAACAACTATGTACGCGATAAAAATTCCAGAGTGAAGTAGGATGCCGGCGACGATCCTATATGAGGTATATACGTGGACCTAACTCCCGTGAGTTAGCATAAGGTGGCTAAACAGGAGCAATTGATGGGCCAAGTAAGGTAGCTCCTTCGATCAGACACACTCCTTCGATACCATTCTGTTACTTTGTGATTGATTGGGTGCATCCCTTTGATTTTTGGGAGTGTGGATCGAGTTGGGCGGTAACTGCGGTTATGCTTTACCAACAGTCTGGAAGTGTAATTGGTATATCTACCCTGGCATTGCCTAGTTGTGCCGTATCACCTACCTTATCGAGACCACTACGATTTTAATTTGTACCATACCTATGGAGTGCATATTGTATAGACTATGGGAATATATAATGTGACGATCCTGACTCGACCTTCGAAAATCGGCACCGAATACGACACTCATATTCAAATGCCGCATATCCAAACATCGAATCTGGTGCACCGGATCTTATAACACCATTAAGTACAACACAGCGGAAGAAATAAATATCAATATATATATATATATATAACATTGATACATTGACAGATACAATAGAATGATACAACAAATATCAATACTATCAAAGATACAAGACACAGCGGAAAAAAAATTGATAACACCAGCAGCGGAAAAGAATATCTTCAATAGAAAGCATCCCAATATCCAATGCTCCAATCCAAAGCTAACTCGAACCAACATCACGCTTCACCAAGATAAGCAAGTCTCGTCCTGATCCAAAGGCTGGACTAACTCTAGACAATCTACTAAACCTGACTATCTGAAAAACCCAACTCTAGACTGCCCGAGTGAAAAAATTGTGGGCATCCAGAGTTTAGGAAAGGAGCAATAAACTCCGAGTCAGTCATGGGACTGGTGTGAGTAACAAAAAAAGTTTGGTGTTTTAAAACAAACAACAAAAGAATTTAAATAAATTCGCAATGCTTTTTGGAAAATGAAACTACCATAAGGCCTCCCACCGCACACACCATGCAAACGCAGAATTGGAGAAGATTTCTCCTTATGATAGTCAAACATGCTTGATACGAGAAAATTTCTTGATATTATTATTATAGGTGCACAGTGGAAAACATTTCGAAAGTAGAATATAAATCTTAGCCAGCTAGACATTTCGCACTTATGCCTACTAGAGCTACCATGTTCAGTAGTAGGTTACCACCACATTCCATGGCAGGTGATACAACTAAAACCGTACAGGGCGCATATTGTTTCGTTTGGATTTCCAACAATTGGTCGGGCTAAGGAACTTCCCACTGTCCATGGGTATGCCTCTGGTGGACGTCCCAAGAACCTAATCGGATCTCTGCCAACACAAGACCGGGTTACCTCTGTAACTAGGTAACTAATTCTCGAGCATGCCACCCCCAGTCCTTTGGGACCTTTATCCGAGGCGCCTCTAAACCACAAAGCAACAACCACACAGAAATGAGATTGAATCCCACCATATAGGTAAATATCTAGGCTCCATACCATGATACCACCCTTTACCAGAAGGGAATGACACACCCTAAAGGGCGCGACCCTCATAACCTTGCCGCATCTTTCCTGTTTAGACCATTTTCGAGGTGTGAGGTCCTGATGCAGTCTCGTTCACAAAGCTACGCTTCATACAGAAGCCATGCTCTGATCACAAATGATCAGCAAATGATCATTAACACACAGCAGCACTCAGCATGCCACACTACCAAATTGGGAATATATCGTTGATAACCTTCAACTACATAACCTCTGAGCTCGTACGTCTCAGAGAAGGGTGTTACGCTAAGAGAATAAATTCTCCGCCACCAACAGATATGTATTTGAAATAAATCTGTTTTATATCTCAAAGTGTAGTGTCGGACATAAAACTATACAAGTCTGTTCCGGGTTGGACAGAACCGAAGGCACTTCCGAAGAAGCCCTTGCAAATCCGAGTATTCACAATCCCAATCGGACTTCCCATCACTTAGGGAAAGCTCTATACTAGAGCAACTCAGTGTAGTCAATCGATAGGTTATCCTATCATTTTCACAAATACCCGGTCTTCACCACCGGTCTTCACCACCGGTCTTCAATGTTATCCATAACGACGTATCATTATTCGGAATGGGTTATATGACACAAGGTCCTTTCCCGGCTAGACCGAATAATGAGTGCAATATTTAAAATATATGGATATGGGATTTCAGTTAAGTCACAACTGATAAAATCCAAACTTTCTTTTGAATGGCTAAACAAATTACCATTTTAAATCTTTGAACAAAAAGATTCATTTCACAAAGTTCACACAGTTTCACCAAGATCCATTTATGGATTTCCAAACAATTTCCATTTCAATTGGATTAACTTATTAAATATTTAATTACAAAGATTTAAATTACGGCTTTCAAACCGTTTCCATAACTTGGAAAACCATTTTTATTTTTAGACTTGAAATCCTTTTAACACAAATTGGAAGTCCATTAATTATGTGAAAGCTTTAATTATTTGAAAACAAATCATTTTTGTTTCAGAAAAATCCAATTATATTTGCACGAGTTAGAGCCTTTGAATTTAAATTCAAATTCTCAATTTAAGACATTTAAAATGGTTTAACCTATATATAACTAGGTTAACATCTTTAATCCCTAGTTTCAAATCATAGAATTCAGTTTCAGATATTGAATTCAAATTTATTTCAAATTATTTAAATTTGAAAACTTATCAAGTTACTCAAAAATAAATTCTATCTTTGAAATTTCATTTCAAAAACTTTTCATTTTAACCCGATTCCATTTCCAAACCATTTGAATTCAAATAGTCTATTTAGAAATCATTTCAAAAATCTGTGACTTAATCGATTTCCTCGTGAATCCATATTTGTGTGTGTATGGTGTGGTCCAAGGGTTTAACACAATAGTGCAACAACATCATCATCACAGATCAGAACACAGAAATATAGTTGATAAGCGGTATAAACTATAATGCTTATCGTTCATTCGCAGATTATAGATAATATAAAATGTATCACAAATAAATGAATAAAATACACAGCTCAATCCACAGAACAAAATATCACAGATCAGATAGGACAATCAATTCAAGGCATCTCATACAATACAATCATTCATAAGTGAGGTCAAGCATTCAATAATTATTTATAAGTAGGATTAATTAATTGTTTAATCCTAATTGATTTAATTTATTTCCAATTAAATTAATTACTTATGAATTAATTATCCAATCCTGATTTATTAATTACAAATTATTTGATATAAATTAATTAATCAATCACTATAATTAATTAAATTATTCTTAATTAATCATATTAATTAAATTAACCTTTGAACCAATTTTTATAATTAATTAATCCCTTAATTAATTATTTCAAGAAATTAACTCGTTAATTACTTACCATAAAGTAATTATCTCATAACAATTAATCATTAATTACCAGTCAATCTTTATCATTAAATTACTCAAAATATCCAAAATTAATTACAATTAGTAATTAACCCCTTAATTAATTTCATTAAGTAATTAACAATTTACAATTGATTATCTTAATTAATTAATCTAATTAATTATTAAAATTAATCACATTAATTAATACTTAATAATCCTTAGTTAATTATCTTCATTAACTACTAACATTTCTTTAATTACTTTTAATTAATCTCTAGTTATAAATTAATCTAATTCATTAGTTTATAAATTAAATAAATTATTCCTTAATTATCTTATTAGTTAAATCACTTAATTACCTTAATTATATCTAAGGTAATCAATTTCTTGATTAATGACTTTATTATCATTAAAGTGTATTTAAAACATTACACTTCTAAATTTAGATCCACTTTTCATTTTGAATTTAAGATTCAAAATGATTATATATTTGAAATATTAACCAAATTTAAATATCAACTTATAAACCTACATAAGCAAAGTTCTTACTAAATTATTTAAATTTTCATTTAAAATTTTAAGCTTTAAAATACATTTCAATTTTAACTTGCAAATCCAAGTTATCAAATCATTTAACTACCATTTTAAAAAACCCTTTTATAAAAGAAATTTATCAAAAATCAAGTTTAAATATTTGTTTGAAAACAAATTTACTTTTAAAAAGAACTATTTAAATTTAAACTTGTTTTTAAAACAATCCAGATTTTAAACTGATTCAAATTCCCAGGATTCAAAATGAATTTAAATCCACATATTTAACTTTGATTTTAAACTTTCTTTTAAAACCTTGATTTTAAATTCTTTATTTAAAATCCAACTTTATTTTAAAACTTAAAGATTTATAAATTTATTTGAAAACCAAACTCAGCCTTTGAATTTAAACCTAGTTTAAATTCTGTTTTCAGATTGTAAATAAAAATTTAAAATCTAGAAAAACAGTCAGGTTTTAAAAACCTGAAAAACCCACTTTTAAATATTTAAACCTTTAAGATTCAAAGTCACTTGAATCTATACTTAATACTAGATTTAAACTTATTTTTTTAAATCTACCTCATAATTTAAGTTCTATTTAAATTTGCTTTAAAAATTTCAAATTACAGACGGGTTTTATAAAAAACGTGTAATTTACAAATATAACCCGAGGCAAACAAACTTGCTTCGAGTCCTCACCCTCCATGCTTCGAGTAAAATACTCGGATGACTCAAGTCTACCCCGAGACCAACTCCACTGCACAAACAAAGTTCCTCAGAAAATCAAAATGCACGGTGCACATGCACCGTGACTCTGACAACCTCCAGCCGTCTACGAAGGCTTCGACACGTCGGCGACCATCTCCAGATCCATTCGCGACCACCAAAACTTCAAGATCAACTCGAAATCTAAATCGAGCTCCCAAAGCAAAACCTGGAACTCGAAAGCAACATCCCCTCAAAACCTGGCAACGCCTCATGCTCGACGCTCCAACCACCATAATATCAGCGACTCCGGCCACGCATTAGCCGACACTTCCTCTTCCATCTCCCAAAGTTGCGTGCAACTCGATGCACTATGGAGGTCGCGGAAATCAAAAATTCGACCACCATAAAATTTAGGTTTACCAACTAAAAATGCATGCCGCAGCCGCCGCCGTGGCCATGGCCACCTCCGACTATTTTTCCCATCACCACCATAGCTTCCTCTATCACCACGAGAAAACCCGACCCCCCTCATCGACGTGTTCGCCAGAATTTCCCAAAACAAAGAAACCCCAACTGCTCTTGAATTCTTGGTCTAAAAATTATAATCCTTGCTTTAAAAATCAAGTTAAGGTATCAGAATTCAGATTATATATTCGAATTCGAGAATTAAGAAATTTGAATTTTTGGTATATATGAAGTTTCCTCGGTTCTTTGATTTTCAGAGCTATTAACAAATTTTCTTTTAACTTACATATATGTTAAATTTTTAGTTTATGATAAAACAAACATCTTTTATTTATGCTATGTTCTATCAGTGATCAGATCAAGTGATGGACATTTAGTTTGTAAAATCTGGGTTAAAATAGAATAAAGAACATTATAACAACCTGCACACATTATGACCATTTTTCAAACATACTCAGAGAATTACATATATATAAACACACATATTCACAGCTACAGGTACCACAGATTTATACTTTAAATTGTTTTAAAAAAAAGTTACTCACAGTGATTTTTCCAAAAATAAGAACAGAGATTGACACAGACTTTGAAATTTTCTTGCTGAAACTTCTTTTGATTCTACGGTGGTTGTAGTTGATTTGTTTTGATGTTTAAGTTGAAGTTTTTAAGATGATAGTTACTTCAAAAAAAAATTAGCTTGAAGGAAACGAACTGAAATGAGGATTGATATATAAGAAAGCAAGTTACAGGGTGATTATTTTACTTGTACAATCATCAGAGATTTTTTTTGTTGGCTAAGCAGACTTTTGTTTGTACAATTAAGAGTAGAGATTTTTTTCTTTGTATGTTGGCTAATAATCTTGCTTCGGTGGCTGCATTTATTATGTTTGTCTTTTTTTTTATAAGCTTTTACTTATCTTTGTTCAAACTGGTATATACATACTAGTGTCTTTCTTTACAAGCTTCTCATGTTTTTCTTCTTTGTATATTAATACTTAGATTTTTTTTTGTAGCTAGATTTTTATATCGTTTCTTCTTTTGCAATCCATTGAATATGTTTACATTTTTCTTTTGTTTGTTCATACTTGTATATACAATTTTTCTTTCGCCTTATTACTTTATAGTATAAACAAATGTCTACTTTAATATATTGTTTAAATTTAGCTGTGTGTTACTTTATATTTTAAATTATCTAATATATATCTATTGCTGTTTCAAATTTAAATATTTATTTTGTTTAACTTAAATTCTTATTGTCCTGTTCCTCTATATACATATATTTTTATATTTTATTTGATTTACATTTTGCATTTATATATATATATATATATACATATACATACATATATTTAACTTTTAAAGGAATTGTTTTTAAAACTTAATTATACTCTGATAAAATAAACACACATATTTTATTTGAATTTGCAGAAACTCGAACCAATTTACCAATTGATTTCACCACTTTTATTTAAAAATTAAATTAATTAGAAATTTAAACTTGGCAAAAATCCGAGATCGTTACATATAAAATGTGTTAAGGGGGGTATGGTTAAAGCCTTAACACTATTTTAATAGAATACTTTACTTTAGATATTATTATAATAGCATATATTACTACATAGTACACAGTTCCTTGGATCTTTAGAGGATTGTTGTCACAAACATCCTTAAGTTACTTATATTTCAGCTGATATTTCACTTGAGTTGGATTTATTGAGATAAGAATGTTAATCATGACTCGAGTGTTTTGTGTTTTGCTTTACGCTTGGGTCAGACTGAGTGTTACAGCATTTGAGACTCACCTTTGGAGTTAGAACTTCGCTTGGAGATCCATATACATCTATTCAGCTTCCAGTTATTCAGTTGACTCCAGTAATATATTCTGATTTTGTATTTTGCTATTGTATTGAGATTTGTACGTATTTGAGACTTCTGTTGTATCTTGTTTAACTCTAACTACATATATAGTAGCCTCATGAACTACTATTTATTTGTTTCCGTTGCTTATTGTTATATTACTCTGTGTCTATGATTCTGTGATTATTTATTTACCATATATGCTGAGTTTTGCCAAATATAAATTAACAATCTGATATTTTGAGCAATTCAAGTCTGACATGTACGGATGAGAATGGTTGAAAATATTGGGATGTTACAAAAATAATTTTACAAATTCATACCAATAAATTTTTAATACTATCAAGATTTGAAAACAAAAGGTTTCTCACAAATTCATGCTAAAAGTCTAAAATTTGCATTTCTTCATTTTCTTTAAGATAAGGTTTTATACCTTACCATCTATTATTATTCAAACAACCAAGTGTTAAAAAAAATTATGGTCATCATTTATAACTTTGTACTAAAATATCCTTTCAATTGATATTTTAATTTTCTAACCAATGTATTTTCTTATATTGAATACATCATTTTATTAATCAATGCATCATATGTTTTCTTCCAATTAAGATATCTCCTTAATTAGAATTATTTACTCTACTTACTAAAATTACCATATGATATCATTATTTAGGTTCCTATAGGTTACACTTACATAACCAATTAAAAGCATAACAATATTCAATTTCACAAATACCAAATAATATAATGGCAGTGCCTTGCCATTTATTTATAATGAATGACTTTATCAACTGGCTATAGAGTTGACCAAATGGTCAAAATTGCCTCGTCATTGATCTCAACAATTACTACGGTTCGATGGCTATATTTATCATCTAAAATAAAAATTAATACTCAATCCTGTATTAATTTATTTTCGAGCTTTTATTTATTAGAACTCAATTAACCATGTCTGACTGTCTCATCATAGTGTTTAAGTAATTCCTATTGATAACGTTGATCAGGCGCATCAACCAGAATTCTTAAAGCACTCAATGGACAATTCAACACAAAAATCATTTTCTATATGATAAACATGCCTCTTATATAATTTTACAAAATATCTTTTATTTGCCTCAATAAAAAATCCAATTATGCTTATAAGTACATCTTCTATTAGAAAGATTTTCAATTTAAATTATTGCTTTCACTCATCATCATTTTTTACCAAAATCTCTTTTAATAATCTCATTTCTTACAAACAATCACTTTTATAATGCACCCATACAATTCACAAAACATTTTATACATATATACATGCGCGCGCACACACACACACATATATATCCAATTTAACCCTTGGTTTAATTTCACTTATGAATTAAATTTTGTTTTCTCAATTTAATCTCTTTAATACTTCTTGTGGTAGCCATACTTTAGTGATACCACAAATTCTTATTGAGTAAGTTTCTAATTCTCTATTATAATGTCTACTCAATATGAAATTATATTTTTAATTATTTTTTAATAATTACTTTTAAACATCTATGTAACTCTCAACCAAACAAACATTTATTAAAACAACTACTAAAGATGCTCAGCGAAAACAGTCCCACCGTTTTCGCTGTGCAACTCTGATCGCTCCAAAATTAGGACACATAATTTAAATCTAAGTCATCTAAGGGCTAATTTCTACTATTTTATAAATATTACTTTTGAGGAAAAGTGACATTTAAAATCTGATAATATTTCCAAAACTTATTATCTACCCCCAAGGACACGAAAAGATTAAAGGCATGATTAAGGATAACGGCGATTGGGGACTATGTTAACCCTTGTGTTATACTCCGATGTACTGTAATACGTGCTCTGTTCTGTGTTTATCATATCTTGTTCTGTGTTTTTCATATCTTGTTCTGAATCAACTTTGATACCAAGCTATGACTTCCCAACCTGAGACCCACGCCAACAGAGGGTATTATTGTGTAATACTATCTGCAAGTGTGGAGAATAGGGCTGGTTAGGAGCGACCATCGTAAGCTTTGTCCTAAACAAGTATTGAATATGTTGATTGGGTGTACTATATTATTATTTTATTTTACCTTTATCATGTGGATCTAAATACTCAATAAATTTTGAACACAAAACTACGGTGCTAATGGATCTATCCAGAACAAAACATAATAACAACAAGTATAACAAATCACAAAACAACAGATACATATACATACGTATACAGATACTTCATATGTACAATACATAGCGATACATAAACAGGTGGTTACACGGACATACATCATGTCCCAAAAGAATATACTTAAAGATCAGAGTACGCAAACCGACTAAATGACAAAACAAAACATGACAAAGTGTCCAAAAAGGATGATAAGATGAACCATAGCGAAAGTAGCAAAGTGGATATCAACAACGGGTGACTGACCTAAAATAACTCAATCTGACCCAAGTATATAAAATACATGGGTCGGTCTAGCTTAAATAAACTGATTAGAACATGTTTGGTGAAGTATAAGGATAATAGATGATAATTCTTCTCAATAGAGAAAAAGCAACAGCAACGTATATCAACTTATAATACACAAGATGGTAACAACTAAACGTCATATGAAGGTTTCATGAAAGAGGCAATATCAACAGCAATAATAGTTAAGTCACCTATAAATGCCTCATATCATCGGCATCAACAGCATCGTATATAAAAGGTTTCCCTCAACAACGGGAAGCTAGCCTCTAAGGCTAAGCCATGTATAACATCTCAATCAACAACAAAACAACAAGATGGAAACCACATCATAACACCATATAGGACATGTAAGGTCCAAACAATAACATAATGTATTCACCAGAAAATCTCTAAATAGCACATAGGCTATATATATACACACACAACTCCGACAACAACAATATGGTGAACATATGGAAAATAACAAAATCTAGAAACCAATAAGAATGAAATCTAAAAATAGCAATAACAACGATATGGATCCATAACAACAACTACACGTGCATATAATAAGTGCCCTCTCCCCCTCCCCTCCGGCCTTGCCAAATACTGTAATAGTTCGCTTAACAACGTTGGCCCCCCGGCCTGATGTATATACGTGCCCCCTCCTGGCCTAGCGCTACTGCCCCTCCCCCCAGGCCTAGTACTGGAAATATCAACATGCCTGAAGGCTCAACATAAAGTGTTACCAACTTCTAGATAGTAACCAAATTAGTGATAATAGAGTGTCCCACACCATATATTCTTACTTAACCATTTACTATAAGGTAGTTAATTTCACTCTTGTGCATGACCTCAATCGAACAATTCTGGAACTAACCGAAAAAGTAAACATATTTGTCACATACCACATGTTTTACTAAATTGTTTAAATCTCTTCCTCATTCACTTGAAGAGTGCACAAACATGCATTTTTATATAGAAAATACTCTGAGAAAATGGGTTTTTAAACGATTTTAGAAATTATTTGGAAATTGTTACTTTGAAATTCTCTTTATTATAGAGAATACGTATATATAAATAGCTTCAAATATAATTATAAATTTTTGTAAAACATTTATTTTGAAAGCTTTTTCATTTTAAAAATCATTTCGAAAACGGTTTACAAAACACGTGGTACGAAAATGGTTTAGAAAATCAACGATAATTCAATGAAATTAACATACGACAAAACCCAAATGAAACTGTCAATTCATAGTATGAATCGACGTTAATGTCGGGTTTCCTATTAGTAGGAGTTAGCCTTCTTGAACCATCTCAAAACAATGCTCAAAATCATCAAATCCAAAAACAATTCAATGGAAACAGCCCAAACTTTGCAAAAGAACACAGTCCTGTGAATTTTTTAGCCGGTTCGCCCCTTTTAAACCCACAATTTGAGAAAACATGAAATTTGTGGAAGATATCCTACGCTTTCCAAAACATCAAAAATTATCGAATTCTGATAAGCAATGAAAAATTTATGACTAACACAATTTTCAGATCTGAAGTTCACAACTGCTGTCATTTTTAGTCTCGAATCAGCGACACTAGAATGAACTTTCGACCATGTAAACATCAAAATTTAACAAAAGCCAAAATATAAAAGTTATAGCAGACAATCTAGGCTTTTCGAAACATCAAGAATGATCAAATTTGGACTTCAAACGAGAAAGATGTGCTCAAATTACCAACGACATTTAGCTCAGAAAATTATAGTTTTACAGTGACAGGGCAGCAAGTTTGCATCAGGTTTTTTGACCCTCTATGCTCAGAATTTTCGAAAGTGTTTAACATGAAAATTAACACACTCTTTTTAAGCTTTTTCTGAACTTCAAAAAAACTCTAGTTCTGATTTAAAATGAAAGAAATATACCCAATTTACTAACAATGATTCACAAATGGACAAGCAACAAAAAAAATTGAGATTTCTTACCTTGAAACCTCAATTTAAGCTAGAAGAGCGAGTTTTCAACTCACGTTAGGATATATTGGCAGCAATTTGAGAATTAGCAAGCAAAGATTGAAGCTTTAGGCTTGATTAGGAAGCTAGAAACCTGTTAGAAACATAAAAACAAACATGCAAACCAAAATAAGAGAGTTATAGTAACAATCTCTCAAATATTAGAAGATGGATGAAGTAATTTATGATTTTATAGAGATTACCTGTAGGAAATTTTAGTTTTGCAACCTTTCCTCTTGAATTTTTACTTGATTTTAGAGAGAATTAGACAAAATGAATTATAAAGAGGAAGTAATTTTTCTGGTTTTACGAAGAAGCTGAGAAGGTAAGTGAGTACGTACAGGAGTATTTTTTTTTCTTTTCTTAACCTTCTAGAAACCACTTTTTGGGTTTGGGTTTAGGTTTGGGTTTGGGTTTGGATCTAATCATACCCAATAAACCATGTGAGAATACTTAGGGAATTTTTAGGTTATGTAACATATTTCATCACATTTATTAACAAACTTTCACTAATTCTATCACTTAATTCACCAAATATTTAACATACTTCATGTTTCTAACTTTATAAAAATGTTTAACAACATATAAAATTTATTTTAGCTATTAAAAATAATTTCCAAATTCTATTTTTATTCAAATACTTTAATTTGCACCATAATTTACACAAAACATTAATTTTTTTTTAACAACAAAAATTACGCAAAAATCATTTCCTTCTTCATATTAACACAACATACCATGTTAAAATTATTTTTACACCCAAATATTACTTTTAAATAAAATTCCACATTTTTATTTACGCTATTTACCATATTAAATTTTAATACATCATTAAAATTAACAAAACAACTATTTGACCATTATTTCCATAGTTATTACATTCTACCAAAATAAAACCATTCAATGTCTATTATTAAAAATAACTTAATAAAGTTTTCAAAACTTTATTCTCTCCATTTTATATTTATTGACAACAAACAAATGTTGAATTAATTGCTGTTATCTTTTATTTAATTAATTCATCACCAAATTAACTTAATTTTATTATCCACGTTTAATTTCTAACCAAACCATCTTAATACCATTTTATTTCACCAAGTGCTCATTGTCCATTATAAAATAAACAATTTTTAACAAAATTGTACATCTCCAAATTTATTTTATTCCTCTATTTTAAATTATAACCATCGTTATAATTTATTTTCACAAGTAATCACAAAACCAGGGTTGTTACAAATCAAGTCCCGATTGATGGTATAGAGGCTAGAGAACCCTTCATTCGTGAACTTGTGATGTCAACAACTGAGCACTGAGTGGGAAGTGTAGTTGGAATGGTAGTTGTGATGGTGTTGGAAAAAGGAACCAGGGCCGATGTCAAAACAAGATTGTCTTCTCTGGGTTTCTTAGAAGGAGGTTCGGAAGAAAATCATGAGCCATCCAAATCCTTGCACTTTTGAGTTTTGTCCAACAAAAAGGCATATCCAAATCCTTGCACTTTTGAGTTTTGTCCAACAAAAAGGCATCGTCAATCATGATAGTCAAGTGTTGAGATAACTTTGAAAGTAGGAGGCAGAGGTGGTTTGCGAAGGATCTTTGCTCAATGACAAAAGAGCTGGATCAACTAAGCTAATGTCTAAAATAATAATAATCGTAAATAATCAAGTAAATAATAAAAGAAATTGATATACCCCATACTAAAATTAAAAGGAATAGAACCTACTGAATATCTAGGGCTCTAAGAGGATGAGTGCTGGATTGGAGAATTGATCGAAAAGATATCTATCTTCGTGATGATAAGAGATGAAGTGCCATACATGTTCCTCATTATTAAAAGATGATATTCCAGAACTTGATGTGATGGTTGAATCAAGGAATACTTTTTGAGCTTCTCTTTGGTAAGGAGTCTCGATCAACTCCTTGAGAATTTATTAGCATCCCCTAGCTTGTCAATTTTCAATTGAACTTTAAGATCAACCTCTTTCAAAACATGGTCTGAAAAATAAAAGTCAGCATATTGCGACAACAATATGATAAGTAAAATATATGTTCGACAATGTACTTGGAAGGGAGAATTTTCCAGAAATCTCAAGAGAGAAGCATTTCATATAGAAGAACCGATGGCTCTAGTCTTTGGTTTTATTGACATAATCAAAAATCAACCCGCTGCTAAGAAAATAGAGGTAGTAAATAGGACCTTTAGGTTAGTACTTGACATTTTGAAGGGCGTTGAGTGAACATAAAGTCGATGAGGTCAACTTCTCATGCTCGAGCTTCTTGAATAACACATAGAGGGAGTGAATGTAGGTGTAGTGGTTTGGGTGAGTTGAATGTGAGATCCCAAGGAAGGATAGAGTCCTGGTGATGATATCATTGAAGGGAAGGTGTCATGAATGACGGATATGGATGGGAGTAAAGGAAAATAAAATCCCTCAAGGTGGTATCGATTCTGCCAGAAGGACTAGTGACTTTGTTTTTGTGATATCCCGGAATTTTTGGCAATATCAATTTAATAATCTATATTAAAATTGATATTGATTTGATAATTTTGTTAATAAATTTTAATTGATTTAATAATCTTCCTTTAATAAATATTTAATTGGTAGGATTTATCTTTTAAAAGTTAATAAATTAATTTCTATTTAAATGAATATATTGTAAATAAATAATCTTGGCATAAATTTAATAAATGAATCTTGATTTCAAATTCTAATATATATATTTAATAATTTGGAAATTTTTATTTAATTTAATATTAACTTTTTCAAAGCTATTTAATAAATAACATATGGTTTTAAATTGTTAAGGTAAGTGTGAATTGTTTAAATTGACTTTAGTTTAAGTTTAAATTTAAATTAATTAACAAAAAGGTTTGTTTTGTTTTCTTTTTAAAATATAACTTAATAAAATAAGTAATTTATTAATAAAGACATAATTTCTTTTATAATTATTTTAATTAGATAATGAGTTATTTTTAAACAATATTAATAATATATTATTTTTACAAATAGATTTTGAGTAAAAATAGAATTGTTATTTCAAATATAATTTGTATATATAACTTGATTTTTAAATATTAGATTTTTGAATTTGATTTGAATTTGAATATAAAGTTTTGAAATCCAAAGTATAGATTTTAAATTGTTTTGGATTTCTAAATATATGCAAAAGCTTTTATTTATAAGTATAATTGGTTTTTATTTCTTTTAAAAAAAATTCTATACATATAAAATACTAATTAACTAATTAATTAGGCATAACTTATATATTAACATTTAAATTAAATACTTTAAAAAGGACATGTGTTGTTTTCCTAAGCTTCATATAACAAGCGTTAAGAGATAAACATTCCAATTTGACAAACGTTAAGATAATTTACATGTGTCCTTATTTATTTTCATTTTTTTTATTATATTAAATCCCAAAATTCACTTATATAAATACATTTGCCTCTCGCCTTTCTTCCTTTTTCTATCTTCATAATTCAAAGTTAGAAACAAAAATGAGAATAACTTATAACCATTTCCAAAATCAGTTTACAAACTCAAATTAAACTCTTCATATCAAAATCTAAATCCCTGTAATTCATTTCAAAATGCAAAGCCTGCAAATCATCTTTCCTGTAACATTTTCAAACATGCAAAACCTGTTCTCATGCAAATCAAACTCCTCGTATAAAAGATCAAATCCCTGTAAACAAATCCTCAGTTCAAACATGAAATCCATTTCCCTGTAATTCACTTCAAAATGCAATCTGGAAATTGATATTGCATGCAAATCTGCACATCTTCAAACCCAGGGCAACTGCAGTTTTAAACCAAGCCTGCCTGCATTCATCTTTCAACCTGGGTATATCAAAAGGAAGTTTGCAATTCAAGTTTTAAATTCAAAACAAGTTGAATCTGGAAATCATTGAAGTTGTTTGCAAGTTTTTAAAACAAGCAACTTAAGTTTTAAATTAAAATCAAAAGGGCAATGCAGTTTTAAAGTATCAAAAGCTTTTCAAAATAGAAGCTCTCTTTTCTTCAAAATCAGGTGAGTAACTTTTAAATTTTAAAACATAATTAGGTTGCATGCTAGTATTGCTGATTATAAATAAATATTACATGTGTATATAGGTAAAAATCTGATGTGAATATTTGATTGTGTGCACACTATATATATATATATATTGTGCTCTGTCTTGTTTCTAGGCTCAATTTTTATTTAAAAATCCTTATCACATGATCTAGTGTTTGATAGGATCTGATTATCAAACAAATGTTGTTTGATTTAACCTAGATTTATGTTTA
The DNA here is from genome assembly GCA_030765085.1 of Allium cepa. Classification (NCBI taxonomy): domain Eukaryota; kingdom Viridiplantae; phylum Streptophyta; class Magnoliopsida; order Asparagales; family Amaryllidaceae; genus Allium; species Allium cepa. The sequence continues at coordinate 125,991,285 of CM060939.1, forward strand.
AAAAATTAAATTAGACAAAATAAGGGATGTTGACTCTGAAAGTATTAAAACATCAGTGTATGTCGATATAAATCAAAAATTCAAATTGTGTAATTTAAAATTCAGTATTATAAATCGAAAACATCAACTAAATCATGATTTTTAACACTAAAATCTGGATTTTTAGAAATAAAATGAATGTACAGTTCTTGTTTGAACTGAAAATGGACTTTTGGGGTTTTCTGGTGATCTATGTATCTGGAGGGGATGGGGTTCTTCGAGATGATGGAGGGGTGTTAGTAGTTGATGGGAAAAATACTGGATGGTGTTGAATTTCGGTGAGGAGGTTGCCGTAGTGGGAGATCTTCTGGAACCCTAGTTTTAACTAGGAATGATGAATCGATCACCATGACAGTTTGGGTTGATCGAGTGCTTCAAATCTTTGGGTAGTGCTAGCTTGGCCATAGTCGAAGTCGATGCCGGAGTTTCAGAATCTACGGTGGTTGGAGTTGTGAAGACGAAGTGATTTCAGGTTTTGGGTTGGTGATGTTCAATTTGTTCCAATCTTTGGAATTAGGCGCTCGATTGTGATTTCTGGGTGTTGGACACGATTTGATGATCGTGGTGGGTTGCAGAGTTGATTTCTGATGTGTTGCGATCAACGTTGATGATCAATGGTGGCCGGAGCCACCGTGCATATGCACGGTGCGCTTCCTTCAAATTCTGGTGATGTTGGGTTGGCCAGAGATTTTATTCTCGAGTTGCTCGAAGTTGTTGGGTAGTGTGCTCGGGGAGGTTGGGTTTTGAACTCGAAGCATTTTGGGGGTGCCTCGGGTTATACATTGTTTATAGGTTTTAAGAAAACCTAAAGTGTTTGCTTTAAAATTTTAAAAACTGAAGTTATTTTAAAATGAAACGCAAGAGTTTTAAACTAAGTTTTAAATCCAAGTTTAACATTTGGAACTCAAGTTTAAGTGTAAATCTCAGATAAAAAAAAAAGTTTTAAACTTGAATTGTTAAACTACTTTAAAATGATTAAGTGGTTTAAATTTTTTAAAAAATGAAGTTTTAAAAATGTGAGTAAGTTTTAAAGGTAGTTTAAATCTGGAAATCAAAGATTTAAATATGTATTTCAGTTTGAAATAAAAGAAGTTTTAAATTTGAAGGTTTAAACAACTTTGTATGTTAAAGTATATTTTAAAATTATTTGAATTTAAAAATGAATTTGGTTTAAACTCTTATAAATTTCTTTTTTAAAACAAGCATTTCTTTACCATGTAATTTAAAAGGTTTAAATTGTTTAAACTTTGTTTAAGTTAAATTGTATTCATTTTAAATCTCATATTTGAAATGAAATTTTAAAGTAAATTCAAAAGTAAATTGTTTTCCAATGATTTTGTTAATGAAAATTTAGTCATAATTAAGAATGTTTTTATCTTAAAATTAAATTAAGATTTAATAATTTGAAATTAATTAAATTAATGAGGTAATTAAGGAATAATTAGTTAATTTAATTAATTAATGATTAGGGATTAATAAATAATTGATTAAGGGTTAATCAATTTGTAATTAAAGATCATTAATTAGATAATTAAAGATTATTAATTAATGATTAAAGAATTATTAATTAAGCAATTAAGTTATAATCAAGGTTAATTAATCAAGTAATTAAGGATTAATTAAGTTACAGTTAACACTTAATTAATTAAATAATTAGAGATTAATTAATGGATAATTAATGATAAATTAATTGTGATTAACAATGGTTAATCTAAGTTAAATATTTATTGGAAGTAATTAAAGAATGGTTAATGAAGGTCATTAACTAGGATTTTAATAATTAATTAACGTGATTAATTTTAATAATTAATTAGATTAATTAATTTAATGATAATCATTTGTGAATTTTTTAAGAATAATTACTTCATGGAAGTAATTAAAGAATTAATTACTTAATGCAATTAATTTAGTTTAATGTGATTGTTTAAATGGATTAATTAAGTTTAATTAATTTAAACACTAGATGATTTGATAATATTACTTAATGTAATTAATTGAGTTTAATGGGATTAGTTTGAATTAATTAATTAAGTTTAATTAATTTTAAACACTGAATGATTTGATGATAATTACTTAATGTAATTAATGGATGGTAATTACTTAGTGAAGTAGTTAATGGTAATTATTGAATGTAATTAATGGAAGATGATTTAAGAATGGAAGTAATTTGAGTATAATTACTTTGTAATTAATCAAGGGATTAATTATGGATAATTAATTAGGAATAATTAATTTATTTGATAAAGTAATTAAGGGTAACTAATTACTGAAAGTGGTTAATCAAGAGGGATTAATAATTATGGTTTAATTAAGATTAATTACTTAAGGTAATTAATTTAAATAAAGTAATTAACTAATGTGATTAAGGATCATTAATTTATATAATTAATGATGTAATTAAGGATTAATTAATTAAGATTAATTAATCAATAATAAGTGATTAAGAGTAATTAATTAATGTAATTAATTGAGGATTAATTATAATTAATTAATTAATTAAGCAATTAAAGGTTAATTACTATTTTTGGTTAAGGATAATTAATTTGTGAAATTAATTAAAGGACAATTACTTGAAAGTAATTAAGGATAATTAATCAAGGGTGATTAATTAAGGCGATTAATTTGAATGATTAATTAATTGATTTGTAATCGATTAAATGGTTGTGTAAGCAAGATTTTTTTTAAGATAAAGGAATTAATTTAATTCACTTTAAATTAATTAGAGATGGAAGTAATTAATTTAATTCATTTTAAATTAATTATAGATGGTGTGATTAAGTAAATCTTTGCTTATGTATGAATGGATGATATTGATTGCCTTGAATGGTTTGTTATCTCAGAAATGAGATAAGTAATGCGGTGTGATATGAATGCTTTGGTTGCATTGTGATGATAATATGGATTATCTATTATGATGATAGTATGGATTATCTGTTTATAATGATAATATGGATCATCTATTTATAATGATAATGTTGATTATCTATTGTGATTTGTGAATTATCTATCTGTGTGTATATAGATAATTGAATTGAATTGTTTTAAACTTTAAAGCAACTTGGCCTTAAAAGACACGTTTTGGATTTCGATGAGACCGGGATCGGATTTCCAGATTTGGATATCCGAAAACCACATCGATCCAAATTAAGCGTTAGGTCGTAAATCTCAAGTGAAGATAAAGATTCAGAGTGCAAGGGTTATCGTCGTTAACTCTAAGGGTGATTCCAAAATGAGTGTAACGAGATAATGCCTTCGGTTTCGTTCGAACCGGAATGAACTTGTATGGATTGAATGCTTTCAGCACATCGTCAGGTGGACGATGAGCATTCTAAGTGATGTGTTCTATAAAGGTAATCGTAGCCTCAAGCCTCATCAACCGGGAATGGCTAAAACAAGGGAGGTGCAGCAAGGCTAAGTGGGTCATGCCTAAGTAGGACGAGATTTTCCCCTGTCTAGAGGTCCATTTTATTTCGGCTGTGTGGGCAGTTGTGAGCTCCAACTGCCGGGGTTGTCTTGTTCGGGACTGTCCAGCAAGGGACGGTTTTGGCCTTGTGTTGCAGAGGATTGGGAGTAATCCTCGGTACGTTGATCTAGGCCACGTATTGTGACGGTAGGTACCCTAGTAGCCCTGCCATTGTATGGAATCCAATCTCCAATAAGTGCCATACGTATTAGTTGTGCCCAACTATGCTGGAACTTGAGATGTAAGCATTCCAGCTATTTTTGTATTTTACATGAAAACCCTAGACCTATTATAATATCACTGGTTTCCTATCAAATGTTTTGGTTAGCGTAAGGTAAAAACTTTTCCATGTTTATGTGTGGAAAGTCTTATGTGATACCTTTTGTTTTCAAAGGTTTTTCAAAAGTTAAGCAACCTTAACCTGTTACTCACACCAGACCCATGTATAACCTGGAGTTTATCTTTTGTTTTTCTTAAACTGTTGGGTACTCAAATTTTTACGAGTAGCCAAGGGATTCAGGTTAGCTTCGACGAATTGTGGAGGAGCAATGGAGCAGGAGGCTTCAGCGTGTAGATATATAGAGTTCCACTGTGTTTGATTTCTCTGAGTAGATTCCTTGTCTTGTATTGAGTTGTATAACTAGACAGGTGTTTATAACTGTCTAATACGTGTTGTATAATCTGTGTAACCCTGGTAATGGTTGTAAACAATGTAATATTTATGTTATTAATATAATTTATTCGTTCCGCTGTTAATATTCTGATGTTGTTTCCTCTTTCTTGTTCTTTCTTTTCTCTTTTCTATCCCTTTCTTTCTTCAAGATGATATGATTTTCTATGGTGAGAAAGTCGGGTCGTCACATTTGGTATTAGAGCGCTAGGTTGAGTGAATACCTAGGCTTTGGAGTGATTTCTATCTTGAGAAAGCGTATTTGTAATATATATATATACATATATATATATATATATATATATTTCTACCTATCTGTTGGGTTATCTGTTCAGGTTTTCCAATATAAGTTATAAAGGTAGATGTGGTAGTGGTGTGTATCTCAACTACCATTGGCTGGAGTTTGAATGTTTGAGGTTGGAAGTGTATCTGTCGAGACTGTCGACCTAATACCGTCTCGAGTAAGTTTGCAGTGGTGTGCAGATTTCATCGATCTTTGAAGGAAACCTGTTAAGGTTCGGAGTCTATCTTTGATGTTTGGATGAGTAGAGTTTGGATCTGTCGGTTAGGCAGAAGTGAGTGATGGTATCTTGATACCTCATAAGGTAGTAGCTGCGTGATGAGATGCAGTGATTATGGATGTTTGTGAAAATATTTCTTTGGAACAAGTTTAAGGAAGTAGGTCTGCATCGGTGATGTGGCTGTGTTCAGCATGGTGTTTCTGTTTGGTTTGAGGTCCGAGTTTCTCGAAGAGCTTTGGATTAGGAAGTCTTTGGCTTCGGTGTCAGCAATGCAGCTCGGAGTGTTCTGTGTTGGCAGGAAGTTTTCTGGCTGAATAGTTTTTCTGTAACAACCCGCATATTTATCGATTTAATATTTAAATATTTTATTTAAATATTTTGTCGATACTCGGAATTTAGTCCGAAAAGCTACTTTTTGCATACGGTCGAATTAGGACTTGGGACCACTTCCATTGAGTTCAAAATGACGTTTGCGATCTTTTAAGTGTAAACTTTGATACGTTTGGAGTTAGAGGAATTTTGCCACTTTTTACTTAGGGCTTAGGTTTGGGCTGAGCCCAATAACCCCACTTATTTATTCAGTCCCAACTCTACTCCAACTCTTCATTACTTCATTTCTAATTCCTAGTGCTCAAGCTTTAGCAACAATGGTGAGTGGAATGGGAAATTAAAACTCCAAACCCTAGTTTTCTTTTGCAAATCAAACTCTAGCTCCAAACTAATAGAAGAACCCATTGGTAAGCCTTCTCTTCTTCTTCTCCAACTCATTCTCTTATCAATTTCAGAAATTCCTAAACCTAATTTTGGGAATGTTCTTCTTTTAAAGCTTAGAATCAAGCTTCTTGAGTTGGATTTGAAGAGTGGTTGATTCTCCTTTGCTTTCAAGCTTCTTCTTCATTTGTTTGGGTTCAAAGGTGAGATTTTTATCTCACATCTTAGTCTATAATTATCTTCGATTGTTAGGTATGAATTCCTAACATTTATTCTTGTGCAATTGATTTTGGTTTGGATTGATTTGGTGTATATTCCAATTTTTGGTGTTTTGAAATCAAAATCTATGAAAATCCTTTTATGGATATTTGGACATTGATATTTGAGGTGTATCGAAGAGCCGTTAAGGCTGGGTTGTCGCTTGGCGTAAATCCTTAGTCGTTGTCGCTCGATCGATCACTTCCGGTATTCGTTTGGCCATTTTTGGTCTAGGTTCAGGGAATGCCCTGAACCCCAATTTCAGACGTCTGAAACATTAGATTCAGACGTCTGAATATTATACTGGGAATTTTTATTCCCCAGTATTCAGACGTATGAATCTATATTTCAGACGTCTGAATTGGTTCATTTGGAACCAGAAAGGAAATAGGCTAAAAAGTGCCTATTTCAGACGTCTGAAATCAATGATTCAGACGTCTGAATTCTGTTTTGGAAAACTTTTGGTTTTCCAGATTCAGACGTCTGAATCCTTGATTTCAGACATCTGAATCTGCAGTCTTTTGCCTATTTGGCTATTTGCTTGAGAATTCCAACTTTAATCGATTCGTGTTGATTCCCTTTTGTTATTATCACTTATTATCGACTTTGATGACATTTTCTTCGTGATTTTTGGGAATATCCATTTTGATGGATTCAGTATCGATTTCTTTGGATTTTATTCACGTCTTCGAATGTGAATTTTGATGATTGATTGTTTCTACAATCATTTATATGATTTGTCACTTTAAAAATATAAAGGTTTCAATACTAGTAGTAAATATCAAAACTCTTTCATTAAAACGATTTCAACACTATTTTATTACAAAGCTCGTTTCTTAAACCGTTTTTCAATCTACTAGCATATACAAACCTTTACCTCATTCGTGTGATAAATCTAATTAAACGGCTTAGTAAAACAAGTGGTATGAAACGCTTGCGTTTACTTCGTCGGTTAATTCTTGGACTTGTTCGATTGAATCTCTTGTGACAATTTTCTAGTGGAGATCTATAATTTGTTCGTAAATATTTAAGTTAAGCTATTGGTTATGGGACATGAAGCTAAGCTCATATATTTACTAGCTTACTGTAATTGACACTTCTTGATGATCATGACGACCATTTTTGTGATTTAGACTAGCAATTGTGCGATGTCTCTTTGTCTGCGAGGGAGACTAAGCCCCGTTTCAGTGTGATTTCGACTCACACATGTGGGGCAGCTCCCCATGGTCTTCGGGCCGTTCGTGTGTCAAAAATTAATGGCTAGCTACCATGAGATAGCGTCTCGTTCGTGTGATACATATGTTGGTGAGTTTTCATGCTCCCGTTCGTGTGATAGGCCTCCCCCTTTTATGATTTCTCGATTTCGTGTGTTGAATTCTGGAATTTATGCTTCACCAATTTTAGTGATTTCATTGATATGATTTATCAATTTTTGTGCATTGGTGAATTCGTGTGTCATTGACTTGTTGTGAATACAAGTTTTGGGTATGAAACCTTTTTTGATCTTTGTGAAGATTCTTGTGGTATTGAACGATCTTTTGTTGATCATCATTTGCATGCTTATAGTAGTATGCCATTATGGATATTATATGTTTATGCCATATCTTTTACTTTATATCATGTCATCTGATATTTATAGCTAGACTGATCCGTTTATTATTTTCTTATAAATAATACTCGGGTCAGACCGAGATGTTACAGGTGCTTCTGTTTGACTCCTCTTCTGGGATTTGCTACTCTGACTTTTGGCTAACTATTTAGATTAGCAGTTTTTGTTGTATACACTTGAGATATAGACTCATAGTTGTATTCTTTTGTATAGCACGTGTTGCTATTCTTTTGTATTATTGTGGATCTTTTTGACCACTACTCTGATATACACTTTCATGTGTTAGTTATATATTCATATCTTCTTCCGCCTTTGTGATATGAATTATTTGTGACTGATTTGTGTTATGTTTATTTCTATATTTGTTTCCGAAGATTATTATAGCTACTGTGTAGTAGCTTTGTGTTTGTATCGTTATGTCGGATTTCCTCTTGAAATAAAATGCATGTTATACTATCTGACATATCGGTGCTCGCGCAAAGCAATTATACGGATGGTCGCTCCTCAACAGCCTTATTCTCCGTGCTAGTTGACAGCATTACACCGTAGTGTTCTTGGCTAGCGTGGGTATAGAGGTGGGGCGACACGGCTTGGTATCAGAGCCAAACTTCGGAACAATGTAGAATAACTTAACAAGGATCATCGTCCTAAGTCCACCTTAGGAGTTATGTCTTAGGATTAATTCGAGTCATCGTACCGAATTCATCCTATGTCCTTTATGATTCCTTGTTTTATCTAGCAAGATTGCTTGATATTCATTAGTGAATAATCTTCTTCTTTCTCTTCTTTCTTTCTTAAGGAAGAGAAATGGTTAGACCAGGTCGTCCCAGAGCTGGACCATCTAGTGCTCCACCCCAAGATGGAGTTTTTATGACTAGCCAGCAACTTCTTGACCTTGTCACAGATGCTCAAGCAGCTGGTTCTAATCCGAAACCTACTCACCCTAAATCTGGGTTTGCACGTTTGTGCAATGATTACACCAACCTGGGTGGGAAGCCATTTTAAAGGTTCTGAAACTATCATCGAGGTCCAGGCTTGGTTGAGGACCTGCGATCGGATCTTCATTCGCGTGAATCTCGTCGATCTTCACCGTGTTCAGGTGGCTTCCAGTATGCTCCTAGAGAGAGCATTGGACTGGTACGAACTTCTTATTTCTGAGATTAATGAAGCGGATCTCACCTGGGAGCAATTCCGGGAACGCTTCGAATTAAAATTTGTGCCAGAAGCAGAGAAAGTGACATTGGCTCGACGTTTCATAGACCTTGTTCAGGGTGAAGCCTCCGTGACTGATTATGTTGCATCCTTCGAATATCTTTCCAAATACGGGGTTGAATACGTTAACACCCCATTGAAGAAAAATCGGAGATTTGTTTATGGCTTGAACAAGAGTCTCAAGAAGCCATTACTTCTAAAATTAGAAGTTTCTTTTGATCAACTGATTGATATCGCTCTTCGTCTTGAAGAGGCGGATAAGGAAAGCGATGTTGAAATTGTGGGTGCCAAACCAAACTTCAACAACAACAAAAAGAGGCCAAACAAATTCAAGGGTCCTTATCCCAACAAAAAGGGTAAGCAAGCAACTCTTGCTGCAAAGTCTCCTTCTCCTAGTAGTGGGAAATGCTTCAATTGTGGTTCGAAGGACCATTACGCGAATAAGTGTCCAAAGTCCCTCTCTTGTCGCTACTGCAAAGGTCCCGACCATGTTATATCTTCATACCCCAAACTTGAGGGCAAGAAGGAGGGAAAGTTAAATGTTGCTCAAGCCGCTGGCAACACATCTCGTAATCAAGGTATGTCTCATTCTATCCTTGATGGCATTATTATATTTCGTGATCAACCTATTCGAGTTGTTTTTGATACGGGAGCATCCCATTCTTTTATATCAAAAGAGCTTGTTGATACTTTTTCTTTAAGTGATGTTGCTTTAATGACTTCTTTGAGAATTGCGAATCCGGTTGGTGGATCCGCAACGCTTAGTTTGCTTTGTAAATATGTGGAGATTATTTTATGTGATTTCTCTTTCCTAGCCGATTTGCATGTCATGCGTTATTTAGGCTTTGGGATGATTTTGGGAATGGATTGGCTTAACCGTTATGAAGCTCATATCCTATGTCCTGAGCGGACTATTCATCTTCGACATCCTCAATCTGTTAAGCAAATTTCTATTATTCTCAAAGATTCGGATTCCACTTTATCTGCATCTTTATATTCTTTAAATCCTCGTGATGATGATAATGATGATGAGGAGGACATCATTTCTCTTATTCACGTTGTTCGTGAATTTTCCGACATATTTGAGCCCGTTTTAGGATTGCCACCTAAGCGAGCAATTGAGTTCAGAATTAATCTTACCCTGGAGCTCAACCTATTACTCGTCCTCCTTATCGTTTGTCCAATAAAGAAAATGAGGAGATGCGCATACAATTATCCGATTTGGAAACGAAGCAATTTATTCGCTCTAGTTCCTCGCCTTGGGGAGCTTCGACTATTTTCGTGAAGAAATCCGATGGTACACTTAGACTTTGCGTTGACTACCGCAAGCTTAATGATCTTACTATCAAAAATAAATATCCTTTACCTCGGATTGATGATCTATTTGACCAACTTAGCGGTGCTAGAGTCTTTTCACAATTGTACTTGGCTACCGGTTTTCATCAGCTTCGTATTGCAGAGGATAACATTCCTTTGACATCGTTCCGTACCCGTTATGGATCTTATGAATGGCTTGTTATTCCATTTGGTTTAACAAATGCTCCGGCTTATTTCGTTGACCTTATGAATCGAGTTTTCAAAGATTTTCTCGATCGATTTGTTCTCATCTTCATTGATGATATTCTTGTGTATTCAAAAAACGAGGAGGAACATGAGAAACATCTTCGGATTGTATTGGAAACTCTTAGGAGTAATCAATTAAAGGCGAAATTTTCTAAATGCCACTTTTGGCGATCTCGTGTAAAGTTTCTCGGTCATATTATTTCTGAATCCGGAATTTCCGTGGATCCTTCAAAGATTGAAGCGATTCAAGATTGGAAGAGACCGGAGAGTGTGACAGAGATTCATAGTTTTCTCGGATTGGTGGGCTATTACCGTCGTTTCTTTAAAGACTTTTCTAAGATTGCCGTGCCTCTTACTGGCTTGACTAAGAAGGGAGTTAAATACATTTGGTCGGACAAATGTGAAGCCTCTTTTCAGAAATTGAAAGAACTCCTTTCCGATGCTCCTATTCTTGTTATTCCCGAAGGAAACCAAGATTTTATTGTTTATACCGATGCTAGTCGCATTGGTTTGGGTGCCGTTCTTATGCAAAAAGAACATGTTATTGCTTATGCTTCTAGGCAATTGAAGCCGGCCGAGACTAGATATGCCACACATGATTTAGAACTCGCGGCTATTGTTTTCGCCCTTCGAATTTGGCGTCATTATCTATTGGGAGAGAAATTTATTCTTTATATGGATCATAAGTCTTTGAAATATTTATTTTCTCAAAAGGAACTTAATTTGCGTCAACAACGTTGGCTCGAGTTCCTTGCTCCTTATGATCTTGATATTCTTTATACCCCCGGTAAGGGTAATCGTGTCGCCGATGCTCTTAGCCATAAGCAACAAGCAGTTGTTTCTATGATGATATCTGAATGGAACGATCTCGAGATCTTATCCACTTGTGAGATTCGAGAGCGCGTATCCGATTTATGTTCATCTTTTGTTTTATGTAGCCTAGAGGCTCATCCTTCTCTTTTAGACCGCATTCTTGAAGCTCAAAGGCTAGATCCCGAATTGGCTCCTCTTGGCCAAAATATTAAGGATAAAATTGATATTGAAGGCTTGAAAGACTTTGATATCGATTCTCGTGGCGGCATTCGGAAATTTGGTAGACTTATCGTACCAAATATTGGAAATCTTCGTAAAGATATTTTACAAGATTCTCATCATTCTAAATTTACCATTCATCCCGGTAGTAGTAAAATGTACGCGGATATGAAGCGGCTTTATTATTGGGAGGGAATGAAATATGATATTGCTAACTTTGTTAAGCGTTGCATGACTTGCCAACTCATTAAGGCCCAACATCAAAGGCCCTGTGGGTTATTACAACCTTTAGAAATTCCAATTTGAAAGTGGGATCAAATTTCCATGGATTTTATTGAAGGCCTTCCCCGTTCTCGTTCGGGTCATGATAGCTTATGGATGATAGTTGATAGACTTACTAAATCCGCCCATTTTATTCCTGTTCGGTCTAACCGAACCGTTCCACTTTTGGCCAAGCTCTTTGTTAAAGAGATTGTTAAATTACATGAAGTTCCTACTTCTATTGTTAGTGATCATGATCCATTGTTTACTAGTGGATTTTGGAAGAGTCTTCAAAAAGCTTTAGGAACGAAGCTTAATTTTAGCACCGCTTATCATCCTCAGTCCGATGGACAAACCGAGCGTGTGAATCAAACTCTTGAAGATCTTCTTCGTGCTTGTGTGCTTGATTTCGGTGGAGGCTGGGAAGATCATATTCCTCTTGTTGAATTTTCCTATAATAATAGCTTCCAATCTAGTATTGGTATGGAACCTTTTGAGGCACTCTATGGAAGGCCATGCCGATCTCCTTCTTGTTGGCTTGAGGCCGGTGAGAAGCTGGTTTTAGGTCCAGATTTTATTCGGGATTCCACAGAGAAAATTGGCCTTATTCGACGTAGGATGAAAGAAGCCCAGAGTAGACAAAAATCCTATGCCGATAACCGGAGAAGGAGATTAGAATTTTCTGTTGGAGATATTGTTTTTATTCGTGTTTCACCTATGAAAGGTGTTGTACGTTTCAGTCGGTCGAGAAAGTTAGCACCTCGATATATTGGGCCATTTCCTATCACTGAACGTATTGGTTCAATGGTCTTCAAATCCTAAGGATTGTTCTTGGGAATCTAGAGAGTTCATCGAGCGAACGCATCCTTACTTACTTTCTCATGCTCTTTAAGGTGAACTTCTTACTTCAAAATTCTTTTGTGTCAATATGCTTTTATGGTTGTTACTATATATCTTCTCTTAAATATTGCGAGAACACAATTTCTTTAAGGAGGGGAGTCTGTAACAACCCGCATATTTATCGATTTTATATTTAAATATTTTGTCGATACTTGGAATTTAGTCCGAAAAGCTACTTTTTGCATACGGTCGAATTAGGACTCGGGACCACTTCCATTGAGTTCAAAATGACGTTTGCGATCTTTTTAAGTGTAAACTTTGATATGTTTGGAGTTAGAGGAATTTTGCCACTTTTTACTTAGGGCTTTGGTTTGGGCTGAGCCCAATAACCCCACTTATGTATTCAGTCCCAACTCCACTCCAACTCTTCATTACTTCATTTTTAATTCCTAGTGCTCAAGCTTTAGCAACAATGGTGAGTGGAATGGGAAATTAAAACTCCAAACCCTAGTTTTCTTTTGCAAATCAAACTCTAGCTCCAAACTAATAGAAGAACCCATTGGTAAGCCTTCTCTTCTTCTTCTCCAACTCATTCTCTTATCAATTTCAGAAATTCCTAAACCTAATTTTGGGAATGTTCTTCTTTTAAAGCTTAGAATCAAGCTTCTTGAGTTGGATTTGAAGAGTGGTTGATTCTCCTTTGCTTTCAAGCTTCTTCTTCATTTGTTTGGGTTCAAAGGTGAGATTTTTATCTCACATCTTAGTCTATAATTATCTTCGATTGTTAGGTATGAATTCCTAACACTTATTCTTGTGCAATTGATTTTGGTTTGGATTGATTTGGTGTATATTCCAATTTTTGGTGTTTTGAAATCAAAATCTATGAAAATCCTTTTATGGATATTTGGACATTGATATTTAAGGCGTATCGAAGAGCCGTTAAGGCTGGGTTGTCGCTTGGTGTAAATCCTTATTCGTTGTCGCTCGATCGATCACTTCTGGTATTCGTTTGGCCATTTTTGGTCTAGGTTCAGGGAATGCCCTGAACCCCAGTTTCAGACGTTTGAAACGTTAGATTCAGACGTCTGAATATTATACTGGGAATTTTTATTCCCCAGTATTCAGACGTCTGAATCTATATTTCAGACGTCTGAATTGGTTCATTTGGAACCAGAAAGGAAATAGGCTAAAAAGTACCTATTTCAGACGCCTGAATTCTTTTTTGGAAAACTTTTGGTTTTCCAGATTCAGACGTCTGAATCCTTGATTTCAGACGTCTGAATCTGCAGTCTTTTGCCTATTTGGCTATTTGCTTGAGAATTCCAACTTTAATCGATTCGTGTTGATTCCCTTTTTTTATTATCACTTATTATCGACTTTGATGACATTTTCTTCGTGATTTTTGGGAATATCCATTTTGATGGATTCGGTATCGATTTCTTTGGATTTTATTCACGTCTTCGAATGTGAATTTTGATGATTGATTATTTCTACAATCATTTCTATGATTTGTCACTTTAAAAATATAAAGGTTTCAATACTAGTAGTAAATATCAAAACTCTTTCATTAAAACGATTTCAACACTATTTTATAACAAAGCTCGTTTCTTAAACCGTTTTCCAATCTACTAGCATATACACACCTTTACCTCATTCGTATAAGAAATCTAATTAAACGGCTTAGTAAAACAAGTGGTATGAAACTCTTGCGTTTACTTCGTCGGTTAATTCTTGGACTTGTTCGATTGAATCTCTTGTGACAATTTTCTAGTGGAGATCTACAATTTGTTCGTAAATATTTAAGTTAAGCTAGTGGTTATGGGAATGAAGCTAAGCTCATATATTTACTAGCTTACTGTAATTGACACTTCTTGATGATCATGACGACCATTTTTGTGATTTAGACTAGCAATTGTGTGATGTCTCTTTGTCTGCGAGGGAGACTAAACCCCGTTTCAGTGTGATTTCGACTCACACGTGTGGGGTAGCACCCCATGGTCTTCGGGCCATTCGTATGTCAAAAATTAATGGCTAGTTACCATGAGATAGCGTCTCGTTCGTGTGATACATATGTTGGTGAGTTTTCATGCTCCCGTTCGTGTGATAGGCCTCCCCCCTTTTTATGATTTCTGGATTTCGTGTGTTGAATTCTGGAATTTATGCTTCACCAATTTTAGTGATTTCATTGATATGATTTATCAATTTTTGTGCATTGGTGAATTCGTGTGTCATTGACTTGTTGTGAATGCAAGTTTTGGGTATGAAACCTTTTTTTGATCTTTGTGAAGATTCTTGTGGTATTGAACGATCTTTTGTTGATCATCATTTGCATGCTTATAGTAGTATGCCATTATGGATATTATATGTTTATGCCATACCTTTTACTTTATATCATGTCATCTGACATTTATAGCTAGACTGATCCGTTTATTATTTTCTTATAAATAATACTCGGGTCAGACCGAGATGCTACAGGTGCTTCTGTTTGACTCCTCTTCTGGGATTTGCTACTCTGGCTTTTGGCTAACTATTTAGATTAGCAGTTTTTGTTGTATACACTTGAGATATAGACTCACAGTTGTATTCTTTTGTATAGCACGTGTTGCTATTCTTTTGTATTATTGTGGATCTTTTTGACCACTACTCTGATATACACTTTCATGTGTTAGTTATATATTCATATCTTCTTCCGCCTTTGTGATATGAATTATCTGTGACTGATTTGTGTTATGTTTATTTCTATATTTGTTTCAGAAGATTATTATAGCCACTGTGTAGTAGCTTTGTGTTTGTATCGGTATGTCGGATTTCCTCTTGGAATAAAATGCATGTTATGCTATCTGACATATTGGTGCTTGCGCAAAGAAATTACACGGATGGTCGCTCCTCAACAGCCTTATTCTCCGTGCTAGTTGACAGCATTACACCGTAGTGTTCTTGGCTAGCGTGGGTATAGAGGTGGGGCGACACATTTTCTGAAGGAGGAGTTCAGAAACAGCAGAGTAGACTCGTTTCTTTGATGGGTTGGCTAGATAAGTGTAGGTTGTTTTGTTTGGTAAAGAGAGAATAGTTTTTCTTTGGAATTAGTCTGGAATTGATCGCAAAAGTGACTTGCGATATTTGAGTATTCTCTTGGGTTATCAGAGTTTTTCCGGATGTCTTAAGGGAAGTCAGAGGTTTGTCCGCATCTGAAGATTGAGTTTTCTTATCGACTAGGATTCCAGGAGTGGTATCGGTGGTTCGGTATAGTAAAAGAATGGTTCTTAGAGATAGAGTTTGATGAAGCAGCTCAGGTTCTGGTGGAGCTTTTGAGTTTTTCTTATGGATCTGATGAACCATATTTCTGGGATGTGTTGTCTAGTTTGTGCGTGTGTTCTTCATCAGCATTTTCATCTACTTTGGATCAGAGTTGTGCACCGGAAGTGGTTTGGGAGTGCATTTGCTTTTCTTTTTCGGATAGGAGAAGTGAGTTTAGTCTTCTGATGTTTGAGGAGTAGAGTTTAGGTTCTTGATTTTGGATTGATCGTGAGAAGATCATTTTGTTGAGTAGATTGGTTTAGTTTGTTTCAAGAGGCATCAGCGTAGGGTTAAGCTGATCAGTAAGGAGGTAGGCAGCACAAGATCGTTCGGAGACTTTTGTGAATAAGAGACGGAGGAATTTGGGTTCCGGAGTTGGAAATTTGATTTTGGATAAGTTTTCTCCGATTAGGGAGCTATAAGTTTTGGGTAAGGCTGGAAGCTAGCTCCGAAGTGTTTTGGATCTTTTTTTTGTTCTTGTAAGAATAAGTGATTGATCTACAGGATTGAATTTCTAGTTTGGATAACTTCAATATGTTTCACGTATCTCTGAGGGAGTACATGTATGATATATCTCTGGTTTTGGAACCAGCAGTTCAAGAGTTTTGGTTATTGAGTCAGACTTGTCTATAGGTCTGATATCCTGTTTAGTGTTGTAGATCTGGATGAATAGGAGCCCTGTAGCTTAGTAGTTTCGATTGTTTGGATTCTGTAGAGCGAGTATTCCGGTGTTTATACTAGGGAAACTCGAGGAAATTCTATCCAGAATTTTGTCTAGATAGTTAGATTTGTTTGATTAGATGAATTGGTTGCTATGGTTGTTAGCATATGTTTGATATATGCTTGTGTTTAAAAATTAAATCTTTAATGAGATTATTAAATTACCTTTGTTTTAAATTTCGGGGACGAAATTCTTTTAAGGGGGAGGAATGTGATATCCCGTAATTTTCGATAATATCAATTTAATAAACTATATTAAAATTGAAATTGATTTGAGATTTTTTGTTAATAAAATTTTAATGGATTTAATAATCTTCCTTTAATAAATATTTAGTTGGTAGGATTTATCTGTTAAAAGTTAATAAATTAATTTCTATTTGAATGAACATATTGTAAGTAAATAATCTTGGTTTAAATTTATAAATGAATCTTGATTTCAAATTCTAATGTATATATTTAATAATTTGGAAATTTTGATTTAATTTAATATTAATTTTTTCAAAGCTATTTAATAAATAACATATGGTTTTAAATTGTTAAGGTAAGAGTGAATTGTTTAAATTGACTTTAGTTTAAGTTTAAATTTAAATTAATTAACAAAAAGGTTTGTTTTGTTTTCTTTTTAAAATATAGCTTAATAAAATAATTAATTTATTAATAAAGACATAGTTTCTTTTATAATTATTTTAACTAGATAATGAGTTATTTTTAAACAATATTAATAATGTATTATTTTTACAAATAGATTTTGAATAAAAATAGAATTGTTATTTCAAATATAATTTGTATATATAACTTGATTTTTAAATATTAGATTTTTGAATTTGATTTGAATTTGTATATAAAGTTTTGAAATCCAAAGTATAAATTTTAAATTGTTTTGGATTTCTAAATATGTGCATAAGCTTTTATTTATAAGTATAATTGGTTTTTATTTCTTTTAAAAAAAATTCTATACATATAAAATACTAATTAACTAATTAATTAGGCATAACTTATATATTAACATTTAAATTAAATACTAATTACTTTAAAAAGGACATGTGTTGTTTTCCTAAGCTTCGTATAACAAGTGCTAAGAGATAAACATTCTAATTTGACAAATATTAAGATAATTTACAAGTGTCCTTATTTATTTTCATTTTTTTATTATATTAAATCTCAAAATTCACTTATATAAATACATTTGCCTCTCGCCTTTCTTCCTTTTTCTATCTTCATAATTCAAAGTTAGAAACAAAAATGAGAATAACTTATAACCATTTCCAAAATCAGTTTACAAACTCAAATTAAACTCTTCATATCAAAATCTAAATCCCTGTAATTCATTTCAAAATGCAAAGCCTGCAGATCATCTTTCCTGTAACATTTCCAAACATGCAAAACCTGTTCTCATGCAAATCAAACTCCTCATATCAAAGATCAAATCCATGTAAACAAATCCTCAGTTCAAACATGCAATCCATTTCCCTGTAATTCACTTCAAAATGCAATCTGGAAATTGATATTGCATGCAAATCTGCACATCTTCAAACCCAGGGCAACTGCAGTTTTAAACCAAGCCTGCCTGCATTCATCTTTCAACCTGGGTATATCAAAAGGAAGTCTGCAATTCAAGTTTTAAATTCAAAACAAGTTGAATCTGGAAATCATTGAAGTTGTCTACAAGTTTTTTAAAACAAGCAACTTAAGTTTTAAATTAAAATCAAAGGGACAACGCAGTTTTAAAGTATCAAAAGCTTTTCAGAATGAAAGCTCTGTTTTCTTCAAAATCAGGTGAGTAACTTTTAAAATTTAAAACATAATTAGCTTACATGCTAGTATGGTTGAATATAAAAAAGTACTACATGTTTACATATGTAAAAATCTGATGTGAATATTTGATTGTGTGCATACTGTATATATATATATATATATATATATATATATATATATATTGTGCTCTGTCTTGTTTCCAGGCTCAATTTTTATTTAAAAATCCTTATCACATGATCTACTGTTTGATAGGATCTGATTATCAAAGTTGTTTGATTTAACCTAGATTTATGTTTAAAATTTTAAATTAGACAAAATAAGGCATGTTGTCTCTGGAAGTATTAAAACATCAGTGTATGTTGATATAAATAAAAAATTCAAATTATGTAATTTATAAATTCAGTATTATAAATCGAAAACATCAACTAAATCTTGATTTTTAACACTAAAATCTGGATTTCTAGAAATTAAACGAACGTACAGTTCTTGTTTGAACTGAAAATGAACTTTTGGGGTTTTCTGGTGATCTATGTATCTAGAGGGGACGGGTTTCTTCCAGATGATGGAGGATTGTTAGTAGTTGATGGGAAAAATACTGGATGGTGTTGAATTTCGGTGAGGAAGTTGCGGTAGTGGGAGATTTTCTCGAACCCTAGTTTTAACTAGGAATGATGAATCGATCACCACGATAGTTTGGGTTGATCTAGTGCTTCAAATCTTTGGGTAGTGCTAGCTTGGCCGTAGTCGATGCCGGAGTTTGAGAATATACGGTGGTCGGAGTTGTGAAGACGAGGTGATTTCAGGTTTTGGGTTGGTGATGTTCAGTATGTTCCTGGCTTTGGAATTAGGCGCTCGATTGTGATTTCTGGGTGTTGGACATGATTTGATGATCGTGGTGGGTTGCAGAGTTGATTCCTGATGTATTGCGATCATCGTTGATGATCAATGGTGGCCGGAGCCACCATGCATATGCACGGTGCACTTCCTTCAAATTCTGGTGATGTTGGGTTGGCCAGAGATTTTGTTCTCGAGTTGCTCGAAGTTGTTGGGGAGTTTGCTCGGGGAGGTTGGGTTTTAAACTCGAAGCATTTTGGGGGTGCCTCGGGTTATACATTGTTTACAGGTTTTAAGAAAACCTAAAGTGTATGCTTTAAAATTTTAAAAACTGAAGTTTTTTTTAAATGAAAAGCAAGAGTTTTAAACTATGTTTTAAATCCAAGTTTAACATCTGGAATTCAAGTTTAAGTTTAAATCTCAGATTTAAAAAAAAATAAAGTTTTAAACTTGAATTGTTAAACTACTTTAAAATGGTTAAGTGGTTTAAATTTTAAAAAAAATGAAGTTTTAAAAACGTGAGTAAGTTTTAAAGGTAAGTTTAAATCTAGAAATCAAAGATTTAAATATGTATTTCAGTTTGAAATAAAAGAAGTTTTAAATATGAATATTTAAACAACTTTGTATGTTAAAGTATATTTTAAAATTATTTGAATTTAAAAATAAATTTGGTTTAAACTCTTATAAATTTCTTTTATAAAACAAGCATTTCTTTACCATGTAATTTAAAAAGGTTTAAATTGTTTAAACTTTGTTTAAGTTAAATTGTATTCATTTTAAATCTCATATTTGAAATGAAATTTTAAACTAAATTCAAAAGTAAATTGTTTTCCAATGATTTTGTTAATGACAATTTAGTCATAATTAAGAATGTTTTTATCTTAAAATTAAATTAAGATTTAATGATTTGAAATTAATTAAATTAATGAGGTAATTAAGGAATAGTTAGTTAATTTAATTAATTAATGATTAAGGATTAATAAATAATTGATTAAGGGTTAATCAATGTGTAATTAAAGATCATTAATTAGATAATTAAAGATTATTAATTAATGATTAAATAATTATTAATTGAGCAATTAAGTTATAATCAAGGTTAATTAATCAAGTAATTAAGGATTAATTAAGTTACAGTTAACACTTAATTAATTAAATAATTAGAGATTAATTAATGGATAATTACAGATAAATTAATTGTGATTAACAATGGTTAATCTAAGTTAATAACTTAATGGAAGTAATTAAAGAATGGTTAATGAAGGTCATTAACTAGGATTATTTAATAATTAATTAATGTGATTAATTTTAATAATTAATTAGATTAATTAATTTAATAATAATCATTTGTGAATTGTTTAAGAATAATTACTTCATGAAAGTAATTAAGGAATTAATTACTTAATGCAATTAATTTAGTTTAATGTGATTGTTTAAATTGATTAATTAAGTTTAATTAATTTAAACACTAGATGATTTGATAATAATTACTTAATGTAATTAATTGAGTTTAATGGGATTAGTTTGAATTAATTAATTAAGTTTACTTAATTTTAAACACTGAATGATTTGATGATAATTACTTAATGTAATTAATGGATGGTAATTACTTAGTGAAGTAATTAAAGGTAATTACTGAATGTAATTAATGGAAGATGATTTAAGAATGGAAGTAATTTGAGTGTAATTACTTTGTAATTAATCAAGGGATTAATTACGGATTATTAATTAGGAATAATTAATTTATTTGATGAAGTAATTAAGGGTAGTTAATTACTGAAAGTGGTTAATCAAAAGGGATTAATAATTTTGGTTTAATTAAGATTAATTACTTAAGGTAATTAATTTAAATAAAGTAATTAATTATAATGTAATTAAGGATCATTAATTTATATAATTAATGATGTAATTAAGGATTAATTAATTAAGATTAATTAATCAATAATAAGTGATTAAGAGTAATTATAATGTAATTAATTGAGGATTAATTATAATTAATTAATTAATGAAGTAATTAAAGGTTAATTACTGTTTTTTGTTAAGGATAATTAATTTGTGAAATTAATTAAAGGACAATTACTTGAATGTAATTAAGGATAATTAATCAAGGGTGATTAATTAAGGTGATTAATTTGAATGATTAATTAATTGATTTGTAATCGATTAAATGGTTATGTAAGTAAGATTTTTTTTAAGATAAAGCAATTAATTTAATTCACTTTAAATTAATTAGAGATGGAAGTAATTAATTTAATTCATTTTAAATTAATTATAGATGGTGTGATTAAGTAAATCTTTGCTTATGTATGAATGGATGATATTGATTGCCCTGAATGGTTTGTGATCTCAGAAATGAAATAAGTAACGCGGTGTGATATGAATGCTTTGGTTGCATTGTGATGATAATATGGATTATCTATTTTGATGATAGTATGGATTATCTGTTTATAATGATAATGTGGATCATCTGTTTATAATGATAATGTTGATTATCTATTGTGATTTGTGAATTATCTATCTGTGTGTATATAGATAATTGAATAAAATTGTTTTAAACTTTAAAACAACTTAGCCTTAAAAGACACATTTTGGATTTCAATGAGACCGGGATCGGGTTTCCAGATTTGGATATCCGAAAACCACATCGATCCAAATTAAGCATTAGGTCATGAATCTCAAGTGAAGATAAAGATTCAGAGTGCAAGGGTTATCGTCGTTAACTCTAAGGGTGATTCCAAAATGAGTGTAACGAGATAATGCCTTTGGTTTCGTTCGAACCCGGAATGAACTTGTATGGATTGAATGCTTTCAGCACATCGTCAGGTGGACGATAAGCATTCTAAGTGATGTGTTCTATAAAGGTAATTGTAGCCTCAAGCCTCATCAACCGGAAATGGCTAAAACAGGGGAGGTGCAGCAAGGCTAAGTGGGTCATGCACAAGTAGGACGAGATTTTCCCCTGTCTAGAGGTCCCTTTTATTTCGGCTATGTGGGCAGTTGTGAGCTCCAACTGTCGGGGTTGTCTTGTTCGGGACTGTCCAGTAAGGGATGGTTCCGGCCTTGTGTTGCAGGGGATTGGGAGTAATCCTCGGTACGATGATCTAGGCCACGTACTATGATGGGTGGTACCCCAGTAGCCCTGCCATTGTATGAAATCCAATCTCCAATAAGTGTCGTACTTATTAGTTGTGCCCAACTATGCTGGAACGTGAGATGTAAGCATTCCAGCTATTTCTGTATTTTACTTGAAAACCCTAAACCTATTATAATATTACTGGATTTCCTATCAAATGTTTTGATTGGTGTAAGGTAAAAACTTTTCCATGTTTATGTGTGGGAAGTCTTACGTGATACCTTTTGTTTTCAAAGGTTTTTCAAAAGTTAAGCAACCTTAACCTGTTACTCACACCAGACTCATGTATGAACCGGAGTTTATCTTCTGTTTTTCTTAAACTCTTGGGTACTCAAATTTTTACGAGTAGTCAAGGGATTCAGGTTAGCTTCGACGAATTGTGGAGGAGCAATGGAGCAGGAGGCTTCAGCGTGTAGATATATAGTGTTCCGCTGTGTTTGATTTCTCTGAGTAGATTCCTTTTATTGTATTGAGTTGTATAACTAGACAGGTGTTTATAACTGTCTAGTACATGTTTTATAATCTGTGTAACCCTGATAATAGTTGTAAACTATGTAATATTTATATTATTAATATAATTTAATTTGTTCCGCTGTTAAGATTCTGATGTTGTTTCCTCTTTCTTCTTCTTTCTTTTCTCTTTTCTATCCCTTTCTTTCTTCAAGATGATACGATTTTCTATGGTGAGAAAGTCGGTTCGTCACAGTTTTCAATTCTAGAAATTCTGAAGTGGTGAAGTAGAGAATCTATGACTTCTTGTTTTGAAAAGTAAGATTGGCAATTAATGTAAAGTTTTTCTTCAAAAGGCGTCTTATGCTTGGGGTGCTTGGAGATTTTTTAGATGATCCTTTCTTATTTCCAAACATGGTACCTAAGTTGATGATACATAAACATGTTTAAAAAAAAAGCTTCATTTTGATATTATAATAATAACCTAAGGGAATTACCAAGTTAATATATATTGCACCATATGGTGATATTGCATGATTAAGCTAAGTAATAAAATGATAAGAGTGGTCATATAAAGTTGTTGCATATTAACATCACATGATTAAATTAATATATAATCTCATGGTGATATCATATAATGTTATCGCATGTTGATTTAGTAGATTATCGCATAAAGGAGTTGTAAAAACCATCATATAACAAGTTTTTGAAATATCCGATGTTGATATTGCACGTTAGCATCACATGTTGAATAAATAGACTATCGCATGTTGCCATCGTATATTGAGTAAATAGGCTATTGTATGTTTGGTAAATTGGCTATCGTATACTGTTATTGCATGTTGAATGAATAAGTTGTCATATGTTGTTATCAAATGTTGAAAAAATAAGTTATCATATGTTATTGCGTGCTGGGTAAATAAATTATCACATGGTTCTACCGCATGTTAAAAAATATGAGCTACCACATGTTGAATAAACAAGCTATCGTATATTGTGGTCGCATGTTGAGGCGATAGGTGATAAAGCAAAAAATCTATAGTCGTAAAACACTTTAAATCAAGCAAGTACTATATAATAAAAACTGAAATCCACCAACAAAACAATCAATTAAAATTATAACAATAAAAAATCAAAATGAAAATTACGAAGAAATTCAATGAGACCCATTCAAATGCTTGAAGCCAATGGCTTTCACAAGCCCTAAATCAGCGAGAATACATAAAATCAAAATTGAAATTGACGAATAAAAATACTAATAACAAACAAGACTGATTATTGTAAGAAATTTAATCTGATAATTTAACTTTTTCAAAGGAATATTAACCATAGATTGCTTGGCATTGAGTAAACAGGTGAAAAAGAAAGAGAAAGACCATTTATAGGGTGAAAGAGCAGGTAATTTAACCACCGATTTGTGATAAGGAAAATTTCATGGTTAAGATGATGGATTTAAGAGGGATACAAAGAGTTTGGTTGAAAAGATACACTACAAGGATATACTGTATTTAGGGATAACAAATGGCTGCCGACGACTGTGGCTAGCCATAGGAAGGCGACGATAAATGCTGTAGCATTTTATGCCATCGAAAGAAGAAAAGGCGATGGCTTTAGTGACGGCTTCATCATTAATTTTTTGACAACCAAGCGATGGCTAAGATGAAATCAATGGCTTTAAAAATCCCTAATCAGCAAGAAGACATAAAATCGAAATTGAAAATCGTAGATAAAAATATTAATAACATACAAGACTGATCACGGTAAGAAATTTAATTTTTAGAATTGAACCTTTTTAATGGACGATTAATCATATTTTGATTGGCATTGAGTATACAGGTGAAAATAAAAAAGAATGGCTATTAATAAGGTGAAAAAGTAAGTAATTTAACCACTGATTTGTGATAAGGAAAATTTTATCGATTAAGATGATGGATTTAAGGGGATATGTTACAAAGTTTGCATCTAGGTAAGAACAAGAAGAAGAAGATTGATCAAGAGTTTAGAAACCATTGATCTGATCTAATATTTTTTACTTATTCATTTTTAAACACAGATACACTGATATATATATATATATATATGTATGTATGTATGTATGTATGTATGTATGTATCAGTGATACAAGTATTGATCTAGACCAAGTAATAACAGGAAAGTATTATAACAGGCAAGTCTAATTTAGGTAAGGTCCATAACCCGATCTAACTCGAAGTAACCTCATGCTGACTGCAAGCCTAACTGCAAGTAGATCACCTCATATAACCAAGCATACTTTTCAGTAATCAGATGACTTCATATATGTGTTTCATTACACTCCTCCTCAAGTTGGGTGATATATATCTATTAAACCCAACTTGCTTTTCAGGTATTTAATTCTATCTCCGCTTAATGCCTTGGTTAGCAGATCAGCTGGTTGCTCTTGAGTATGGACATAGTGTGTAGTTACTTCTCCTTCTTGAATTTTGTCTCGAATGAAATGACAGTCAACTTCTTGGTACTTTCATGAAATATAGGGTTTGATGCAATATGAATGGCTGCCTTATTGTCACACCATAGTTTTGCAGGTTGCTCAAACTCAAGTTTACACTCTTTCATTAGTGTTTAATCCACATCACTTCACACACTGCCTTAGACATTGCTCTATACTCAGATTCTGCACTTGATCTTGATACGATATGTTGCTTCTTACTTTTCCATGATACTAATTTCCCTCCAATGTATACACAGAATCTAGTGGTTGATCTTCTATCATCTTTTGATGCAGCCCGGTCAGCATCAACATAGCTTTCAATCTTCATATGACCATGGTTGGCATATAAAATACCCTGGCCAGTAGATCCTTTCAGATATCCTAATATGTGTTCCAGTGCTTGCCGGTGTTGCTTTGTTGGTGAAGCCATGTACTGACTCACCATACTTACAGCAAAGGCAATATCAGGCCTAGTTATGCTCAGATAATTCAACTTGCCTACAAGTCTTCTATATCTTCCTGGATCATCAAATGGTTCTCCTTCAGATGTTAGATAACTATTAGGCAAGATAGGGGTGCTTTGTGGTTTAGTGCCAAGTTTTCCAGTTTCTGATAACTGTTCTAACGCATATTTCCTCTGGCATAATAAAATTCCTTTACTGCTTCTTAGAACCTCTACCCCTAGAAAATATTTTAACTCTCCTAAATCTTTAGTCTAGAATTTATTATGAATAAATTGCTTAAGTGAAGCAATTCCTTGTTCATCATTTCCAGTTATGATTATATCATCTACATACACAACTAATAGAAGTATACATTTTTCAAAGTTCTTGTAAAACACTGAATAATCACTCTTGCATCTGGTTACTCCAAATTCTTCCAGAGTTTGACTGAATTTCCCAAACCAAGCTCATAGACTTTGCTTAAGTCCATAGAGAGTTTCTTCAATTTACAAACAAGCCCACTTTCTCCTTGTGCAATAAAGCCAGGTGGTTGTGTCATATAGATTTCTTCTTTGAGATCACCATATAGAAATGCATTCTTAATATCTAGTTGATGAAGCTTCCATTTATAATGTGCTGCTAATGATATAAATAATCAAATGGAAGTCATCTTAGCCACTGGAGAGAAAGTTTCTGAATAATTCACACCATATACTTGTGCATATCCTTTAGCCACGAGTCTTGCCTTAAATCTGTCAACTGTTCCATTTGGATTCATTTTAACTGAACGTATCCATCTACATCCAATTTCCTTTTTATTCTTTGGTAGCTTTGTTTGATGTGAATTTTTGTGTTTGATGATAACAAATATATATATATATATATATATATATATATATATATCAATTTGTATATGTGTTTGCAGATTGTACTTGATTGTATTATATACATATAGGAATAAATATTCATATTGAATAATAATACTATTGCACAGAATTTATATAATTCAATCAGTATTTTTATTCAATATAATATTTTAATTCAACACTTATACAGTACAAAGTTTTCAGCTCTCTCTATATACATACACTAGTTTATACATTTCATATTCATATTTTCTCTCACTACAACACACAACACTGTACATTTTACAAAAGCAAGCATGCAAACAGAAAAACCAGAGCACGACCAAGTATGGAAGTGACTCAAAACAGAACACAATGTGAAGACAACAAGTAAAGCTGAAATGCAAAATTATATCAATCAGTTACTCAATGCATGCAACATGATGAGCAACACAAGTGCAACAATCGACAGCATCAAAGCATCAAAGCTTATACAATCAGACAACAACAGAATGCATCCAGATGACACAATGCTCAAAGACACAGTACACATATGACACAAGACTGCAAAAAAGTATTGAAACCAACAATATGGAAAAAGGGCAGTGGACAGGTACAAGGCCAGAAAGACCAAATGCAAGACCAAAGTGCAACAGAACTATCAACTGGAAGCAACAAGAATACCAGAGACAGTCTCATAAGGCAGTGATAGTGAGTATACAAGTGCAGACACATGTAGTGATACAACAGTAAAAAGAAACAAATCCAGTACCAACATGAACAGAGACCAGTAATGCAATAGTGACATGCACCAGAAACATGACTACACATCAATTCACCCAAGTTCAAGAGAAACCAAAACAAGCCAGTGAAATCACAAGTATATCAACTCAACAACAATCTAGGCAAACCAGGTTGAACGACTACAAGTACAAGGCATAGAAACTGCAACAAGACCAACTCCAAATGCATCAATGCTTAAAGACTACAGCAAAACCAGAGTATCACAAATACATAAACAATGGACAACATAAATGCTCAATGCAAACTACACAAACCTCAAAGAAATAGTGATGCAAATAGTGAACAAACCGACAGCATCAAAACTCTCGAATGGAATGTTAAAGTGGAGTTCAGGTTAAACCAACCAGAGGAGATGGCCAGAGACGAAGCTCACAAGGGCCAAAAATCAACAAGGAAATTCATGTGAAAAAAAGGAAAAAAAAATTCAAGTGCATATCTTTGAAAAAGTCAAAAGTCAAAACAAAATCAACAGGAAAGTTTTTGCCGTATCGATTAAGAAAAATCAAACGATTCAAGATCAAATCCGTGTGCATCAAGTTATTACAATATCAGGAAAGCGAAAATTAGGAAAGTATCGAATAGATACGAACGAATTATAGGGTCTCAGAATCCATATAAATATTCACCAAAAAATTCATCATCGGCATCGAGTTCGAATACGAAAATCGTAAAAGCACTTAAAGAGAAAATTACATACCGAAGCATACGTTGAACTCGATCAAATTGAAGCAGCAGAGAGCAACTCAAAGAAATAGAGGATCGACAAAGAGAGAACCGGAATCAATCATACGCTCGATCAACTATCGGTCGCTGCTGTTTTTCAAAACTCTAGATTGGATCGAAGGGACAAAGCCCTAATTTGGGACAACAATCGTCGCCATTTTTTATTAGAGAAAATCGAAAGAGACTGAGTGAAAGAATAGAAAAGGGGCGGCCGTTTATTTTAATTAGGGTTTAGTTATTTAATTAAGGGTTTAGTTTTTCAAATAGGGTTTAATGTTAAAATCAAGTTTTTAGTCTTTTTTTGCTCTTATTTTCTGTACTTTTCGATTTAAATCTTGGTAAATCACCACCTAGGTTTTAGGTTGTGTCAGATTGTCTAGTTAGGATTAGTTCAGTGAGCAGGGTGTGCGAGTTTGCAAAACTCTATAGGCGGTAGCAGGGTGTGCGAGTCTGTTAGAGTGTTTGTAAGCGGGAGACTGTTTAATCCTAATAGAAATCTGGGAATGCAGCAGTAGGCAGGGGTTGCCCAAGCTGGGTAAATTTTGTGTGTGATTTCCTTTTTAGCATATTTACTTCTCTGTAGATTGTTTTTTGTTTAATTCGAGAAAATTTGCTATAACCCTATTCACCCCCCCCCCCCTCTAGGGTTAATCTAGATCCTACAAGTGGTATCAGAGCGAGGTTATCTTTCTTTAACTCTAGAGTCATGGATCCACCAAATAATAATTCAGAGGAATCTAGTGAGGTCTGTTGGCAGGCTAAGGAGCAAAAAGAATGGTTTCTAGATTCAGGGTGTTCTAGACATATGACAGGTGACAAATCGAAGTTCCTTATCCTAGAGAATTTTAAAGGTGGAAATGTGATCATGGGGGACAATAGCAAGTGTAAGATTATTGGTAAATGTGAAGTAGGTGATCAACTTGGAAAATTTGAATTAAAGGCTGATGAGGGAATTTTCATGGGCTATTCAACAAGGAGCAAGGCTTACAGGATATACAACAAATGAACAAAAACAATTGTTGAATCAATCAATGTGATTCGATGAATCTGACCTGGAAAGGACGACTGAAAAGACGGTTGACGATGGGGTAGATCATGAAGGCATTGAAGAAGGAACATCTAGTGAGAAAGCTGAAAGTAGGACTGTTGATGCCGGTAGATTGAAGTTCAAATCCAATCATCCTCCTGAATTGGTTATAGGTGATCCTACGGAAGGTATACGCACTCGCTCTTCATTTGATAAAAATTTGTGTGTGTTTTGTTGCCACAGTGGTTTTATGTCTGAGATTGAACCTGATTCTGTTGAAATGGCTCTTAATGATGAAAGTTGGGTTTTAGCAATGCAAGATGAACTTAATCAATTTGAGAGAAATAAAGTTTGGAAATTAGTTCCTAGGCCTAATGACTATCCAATTGTTGGAACTAAATGGGTGTTCAAAAATAAGCTTGATGAATCAGGAAATGTAATTAGAAACAAAGCTAGGTTGGTCGCAAAAGGATATAACCAAATAGAAGGCATAGATTTTGATGAAACATTTGCTCCAGTTGCTAGGTTAGAAGCCATTAGGATTTTGCTAAGTTTTGCATGTTATAAGGGTTTCAAACTTAAACAAATGGATGTACAAAGTGCCTTTCTAAATGGTGATTTGAAAGAAGAAGTTTTTGTTGAACAACCCCACGGTTTTGAAAATCATGATTTTCCAAATCATGTGTATAAACTAGAAAAAGCATTATATGGTCTTAAGCAAGCTCGTAGAGCTTGGTATGACTGCCTTTGTACATATCTTTTGGAAAATGGCTTTAAAAAGGGGAGTGCTGACACGACACTGTTTCTATTACATAATGGAAGTGAATTTTTGATTGTTCAGATTTATGTGGATGATATTATTTATGGTGCTACTAATGAACTCTTGTGCGAGAAGTTTGAACAAGTCATGCAGGCTAAATTCGAGATGAGCTTGGTTGGAGATTTGAAATATTTTCTTGGATTCCAAATCAAGCAAAGCAATGATGGTATTTTTATTTCACAATCCAAGTAGGTGCTGGAACTGTTGAAGAAATTTGGAGTTGAGAACTCCAAACCATTGAGAACTCCTATGAGCCCATCAACAAAGTTGGACAAAGACGAAAAAGGAATTGCTGTTGATCAGAAGAAATATCGAGGGATAACTGGTTCACTTCTCTATCTTACTGCTTCTAGACCTGATATTATGTTTTCTGTGTGTTTGTGTGCACGTTTTCAATCTAATCCTAAAGAATCTCATTTGAAAGCCACTAAACGAATTTTGAGATATCTTTCACACACACACAAATTTGGATTATGGTACCCTTCTTGTGAAAATTTTGATTTAGTTGGCTATTCTGATGCTGATTATGCTGGTTCATTGGTTGACAGGAAAAGCACTAGTGGGACATGTTTCATGCTAGGACATTCATTAGTTTCATGGCTCGAAAACAGAATTGTGTTGCATTATCCACCACTGAAGCAGAATATATTGCTTTAGGAAGTTGTTGTGCTCAAATTTTATGGATGATGCAAACTCTTTCTGATTTTGGCTTAGTTTATAAACAAGTTCCATTAAAATGTGATAGTAAAAGTGCAATAGACTTGTCAGATTATCCTGTTCATCATTCACGCACAAAACACATTGATGTGAGACACCACTTTCTTAGAGATCACATTGCTAAGGAAGACATTTGCATTGAACATATTTCAACTGAGGCTCAACTTGCTGATATTTTCACAAAACCCCTCCCCGAAGACAGATTTTCCGGATTACGTTTGGATTTGGGGATTATAGAAATTGACTAATCATTTTCATTTTTTAGTTGAAATATTCTTGGATATATACTTTCAACTTCAATTTCTAGGATTCAAACCAGTTTTGGATATTATCCAAAGATTGATTCGAATATGGTATTCAGTAGTGGATATTACATAATATAATTAACTTGGTAACTTATTCCATGACCATTTCTATTTCTACCATCTTTCTATCGTTCATAATGGTTTTGTAAAATGAGAAGAGTGGATTATCTTTTAAAATAAAATAAAAAATATAATAAAAAAAAAGAAATAATAATAACTCTCATGCATCCATTCTCATTTAAAAGTCCTTATGGTTATGCATGGATGGAGCATGTGAGAGAATTATTTTTATCATTACTCCATTCTCATTTAAAAGTCCTTATGGTTATGCATGGATGGAGTATGGTAACTAAGTATTCTGGTCTCACTTAAAAATCCGAATGCTTAGACTAATAAGTAACTGCTAATCCCATTTAAAAGTCCTTATGGTTATGCGTGGTTAGTAAGTGCTTATTTTTTTGTGCTTAAATGTCAACTTAATTTTAAAATATATCTCTTCTTATTATACAAAAACCGAATCATTGATCCATTCTCTACAATGTGGAAATTGTTATCT
Organism: Allium cepa; assembly: GCA_030765085.1. NCBI lineage: Eukaryota > Viridiplantae > Streptophyta > Magnoliopsida > Asparagales > Amaryllidaceae > Allium > Allium cepa. The sequence continues at coordinate 126,022,360 of CM060939.1, forward strand.
CGTTATGATATATTATTATTTTTCTACTGTTCCACTGTTTTTTGTCAGTCTTTTGATAATGACAAAAGGGGGAGAAGAACAAGATTTTGATAAGGAAGTAAATATTTTTTGGAATACTTCAACAAAATTGTTAAATGTTGTTAGTTAATTCTCTTTAGTTCTTTTATTCTTCTGTAATTTTCTAAATCTTCTAAATAGGGAGTGGTCTCAGTTGTAGGGGGAGCATTCATATAGGGGGAGCTAAATATTTCATGCTCAAACACATTTATTAGAATTTCAAAATCTTTAATATATATGTTTATCATCATCAAAAGGGGGAGATTGTTTGATGTGAATTTTTGTGTTTGATGATAACAAATATATATATATATATATATATATATATATATCAATTTCTATATGTGTTTGCAGATTGTACTTGATTGTATTATATACATATAGGAATAAATATTCATATTGAATAATAATACTATTGCGCAGAATTTATATAATTCAATCAGTATTTTTATTCAATATAATATTTTAATTCAACACTTATACAGTACAAAGTTTCCAGCTCTCTCTATATACATACACTAGTTTATACATTTCATATTCATATATTCTCTCACTACAACACACAACACTGTACATTTTACAAAACCATTAATCTGCATCTATCTGCATTGTCCAGCTCCAGTTCTAGTCCTGTCTCCTGTGTACCTGTATAATTAGCAACTACAGCAGTAATCTGAAAATAAACAAATTTGAATTTGCAAAAATATAAATTTATTTTTATTGGTGCCTCAGTTATTTAGGTTGTTCGTCATCATTTACATTTGAATTCATCACACACAAAGTCGTGCACATAGATATATACACTGTATTCCTATCAGGGACAGGTAATCATAAGTGGCTGCAATACACACGTGTACATTCATACACGTGTGCACTGCCTCGCCAACTCGTGTGCGCAGCCAACAAAAGCAAGCATGCAAACAGAAAAACCAGAGCACGACCAAGTAGGGAAGTGACTCAAAACAGAAAGCACAATGTAAAGACAACAAGTAAAGCTAAAATGCAAAATTATATCAATTAGTTACTCAATGCATGCAACATGATGAGCAACACACGTGCAACAATCGACAGCATCAAAGCTTATACAATCAGACAACAACAGAATGCATCCAGATGACACAATGCTCAAAGACACAGTACACATATGACACAAGACTGCAAACAAGTATTGAAACCAGCAATATGGAAAAAGGGCAGTGGACAGGTACAAGGCCAGAAAGACCAAATGCAAGACCAAAGTGCAACAGAACTATCAACTGGAAGCAACAAGAATACCATAGACAGTCTCATAAGACAGTGATAGTGAGTATACAAGTGCAGACACAAGTAGTGATACAACAGTAAAAAGAAACAAATCCAGTACCAACATGAACAAAGACCAGTAATGCAACAGTGACATGCACCAGAGACATGACTACACATCAGTTCACCCAAGTTCAAGAGAAACCAAAACAAGCCAGTGAAATCACAAGTATATCAACTCAACAACAATCTAGGCAAACCAGGTTGAATGACTACAAATACAAGGCATAGCAACTGCATAGCAACTGCAACAAGACCAACTCCAAATGCATCAATGCTTAAAGACTACAGCAAAACCAGAGTATCACAAATACATAAACAATGGACAACATAAATGCTCAGTGCAAACTACAAAAACCTCAAAGAAATAGTGATGCAAATAGTGAACAAACATACAACATCAAAACTCTCGAATGGAATGTTAAAGTGGAGTTCAGGTTAAATCAACCAGAGGAGATGGCCAGAGACGAAGCTCACAAGGGCCAAAAATCAACAAGGAAATTCATGTGAAAAAAAGGAAAAAAAATTCAAGTGCGTATCTTTGAAAAAGTCAAAAGTCAAAACAAAATAAAACAGGAAAGTTTCCGCCGTATCGATCAAGAAAAATCAAACGATTCAAGATCAAATCCGTGTGCATCAAGTTATTACAATATCAGGAAAGCGAAAATTAGGAAAGTATCGAATAGATACGAACGAATTATAGGGTCTCAGAATCCATATAAATATTCACCAAAAAATTCATCATTGGCATCGAGTTCGAATACGAAAATCATAAAAGCACTTAAAGAGAAAATTACATACCGAAGCATACGTTGAACTTGATCAAATTGAAGCAGCAGAGAGCAACTCAAAGAAATAGACGATCAACAAAGAGAGAACCAGAATCAATCATACGCTCGATCAACTATCGGCCGCTGCTGTTTTTCAAAACCCTAAATTGGATCGAAGGGACGAAGCCCTAATTTGGGACAACAATCATCGCCATTTTTTATCAGAGAAAATCGAAAGAGACTGAGTGAAAGAATAGAAAAGGGGCGGCCGTTTATTTTAATTAGGGTTTAGTTATTTAATTAAGGGTTTAGTTTTTCAAATAGGGTTTAATGTTAAAATCAAGTTTTTAGTCTTTTTATGCTCTTATTTTCTGTACTTTTCGATTTAAATCTTGGTAAATCACCACCTAGGTTTTAGGTTGTGTCAGATTGTCTAGTTAGGATTAGTTCAGTGAGCAGGGTGTGCGAGTTTGCAAAACTCTATAGGCGGTAGCAGGGTGTGCGAGTCTGTTAGAGTGTTTGTAAGCGGAAGACTGTTTAATCCTAATAGAAATCTGGGAATGCAGCAGTAGGCAGGGGTTGCCTAAGCTGGGTAAATTTTGTGTGTGATTTGCTTTTCAGCATATTTACTTCTCTGTAGATTGTTTTTTGTTTAATTCGAGAAAATTTGCTATAATCCTATTCACCCCCCCCCCCTCTAGGGTTAATCTAGATCCTACAAGCTTGACCAGATCCCATGTGTTATTCTCTTCTATAGCATTCATTTCATCTATCATAGCTTCCTTCCATTCTTGTTTGGATAGAGCTTCAGTAACTGTTTTAGAAGAATAGACAGAGTCTAGAGAAGTGGTGAACATGTAAGATGATGGTGAGAGATTATCATATGACATGTAATTAGAGATGGGATAGGTGCATTTCCTTTCCTATTTTCTAAGAGCAATGGGTAGATCCAGACTTGGATCTACTGGTGTAGAGCCTTCACTGATGGTTCCAGAAGTTGTATTACTCTCAGTATTTGGTTCAGATTCTTGAGATGGAAGTGTAGAGTATCCCATATACTCCTCAGTCTCCTCCTGATTTGGTGGGTGTGATGCTTGATAGAATGGTCTTTATTCCATAAAATTTACATCTATTGATGCTATATATTTATTTATACTTGGGCAGTAACACCTATATCCTTTCTGTAGTTTTGAATACCCAACAAATATGCATTTTAAAGACTTAGGATCCAATTTTCCTATTTGAGGATTTACATCTCTCACAAAACAGATGCACCCAAATATACTTGGTGTAATAGGATATAATTCTTTTTTAGGACATAACACTTTGTAAGGAATCTTGAAATTAAGCACCGTTGAAGGCATTTTATTAATAAGAAAACAGGAAGTTAGCACTGCATCAGCCCAGTAGACTTTTGGAACATTCATTTGGAATAATAGTGCTCTAGCAGTTTCAAGAAGGTGTCTATTCTTTCTTTCAGCCACTCCATTTTGTGCAGCAGTTTCTACACAGGATGTTTCATGTAGAATGCCATGTTGAACTAGGTATGAGCTAAAGGTATGGGCATTATACTCCTTTGCATTATCACTCCTTAGTGTTTGAATACATGTTTTAAATTGGTTTTGAATTTCTATATGAAAAGTACAAGAAATAGAGAAGAGTTCAGATCTATTTTTCATTAAGTATAACCAGGTAACTCGAGAGTAGTCATCCACAAATGTCACAAAATATTTATAACCAGATTTAGAAACAACAGATGATGGTCCCCATATATCAGAGTGTACAAGCTCAAATGGTGCACTTGCACATTTATTTATTCTAGGTGTTAAGCTACTCCTATGTAATTTCGCATATTGACAAGACTCACAGTCAAGAGTAGATATATTATTATACTGAGGATAGAGATGCTTGAATAAAGTGAGATATGGATGACCAAGTTGTTGATGAAGTTTGAGGGCAGCATTCATACTTGAGCAAGCTACTGATGGATTTTCCAAAACATAGAGTCCCCCTGATTTATATCCTTTACCAATAATCTGTCTCGTTGTAAGATCCTGAAATATATATGTTTCAGGAGAAAATACTATACTACAATTCAGGTCTTTAGTAAGTTTGCTTATAGACAATAGATTGTATAACAAGGAGGGTATAAATAATACTGATTTTAATGGAACAGTAGTATCAATATTACCAAGTCCATGAACCTTAGATTGTGACCCATCTGCTAAAGTGACTGCTTGACTTTCTCCATGTTTTTTAAAATCTATAAATAATTTAATATTACCTGACATATGATCTGTGGCTCCTGAATCAATGATCCACTTTGAAGTGGGTTTTTCTGAATTGGCAATTGTAGACACTGGGTTGACAATTGTAGACACCACTGGTTTGTTTTGATATTCCTGATATTTGGAGTATTTTTCAAATTCTTCAGTGGTCATCAGAACAGTTTTATGAGTATTGTTATTATTACTGGATGCTCCTTGATTCCTGAGTTGATTGTTATATTGTAATTTCCTACATTCAATGATCAAATGTCCAGGCTTTTTGCAGTATGAACACACTTTGTTGTTTGGTCTCCCTTCACTTCTTTGAGGCCTCCAAGATTGATATGGTGGTGGTCTCCATGCAGTAGGGTGTGTGTTATTCGTTGTTGCTTAGTGTGTTATTCCCGATTTTGTGTTAGAGCTTGTCAGTGCACTACTGTTCATGTTTGTACTTGGTGATATGCTCTCTGTCCTGAGAACCCGACTAAATACTTCCTGAAGAGATGTTATTGTGGATCCAACTAGTATTTGTGACTTGGCTGCCTCAAACTCTGGTGGTAAACCAGCAAGGAAGGACATTATGGACATTTGTTCTCGTTGAAGTTGCTGAACCTTCACATCTGGGCTTATAGGTAGTAGAACATTGAATTCTTCATACGTTCTTTTAAAGTTCATGAAGTAATTTGTGAGAGATTGATCTTGTTTCTCGGTTCTATAGAATGATTTGCATACTTCAAACATACGAGTGAGATTGCCTTTTCCAGAATATAAGAATTCGAGATACTCAATTAATTCCTTTACAAATTCACAGTGATTTATCAGGCTAATGACCTCATCATCAATTGAGTTTCTGATTTGTAAGAACAATCGAGCATCTTCCCTTAACCAGATAAGATCCTTCTCCTCTGTAGTTACTGGTGGATTTGTAGTTAGGTGAACATCCTTGTCAATGCTTCGAAGATACAATCGGATTGTCTTACTCCACTCTAGGAAATTTGTATGGTTTAACTTGTGATCTGTGATTTTTGACATTATTGGAAGAACATCGATCATGGTAAAAGTTTTGCTTTCAGACATAATTCTAGATTTAGGAATTTAGTAGATCTGAGTTGATTTGAGATGCACGATTTCGAGAAGCCATAGATCGATCTCAGATGCTCTGATACCATGTTACAAAGTTTGGGTCTAGGTAAGAACAAGAAGAAGAAGATTGATCAAGAGTTTAGAAACCATTGATCTAATCTAAGATTTTTTTATTTATTCATTTTTAAACACAGATACACTGATATATATGTATGTATGTATTAGTGATACAAGTATTGATCTAAACCAAGTAATAACAGGAAAGTATTATAACAGGCAAGTCTAATTTAGGTAAGGTCCATAACCCGATCTAACTCGAAGTAATCTCATGCCTGACTGCAAGCCTGACTGCAAGTAGATCACCTCATAACACCAAGCATACTTTTCAGTAATCAGATGACCTCATATATGTGTTTCATTACAGGATACAAAGAATTTGATTAAAAATAAACACTACAAGGGTATAATGTGTTTAGCAACGGAAAATGGTTGTCAGCGGTTGTCGTAAGGCGAGGATAAATGGCATAACATTTTATATCATCGAAGGAAGAAAAGGTGACGAATTCATCATTAATTTTTCGACGGCTAGGGACGGCCTATTGGACACATGGCATGAAATGAAAGAACTAATTTGGTGTCGATAGTCATCGCTAACATGCACCAATAGACCATCACTGGTCGTCGCTGGCCTGTGTCAATAAGTCGTCGCTAACCAACACTAACGTGGAACTTTGTTTTACAAAACAACTGCTATTTAGGCCTTCCAGCTGCACATATATAGTCATCTCTCTATCCACCTCATATATAACACATATAAACCTAATTTCACAATTACAACAATCGCATAAATGCATAATCTCATACATATCACACATAAACAAGTTTATATAACAAAAATCAATATTTACATCAATATTCCATCAAACAAGATAACCATACCTACAAATCCTTATGCCTATCAAACAAAACAACCGTCAAACATCTACAAATCCATCAAACATCAACAAACAACACAATTATCAAACAAGTATCAAATCCATCAACACATAAATACAAAACAAAATAATCAAAATCCATCACAAACACAACCATATCTACTCATCATCATTATTTCCCACCCCATCCCTAGTAAATGATCTGCTGTAACATCTCATGTCTTGAGGCCCGAAGCTAAGTGCTACAGATATTGTAGTCATCCATTGTATTAACATTCGGTGAGAAAATACGGTAATGTAAATGGTATCCATAACATCAAAAGCATGTGAATATGAAAAATCAAACAAAATAAAACAAATTTTCTGTTTGTACTTCAAATCAATATTTCATATTCAGATAAATAATCCCGAAACGATTCCCAGGTTTTGATCAAATATAATTATTATAAAATACGCCGAGAGCGACATATGAAGATGCCCTCTTGGATAATCAGAGTACTAAATAGGCACATAGATCTTAATACATCGCAGCGGAAAAAAAAACTAAATAAGTCCTATATAGCTAGCTTTGCCTCCAGAACGTCTTCTGAAGCTTTATTTGTCCAACATACTTAGCCTGAAAACCTTAACTCTCAATCTACTCAAATTAATTTTGAGTACCTAAGAGTTTAAAGGGAAAACATAAATTTCGAGTCATACATAAAGCCTGATGTGAATAATAATATTACATCTCGATTTACTGATATTAAATGAGACCATGTCACTTAATGGAATGAGTTTCACCTCACTAATATCTCTTTAAAACATATCTTTTTGCAAACAAAAATCCTACAATCAAACTAATTAAAACAATAATAGCAATATCATATATCTGTGTGAACAATATAGTTTTGTTTGGCTAGCTCCTAATCATTGGCTGACTCGGGCCTACCAAATAAAATAAATAATCTAAAACCTGTTAGACATACTTCTAGATGGTCTGTACTTAACTTACTTCTCTCAGGGTCATCTGATCCTAATGGTTTTGTGGGATCACTAATAATCTATCCTTCTTCCCTGTACATATTTCTTTCTGTATGTAACACCATTGAAGTCTTACATGTGACTAAGCCCTACACACTTGAATTTTAGACTAAATTAGCTCGAGGCTATAGTTAATGTATAGGGCATGACCATATACCAGTCTCATCCGGTATTCAAAATATCTGAGACATTTACTTAGGGTTAACTACCTGTTAAAATTTTCCTTGAAAACCTTTTGCAAATTGATTTCACCCTTTAAATCGTACTTAAACAAGGAAAACATACTATTTGCTTTACTCAAATTTCTTTTCCATGGCATATGCTTTACTTAAAACATTGTTGATGAAAACCTCCAAAATCTTTGTTTAAAACCTTTAAACAATCTCTTTTGAAACCATTGAAAGTACCCCTTTCGAAATCAGTTAACATCTTTACTTTGAACTCTAGGCCAAAATGCTAAAACATACCTTTCGAAACCATTAAAAGTGTTCTTTCGAAAGCTTTATAAAACCTTAACATCCTCTTTTTAAAAAACTTCAAATTTGCCTTTCGAAAACATATGAAACCTTTCATTCATTTACTAAAAGTAAACTTGTCGAAAATATTTAGGAATCACCCCTTGGAAACCTTCAACATATACCTTTCGAAAACACTGGGGAACATCCCCATCGAAATCTACATTAGATACCTTTCGAAAGTATTAAAGTCCTTTACTTAAAGCAAATCTTTCAAAAGCATTGGGTTCAAGTATAAGTTTGTGGAACATGGTTTCGAAACCTTTAAAACCATTCCTTTCGAAACCTTTGGGTTCAGCCTTTAAAATATAAAAAGGGTCTTAAAACAACTAGGATGAAAGTACTCTTTCGAAAGAATTTTCCTAAATAAAAGAAGTGGATGGTGACGAAACTAATCCCTTCGAAAGCATTGGAGAAGCGGCTCAGGGTTTAAGCGAAAGAACCATTTCGAAGGCATTGCTTCGAAAGGTAACATGCGGCGGTAGGGTTTCAACCCCTTCGAAAGAATATTCTTAAAACAAAGGCGAAACCCCTTTCGAAAGCTCTTTTCTTTAAACACTTGACCAAATCGAAAGCTATCTCATTCGAAAGCGAAGCAAGCGCATTTCCTTTGAAGGCAAAATAAGGTCTCGACCCCTTCGAAGGCACGTTTCGACTCTATACCTTTTGTCTATCTCCAATCCACTATGTACCAAGTCTTTGATACCATGTGTATTGGTTTGACTAGGATGGAGGCGGAAGTATGGTTTCGAAAGGTAGCTGCCGAAAGTGGAAAAACAATAAAACATTGAAAAACTGATTTTTTTTTTAACTTTATAAAGTAATTTCTTTCTAACTAACTTGCTTTGTTTATCAACATATGATTCGTTGCCAATACTTTTCCAAAATCTTTTCTAAAAATACTACCGAATTTCATAGATTAACGATTTAAAACATTTACAAATTGCTCCTTCTCCTTTTATAAACATATAAAACATTTAAGTCTCATACCTTAAATAATTTTATATACTTATTGAAACACTTAGGAAAATTCTCCAAAAATTTCCATAAATCACTTTTAATAGGTTTTCTAACATATATAAATTTCTGACCTAAAGCTAACATATAATAGTCATAATTAATTTAAATTCAATTTAATCATTTTCTTCACTAGAAAATTCATAATAAATCCACATTAATTCAGAAAATTATGAAACTTGAAACCCATCTCTAAAATATTATTTCTGACCTTATATCAAAATCGCAAGGCGTTTGGATGTCAATTGGTAAGTTTTTCAATCATAACTTATCATAAGAATCTATATGAAAAAACAAAATTTATCAACAAGCATATATATCTATTTATCATTCAAAACATGGCATAATACTTTGCAAAACATATTCGGATCTAATCTAGATCCGAAAATAAGAAAATATGAGATGTAACTTATTATTCACCTTAGCTTGTGCTTAAGGAGTTTGAGATTTGCTCTTGAACGAATTGATTAAGTTTCTTCTTCTTGATTTTAGCTTATCTTCCCCTTTACCTTCTTCTAATGGTAGCCGGGCTTGATAAACTTTAATTTTGTTTACGAACATGTAAAATGAGAGTGCATGAGGGTTTAGGGTATAAGAATATAACCTATTCTTATTTTGCCCTTATCTTAGTTAGCCACATGACATCCTCCAGTTGGTTCATCTATACCACGTCATCATGAAGAAATTAAAAGTGAGCTATGCCACATGTCAAAACGACCGCGTGCCACGTCAGCATATCAGAGTCGTTCATCTCATACAAGCACACATGTCAAAAATCTATGAGTCTGAATTTTTTATAAATAAACATGTACCCCAATCAAGAAAGAGCGAATTTTGAACCGTACTCCATCTTTCATTTCTCTTAAGCATAGATAAAGGACTTGAAATTGGGGCTTTAGTGGCCGATTAGATCAAACTGGAATTGAAATTTACGACTTAGAACAATTTCCTTTTTTTTAAGCAAAACTAAGCAGGATTTTACTAGGCTCCTGCTGGTTTTATTGCATACACAATACAAATAGTGAACCATTACAAGCAATAGAGCACTATAGAAATGTACAATTAAAGAAAAAAGAAAGAAAAAAAAACAGGATAGAGTACATAAGAAAGAGTTAAAACGGAGCAGCACAACCAACCCCACTTCTCTAAAATGTCCGTGCCAAAGCTGTACGTGGCATGTTTGATCCCACAGGCTTATAGCAAGCCTAACTTTTCTACATATTGCAATTTCACTTGTCCTAGGCTCCTAGCACCCTTGAAAATTCTGTCACATCTTTCCTTCCATGGTTGTAATAGCTTTGGTGTCACACTTTTTTGTATCAACGTGAACTATCAAAAATGCCCCTCTATATGTTAGCAAATCTTAATAACTTAAAAATAGAATCTAATTTTAAACTTCTTTTACAAATCCAAACGTCCCTAAAAATAGGATCTAGCAATGAATATGAATTCAAAACACTTTTAAAAATAGTATCTAAAATTAAACTCCCTTCATAAATTTAGAATACTTCTTTACAAATACACAATTCTTAATATCACTTGAAAATAAAAAATCATTTTTTACCGATTTACACATATATAATTTGTAAGGAAAATAATTCACGCGCGAAACGCGTGTCGTGACACTCGTATTACATAAATGAACTTCCTAAGAATTAGTTGGAGCAGCATATTCGAGCACCATTGAAATCCTCATTGTTGACTACGCAGGACCAAATTTTGTTAAAACACCACTAAACAGAAAAGCATTATATTTGGTAATGAATAAGGATGATATACGACATCGACTTTAGAATCATTTGCAACACCGATTTTATAACTATAAAAAGAGACTTAACTAACATTGTCCTAATGGAATGGCTGCAAGACTAATGTTAAAAAAACAGATATTTAGCCAAAAACCTAGAAATAAATCTGTCGGCCACCACCACTAGCTTGCATATTTTAGCCACCGGTAGAGATCTAAGTTGGTCAAAATTCTAATTATCTAACTGATTTTGTTGTTCCCCTCCTCAACTTTATCTTCTGCGTGGATGGAAAAATTGCAAGTAATTTACTGAGATTTTATATTGTCGTTGCTAAATCACAAGATTCATAGAAAGTAAATACATTAACTTTCAACTCCTTGGGTAACTTTTATTCAGATTTGCATATTTCATCTCTTCTTTGTTCTTCGATCATACACTTGGACGGAGTACTAAGTAAATTCAAGCGACCTCCATACCAATAACAAGAAGAAAAAAAATATTGAAAAACTGCATTCACCAGAGTCATATACGTACGTTTTTCAATACATTACTACAAAAAACTCAGAATGGAATAAAAATTTACATAACCAAAAGACAGCAAACTTGCGTCATGCTGGACTTCAACCGTATCATTCCACACAACCCCACTTTACATTTCTATACCCAAAAAAATATATTCCATCTTCCAAAAAATATCATCAATCTCTCAGTTTCTTTTTAACCGTGCTAAAATCTAAAATTCTTCAAATTTGAGCAGCAAGCAACTCATTCCAAGTATCAGGAACACCCGGAAGGCACCAATGCAGACAATCATACATCCCAGGCTGTGCCCTAAGACCATACTTAGCCACGTGCCCTTCGTCCCTCAACTGCGATAAGGCCGTAATGTCCAATATCTTAACCCTAGTGCCCTTAACAGCATTCTCAACCACAGGGTCATCAGACCCATCTTTATTCACTTCACTTCCCGAAGCCAAAGGCACCGTGTTATCGCAACTGCCCCCCGTGTTCCAGTCCCCATTCTGAAAATGCCTGGGCGAAATCGTCCTGAAAAACACTTTCAAAGCCGGATACCTTTTCATTTGGGTATCGGCCCATTTGGTCACGCTTTGGACTGTTAAATTTTTAGCGTTCCAGATGATGGCGATTTTCTTATCGGTGTTGGGCCTGCCGTTCACGTACATGATCCACCTGTTGCCGTTCACTTTCCCTCTGTTCCAGTGGTGGCCTGTGTTGAGGACCAGGACGTGGAATTTGGGTATGTAGGCTCGGAGGAAGCGGACAGGCCGGTCTAGGTGCATGGCCACGTTGGTTAACGGGTCGGATGAGTTGATGGGCTCGAGGTCGCAGAGGCTGGCAGACCAGTAGTACAGGACCGTGGTGTTCGTTTTGGAGAATCTGTAGGCCCACCCGTCGGGCCTTTTGGCCCCATGGGGCTTGGTCAGCCCATATTGGTGCCCAATGTCTTCCACGTAGGGGTAGTCGATCCCGCCCGTTATCATGCACATTAGGGACTGGAACTGTTGTCGGCCCAGTGAATCTCCTACTATCGCTATTGTTTTGTCCCGCATCCTGCATTAGATTGAGTAAAACCTAGGTAAGATATTTCTATCTTACTACTTTCATTCTCCTACTATAGCTAATCATTATTTTTAACAGGGAATTATTAACATTTAGTTTGGTAGTAAGATTAGTCACATTCAATCTTGATCAAAACTCAATGTTATTTCTCTATTTTTTTTAATATCAAAATATAGTTTCACTTTTTGATTATTTATAGAATCCATTTGAATTTTAGTGAAGAATAAGCAGGCCGATGGGGAGTCTCTTGACCAAGGTTTTGAAAACGGGATTCAAAGGGTAAATCGTGTCAAAAATATGAAAATTGGAGTTAAAGCTTAGGTTGTAAATTTGACAAATCTATATTTAATGGACATATATACTTGTATGCTGAAAATTATTAAATGACATTTATATATACGAAGACGATGTTTTCTATATCAATCATATTTTCAAAATTGATTTGGATCTTAGAGATTCAACATTCAACCCTAAAAGTTATTTTTGCTTTTGTTCCATCTTTATTTATTGTTGACAAATTATTTTTTCTTTTGTTCCATCTTTATTTAGTTTTAGAAACGAGGAAGAGCACAAAATTCAAAATAAGTTTCTTCAAATTTCTGTTTTGGCATCAATTGAATAGCAAAAATAATTGTGATTTTAACTGGGTTTTGAATGAAAAATCATGAATTGAATCATGGTTGTTGATGTTCAATTAGAACGGGAATCAAAATTTAAGAATTAAAGATTTTTGTAATCATTGCTCACAACCGTAAGCAAGCAGATTGTCTGACAAATTAAGCAAGTGTTATACTAGTTTAAAAGAGTGAAGTAACAAATGTAAACTTTTGATCGCAAACAGACACTCATACATACTGATCAACACGGTTGATACTGATCAATAGTCAGCGATCACATTTCTTATCCCAAAAAGAGAGAGCGAGAGAGAGAGAAGAAGAAGAAGAAGAAGATAAACTTAATTAGTCTTCGCAAAGAACTCATCTAAAGAATAATAAGACATTGCAAGTATTTATTACAAGGGGTATATTCTGTCTACAAACTTACAAGCTAAGCATTATAACAGAGGAAGAAAATTTATACTATACAAGCAGTGTACCTTTCCAAAAACTTGGGGCCATCAAACTCGGGCATTTCACAATCCTTTGGCTGCCACTTAAACTGCTCATATGAAGTATCCATGCGTTGATTCGATATACAAGACCACATTTCAGAAAGCCATTGCTTGCAACCTAAACCAGAGTATAGTGGCCGCCTGCTGTCTGGAACCCATTTTCCTTTTGCATAATTACACTCTGCAAATTTGATCTCCATTAATTCAAAAATACTTAGAAACTTGCACAATAATGATATAACCTTTGATCATTAAATCCGTTGCTCCAACCGATTAGTATTGTGCTGACTTAAACTCGAAAGGTAAATAATAATATAGATATGGTAAGGCAAATACAATGTATATAACTATAGAATATAGACAGACAAACCATTCTTAGTGATATTGACCATATTCATATCTCCTCGTCTTGTTTCTTCGTCTAGTTTTTCTTCTCTAGACAAGTTTTCTTCTGTCACTTTTGTAGTAGTTAAAGCTTTGTCTTCTGAGTCTGTCTCCGACTGTGTTTCTTCCACAATTATGGCTGATTCTGATTTTGTTTCAGATTGGGTTTCTTCTACAGATGGAACTTCTATCACATATGATGCATGATGTGAGTTTGATGAGTGAGTTTTGTCAGGGATCACTATCAAATGAAAAATAGAAAATGAGCACGAGGAAATATCACCTTCAGAAAGAAAGTAGATTGCAAAAATTACTAGCATGTTTCATCAATGTTACATTTCAATGACAAGTAATAATTCTTTTAAACACATCACGAGTTTTAAAAGACGCATTTATTTTTCTTTTAACCATTATACACACATGTGAACCATTCGTACATTTAGTAGAGTATAATTATACAGATTGGCAATTCAATAATGGCTTGTAGGTGCAACATGGATAGCAAAAGGTCGACCAGTTATTCTAAAAGACGCATAAAAGACATGAAAATAAAAATTATATACATACATGCATATACATCTGCATGCAGTGAAAATAAAACTTATATACATACATGCATATACATCTGCCTGTAGGTACGTACACACAATACATACATACATGCACATGTGTAACCCTAGAGTGGCCTAGTGAAAGCTGTGGAATATCAGCAATGGCAGAAGGCATAATACCGTGCGATTTATCTGTAGTATGATTGGGGATTCATCACATGTTCTTTAAGAGATTACAAGTGTGACATTGGTTTTTGAGATTTCTCTCCTACACACACACAAAAATTTGTGTGTGAAATAATCCAATTGATTTTGTAGATGATCATGATCTTTATAGCAAAATTTTGTAGATTATGTTTGCAAAATTTTGTTTTGATTTCAAATTTTTTGGCATTGTAAGATGGATGGGTGCTATATAAAAGGGTGAATATGGACCTCCTTACACACACGTGTACGTAACTCAAGTGTGTGTGTTAAGGGGATGGGTGTGGGGTCTGTAGCCACCTTCTTATGCAACTCTCATGTGGCCCCTTTCTTTTTTAGTGTGCAAAAAATCAAAATGATTTAAGAATTTATATTTATAATCTACTAGTCACCGAGATCAACTAGACAAAAACTAGATCGTTCTGAAATTTCTAACTCATTTACAATTGCAATTCGATATGGGCCATCGAATATATATTTTTTAACCGTCTATCTGAAATGTAATTTTGGCCGAATTAGAAGTTTCAAAATGATCCAATTTTTGAAGTATATTATCTTGATAGCTATATCTACACGATTCTGTTTCATGTCGAAAAAATTTCACACCAAAAACATGTGGGGATCCAAAGGGGGTACATAAGGTAGCGGCTTTTTGTGTGTATTGGGTTGTAAAAGAAACAAACCTGGTGAAGGCACAACAAATTCGTCCGAAGGTGGGATCATATTATGTAACACTGGTTTTCTCCCCCATGCCCAAATAGCAAGTGTAAAGCATATAAGTCCAACAAGAAGGGAAAGATTTTTAACTCTCGGCTTTGATGAATGTCTCTCTTTCATGTCTGATAGATAACACTAAAGCTTCCGACTCGAGCTCAATATCATTCCACTCAAATGTTGAATATCGCCCTGCAAATGACTCAGGTCATTTATTATAAATAAGAAAAATGAAGTTACACAGAAAAATATGTGTACTATTCTTCATAGACTGTGTTCGTATAAGAATTAAATCCACAGATTCCAAACTATTCTAAAGCGTAGGAGACATCAGGAACCATTTCACACACTCAGTGACTTACTAAGCATGGTCGAGGTCTTAGTAATTCAGATATGATGCTTGCCTGTTAAAACGCCAATAAAGTGTTCTTCAGAAAGATGAAACTAAAAACCTTATGACATGATCCATTTGCATATTGCAACTGCGTGACTCCAATTGAGGCAAAAATAAAACATGAGTGTTAAAATATTGTTTGATAAATATTAAAAGGTTACTTTAATCATTTTAATACTAAAATGATAGCAAAATATGTAATAGCTTGAAAGATGCAGTAACTTAGCTTATTTTATTCATTTATCAAACAAATTGACCACGTAAAATATCAATTTATGGCAACCAACAAGCATGATCTATTGCTGCAACAAATTGATATTTATCCAAACATTTAACGTGTTATCCTACAGCAAATACTTATTAGACTCCAGAAATGGGAGTGGAGAAGAGTGACTATGAAAGTCTAAACTCAAAGTAGTCTGTGTTAAGAGAATATTACTTTAAGGATACGTTAAGGATATTTTGTTAAGTTTTGGCACCCCATATATCCCCATGTACGCGCGCTTCATTATATGTGATGACGTCATCTAACGAAGCTTCCAATGTATTGACGTTCCAATTGAACATTCATTCATCACCTCCCAACGAGCATATACTGGATCTTGACAACACTTGTTTATAAAAAAAAGAAATTTTCAATGTTACGTGTCATCAATCCCACGTATACACACCATGTTACGTCATATTTCCTGCGATGTGGAACTTATCTGTTGAACCCACGCACTCAAAATGAGAGCCACACCTAGCAATCTTCATCTTGACGAGCATTTCCTTAAATCTTCTTTGGAGCATACTAAAGAAGCTCTGCAGTTAGGCCGGACTGCTTCCACTTTTTTTCCGCATTTATCTTCTTTATCAAATCTTCACCTTAGGACGGGTACTTTCACTCAAGCCATCTTGGAGATCCTGAATCTTCAACGCAGTGGAGGGGGGTTGCGTATCTATGAGTCTTTTTCTAAGTATGGGATCATGCTGCTTAAACATATCTCCGCCTTGACGAGTCTTTCTTTTGCTCAAGCCTTAAGGAGTCATGTTTTGATCACTCTCGCATCATCTAATGATCTCTCAAACCATCGGCTTTCATATCATATTGAGTTTCGACACTCCAGCGTGTCCCATATACGCACACTTCATTGTATGTGATGGCGCCACCTAACGAAGCTTTCAATGTACTGGCGTTCCAATTGAACATTCATTCATCATCTCCCAACGAGCATATATTTGGTTTTGGCAATACTTGCTTATAACAAAAGGAATGCTCGATATCACGTGCCACCAATCTCATATATACACACACGAGCGTTACGACACGCGCTTCGCGCGTAAACTACAAATTTTATATGTTTAACACATTCAAGTAAAAATGATTTGCACAAATATTTAGTCAAATTTTTACGTCAAAATCATGTGTAGTTAGTTTGAATTTTAATTTCTATATCTAATTATTTTTGTTAGTTTGAATTTTTTTAATATTATTAATTAATAAAAAAAGAATTTGTAAAAAAATATGTATTGGATCCTATTTTTAAGTGATATTAAGAGCTGATAATATTTATAGAGAAGCGTTTCAAATTTGTAAAATAGTTTAATGTTAGATCATATTTTTAAGCGATACTAAAATTTGATAATATATGTGAAGGGGGGTTTTTGGTAGTTCACGATGCTATTAAAAAAATGTGATATTAAAGGTATTACAACTATTATTAAAGATAATAAATAAATTTATAAAAAAAATTTATTTATTAGATCCTACTTTTAAGTGATATTAAGAGTTAATAATATTTATGAAGAGGCGTTTTGAATTTGTAAATGAGTTTAATGTTAAACTCTATGTTTAAACGATGTTAAAAATTGGTAATATTTATAGAGATGCATTTTTGGTAGTTCATGTTGATACTAAAAAAGTGTGTCACCAAAGGTATGACAACTATTATTAAATATATAAGATAATATATATATATATATATCACATTATACGCCATAATTCTTGTGATGCGAGACCTATCCGTCCAACTCACGCACCCACAATACGAGCCACACCTAACATATTTTAGTATTTGTATTTTTTCAAGTTACAATATTTTCCAATTGTAAACTTACTTGGGTTCCAAATAATATAATTATCAATACTACTCTTGCATCGATAATGATCAAATAGTAATAGAAACCATTATCATTATTCAATAAACTTCATTGTTCGACATATTATAAGAGCCAACATTGTATAAAGAATCGGTTCTTAGTCCTTGTTGGTGAGAACTATAGACAAGGAACTTTCTGCCTTGCAATCTCATGATAAGAGTGTTGTTAGTTGTCGTTGGATATTTAAAATCAAAACCAAATCTGATAGATCTATTGAAAGATATAAAGTTAGATTGGTTGCAAAATGTTGCACTCAACAATACTTCATGGATTATGAGGAGACTTTACTCATGTTACAATAATGATTACAATTCATACTCTCATTGTTGTAACTTCGGTATAACAATGGTCTATTTCACAACTTAACATTAAAAATGCATTCTTGATTAAAGAACTTTAAGAACAAGTTTATATGGAGCCTCTTCCAAGTCTTCAACATGAATCTTTCCAGGTATTCAACATGAATCTAAGTATGTTTGCAAGCTTAAGAAAGCATTAGGCAGACTCAAGTAAGCACCTCGTGCTTATTTTGAGCAATTTTCCATTGTAATAAAATCTTTTGTTTTTGTCTCCAACTTTCATGATAATGCTTTTTTTAAACAGTGATGCATAACGGATCATACTATCGTTGTATATTGAAGATACGATTATTATAAAAGATGACGTGGGTGGCAATTTCATCATGAAAAAGAAGTTAGCTTAACAAAATTGAAATGAAAGATCTAGATCCTCTAAAAATATTTCTTAAGAATCAAGATTGCATACTTGCCAAAAGGTTATCTTCTTTTCTCAAACAAAATATAGCACGAACATTCTTGAGAAAGTTAGACTTACTGATAATAATACCATCAACACTTGTATTAAAGTTAATATAAAATATTCTCATTCAGACGATAAACCACTGCCAGATTATACAGTACACTGTATCATTGTTGAAAGCTTGGTCAATCTTACTATCACTCGTCCAGATATATCATATGTTATTTAAGTTGTCAGTCGAGTTGTAGCATTTCCAATTACAGTTCATTGGCAGTTGCCTTTTGTACTTCAATGTATCTTCAAGATACTGTTTTCCATGGCCTTCTATTCGCATCCACCTCCTTCTTTGAATTATGCATTGATGTTGATTATGTTAGATATCCTACATGTCACAAGTCAATTATTGTACTTATGTACCTTTCTAAATGATTCTCTTATATCTTGAAAGAGTACGAAATAATATGTTGTTTTTCATTCTACAATTCTTTAACTGAAGCAGAGTATCATGTCATGACATATACTACCAAAAAGATTGTTTGGTTACTTGCATATGGTGTCTCTTTCCAGTCATACTTATGCGTATTGTGACCATAAGAGTTGTTCAAATTTCTCGCAGCTTGGTCTTTCATGAGTAAATCAAGCATATTGGGATTGATTATCACATCACATGTCACGATCCCGAGAAAGACATCACTACTCTACCTTTTGTTTCTTTTTCCATGCAGATTGCATACCTTATTACTAATTCACACTCATTTTCTTGTTTTTGGTTGACAAACTTCCGATCTCGATGTTCATGGTCGTTGCATCGTGAGTTTGAAGGAGGATGTTAAGAGAATAATTATCTATAGGTTAATAATATATTTAGAATATTTTGATATTTGTACTTTCCCAAATTACAATATGAATATGTTGATAATTACTTTGGTTCGTCTTGTATTAACAATGATCAAACAGTAATAGAAACCATTATCGTTATACAACTAACTTCATTGTTCAACCGCATGCACTAGTTTAATCACTGAGCCTGTGGTTCCAAAACTTAAAATTCAAAACAAGTATGTTATACAACGATGCTACAGTTTCAAAATCTAAAATATAAGAAAGCTAAGTTTAGCCACATGAAAATAACACTCCTAAGAAAGCTAAATTATGTCTGATTTGACTTGTTTATTTGGTTCAAACCAATAAATGTTCACCCGTACATCACACAATGAAATCTAAAATAATATTAATAGGATACAAGTTGATGATTCCAAGAACAATAAATTAATAACCATAAGAATTATAGTAAGTGCTATTAGTCCTACTAATCTTCGCTATCTTTCGATCTCCCTACTTTAGTCAACTTCTATATCATTGAAGAGGAAAACACAATTGTTTAGTATTAACACCAAATTTCGCTTGTAATGCATGTAAATGTTTAGTGTCGCATTGCCACCTACAGAGCTAAAGGGAATCAAATCTTACTTGTATATGATGAAGATTATGCTCAAGAATGAAATCTTTTGTTGTCTCGTGGTAATCTAAACTCATGGAGGTTTAAACTTTCCTCTTAGGTAGAGCCTTGGTAGATATATGAAGCACGTTCTTAATGTTAAACCAAAATCTAACAAGTTACAAAATTACATCACTGCTGGATATAAATTTCCAAGCATTGATTCAGTTAATTAACCAAACCAGTGATAGCAAAAATCCCGAGATCGTACGTTCCAAAGCGCGATTTGGAAGGAATCGCAGCCTTTCCGATCCAAGTGTTAAATTGGATCGCAACCCATGTTAAATGTACGATCCTATTTCAGAACGAAAATATTGGAATCCAATACTGAATCGCGATTTCAATTTAAATGTCGAATTGAAACAAAATCAAAAGAGATTTAGATCGGCATCGCGATCTCAATTCAGCAAAAAAGAAAAAACAAGGAGGAATAGAAAGAAGCAGCAGCAGCAAACCTGAATTGAAAAATCTAGGATTCAGATGCAAATTTATTTACTCTCCCCTTCTATTTTCAGATTTTTTTTTTCGGAAACCCTAAGCTTCAGGGAGGAAGACGATTGAAAATATTAAGATTGGGTTCGTGCTGCATCTTCGCAGTTTATTTTTGTTTCTTGCATCACTTTGTTAATTTACCCATGTTGATTGGCATGCATTTAGTACGAACTTTCGACGCGAAAGCTATAAGCTTTGTTCCTTCGACATTC
Organism: Allium cepa; assembly: GCA_030765085.1. Taxonomy (NCBI): domain Eukaryota; kingdom Viridiplantae; phylum Streptophyta; class Magnoliopsida; order Asparagales; family Amaryllidaceae; genus Allium; species Allium cepa. The sequence goes on from CM060939.1 coordinate 126,043,119, forward strand.
AATTTTTGTTCTTTAACTGCTAGATGTTAAGTCCACGGCTGTTTTCCTCAAAGTTACCACCGTCAAGAAATAGAGTTAGATCAGATAATCAAGACCAAAATGATAAAATGATAATTCAAGAAGCTTGAAAGATGTCAAAATTAAAAAAAAAATTAAAGATGTGATCAGGTTTTTAAAAAATACAGAACGGTTGACACCAATGTATTTTGTACCGACATGATTGATACCGACATCTTTGGTATTGACGTGATTTGAGAATCATCAAGAATAATACAATGAATAAGCACACAAAATTTGACGAAGTTTTAAACAATAAAAACATGTCGGTGCCAACATGAGTTTGAATCTTGATTTGGCTACTTTGAAGGCATGAGACTTAAGCTACGAAGAGAAAATAAAGTTTTGACACACAAAAACATGTTGGTACCGACATGTTTGGTTGCCTTAGGAAACGTTTGCAACTACATATTCTTCATGTTGGAAGTTCAGATCTGAAAGAAACGACTCTTTCAAACTGGGAATGGCTAAATTCGTGCTGAATCTTGTCTATAAACAACAGTCTATTTTCAACTATAAAGTGGATCAATCTTCTTCATCTTCTATTTCATAAGTCTTTGAGAAAACTGAGATTATTAGACTGTAACTTAGGTTTGATTGTAAATTATTTGTTACAAAGAGAATTCATAAATAAAACCGATTAAGTGGACGTAGACCGAAGATTTTATCGAATCACTATAGAAATCTTAGTCTCTTCTTCGTACTCTTTTGATTTCTTCATTTTAATATTTATTTGTTTTTTTAGTGATATTATGGTGTTGTACCAATTTTTTGAGTAATATTTTTTTTGCTTCCGCTAAGATGAACTTAGATATGATATAGAGAAGATGAAAAGGCATATTATAAAAGCCATTGCTAGACTAAGTCAACCAGAGTATGGCTCATACAGGAGGTGTCCGCTAGTTCAAATCCGCATTTTATCTATATGATTAGAGAGAAGATGGAAGGGATGATAACAAGTTTGCAAGACAAATTGATAGCTCATTAAGAAAAGACGATGAATGAATTATTCCAAAGGATGGTATAATAAAGAGCAAATGGAGTTGTTGGAAATTAGAATTGGAGGCTAGAAGGCGAGACAGATAAACACGGAAATGAAGTGGAACAACTTGGAACCATCCCCAAGCATGCCGATAAGTCGGTACCAAGATGTTCGACAGTCGGTACCGACACGTTTAGACAGGGAGCATGGTCGATCTGAATGTCGAACATGGAAGGGTGCATCAGATTGATGATATTGAGCCTCGAAATCAAGATTAGAATGTAAAATTGCAACTACAAGGATTATAAGCAAATTTTCCTCTTAGGAATGGTGACATGTAGAAGATTTGAATTAAAGGCGTGCAAAGAGATTTCAACTGAATCCAAATAATCGCTTAGTTAAGATGGTAAGACAGGTACTTCGAGATAAAGTTATAGATCAAAGATTCAAACATCTGATATACTAGGAATTCACCTAATTTCAAGTTACATACTTTGGAGCCGTATGATGGAAGGATGGATCCAACTAATCACTCAATGAGATACATCTAACATATGAAAGTGTTTGGAGCATCGGAGGAGGTGATGGGACGATGCTTCCATTATACTTGACTGATTTGGCTGTCATGTGATTTCGCCAACTGTATAATGGATCCATCATTAGTACATGGATCGAGTTAGTGGAGCTAATTCAGAGTTCATATAGTTTCACGAAGGAATGTGATGACACTTTCAAGTGTAAAAAAGAGAGAGAATGAGATTTGTAGAGTTACTTAGTTAGATTTAATGCAGTAATCGCTGCATTTCAAAACCAACGATAGTACTGATTGTGAGATGATAGAGTTAGGGGTATGCCCTAGAGAGAATTATGTAATTTGTTACATATATCTAACTCGTTGACCGATCTTGTTCGAAATAAAGGTATTTTCTTTCTATAACATGCTTGATCTAACATGGTTATATTAATTAATCAATTTAATTTAAAGTATATTAATGGTAAATCCATAAATGGTATGTTTTGTGATAGTAGTAATAAAGTGTTGTAACCGTAAGTAATTTATTATAATGAAACAAATATATCATTTTATATATTCTGTAACAACCCTAGTTTTAGCTATTTATTCTATTTAGTTATTTGAATTTTTGAAGTCTATATTATATAATTTATGTTTAAAAATATAGTCTAATTATTTAAATTGGAGATATATTTTATAAAATCGTCCATGTCAATAAAATTAAATAAAAACCGTGAAAATTTAATCTAAGATTGAACAGTAAAAATTTCACGTTTGAAAGACACGTAAATTAGAGAGTATAAACAACGTAATAAAACGTGTGTTTTTAAAATGTTTATTTTATGAAAATTTCTGAAGTTTTAAACTGCGTCTGTCTAGCGTAGTGTAAAAATCATGTTTTAAATATTTTTGGACATAAAATATCAGTCAGTGTTTTGACGAACGGTACGTATTTTATTTGTCAGCTGGTTTTATTTTGGCATGCGCTTCTATTTAAACTGACTACATAAAAACTTTACCATTTACATTTAACAATATCAAACTAAATCAAAGGAAACTTTAACCAAAATGAATCACACAACATTTATATATGAAACGTTCGAAACGTATCTGGGCAGAGAGAATTTGTGCATGCTTGAATTTGAAACGTGCACATCTGTTATTCTCTCATTCCCCTGTTCAAGCTTACTACAAATCAAGTCTCCTCAAATCACGCATTGATAACTCTCCTTGTTTTATTTTTTTTATCACGTGTAAGCATTTATCAAAGAGAAACTGAAACATATCTCTCGGCCTCCTTTAATTCATTCAAAATATTTGCCTTCAACACGAGATTATACAGTAAGTAACGTACACAATTTTACTTGTACATTCGAAACTTCATCAATGCAATCAAATTTTCACCTGGCCTTTCTCCTGAAATTTCGCAAACCCTGGCTATAAATATACTTTTCTCCTCTGCATCTCACAAATTCAACCCTTCTTCTTTTGCGTGAAGCTTCCATCAGGTAATAATCTTCCTTTTCTTTCCCTATACTATGTGTCTTTATTCTTTGGTACTCTGCTCGGCCACCCTACCATGTATCTACTTCGTTTGAGAATTGTATCATATGCCTTGAACAACGTTTGGAATCTGGGTAGATAGATTCCCTTTTTCAAATTTCTCTTAGGCATATTTATATCAGTGATATTTGACTTTAGGACCGAGGATTGCCTTAAATAAATATATATACCTTAGAACTACATGAACTCAGAGAACAATAGATGATGGGACCAGAGCCGTGCTTTGCCTAGAGTTGCCTGTATATTCATTTCCAATATTAATTTATAAATTAGTTGTGCATATCAGGGATGCCAGTAAATGAAGCAGTGAGGTTTGTTGCATTTTGAGTCCAAACTTGTATGAGTAGACATTGTAAAGTATGCAACGAATAGGTGAGTTTTAGATCTGCATTCACATCTTAAGTATAGTCTGCATATACAACTTACACAATGGGCTGTGCACTCTTGGGTATCACTGTGTGACGTGAACATCAGAGGCATGTGTGTTTTAGAGCAGAGAGTTGCGTGTGCTGTAGTTGGGAAAGCAAAGCATGCATCCAAGTAAATAAGCAGGGTTTTAGTGAGAAGCTTGACCTGGTTGTATTAATAGTTTGCACCTATAGGATTTGCAGAGTAGGCGTGAGCATGTTTAGATGTAAGACTGGCCTTGTGCATTTAGCAGTAAGGGGATCAGAGAGGTTTCAGTTCAGTTGCATATCTAGTATTAGATCTGAAATGTTTCGTAGCCTATCCATCAGTAGTTGCTTGTAGGCTATAAGCTGAGATGTGAAACTTCAGAACCAAGTGTGCATCTATGCACGTTGTGCACGACAACACCATGAATGTTACATGACTGTAGTTGAAGCATACAATAAGTATTGACGGAGCCTAGTCTGTAAATTTCATCACTGACATGAATTATTTAGTGAAGTTTCGAATGTGCTTAATGCTAGAGATAGGATTGGACCGGTAGTTGTGAAGCTGGAGTTGTTTGATGCTGGTAATGGTTGTAGGTAGGTAGATGTTTTGTTCAAAGTTTCAGTGATTTGTTTGGGGTCATTGTTCTCAAAATAAATGCAGAGAGAAGTACGTAAATGTGACTCGAAGCATTTGCATGTGGGTCTCGAAGAAACTGTATGATTTTCTCGAAGTCTGGGCAGTTTCGACTCGAAGATCTTGAAAATTTTACTCGAAGCAAGTACAGGTGTTGAGGGGTTGCGTGAAGTCTTGCCTGGTGCATATTGAAAACTGGGAAAGTTGAATAGAAGTTGTGATCTGAGTTCAATAAATTAGGTTGCATTTATATGTTTGGCGTGTGTGTACGTGTGCATGAGCAAACTGAAAATTTAAAGTGTACACGTGTACATGCGTATCACGACATAGAGTAGGAAAACGTCCCCATATCGCTTAGTCTTACTTTAGGAAATTTTGTCGAAATTTTTGGGTTAGCCCGGTTCACGTTTTAGGGTATATTTGGTCATATTGCACGGTGGAGTAGTCGAGCAAGTCAAGCAAATTTTAGTCCCATGTTAAATTTTCCTTTGACCATAAATTCTAAAGTCGCGTTTTCGATATTTGAATTTTGTTCTAGATCTGAATCTAAGCGACGTCCGAGAATTTTGATCGCTACCCTCTGTCGGTCTGTACCGGTGAATCGTCGTTTTGAATTCAAATTTTCTGCAACATCCAGGTGAGTATTTCTCACCAGACATACGTATTTATATTCCGTAAATTATTACAAGTGTATGTGTAAATTTGTATTTCACTATTATCTGTCTGTAGTGTGATATAGAATGATAAACCCCATTAAATTGACACCCCATCAGTTATTTATATGTTATATGATATCTACAGTTATATTATGTTATTATTTACTGCTTAAATCACACTGCAAGTTCCCTGTTATTATAGATGGTATGGGCTGAAATGATAGGCCTAATTGGTTATTATTGTTCACTTGTTCGGTTAACTGCTGTAAATTATCTTGGGATTGCGGGTTCGAAATGATAGAACCCGGAGTTGTGTAAATATCGGATTGAAATGATATAGATCCGTTTCACTTGACCTAGGCTAGAAAATCTTATACAGGCCCGTGGTTTATATATATTATTTTCAGGAAATATTTTAAATTATTTTTAAGAAATTCAGGATATTCTAGTAAAAATTTTATAATGTTTTAAATGTTAAAAATAAATAAATATAGAATAAAATTTTAGTATAACTTGTTCCAAAAATTCTGGAGTTTTGAAAGGATAAGATTTAAATTTAGAGAATTATATATATATAACAAGTTATATTTAGAAATAGATTTTAAATCTAAAATTCTACAACCGCATTTAAATGCTATCTTTTGAAATTTGACTAGGTTAAACTCATAACTTTAGACAGCATTCCCTGAATGCTGTAGAAATTAAGATGGATTTATTTGAGAATCTATGGAAGATTTTTGAGAATAAGTTAAACTTTGGAATTTAAATATGTAATAAATAAAAGAATCTAGGAATTGAGTTTGGATAGATTTTAAAAGGAAAATATGATTTCTATTATAAAAGAAATAAATTCCAAATTTGATTGAATAAATTGAAATGGTATATTTTTTAAGAAAATGTTTAAATCAAGGATTTGAAAATTTAAGGTATTTGAAATATATATTGATTTGGAAAAATAAATACCATTTTTCAAACTATAACCACGGGCTATAATAACGTTTGGTTGGCAAAGAGACCGGGATCGAATATGGACATACTCTCTGTCGATACCGAAAACCACTTTGACAACCGTGTACGCGGTGGAGATTCCAGAATGAAGTAGGTTGGTGGTGACGGTCTCTTAAAGGTATATACGTGGACCCAACTCCCGTGAGTTGGCTTAAGGTGGCTAAAACAGGAGCGATTCTCGGATTAATGAGGTAGCTCCTCTGATCGAACGCACTTCTTCGTATGACATTCTATTACTCTTGTGATTGTTTTGGTGCGCACCTTTGATTTGGGAGTGTTGTTCGAGGTGGGCGGTTGCTGCGACTTCGCGTTACCACCGGTCCGGATAGCAATTGGTATATCTACCCTGGCATTGCCTAGTTGTGCCGTGTCACCTACCATATCGAGCCTTGTACGAGTTTGGTTTTCTCCCGTAGCCCGTGTGGTATCCTCTAGTTGCTTCCCGATCAGGAGGAGCTATGATATTGGATGGACTACTGGGACTATTACGTGTTAAGGGCTATATGGGTAACCCCTTAACGCTATTAAAAAGTAAGTTTATTTTAATATAGACACTATTATAATAGCGCAATATACTATATAGTAAATAGTTTAACGGATCCTTAGAGGATGGGCGATCCCAAGCATCCTTTAAGTTACTTGCTCTTTACATTACAGTACACTTGATTTAGCTTACATTATATAAGTATGTATGTCCTGACTCGAGTGTTTTGTTTTATTGTACGCTCGGGTCAGCCTGAGTTGCAGCTTCAGCTTTTCTTTCTGGAGTTAGGACTAGATCACTCTTGCTAGTTGGAAGCTTCTTCGTCTTTATATATTTTGTAATTCAAGACATTTGGGAACTATTTTTGGCTTATGGCTTAAAAATTGTACTAAAGATTTGTAAACAATGTATTTCTGTTAGTAATGGTTTTCAGTGGCTTCATGAACCACTATATTTTTTATATTCCGCTGTGAGATTCTGATATCTGTGTCTGTGATTCTGTGTATTTGGTTTCATTTGTTCCGTAGCTATATTTACAATCTATTATTTTGAACTATTCCAGCTTGACATGTTCTATTATTGTCGAATTCGAATAGTACAAAATAGTGGGTCGTTACAGTTGGTATCAGAGCCAGGTTTAAAACATAGCCTAAGGAACAAAAACTCATTAGAGATAGAGTAGCAATACTCTAGAATGAGTGAAGTCAAATTCCAGAATCTTTCTTTGTGAGAGAACGTATTTTAAAAGTATAAAATGATTTTCAAAAAAAGAATTTTTAAGAAGTATTTTAATATAGAAACTTCCTATTTTTAAATAAGTTTCCAAACACTTCTTCTTTCTCTCCATCGTTATACTCGAGGTTTTGTTAGTCGCTTAATTTTATCTTATCCTAGAACATCTTAATATTTTCCTCTATCCTTAGTATCCATCCTTAATCTTTCAGGATGAATAGAAGAGATAATCGAGGTCGAGGGCAAGTCGCTCCTCCTCCTGCTGCCCCTGTCCGTTTCACTAAATTGTGCAAGGACTATGTTGAGCTAGGTGGCACAAAATTTATGGGGACAGAAACCATCATAGAAACTCAACAATGGCTTCGGGACTTAGAAAGGATTTTCTCCTGCCTCGAGATTACTAATGCCCAGCAAAGGCAACTCGCAGCCTGGCAGATGAAGGGCGCTGCCTTGAATTGGTGGCTATCTATTACCGCTCAGACAAATGAGGCTGACCTCACTTGGGAGCAATTTAGGTATCTTTTGGTTGTCAAAATTCGGATTTGAATTCCATCTTTGAATCTATCTTTTAAACTCTTATCGTGCTTTAGGGAGGCCTTTCTGGCCAAGTGGATGCCCGAAGCAGGCAAGTCTCAACTCTATAGGGAATTCATGGATCTTAAGCAAGGCAATATGACCTTCACGGAGTATGAGAGGAAGTTTAACGAACTCTCACAGTATGGTCTGAACCTGATTGATACCCCGCTCAAGCTGAACGAGAAGTTTATCGCTGGAGCTCGACCTGAGTTCTACGATCGACTCATTACTCATGTGCATGGGTCATTCACGGCATTGATGGATATGGCTCTCAGGTATGAGAACCCTACCTCTAAGGCCACTCCTGCTGTTTCTTCTGCATCAGCCCAGTCTTCTGGAAATTCAAGGAAGAGGAAGTCAAATTTCTACCGCAATAAGAGGAACAAGACTCAAGGGCTAGGTTCATCATCATCTTCTGTTTCTGCGAGGCCACCTGTGGATCTGTCTACCATCACCTGCCATAGGTGCCACCAGAAGGGACATTTTGCTAATCGCTGTCCTACTTTGGGTGCTGCCATTCCACCACCTACTCAGTTTGCTAGGAGAGATCTATGTCACATCTGCCTCCAGCCAGGACATTTCAAGAAGGATTGTCCCACTCAAAAGAGAGGCACAACATCTGGAGTCTTTGCAGTAACTTCTGCATCTTCTACAACTCCGCAGCCTGCACCTGCACCAGTATCAGCTCCAGCCCCAGATGATTCTCAAGGTACTCTTCAAGGATCTTTTACTTTGTTCAAATTACCTGTTCGAGTTTTATTCGATACCGGAGCTTCCCACAGCTTCATTTCATCCGATCTCTGTAATAGATTTGAACATCGCCTTTCTCCTGAACTTTCTTCTATACCTTTATGTGTCTCAAACCCTATCGGTGGTCCTGCGAACCTTAGTAAAGTTTGTAGGGATGTGAAGCTCCTCCATTTCCAACAATGCTTCACTGGAGACTTTTATGTTTTGGGTTTCGACGCTTTCGACCTTTTACTCGGAGGCGATTGGTTAGATAGGCATGGTGCAGATATCTCTTGTAGTTCTCGTACTGTTGCTCTTAAAGATGATATTGGGAATCCTTTAAAGATCCAGTGTAAGTGGCCTCAAGAGTTTGCTGGTAGTTTCATCTATTCTCTTGACACTTTCCCAGATGATATCCATTCCACCCCTGTAGTCAAACAGTTTCCCGACGTGTTTGGGGAAGTCACTTCTTTACCTCCAAAACGGGAAATTGATTTCCGTATCGATCTTATCCCTGGAGCACGACCAGTAGTCCTTCCACCTAGAAGAATGGCACCACGAGAAAAGAGCGAATTAAGGAATCAGATTCAAGACTTATCTTCTAAAGGTCTGATCAGACCTAGCTTCTCTGAATGGGGAGCAGCTGTTGTCTTTGTCACAAAATCTGACGGTTCCCTCCGGATGTGTGTCGACTATCGGGAACTCAACAAGCTTACCATGAAGAACAGATATCCTATGCCGCGCATAAATGATATGTTCGATCAACTCTATGGAGCAACTGTTTTCTCCCAGCTTGATTTAGCCACAGGTTTCCATCAGCTTAGAATTGCTGAGGAGAGCATCCCCAAAACTGCTTTCCGTACCGAAAATGGTTTCTTTGAATGGCTAGTTATGCCTTTTGGCTTGACTAATGCACCTGCTTTCTTTGTAGACTTGATGAATCGCGTCTTCCGCGATGTACTCAATAAATTTGTCCTTGTCTTTATTGATGACATCCTTGTTTTCTCCAAGTCCGAGGAAGAACATAAAGTCCATTTGAAGTATGTTTTAGAGACTCTTCGGAACCACCAATTGAAGGCTAAGTTCTCTAAATGCCATTTCTGGGAAGAAGAAGTCCGATTCCTTGGACATATTGTCTCTAGAGAAGGAGTTTCTGTTGATCCAGTCAAGATTGCTACAATCCAAGATTGGGAAGAACCTAAGACTCCTACCGATATCCGTAGTTTCCTAGGCCTTGCCGGCTACTACCGAAGATTCATTGAGAACTTTGCTCGGATTTCGGCACCTCTGACTGCTCTAACTCGGAAGAATGTCAAGTTTGTATGGAGCGATAAGTGTAAGGCTGCTTTCAAAGAGTTAAAGGATAAGCTCACCTCCGCCCCAGTACTTATTGTACCAAATGGAAGTGAAAGATTAACGGTATTCACCGATGCTTGTCGAGAAGGATTGGGAGCAGTGTTGATGCAAGATGGGAGAGTAATTGCTTATGCTAGTCGTCAGCTGAAGACACATGAAGCTAATTACGCTGCTCACGATTTAGAATTGCTGGCTGTTGTATTTGCTTTGAAGCTTTGGAGACACCATCTCTTGGGAGCTAAGTTTGATCTCTTTACTGATCATAAATCTCTGAAATATATCTTTACCCAGAAAGATTTAAATCAGAGACAAGTGCGATGGCTCGAGTTCCTTGCTGCATATGACCTCGACATCAACTATACTCCTGGGAAAGCCAATGTAGTGGCAGATGCGCTAAGCAGGAAGAAATCTTTGTTATGTCAGATTTTTGTATCTTCCCCTCTTTTGGATCGTATCGTGGCTAAACAAGATGAAGACGAGATGCTTAGGCGTATAAAGGAAAGTGTTCGTAGCAGAATTGGTGGTAATAGCTCTGATGGAAAGGGAGCTCAGATCGATGATAAAGGAGTTTTAAGGATAAATGGAAGAATTTGTGTCCCAAATATTGATGGTTTAAGGCAGGAATTACTTCGGGAACATCATCAGTCCCGACTTTCCATCCACCCTGGCGTAGCTAAGATGTATCAGGATTTGAAGAAGCTATACTGGTGGAAGGGTATGAAGCGAGATGTCTCCATCTTTGTCAGTAGATGTGCGACTTGCCAGCAAGTTAAGGCAGATCATCAGAAAACGCCCGGTTTATTGCAGCCTTTGGAAATTCCAAACTGGAAGTGGGAACAAGTTTCTATGGACTTTATTGATGGATTGCCGAGATCTCGGAGGGGAAATGAGAGCATCTGGGTTATTGTGGATAGACTGACTAAGTCTGCTCATTTTATTCCAGTCAGATCTACCCGCACAGCTTCGAGTTTATCCGAAATCTATATGAGGGAGATTGTTCGCCTCCATGGCGTCCCTCTTAGCATTGTTTGCGATCGAGATCCTATTTTCACCAGTCAGTTTTGGAAAGCGTTTCAAGAATCCTTGGGTACTCGGTTGAACTTGAGCACCGCTTATCACCCACAAACTGACGGTCAAACTGAAAGGGTAAATCAAATTCTTGAAGATCTTCTTCGTGCTTGCATTTTGGACTACGGAGGATCTTGGGAAGATCATCTTCATCTTGTAGAATTCACCTATAACAATAGTTATCAGGTATAAATTCCAATCATTTGTTCTTATTTATCTTAGTGCTCTATCGATCTCATTCTATCTTTTCAGGCTAGCCTTGAGATGTCCCCTTTTGCTGCTTTATACGGGAGACCGTGTAGATCTCCTTCTTGTTGGATCGAGTCTGGTAACCGCTTAGTTCTTGGCCCCGAGATGATCTTAGAAGCTTCAGAGAAAGTAGAGGAGATTAAGAGGAGATTAAAGGTTGCTCAAGATAGACAAAAGAAGTACGCTGATCGGCGTAGAAGGAAGTTGGAGTTTGATGTTGGTGATCTGGTATTTCTGAAGATCTCTCCTTTAAGAAATGTAGTTCGGTTTGGTCGAAGAGGAAAGCTAGCACCTAGATTCATCGGTCCATTCCGTATTTCAGAGAGGATTGGATCTCTTGCTTATAGACTAGATCTACCCGAGAAATTTGCCGGAATTCACAATGTATTCCATGTATCTCACCTTCGTCGCTGTCTTCACGACCCATCTATAGTCATCCAGCCTACTGCTCTTGATGGTCTGGACATCGAACCTGATCTGACTATTGGAAGGAAGCCGCTTCGCATCGTCGGTCAAGGTACGAAACAACTCAGAAGGAAATCCGTCCCGTTGGTCAAAGTGCAATGGAGCACCGATGAGCGAGATTGCACATGGGAAACGGAGGAGAGCATTCGTGCTTCAAATCCGGAACTATTCGTTTAAGGTACTTGTTTATCTAGCTTATCTTCTTTTGTTTCTCTTCTTTCGTTCCTTTTCGAGGACGAAAAGTTCTTAAGTGGGGGAGAGTGTAACAACCCTAGTTTTAGCTATTTATTCTATTTAGTTATTTGAATTTTTGAAGTCTATATTATATAATTTATGTTTAAAAATATAGTCTAATTATTTAAATTGGAGATATATTTTATAAAATCGTCCATGTCAATAAAATTAAATAAAAACCGTGAAAATTTAATCTAAGATTGAACAGTAAAAATTTCACGTTTGAAAGACACGTAAATTAGAGAGTATAAACAACGTAATAAAACGTGTGTTTTTAAAATGTTTATTTTATGAAAATTTCTGAAGTTTTAAACTGCGTCTGTCTAGCGTAGTGTAAAAATCATGTTTTAAATATTTTTGGACATAAAATATCAGTCAGTGTTTTGACGAACGGTACGTATTTTATTTGTCAGCTGGTTTTATTTTGGCATGCGCTTCTATTTAAACTGACTACATAAAAACTTTACCATTTACATTTAACAATATCAAACTAAATCAAAGGAAACTTTAACCAAAATGAATCACACAACATTTATATATGAAACGTTCGAAACGTATCTGGGCAGAGAGAATTTGTGCATGCTTGAATTTGAAACGTGCACATCTGTTATTCTCTCATTCCCCTGTTCAAGCTTACTACAAATCAAGTCTCCTCAAATCACGCATTGATAACTCTCCTTGTTTTATTTTTTTTATCACGTGTAAGCATTTATCAAAGAGAAACTGAAACATATCTCTCGGCCTCCTTTAATTCATTCAAAATATTTGCCTTCAACACGAGATTATACAGTAAGTAACGTACACAATTTTACTTGTACATTCGAAACTTCATCAATGCAATCAAATTTTCACCTGGCCTTTCTCCTGAAATTTCGCAAACCCTGGCTATAAATATACTTTTCTCCTCTGCATCTCACAAATTCAACCCTTCTTCTTTTGCGTGAAGCTTCCATCAGGTAATAATCTTCCTTTTCTTTCCCTATACTATGTGTCTTTATTCTTTGGTACTCTGCTCGGCCACCCTACCATGTATCTACTTCGTTTGAGAATTGTATCATATGCCTTGAACAACGTTTGGAATCTGGGTAGATAGATTCCCTTTTTCAAATTTCTCTTAGGCATATTTATATCAGTGATATTTGACTTTAGGACCGAGGATTGCCTTAAATAAATATATATACCTTAGAACTACATGAACTCAGAGAACAATAGATGATGGGACCAGAGCCGTGCTTTGCCTAGAGTTGCCTGTATATTCATTTCCAATATTAATTTATAAATTAGTTGTGCATATCAGGGATGCCAGTAAATGAAGCAGTGAGGTTTGTTGCATTTTGAGTCCAAACTTGTATGAGTAGACATTGTAAAGTATGCAACGAATAGGTGAGTTTTAGATCTGCATTCACATCTTAAGTATAGTCTGCATATACAACTTACACAATGGGCTGTGCACTCTTGGGTATCACTGTGTGACGTGAACATCAGAGGCATGTGTGTTTTAGAGCAGAGAGTTGCGTGTGCTGTAGTTGGGAAAGCAAAGCATGCATCCAAGTAAATAAGCAGGGTTTTAGTGAGAAGCTTGACCTGGTTGTATTAATAGTTTGCACCTATAGGATTTGCAGAGTAGGCGTGAGCATGTTTAGATGTAAGACTGGCCTTGTGCATTTAGCAGTAAGGGGATCAGAGAGGTTTCAGTTCAGTTGCATATCTAGTATTAGATCTGAAATGTTTCGTAGCCTATCCATCAGTAGTTGCTTGTAGGCTATAAGCTGAGATGTGAAACTTCAGAACCAAGTGTGCATCTATGCACGTTGTGCACGACAACACCATGAATGTTACATGACTGTAGTTGAAGCATACAATAAGTATTGACGGAGCCTAGTCTGTAAATTTCATCACTGACATGAATTATTTAGTGAAGTTTCGAATGTGCTTAATGCTAGAGATAGGATTGGACCGGTAGTTGTGAAGCTGGAGTTGTTTGATGCTGGTAATGGTTGTAGGTAGGTAGATGTTTTGTTCAAAGTTTCAGTGATTTGTTTGGGGTCATTGTTCTCAAAATAAATGCAGAGAGAAGTACGTAAATGTGACTCGAAGCATTTGCATGTGGGTCTCGAAGAAACTGTATGATTTTCTCGAAGTCTGGGCAGTTTCGACTCGAAGATCTTGAAAATTTTACTCGAAGCAAGTACAGGTGTTGAGGGGTTGCGTGAAGTCTTGCCTGGTGCATATTGAAAACTGGGAAAGTTGAATAGAAGTTGTGATCTGAGTTCAATAAATTAGGTTGCATTTATATGTTTGGCGTGTGTGTACGTGTGCATGAGCAAACTGAAAATTTAAAGTGTACACGTGTACATGCGTATCACGACATAGAGTAGGAAAACGTCCCCATATCGCTTAGTCTTACTTTAGGAAATTTTGTCGAAATTTTTGGGTTAGCCCGGTTCACGTTTTAGGGTATATTTGGTCATATTGCACGGTGGAGTAGTCGAGCAAGTCAAGCAAATTTTAGTCCCATGTTAAATTTTCCTTTGACCATAAATTCTAAAGTCGCGTTTTCGATATTTGAATTTTGTTCTAGATCTGAATCTAAGCGACGTCCGAGAATTTTGATCGCTACCCTCTGTCGGTCTGTACCGGTGAATCGTCGTTTTGAATTCAAATTTTCTGCAACATCCAGGTGAGTATTTCTCACCAGACATACGTATTTATATTCCGTAAATTATTACAAGTGTATGTGTAAATTTGTATTTCACTATTATCTGTCTGTAGTGTGATATAGAATGATAAACCCCATTAAATTGACACCCCATCAGTTATTTATATGTTATATGATATCTACAGTTATATTATGTTATTATTTACTGCTTAAATCACACTGCAAGTTCCCTGTTATTATAGATGGTATGGGCTGAAATGATAGGCCTAATTGGTTATTATTGTTCACTTGTTCGGTTAACTGCTGTAAATTATCTTGGGATTGCGGGTTCGAAATGATAGAACCCGGAGTTGTGTAAATATCGGATTGAAATGATATAGATCCGTTTCACTTGACCTAGGCTAGAAAATCTTATACAGGCCCGTGGTTTATATATATTATTTTCAGGAAATATTTTAAATTATTTTTAAGAAATTCAGGATATTCTAGTAAAAATTTTATAATGTTTTAAATGTTAAAAATAAATAAATATAGAATAAAATTTTAGTATAACTTGTTCCAAAAATTCTGGAGTTTTGGAAGGATAAGATTTAAATTTAGAGAATTATATATATATAACAAGTTATATTTAGAAATAGATTTTAAATCTAAAATTCTACAACCGCATTTAAATGCTATCTTTTGAAATTTGACTAGGTTAAACTCATAACTTTAGACAGCATTCCCTGAATGCTGTAGAAATTAAGATGGATTTATTTGAGAATCTATGGAAGATTTTTGAGAATAAGTTAAACTTTGGAATTTAAATATGTAATAAATAAAAGAATCTAGGAATTGAGTTTGGATAGATTTTAAAAGGAAAATATGATTTCTATTATAAAAGAAATAAATTCCAAATTTGATTGAATAAATTGAAATGGTATATTTTTTAAGAAAATGTTTAAATCAAGGATTTGAAAATTTAAGGTATTTGAAATATATATTGATTTGGAAAAATAAATACCATTTTTCAAACTATAACCACGGGCTATAATAACGTTTGGTTGGCAAAGAGACCGGGATCGAATATGGACATACTCTCTGTCGATACCGAAAACCACTTTGACAACCGTGTACGCGGTGGAGATTCCAGAATGAAGTAGGTTGGTGGTGACGGTCTCTTAAAGGTATATACGTGGACCCAACTCCCGTGAGTTGGCTTAAGGTGGCTAAAACAGGAGCGATTCTCGGATTAATGAGGTAGCTCCTCTGATCGAACGCACTTCTTCGTATGACATTCTATTACTCTTGTGATTGTTTTGGTGCGCACCTTTGATTTGGGAGTGTTGTTCGAGGTGGGCGGTTGCTGCGACTTCGCGTTACCACCGGTCCGGATAGCAATTGGTATATCTACCCTGGCATTGCCTAGTTGTGCCGTGTCACCTACCATATCGAGCCTTGTACGAGTTTGGTTTTCTCCCGTAGCCCGTGTGGTATCCTCTAGTTGCTTCCCGATCAGGAGGAGCTATGATATTGGATGGACTACTGGGACTATTACGTGTTAAGGGCTATATGGGTAACCCCTTAACGCTGTTAAAAAGTAAGTTTATTTTAATATAGACACTATTATAATAGCGCAATATACTATATAGTAAATAGTTTAACGGATCCTTAGAGGATGGGCGATCCCAAGCATCCTTTAAGTTACTTGCTCTTTACATTACAGTACACTTGATTTAGCTTACATTATATAAGTATGTATGTCCTGACTCGAGTGTTTTGTTTTATTGTACGCTCGGGTCAGCCTGAGTTGCAGCTTCAGCTTTTCTTTCTGGAGTTAGGACTAGATCACTCTTGCTAGTTGGAAGCTTCTTCGTCTTTATATATTTTGTAATTCAAGACATTTGGGAACTATTTTTGGCTTATGGCTTAAAAATTGTACTAAAGATTTGTAAACAATGTATTTCTGTTAGTAATGGTTTTCAGTGGCTTCATGAACCACTATATTTTTTATATTCCGCTGTGAGATTCTGATATCTGTGTCTGTGATTCTGTGTATTTGGTTTCATTTGTTCCGTAGCTATATTTACAATCTATTATTTTGAACTATTCCAGCTTGACATGTTCTATTATTGTCGAATTCGAATAGTACAAAATAGTGGGTCGTTACATATTCCTAGTCAAGACGTATCGAGACTAATATCAATACATCCGTTGACACTAGATTACGTGACGCACTCCAAATGTCAGGCAGTGTATTACTCATGAATGTTGTAGGCACCAAGGGGTTACATACTGATAGTTATTAAATAACTATGGAATGACTCACTCGATAATTTTCTGTTGGTTAATATAACGAAGGTCAAGCAGAGAATATCAAAGTGACTAATTTACATAGTTCTCTCGACTTGTGAATGCTGTTGATCTTCAATGTGGAGGCTCCGCTTTGATTATAGTTAAATCATGGTACGATATCCATCGAAGGACTATAGTTGGGTCGAATGGAAGCATTGGAAGTGAAACGCTATTCAAGTGAGATTTCATCTGTAACATCTCGCCTTTTCGCACGCTTTAAATCGACGATAAATCACACATGTCGGACTTAAAACATACAAAAGGGTGGATTGTTATGGGTTAAATAAGAAAAGCAGAGAAGGAAAATAAAACAGAATCTTGCAGCGGAACGATAAAATATAATAATCAATATACAGTTCATAAAACTGTTTAACAAAACATTTGATTTTTCTTTATACAATAAATATCAGAGTTCACATACCAAAGGATAATAACAATAATGGTGTAGTGGAATAATATAGTAGATAATAGTAATATAAATCTTCGTCCTCATCCTCCGGAGCTAAAGTCTTCGAATCCTGAAATGCTCAGGCTGACCCGAGCGAATTGAAAAGACAAAACACTCGAGTCAAAACTAAAATATCTTATGTGAGTTAACTTAATAGAAATAAATATGACTGCAGTAACTTAAGAGATGCTCGGGATTCACATCTCATAAGGATCCGTTAAACTATTTACTATGTAGTAATATTTCGCTATTATAATAATGTCTAATAGTAAAATAAATTTAATTTTTTCTTAGCATTAAGGGGTTACCCATATAGCCCTTAACACGTAATAGTCACAGTAGTCCATCCAATATCATGGTCCCTCCTGATCGGGAAGCCACCAGAGGATACCACACGGGCTATGGGAGAAATCCAAACTCGTACAAGGCGCGATAGGGTAGGTGACACGGCACAACTAGGCAATGCCAGGGTAGATATACCAATTACGCATCCGGGATGGTGGTAACGCGTAGCAGCTACTACCGCCCACCTCGAACAACACTCCCAAAATCAAAATCAAAAGTGGCCACCGAATCAAATCCAAATGTCAGAGTATAATATCGAAGGAGTGCATCCGATCAGAGGAATGACCTCATTGGCCCGAGAATCGCTCCTGTTTTAGCCATCTTATGCCAACTCACGAGAGTCGGGTCCACGTATTTACCTCAAAGGAAACGCCGCCGCCATCCTACTTCATTCTGCAATCTCCATCGCATACACGGTTGTTAAAGTGGTTTTCGAAGTCGGCAGAGAGTATGACAACTTCCGATCCCGGTCTCTTCAACAACCAATCGTTATTATAACACCGCGGTTATTTCAAAATAATTTATACTTTAAAACTAGAATATAATATCTCTTTCAAAACCATATAAATACGATATCATTTATATTTTTAAAATCCCAAATCAATATGATATCATTTTTATTTTATAAATATCCCTTTTCCCAAAATCATAATATTTTCAAATGTGTATATATATATATATATATATATATATCTTAAACCCCATAGCTTTGAAACAAATTTCTAATACTTAAATGGTTTAAATATTAAACCACTTTATATAATAAAATAGCTTTTTAAATTTCACAAATAAATTCCAAATATAGGTTTAATTTCCCAAATAAACCATTTCAATTTCCATATATTTCAAAGCTTTAATTTTCCCACCATTTCAAAACTTACTCTTCGATAATTTCATATACATCAATTTCAACTACTATTATTTAGATTTGAAACGTTACTAAATAAATCAAATATCATTTTAGTAAAACCTTTAGACTTCAAATAACTGGATATTCTTCCAATTAAATTAACTTGATAATATTTAGTTAAATCAATTTGATATTCATTCAAATCCTCTAAATAAAAATCAAGTTACAAAATCATACCTTTTAAATCTAAATTTATTTACATTCCAAATCAAATTTATTCAAGTACAATTCTTAAATAATTCAATTCAAACCAATTTCATATTTATCTTCCAATTTTAATTTTATTTGAGTCATCATAAACTCTATCTACAATAGAATTTAAATGGATACTTACCATTTTATATGAAAGAAATCAAACTTTATTATTAAAATCATTTTTATTAATAAATTTTATACATAGCTTAAATTCAAGAATTTAACTATATATATAAATAATATTTATATAACATTAAAATTTTATATTTATTAAACCGTATATTCCTTTCCAAACCATATAAAATCATTTTCAAAATATTATATATATATATATAGACTGCGGTGCCTGTACATAATTTTCTATCCTATGGTCAAGTGATACAGATATTTATCATTTCAATCCGTAATTTAAAAATAAAAAATTACGGTTATATATCATTTCAAACCGCAATCTCGAATGAGATGAAAATGCATAATAACTTGCAGTTTATAACAATATAAAATACAGCATCCATTCATCCAATATCAACCATCATCCATTTATCGCAAACATCATCAGATTCAAACAATAGCATCAATATAGAAAGGACAATAAACAGAAGGTATTAAATAGCAGTTATATTCACCAATAAATTTAATAACCGTTTAATTGGCAGTTTATATGCAATGAATAATTAATTAACAATTTAACTGGCAGTTTAAATGCAATGAATAAATTAAATAGCAATTTAATTTAAATAAATGAAATTAACTGAGAAGATAAATAAAAATATTCCAAACAACCATAAATAATTTTTAAATCACATCATATATCAATTCAACAAACATAAGAAATTTTAGAAGTTGTGAGTGGATTAAAACACTCACCTTTGGAATTTAAATTGAATTTAAATCCAATTTAAACCCAAAATTTGTACGGTCTCGGAATCTATCCAATCTAGCGCCAAAATGTCCGGAATTTTATTACGATCCTGACAAAAAAAATCGCGCGTGAAACGGAGTTCGTATGTGAAAGTTATCATCGTTAAAAGATTACACAATTTACATTAAACAAAAAAAAACTAAGAATCTCGTTACCCACTCAGATCTCCATGCCACATCCTGCTGTTCACACGCAAATGACCCAGAACCCTACTCACACGAACAGAACGAAGATCGGCCGCCACTAACTCCTCCTTCTACCCATTTTCGCCGTCGCTAGAGACGACTACGCCGAGATCAGGCTTTGCCGTTGGAAGCCCCTCCTCGGGCCGCCCCTTCCTGACTGGTCGCGCGCCGCTCCGCCGTCCCCTAGTGGTGGCCGCCGTATATGGTGCCGAAACCCTAAAACCCTCTTTGCCAACGATCTGACCATCTTCAAGTTGAACCAAGGCCACCGATCGAAACTGCTCGACCTTCTCTTCGCACCCATGACCTCCGATCATTCCCTCGTTGCAAATCCACCGTTGAATTCACAAGAACCCACAACGAACGGCCGAAATGATTTACGATTTCCGGGCAAACGGTGCGACGAATCGAAAAACGAACAGTACCAGAAGATTACGCTCATCGAGAGCTTCAACATATATTTTTTTCGAATTTTTCTGAGGAGTTTGAATTTCATTGGATTTTTGACACAGAAGTTTCTGTACGTACAGAAATGAGGAATGAAGGCTGCTAGGGTTTATAACGGGGTTTATATAGGTAGGTCAGAAATTAGAATGGATGGATAAGGTTGGATATACGCGCTAACGCCAAAGTGGCCCAAAAAACCCGTTTCGACTCCGGAATGAAATTGGGTCAACCCATATATCAAAATAGATGTTTTCAAATATTTTAAACGTGATGGAACAAATTTTAAGTCCAAATTCCATCGTATTAAGAAGTTATGCTAAAAAACAATATTTTTCAAATTGATTTCAATTGATTTCAATTTAATTTATTTCAGGGCGTTTCGAGTCCGTACGATCAAACGACAAGTCCGATCGCTACGAAACTTGAAATCCTAAAATAATTCACTGTTATGGATCCGATGAAACTGGTTTCGTCGAAATCCGAGTCAGTGGCCAAAATGGCTATTTTCCAGCTAATTAAAATAAATAAAAATTTATTAATTAAATCAACTTTTCGATTTCAATTCGAAAATTTGCCAAATTTCATCACTTATGATTTCTCAATCATTTACAATGATTAAACAAATTTAAATGTCAACTTAAAGGTGAATAATTTATAAATTTCAATATTAACCTCAATTTCGTTAATTATAAATTTAATTTCCAATAATTCTATTAAATTTTCTTTTCATTAAACTATTTAATTCATTATTAAAAACAGATGAAATAAATACTGGAATCAACATCTATTACAATAACATTCTCACTTTTCATCTAAATTCTCATTTATGTAATATTTTAATATTATATTCCACTTATTTGCAATTTATCCGCTTATTAAATTTCGAATTTCAAATAAGTTAATAAATCTTTGGTTTTCACTCCATAAATCAACCAATCTTCATATTATAAATAAAATTAACATTTATTACATCTTATAGAATTGACCATTTTCAATGACAAATCAAACCTACCCTAACTGCACAAATTAAGACAATTAATTGCAATTTGATTTCACATTCATCTTCATTAATTATCAATTGAATTCTAAATAAAACCGTTTATTTATTTAAAATCTTGCTATTCAATAAATAGACATTTTATGGGTATAAATAACATTGAATTTTAATACATTTCATTAATGCATGCATCATTTCATATAAATTCTGTAACGACACGTAAAATTTTGTTAATTTTTAATGGTTATATTTAGCATATTTAATTTGATTTTTGAGAAATTTTAAATAATAATATTTTGAAATAACATTTTACATTTGGATTACGTATAGTTAAATGTGGCAAATGATAAATTTTCATCAAAAATTAAGGAAGTATATTTTAGGGTGTGATTCTGTTCAATTTAAGTCAGTAATAATTGATGTCCATAAAATAATTTATTTTGGGAAATTCAATGCACAGCTGTTTTATTTGCCATCATTTCTTTTATTTATTTTCAAACGGTTCATTTTGCTTTTATAACGTGTCCTTCCATATTTATTCTTACTGTCCAATCAAGCTATTAATTGCGTTGATTGTTTCTAAATTAATTGCGTTGATTGCTCGTCGTGCCTGTTTTCTTCGTCGAATCGTGTCTATCTAGCGTTGCTTTGGAATTCGTAACTAAACTTCATTGTCTATTCTCTTTAGCCTCGAAAGTTGAGCAATCACTCATGATTAACGTTCTTTTATTTATTAAATTTGATTTCAATTGAAACGACAATTGAAATATGTTGCTGTAGTTTTTTAAATTGTTGTATATGCTATTATCCGTAACTGTTCACCTGTGGGATATGACACCATATCCTGTTGTTTATATTATACTGTTATTGATGATATATGCCTGTTATATTATTATTATTATCTGTTATCACTCTGCAAGTTCCTTGTAGTTTACAATTCACTATGGGTTGAAATGATACATACCCGAACAGACTTTAGAATGGGAGAATTTCGTTATGGGTTGAAATGATAGACCCAAGCGATTTTCATTTAATTAAATTTGAGATTACGGGTTGAAATGATATCCACCCGTATATATTTAGTGTACGGATTGAAATGATAAATATCCATATCACTTGACCATATGATAAGAAATATATACAGACACCGTTGGTCCATATATAAATATTTTGAAAATAATTTCTATGGTTTCGGAAAGAAATATATGGCTTAGTAAGTATTTATTCTTAAGATATTATATAAAAATGGTAATTTTATATAAATATTTAGCAGTAATATTTAATTTAAATTAGATTGATATAATATGTTAAGTATTTATGTAAATCTGTATTTCAAATAGATTTTCTTGTAATAAATTGAATAAGTAAGATTGGGAAGATAAATTTGGGTTTATTTGGAATGGTATTTAACAAAGGATTTTATTTAATTAAATCAATTTGAAATTATTGAATGTGAAATTTAAAGGTATGATTTCATAACTGGATTTTTAATTTAAGTGATTTAATGAATATTTCACGTTTAAATAAATTAAAGAAAATATTTAGTAAAATGTAACTTAAGTTTACTTAAACGATATTAAAACAAATGAGGGAATATCTTAAGACTAAATATTAATGAAGATAAACTAAATCTATCTGAAATCGTTAAATTTAGTTTGAAATGTTGAATATGTAAAGTTTTGAAATAATATTGAAGTGTAAATGGGTAATTTATGATTTCAAATTCAGATTTGAGATCGATAAAATCTGAAATGGTTATGTAGGAATTGAGTTGAATTTAAATTGATAAATTGAGAATGGACTAAATTTGTATTTGGAAATTGAGTAGATTTGAATCGTAACTTTGAAAGTGATAAAATTGGAAATAACTATACTTGAAATGAAATGATATTTTGGTTTCGAAGTATAAATTAATTTGAAATGACTACGGTGTTATAATGTATATTTCTACATTGTAGATAGCTCCACGGATCCTTAGAGGATGATTATCACAAACATCCTTTGAGTTACTTGTATTTCAGTTGTTATTTCACTTGAGTTGGATTTATTAATATAAGAATGTTAATCTTGACTCGAGTGTTTTGTGTTTTGCTTTACACTCGGGTCAGACCGAGTGATACAGCATTAGTGACTCACCTTTGGAGTTTGGAGCTTCATTTGGAGAGCCAACTATCGATTCAGCTTTCAGCTTTTCTAGTTGATTGGTTCAGAGAAGTCATCGTTTCGTACTGAAGACTTCACTGTATTTGAGATATTCCGATGTGCTTTATTTCTAACCCTGATGTATATTGTAGCTTCTTGAACTACTACTATTTATCTTTTCCGCTGCATTATTTTATATTACTCTATGTCTGTGATTCTGTGGTTGATTTATTTACTGTATATGCCGAGTTTTGCCAAATTTTAATTAACAATTCGGTATTTTGAACAATTCAAGTCGGACATGTATGGTTTTATTGTCGATTTGAATGGTCCAAAATAGTGGGTCGTTACAGTTGGTATCAGAGCTTTGGCTCTAGGCAAAACTTAGCATATATGGTAAATTTATTTACAGAATCACTTTCGTTCGAGTTGAATCTCTTCCTTTTGGCTCGATTTCCTTTGAACTTTGGAACGTTCCCTGTGGTTCAAAATTCATTCTTGTCTCTCTCTATTTATATTCTTTTGATTCTGGAGCATCCAATGACTCCACTAAATGATTTGTAAAGGGGGTGAAACTCCTTTACAATTGGCATTGATTCACCGGAGATTTATGTATCCCTCGGTTTAGATGCTACTATCTCTTGTTATTCCGAATTTTATCTCTGGCTATCGAATGTCGAATTGCCTCAGAATTCTGCACCGATCTAATTTTGGAATCACGGTTGACCGGTAAAGGTCGCCCACGATTTACAGAAGTATATCCATCTTCTATTTTGCAATTTAATTATCTCATCTTCGATCGAGTCTATCTTCGAATCAGGATTCTATTGATTGGAGTTCCCCTAAATTAAATCTCTATCTTTGTTTTAAAATCCATTCTTGAATCATTCTTTGAAAATCGGGTTTTGTTTGTATTTTAAAATTGTTTTATATGATGAAATTTTTATTTGGGTAACTATGATTTTATTCTATATATAAAAGAGAAAATGTTTTCGATAAGGATTATATACCTTTAAAAAAAACGAGGATTTGAAGTTTCAAAAAGATTTGAAATTTTGAAAATATTATAAGAAAATTTGTTTATATAAAAATGATTTATAACCGAAAGGTTTTGAATTTGAAATTCGAGAGATTTGACTCCGGTATTTTGAAAATTGGTTTAAAATTTTGAAATATATAATAATAAGATTTCAAAGTATTTTCTGAATAAGAAATGTTTCAAATGACTTCAAATGAGTTCCAAGGATTTCGAAAAAAAATTCAAAGAAGTTTTCAAGAAAATAGAAGTCCAGAACTCACTTATGTCGCTGGAAAATAATTTTGGTGATGAGTGCACGCATCATCGACATTGATTTTCGAGTTTCAGAGTGGGGAGAGGCCACTTTAATAGCTTTGCTATGCGAGTGACTTTGTGAAACCAATTTGATTTCAAATTCCGAAGTATGATTTGATATTCGAAAGATATAGGTATATATATTTGAAATAATTTAAAGTAAGCCAGTGTTCAATCCTCGAGCTTTCGATTTGATTTAGTATAACTCTATTTATAAAAAATAAAAAACATAAAAAAAATTGATTTACTGATTTGTTGCTGATTTCCAACTCTTGGATTTGAAATTTGATTTCACCGACTATTTTGAAGGTTCGAGCACTTCCAAATCAAGTTTAAAATTTTAAAACTAAGAAATTTCGAAGAGTATGAAATATTTGATAAAGAATATAAGTTTAGTTTTGTATGTTTAAAGTATGAAGAGTATGACTTAAGTAAATTTGAAACTTTTGTTAAATAAATAATTTGAAAAAGGAAACTTGGATTTTTCATATAGAAATAAATAGTTTAAAGGTTTTAAAGGGATAATTATAAATTTAGAAACCATTTTGAGTATAATTAATTTTGAGAAGAATATTTGGTTTTGAAATTAGATTGGAATTAAAACCAGTACTTATATGGTGATTTTGGAAATGAATTTGTTTGACCTAAATTTTGTTGATTTGGAAATTTGGATTATTTTCTAAACCTATTGTTTAAGAAACTTTGAAACTGGATATATTTAATTTGGATAAAAATTTGGTGAAATCATATATGATCTTGAAACTGAAATGTTATTGAAACGAGAAAATTTTTGAGAACCTTGATTTACTAAATACTTGATTCGGGAGTGGTCGAACTTATATAAAATGGATTTGTATAAGTATGAAGTTGATTTGAAATCTATTGATTTGAAAGATACTCAATTTGGAAAGAGAATTTTTTTATAATCGAAGTCTATATAAGTATGATTTGATATACTATTGATTTGGAAAGTATTCGATTTGGAAAAGGAATCCTATATATAATGGACTTTATATAAGTATGATATTTGAAAGTATTTGGAAAGGTACTATATGATATATATTTTTTCGAAATAAAGATATGGAAAGTGCCTTCTGCTTGATATCCGCTTTGTGGCCACATTGTGGATTCATTCTATCGATATTATTCTCTCTGATTTTTGGTTTTCCGAATGTGATACTCGAGTGTTCCCACCGTGGTGTAACCCATGGTTTTTTCTTTCTCTCACAGCTGCATAGCGCAACTGCTTGGCTGAGTCTGGCCTAGGGGTACGGATTGTTTCCTGGGGGATCCAGGCGTAACCATTGTGTATCATGCAATCTGTGTAGGTCGCATTAGTAGCGAAACTGTCTGGCTGAGACAGCCTAGGGGTACGGATTGATTTCTAGGGGACCCAGGCGTAACCATTGTGTATCCTGCACCCTACTAGTCATCATGGCGTAACTCGCAGGGCTGAGAAAGCTTACGGATACAGATTGTTTTCTGGAGGATCTAGGCGTAACCATTGTGTATCTGCGAACCATGGTTGGGCAAAGGTTTTGGTTTGATTGTTTTGTTTGGATTGTACTTTCCATGTCTGTTTTTTTAAGTTTTTTCAAGTATTTTCACTGGGTGTTGAAACATGTCTACTAAGTACTTGAAGAATTCTAGCTTTGCGCCTGATCAACGCATGGCCAGAGTCTGCAAGAACGAGGATAAACTTGTTGAAACATCGAGTTATAAAAGTATTTTTGAAAGGAAAAATTCGTTTCGATATAAAAGTATTTTATTATAAAGGTATTTCCAACAAAGAAATTTTGTATTAATATTTGAGATTAAAATTTTATGGTTTGATTTAATTATTCGAGCCCGATACTATCCCTTTTAACCTACCTTATATGCTCAGCCTTATTTATTCACCTATATTCCGTTTTTCCGAATCTACCCTCCTTTCCTTTTTGAATATAATCTTTAAAATATTGTTTATTTATATGCTACATGGTTTAATAGTAAATCATTAGTGTCATTAACATTTTAGAAGTTATTAATTTAATATAACATATTTAAGAAATGAGTATTAATTTATCTATAATGTTGAAAGTGTCTTAAGATAAATTAGTAAATTTATAAACTACGGATTTAATGTTGTCAAATAACTTCCTTGAAAATATAACCAAGGATGTGAATAACTATTCCAGATAGTTTTCATATATATATTTATAAAGGTGTTATTTAAACATATAAATGTTATTTATAAGGGAAGCAGGAAATTTTACAAATGGGTTTTGAAAAGTTTTAAAGTATTAAAGATAATTGAACTGCAAATGAAGTTTTCAAATGAATATTTCTAGAAAAATTTATATGGTCTTAAATTAATTGTTTATCCTTGTCTTTCAATCTATTTATCTTTCTGGTTGTTTCTATTCTCCTACATTCTTCCTTTTCGGGGACGAAAAGTTTTGAGTGGGAGATAGTGTAACGACCCGTAAAATTTTATTAATTTTTAATGGTTTTATTTAGCATATTTAATTTGATTTTTAAGAAATTTTAAATAATAATATTTTGAAATAAAATTTTACATTTGGATTACGTATAGTTAAATGTGGTAAATGATAAATTTTCGTCAAAAATTAAGGAAGTATATTTTAGGGTGTGATTCTGTTCAATTTAAGTCAGTAATAATTGATGTTCATAAAATAATTTATTTTGGGAAATTCAAGGCACGACTGTTTTATTTGCCATCATTTCTTTTATTTATTTTCAAACGGTTCATTTTGCCTTTATAACGTGTCCTTCCATATTTACTCTTGTTGTCCAATCAAGCTATTAATTGCTTTGATTGTTTCTAAAATAGTGTATAGCTGTTACTTTTTCTACCGTTAAAATTTCAATTGCTTAATAATTTTTCCAATTCACAGATAGACTTCCCCATTCCTAGCCATTAATAAACTTTGAAATCATCGTCCTTGCCTTTCGTTATTCCCCGTTTTATAATAATAATTGAAATTTATAGCCGTTTCAGTATATAACTTTTACACGTTTTATACTCATTTA
Source organism: Allium cepa (assembly GCA_030765085.1). Taxonomy (NCBI): domain Eukaryota; kingdom Viridiplantae; phylum Streptophyta; class Magnoliopsida; order Asparagales; family Amaryllidaceae; genus Allium; species Allium cepa. The sequence continues at coordinate 126,070,774 of CM060939.1, forward strand.
ATTTCAGCAGTCCATTGCCTTTAATTTTTAAACCGTTCCATTTTCTTCCCAGGCAACAGCTCACATTCCATTTCGCTTATAAATCAGTTTCCACTTTTACTCACCTGCTCACCTTTACTTCCATCTATTCGTTTAATAGTTATATATAAGTTATAATACGTTTCCCTGATTCATCTCCTTTCCTTTTTTCACTGATATATTAATTCTGGGAAGTGATTAATTTAAAAACCCATCTTCCCCTCATTTCTTTAAACTTTCAGCCAAATTTTAGCTTGTGACCGTTGCTGTACATTTCATTAAAGAGGTACGTTACCTTACTAATCTCCGAAATTTAAGGGTGAAAATTTTATTGTTCTAACCTTTCCTTTCCTATGCTCCATATTTCCACTTCTTTCATTATGACCGTTCATTATATATATACACTACAGCTGGAAAGTTATAAACGTATAAACTTAGATACGTTTTGTATTTATTAAAAATTTAAAGCTCACCTTAAATTGTGCAAAGCGTTTGTCCTCTGCCTTTATAACTTTGGGTTTATGCTACTGTTGCTTCCTCTTCCTCCCTGAAGCCTATTTTCTTTCTTTCCCAAGTTGTTACAGCGCCTCTTCAAGGCCATAACCGCATACCCTATCGCCATCACCCATCAGACACTCGTCGCTACTAGCTTGCATACGTTCGCATATATTAGGTGTAGTACTTCTATCCGTTAGCATATATATATATATATATCAGTGAATTTGCTACATGGGTTATATTATCTTAGGTTTCCCTGTTTCCAGTTTAATAATATATTATACAAATTTTGCAGCGTCTATTATATGGTTTATATATATATATATATATATATATATATATATATATGTCAAAGTTATTCTTTTATATATATAAATGTATTTGTGTGTATATGTATATATGCTGTTATATTAGTTTATAAAATAAAATTTTCCTTTTTCGGCTGCTGTATGTAAAGATGCTTTTTGATCTAATTTGTTTAAGCTTAGTATTTTGTTTTTTTTATATAATATTTTAAACGTGAATTTGATTTAAGTGAAGTTGTTCGTATCATATTATTAATGAAATAATATAAGGTGATTTAAAAATATATATACTTCTTTTTTTGATTCTTTTTGGGGTTTTGTTGGTTTTGTTATATATTACTCTTTCTTAATGCAATGTACTGGAAACAACAAAATATGTGAGTGAGAAAAAGAAAGAAAACCATATATATATCTAAGCATTAGAGTTTATACATTTGGTCGGTAAGTATATGGTATTTATAACGGTTTTGAAAGTAAATTTTAAGCATGTCTAAGCGGTTTATGCCATAATGGTTATATTATTATTTAAATATAAGTATCACATGCGCAGGTTTTAAGTGTATATAGTATATTTATAATATAAAGTTTATTGTTTTGGAGGGAATAAGGTTCGGTATATCTGCTTCTGGACATGCTTTTGATAATGCATTTTTTAATGCTCTTAGCTGATCTCACTTGGTTGGTTTTGGTGTCTTTTGTCTTTTTTCTTCTCTTGTTTCTGTTTTTGATATGCCTGTCTTCTATGTTTTCTTGTTCCTATGTGTCCGGCTAGCCTATTTTTTTAGGCTGCTTTGTTCACCTGTCTTTGTAATTCTTTCTTGGTATATCAATAAAATGGTAGGGGCCCATTTTTAACCCCGCTAGCTTTGCAAAAAAAAAGTTTATACAGTTTATATTTTATAAGATAAAGTTTAAAAATTATATACGCGGCAGTTGATATGTTGCAATGAACATACATTATATATAAGTTTTTATTTTAATAAGTATTATTTCAACATATATATATTGCATATATGTTTGATTTTTTTATTGTATATGTGTTTGGTTTAAAAACAATGATTTGAAATGTATGTATATTAAATTTAGAATATGTTTTATATATGTAAATAGTTATATATAATTATATATATAATTGTAAGTTCACTTATATCATTCATCTTCATCGATCTAGTTCTAATTTGAATTCGATTTTTTTTCTCTCTTCCATTTATCAGCTTTGTTCGTCGTGCCTGTTTTCTTCATCGAATCGTGTCTATCTAGCGTTGCTTTGGAATTCGTAACTAAACTTCATTGTCTATTCTCTTTAGCCTCGAAAGTTGAGCAATCACTCACGATTAACGTTCTTTTATTTATTAAATTTGATTTCAATTGAAACGACAATTGAAATATGTTGCTGTAGTTTTTTAAATTGTTGTATATGATATTATCCGTAACTGTTCACCTGTGGGATATGACACCATATCCTGTTGTTTATATTATACTGTTATTGATGATATATGCCTGTTATATTATTATTATTATCTGTTATCACTCTGCAAGTTTCCTGTAGTTTAGAATTCACCATGGATTGAAATGATACATACCCAAACGGACTTTAGAATAGGAGAATTTCGTTATGGGTTGAAATGATAGACCCGAGCGATTTTCATTTAATTGAATTTGGGATTACGGATTGAAATGATATTCACCCGTATATATTTAGTATACGGATTGAAATGATAAATATCCATATCACTTGACCATATGATAAGAAATATATACAGACACCGTTGGTCCATATATAAATATTTTGAAAATAATTTCTATGGTTTCGGAAAGAAAAATATGGCTTAATAAGTATTTATTCTTAAGATAATATATAAAAATGGTAATTTTATATATAGATTTAGTAGTAATATTTAATTTAAATTAGATTGATATAATATGGTTATGTATTTATGTAAATCTATATTTCAAATAGATTTTCTTGTAATAAATTGAATAAGTAAGATTGGGAAGATAAATTTGGGTTTATTTGGAATGGTATTTAACAAAGGATTTTATTTAATTAAATCAATTTGAAATTATTGAATGTGAAATTTAAAGGTATGATTTGATAACTGGATTTTTAATTTATAGTGATCTAATGAATATTTCACGTTTAAATAAATTAAAAAAATATTTAGTAAAATGTAACTTAAGTTTACTTAAATAATATTAAATCAAATGAGGGAATATCTCAAGACTATATATTAATGAAGATAAACTAAATCTATCTGAAATCGTTAAATTTAGTTTGAAATGTTGAATATTTAAAGTTTTGAAATAATATTGAAGTGTAAATGGGTAATTTATGATTTTAAATCCAGATTTGAGATCGATAAAATTTGAAATGGTTATTTAGGAATTGAGTTGATTTAAATTGATAAATTGAGATTGGACTAAATTTGTATTTGGAAATTGAGTAGATTTGAATCGTAACTTTGAAATAACTATACTTGAAATGAAATGATATTTTGGTTTCGAAGTTTAAATTAATTTGAAATGACTACGGTGTTATAATGTATATTTCTACATTGTAGATAGCTCCACGGATCCTTAAAGGATGATTATCCCAAACATCCTTTGAGTTACTTGTATTTCAGTTGTTATTTCACTTGAGTTGGATTTATTGATATAAGAATGTTAATCCTGACTCGAGTGTTTTGTGTTTTGCTTTACGCTCGTGTCAGATCGAGTGATACAGCATTAGAGACTCGCCTTTGGAGTTCGGAGCTTCATTTGGAGGTCCAACTACCGATTCAGCTTTCAGCTTTTCCAGTTGATTGGTTCAGAGAAGTTAACGATTCGTACTGAAGACTTCATTGTATTTGAGATATTCCAATGTACTTTATTTCTAACCCTGATGTATATAATAGCTTCTTGAACTACTACTATTTATCTATTCCGCTGCATTATTTTATATTACTCTATGTCTGTGATTCTGTGGTTGATTTATTTACTCTATATGTTGAGTTTTGCCCAATTTTAATTAACAATTGGGTATATTGAATTATTCAAGTCGGACATGTAAGGTTTTATTGTCGATTTGAATAGTCCAAAATAGTGGGTCGTTACAAATTCCCATTATTACTAAATCACATTAACAAAATAAAATAATTAATTTAGATTTATCGTAATTTTTCCCATATTTAAATTAACGGGCTAGATAAATAGGTACCCTAAAATTATTTGTTACCGTTTACTCTAAATCACACTTATGTGTTATTATTTCCACTTCAATATTATAGTTATTTACAGAGCATTGGTTTTTTTTTCCAATCATCATTTATTATATATATATATATGTGTGTGTGTTAATTAAATAAATTCAATATTTAAGTTCGTTTAAATTTATTACCAAGTACACATTTACCTTATTCCAACAAATTGGAATTCCATTCAATTACTATAAACAATCATTTTCCCATTCACACTTTATTATCAACCCACAATTATTGCAATTCATTATCTTATATTGATTTTATCCAATTACCATTAAATTTACATTCAATTACTATTTAATGTATATTTACTCATTAAATAAATTCAATATTTACGTTTGTTTCCTTCCATTTGATATAAAACCTAGTATACATTTACAATAATCCCATTTCATTACATTCATTAATGGGTATTGCATTGAAATTTAATTTATTAACTTATATCAACATTATTACCATTAATTTCAATTGGATTACCAATTTTATTCAATACCCTAAATAAATACATATTATTAATCCAATACTTACGTTTGTTTACCTATGTTTCATTTATACGAATTATATTATTCCATCCATTAATACAATAATTGCATTTGTTCTTATTATATTCCATTTATAGCTAAGTCATAATATTTGAATTTTAATTAAATTGTAACGTTCATTCAAGTTCGTTAAATATTAACTTGCATTAACACGTTTCCTAAATTTAAAATCAAATACTGTTAACAATGTTTTATTACATTAATCTATTTAATACTTTCCTTTATTCCTCATATACAATTACATCCGAGCAAAAAAAAATTCACTACTTTCATTCATTAGAATTCTATTCAAATTTCAATTTCTTGCAATAACTCATTTATTATAAATTTGCATTCCAATAAATTAGGTTCCAATAAATAGGATTTATTCAATTCAACCTTTTTAATCAAGTCTATATTAATCAATATAATATTTCATAGGTTAATTCTTAACATTTACTTCGTTACAAATTATAACAATTTTTTTTCTTTATAAATTTAGTTTCAAAATCTTTTTAATATGACAAATTAAATTAACGTAATTCACGGGTCGTTACACTCTCCTCCACTCAAAACTTTTCGTCCCCGAAAAGGAAAAAGAAGGGAAAAGAAGAATTAAGAAATCAATATCTTATTCAAAACACTAACTTTATAAACAATTAAATTTACAAAATTCATTAATTTAGATAAAATATACCAATTTATAACCATTAAATCTTTTATACTTAAATTATTAAAGTTTGGAAAAACATTTTTCAAAATATTTCGAAGTCCAAAATTTATGGAAAATTTCGGCAGAGTCTCCTTTGTACGGGAGGCTCGGGAGAAAATATAATATCAATATAACAATATATAACATATATTTACCAAAGTAATATATATCCCAACCCGGGAAGACAATATAATAACGTTATAAACCATAATCCGAAAACGTACCTATTTGTCGGGCAATTTACGCTTATTATTATGAAACCAAATGCAATAGCAATTGCTTCCATAACCTGTATTTCACTTATATAATCCAAAGGAGTTAACAATTATATAAAATGAAATATTTAAAATTATTTCAAATAACGACAAACAATCAACATACCAACCATTACTTGCAACAAGCAATAACCAATACAACAACAATCAATTGCAACAAACATCATAACACAAATCAACCATCCAAGCATATCAAACAAAACAAATATTTGTTCGGGTTCAAACCTTAAATTGCATAAAATGAAAAATAAACTACTTAGTGCACCATTTACTCAACAGTCTTAGATGAAATGAAATAGATTATTCATTCATCCAAACAATTTAAAGTATCCTTACCCAAACAACCATAAACTAAAACAAACAACAACAATTTCAACAACAGATTAAGTTTACTTATTATTAATTTCATTTCATACATTAGTTGTTTGATTTCTTTTCTTTCATATAATGATTTATCTTTTTATTTTACATTTATTCATTACTTAATTTCACTTATTTACAGTATTCATTTTTCCTACTTATTTTATTTATAAATAGCTTCACCCATTTACTTAAGCTTATCATCTTTCATTTATTTCTAAATTCCATTTATAATACTTACCTTTCTATTTTAATAAATAGCCTTTCAATTTTACTTAAGTTCATAACAACTCTAACACCAAATTCTTATTTGTTAAGGAATTTCATTGAATACTTTTCATTATTTCAAATTTTTACTTGTATAATATTCTATTACAATTCTTATAAGCATTAGAACTTTTAATATTTGATAAGTTCATATATGCTTTTAATGATGTAATTGAAAGTTACACAAGTTTATTTTTATTTTTTTGTAAATTAAATGTTCAATAATAATGTACTTTGTTTCATAGGTTATAAATGTCAACTTTCTTTTCTTTTAATTCCATTTATAACTTAGTAATTTATCTCTTATTTAAGTTAGAGGGTCCAATTTTATATTAGTTACACTCCATTTTACTATAATAATTGAAACTATTAATTAACAGAAACTTAAGAACTAAATACAGGGTTAAGTTTCAAATCATTTTAAAAATTATAGGTAAAGGTATATACTTACAATTTATATTTCTAATTATATTTAAAACAATTTAAAATTTATATTTGTTTATCAAAATAAATCTGTAGTAAAACTACTACAGTGGCCTTCCCCCTTCGAAACTCGAAAATGAATGTCGATGATGCGGCCGCCATCACCGAAATTATTTTCCAGCGACAGAGAGGGAAGTACAAAACTTAATTTTTCCAAGTTTCTTTAAAACAATTCTTCAAATTATATTGAAATATTTTTATCAGAAAATACTTCTAATAATATTATTACTATATTTCAAAATCATTCAAAAGGAATTTTCAAAACCCCGGAACTTAGATTCTAAATTTCCAAATTTGATTTATTTTATTTTCAATCTTATTTCAACTATTATTTAAAATTTTATTACCTAACAACCAATATATTACAACCAAATATAACCTTTATAAAATTTTCCTTTATATATATAGAAAATATAATAGGCAAAATTATTTCATTTACCTATATTAAAAATAAATATTATGTCGGTCTATCCTGTTAAGTGTTTAGAAATCCCTATTGATGTCATAGCGTCCCATGCATCAACCGGAATTTATAAATACAAAACGGAATAAATTAACACAATATTAAAACCTTTTGTTAACACTAACAAATACGCTCTCTCATATATATATATATACACTCAGCGACTCCCATAGGGTATTAGTACCCTATTAATAAAGAGTCAAACCCCACAAAACTAAGGTTTATCGCTAAACCAAAGCTTTGATACCAGATGTAACATCCCGCCTTTTCGCACGCTTTAAATCGACGATAAACCACACATATCGGACTTAAAACATACAAAAGGGCGGATTGTTATGGGGTAAATAAGAAGAGCAGAGAAGGAAAGCAAAATAGAATCTTTCAGCGGAACGATAAAATATAATAATCAATATACAGTTCATAAAACTATTTTACAAAACATTCGATTTTTCTTTATACAATAAATATCGGAGTTCACATACCAAAGGATAATAACAATGCAGCGGAATAAAATGGTGTAGTGGAATAATATAGTAGATAATAGTAATATAAATCTTCGTCCTCGTCCTCCAGAGCTAAAGTCTTCGAATCCTGAAATGCTCACGCTGACCCGAGTGAGTTAAAAAGAAAAAACACTCGAGTCAGAACTAAAATATCTTATGTGAGTTAAATTAACAGAAATAAAAATGAGTGCAGTAACTTAAGAGATGCTCGGGATTCACATCACCTAAGGATCCGTTAAACTATTTACTATGTAGTAATATTTCGCTATTATAATAATGTCTAATAGTAAAATAAACTTACTTTTTTCTTAGCATTAAGGGGTTACCCATATAGCCCTTAACACGTAATAGCCCCAGTAGTCCATCCAATATCATGGTCCCTCTTGATCGACAAGCCACCAGAGGATACCACATAGGCTACGGGAGAAATCCAAACTCGTACAAGTCGTGATAGGGTAGGTGACACGGCACAACTAGGCAATGCCAGGGTAGATATACCAATTACGCATCTGGGCTGGTGGTAACGCGTAGCAGCTACTACCGCCCACCTCGAACAACACCCCCAAAATCAAAAATCAAAAGTGGCCACCGAATCAAATCCAAATGTCAAAGTATAATATCGAAGGAGTGCTTCGGATCAGAGGAATGACCTCATTGGCCCGAGAATCGCTCCTGTTTTAGCTACCTTATGCCAACTCACGGGAGTCGGGTCCACGTATTTACCTCAAAGGAAACGCCGCCACCATCCTACTTCATTCTGCAATCTCCACCACGTACACGGTTGTTAAAGTGGTTTTCGAAGTTGGCAGAGAGTATGACAACTTTCGATCCCGCTCTCTTCAACAACCAATCGTTATTATAACACCGCGGTTATTTCAAAATAATTTATACTTTAAAATTAGAATATAATATCTCTTTCAAAACCATATAAATACGATATCATTTATATTTTTAAAACCCAAATCAATATGATATCATTTTAATTTTATAAATATCCCTTTTCCCAAAATCATAATATTTTCAAAAATACATTGTTACAATATATGTAAATTATAGAGTGAATATGCTTTTATGTTGTTTTGTTTAGTCCTACATCGTGGAATAGGTTAAATCCTTAGCTCCAAAGCCTTTATATAAAGAAGGCTATGTAATGTAAATAAATATCTATTCTTAGGAATGAATAATATATCTTCCGCCTCTCTCTCTAATGGCTTCTTATTTCTTCATTTTATAACACGTTATCAGCACGATCTCTAAACAAAACGAAATTTTCAGATCTGATTATAAATCTTCAAAGCGGTAAGCCATTTCTGATCTGATTACTCAAATCTTTTTGATCTCGTTCTATTTATTTTATTTCTTTTAGACCTCATTTTATCATTGATCTAATAATTCAGATCTGAATCTATTTGCATATTTTATTTTATTTTTATCCATGTATTTTAGATCTCATTTTGTTGTAGATCTAATTTTTCAGATTTCATTATATATATATATATATATAATCTCATAGATCTTTCTCTATTAATCTTATCATTTTAGATCTCATTCCATTATTTGGTAAAAAAAAGGTTTTCATTTTGAAATTTTTTTGTTTGGATTTTAGTTTGAATGAGAACTATAGAAATGATTTTGGCACATGATTTATATTTTTAGAAAAAATATTTCATTGTTTCTTAGAGAAACAAATATAAGGATAATACGTATATAGAAGATCGTATTAAGTTTATATAAAAGAATAGGAACCTGAAGTTCATATGTGCGAAGGTGAAAGATTAAAGTTTCATACGCTGAAATAAAGCCTTGAAAAAAAAAACGAGCAATTCCAGAAGAAGATATTAATATGTCCAGAAGACATAACATAAAAACAATATGTTGGAATAACATTACAAATATGGTAGAAACTATTTCCTCGAAGAGAAACAGTATTATGATTCTCATGTTCGAATACAATTATGAATAGTTCTCTTGTTTCATTGTGTTTATTTAATATTGGAGACTTGAAGTTCTCAAATAAAAATTATACATATAAGTTTGCATTTCAAAAAAAAAAAGAATTATATATCAAAACTAAAATATATAAATTTGAGATGTGAAGCTTTGAATTATTAGAAAAACTAATTCAGATTATGGTAAATTCCAATTGCAATCAAACCTGAAGTTTGATAATAAAAATAAAGTTGTACCATTTAGGATCTAAAGTACTAAACAAAGACTTTATTTAAAGTAAAATTGGAACCTGACGTTCTAAAATATTTGCCAATGGTATTAACTACTAAACCAAATAAATGTATAGAAACTTGTTCACTCCGGAAGTAGTGATAATAAAATATTAAAAAAAGTCTCCAGAAGAGATTTGTTGATATATTTGGTGCTTTTACTAAACCAAATAAATACGTAGAAACATATCTACTCTCCTACTCTCTTTCTTTTTAATTAAAAATAAGGTATTCTAATAGAAAGTTTATTTCTTGATTTTTTCCTTCTTCCATGCATCCAATCGCCTTTCAAAAGGTAAAATATAATAGATCAAATATAATAGATCTGAAATAATCTTAAATCCCTAAATTTCTGAAATATCTTGTGTTGATTTGAAGATTTACATGTTTGTTTTGATAGTTTGGTAAAGAATTATGAAGTTAGTTTTCTTATGAAAATAATAATAATTTGGATCTGAGATGTATAATTATTTGTGACTATGAATGATATGGATATATTTGAGATGATAATTCTGTTTATTTAGAAATTCAGATTATTGGGAAATAAAATTTCACTTTAAGATATTCATTTTAATTTTATTATTGAGTAATATTGAACTTAGATTTGATATGAAATTGTGTTACTTTAAGTACTATTTGTTCAATTGGTTCATATATATTTATAATGAAATTATTTTGCTGTGACAGTAGTTATATCCTAGACCACGTAAAGGTTAATTGTAGTTATTTTTATCATAAATGAATTAATTGCAAGTGTTATGGTAATAAATTAAATTATTTATTATCATAAATGCATTAAATGCATTGATTACAGTAAATTAAATGATGTTGTATTTTTATGTTTGGAATAAGAATAGACATATGGTTTATTATATGGTGTATTCATTTTGGCAAACAATGCTCGATATAATGAAAGAAATAAGTTTGAACAACAACCTGAAGTTGTGCAAAGATTTTTTTAAACCAGAAGTTGTATACTCAAAGTCCAAGACCTGAAGTCTTGAATTATGCAAAAAAAATTCTGATAAACTTTACAAACTCGAATTCTTGTCAGTATTTTTTTCTAATTTGTCAAAATGTACAAGTCTTGAAATAAGAATAGACTTTTATTTTATAACAATATGGTACAAAAAAAGGGGGAGAAGTTTACACAAAATTTGAGAACCCGAAGCTCTATTGAATTATGTAAAATGATAAGGTTGTACTTCCTGAAGAAGTTAAAGAAAATTAATAAATAATCATATGAGAAAATGATGTTGCATTCAAGAGATTACAAAAATCTCCAAATGAGTTATACCTTACCTTATATCTTAACATTTATACTAAATTAACCAAATATCCTGAAGATATTATGTTATATGATATTTCAAACATCATTGGATGTATGTGTGTATTAATCTGTTGAAAAGATGTTTTAGAGATTTATTTATATTTATATTGCAAAATTTAACATCGTAGAAGAGATGTTATAAGAATTTTATTTTTGTTACATTGCAATTCCTTAAAAGGAAACACTATATTCCCTGAAGGAATAACCATATAATTTTTTTTGAAGCAATAACAATAATTTTTGAAAAAAAAGGATATTGTATGCCAATATTACGCTCCAGAAGTAGTGGTTTTATCTCTTACATCTTACTTTCATTCGGTGAATCTAATTTTTTTACTGTATTTAAAAGTCTGATATGCCATTTCAAAGACAGTTACAACAAAAATCTCCAGCACAGATATTTTATGCCACTGTAAAAATAGTAATTATGTAATTTATATAAAAGAAATATTGTATATTGATATGACATTCCAATAATGCATATATATATATATATATATAAGAGATAAGTTCACTCTAGAAGTGATGATCTAAAATATCTCTAGAAGAGATTTATAAATTTGAAAATGATAACATATCCCTAGAAGAGATTTGTTTATATATTTGGTAATTTTATTATACCGAATAAATGCATAGAAATTTGATACTTGAGATACAATTGAGGAACAAAACTTAACAACTTGAAGTTGTGTGTATATATTGTTCGAACCAGAAGTTCGATATGGTTCCAAACCAAATGTTTTGAACATTATCATGCGGTTTTGACAGGTTTGCATTGACATTGATTTATAAATAGAAATTAATAGTTTGAATCTTTGTAATAGTTTGTTCTAAAAATCACTAATTCAAATGAGAAAGAATACGAATATTTTATAATATATGTGTGATACGTGGACGCACGTATACATCCATATATGTAAATATTTAGCTAACAACCTGAAGTTTGTTATAAGCTCATCTTACATATTATGCATAGATATTATTTAGTGATTTAAAATTCAATCAACATAATGTTGAATGACCTGAAGTCATGTATGTATTCAAATGATCTACACAATAAGTAAATTCCTCCAATTGGTTAGATCAATGAATGAGAACAAACTCTAATAAGCTATATCAATTGAATGCATCTTATCAACTAATAAAAGAATTATCCTCCTATTATTAATATTTATGATGTATTTGCTAGTAGAAATATCATAATGGATCAAAATTAGAGTCCAAAGATGATTATTATTTAATGTGACAATGTTTGTCAACATTGAGGGGGATGATAAAGTGATACAAGTTCATTTTGATCATCAGTGTTAAATATTTATTAAAATATACAATGATGCAAAATATTATCAGTATTATCCTTAGTAGACTTTCTCCAATATAGATTTGAATCCCTGAAGGATCAAAATGTGAAAACCACATCTGAAATATGGTTCAAAAGTCAGTTCAAAATACTTTTGGAGTAAGTAATAAAGATGCAAAATAAAGGAGGTGAGTGTTCTTGAAGAAACACTTAAGGGTGCTCTGAAAGAGATCCATGACATGATTGTCAAATAACCCTAAAAGCGGATTAGGTACCTAAAACATGATAATTAAAGAGATCTCAATAAAAACATGTCTAGAACTGACAAGAAATAATCATCGATGATAAATTTATAAATAATAAAGCGCTTATGTACATAAATGGATTAAAGATCCTGGATTAGAGAAAAACATGATTGGCCATCATGAAATTCTCATAAATAAGAAATGTGAGAACCTGAAGTTCGCAAATATATATATATATATATATATATATATATATATAATAGAAAACACACTGAAATTACTGAAGCACATGTAGTGCTACATCGTGTTAAATGCTCTAGGCATATGTTTTTATAAATAATTGAATTCATTGAAGCAGTGAAAGTGTTTGAACACTTAAAATACCCTGAAGGTATAAATATTGTTAAAACATTATAAACAATGAAAGTACACAAATTCCTGAAGAATATAAATAACTTTGGTGGTTATAAAGAAGATAAAGAACAAGACCGTAGATTACAACTTCTTTTAAGTATTGTTGTGATGAAAATCTTGATATAATTCATGATGAGTAGATTGCTTTCTATTTTTAAGTATTGTTGTAATGAAACTCTTAATATCCATTGAATGGTAGTTGCGATATGCAAATACTTATTAAAGTATACAAATTATTGAATAATATATATATAACTTTTGTAGTTATAAAGTATGCAAAGGACATGAAATGTAGATTACAACCTTCTTCAAAGTATTGTTGTAATGAAAATCTTGATATACTTCAAGATGAGTAGATTACTTCCTGCTTTTTAGTAATGTTGTAATGAAATTTTAATATTCATGAAAGATGTATAGTTGCAATACGCAAAACTGATTTGAAGCACAAAAATGAAAGCACACGAAGTGTTTTTCATAAAAGTAGCATACAAAATGCATAAAATGCAAACCATATTTGGAAGAAACAATGTTAGAAAATTTGATTGTATCGAAGGAAACTAGTAATAAATTGTATTATTAATGAGATACATATTTATGGATTTAGAAGTATCTATAAACAATTTGAGTTATCGAAAGACGAATATGAATTCAGAGGAAAATTTAAAATCAAGGGGAGCATCCATAAGTATTTTATAATGCACTCTTTTTCCTTAACTAAGATTTTTCCCACTAGGTTTTTATTAGTAAGGTTTTAATGAGGCATTATCTTGATCCAGAAGTATCAACTCCCCAGTAACATTTGAAAATAAGTTACAATGTACTCTTTTCCCTTATTTAAGATTTTTCCCATTAGGTTTTTCTTACTAAGGTTTTAACGAGGCATTATCTTGATCTAGGAGAATCAAACGTGTTTTCAAGAAATAACATCTCAAATATGTTATTTAAGTTAAATTATATTTTTATCCGTGACTAAGGTTTTTCCCATCGGGTTTTCCTTTATAAGGTTTTTAATGAAGTATTAAATCGATCCAGAAGTATCAAACTCTATCTAATGCAGTAAATTATTGAAATATGACATACTATATTGTACTCTTTTTCCTTCACTAAGATTTTTCCCATAAGGTTTTACTTAGTAAGGTTTTAATGAGGCAATAGTTTGATCCATAAGTATCAAGCTTCATTTAAAGAAATAAGAAAATAAAATATGTCATTGTACTCTCTTTCCTTCACTAAGATTTTTCCCATTGGGTTTTTCTTAGTAAGGTTTTAATGAGGCATTGTTTTGATCCCGAAGTATCAAACTCTTAGAAGGAATATCATTTTTAGTATGATATCTATGATTTCACAAGTTGCACTCTTTTCCTCTTTCAAGGTTTTTCCCATTGGGTTTTTCCTAATAGAGGTTTTTAATGAGGCAATAGACAATATCTATATCGACTGAATCGATAAATGCAAGCAAGATAATAATAAGGAGGAGCAATCATCATACACGTTTCGAAACAATTTTTTTTTCAAGTTATCTGAGCATTCAAGATTTTGAAGACGCATATTCAAGGGGGAGTGTTAAAATATATGTAAATTATATAGTGAATATGCTTTTATGTTGTTTTGTTTCGCCCCACATCGTGGAATAGGTTAAATCCTTAGCTCCAAAGCCTTTATATAAAGAAGGCTATGTAATGTAAATAGATATCTATTCTTAGGAATGAATAATATATCTTCTGCCTCTCTCTCTAATGGCTTCTTATTTCTTCATTTTATAACATATATATATATATATCTATGTATGTATGTATGTATGTATGTATATGTATATCTTAAACCCCATAGTTATGAAACAAATTTCTAATACTTAAATGGTTTAATATTAAACTACTTTATATAATAAAATAGCATTTTAAATTTCACAAATAAATTCCAAATATAGGTTTAATTTCCCAAATAAACCATTTCAATTTCCATATATTTCAAAGCTTTAATTTTCCCACCATTTCAAAACTTACTCTTTAATAATTTCATGTACATCAATTTCAACTACTATTATTTATATTTGAAACGTTACTAAATAAATCAAATATCGTTTTAGCAAAACCTTTAGACTTCAAATAACTGGATATTCTTCCAATTAAATTAACTTGATAATATTTAATTAAATCAATTTGATATGCATTTAAATCCTCTAAATAAAAATCTATTTACAAAATCATACCTTTTAAATCTAAATTTATTTACATTCCAAATCCAATTTATTCAAGTACAATTCCTAAATAATTCAATTCAAACCAATTTCATATTTATCTTGCAGCTTTAATATTATTTGAGTCATCATAAACTCTATCTACAATAGAATTTAAATGGATACTTACCATTTTATATGAAAGAAATCAAACTTTATTATTAAAATCATTTTTATTAATAAATTTTATACATAGCTTAAATTCAAGAATTTAACTATATATATAAATAAGATTTATATCACATTAAAATTTTATATTTATTAAACCGTATATTCCTTTCCAAACCATATAAAATCATTTTTAAAATATTTTATATATATAGACCGCGGTGCCTGTATATAATTTTCTATCCTATGGTCAAGTGATACGGATATTTATCATTTCAATCCGCAATTTAAAAATAAAAAATTACGGTTATATATCATTTCAAACCGCAATCTCGAATGAGATGAAAATGCATAATAACTTGCAGTTTATAACAATATAAAATACAACATCCATTCATCCAATATCAACCATCATCCATTTATCGCAAACATCATCAGATTCAAACAATAGCATCAATATAGAAAGGACAATAAACAGCAGGTATTAAATAGCAGTTATATTCACCAATAAATTTAATAACTGTTTAACTGGCAGTTTATATGCAATGAATAATTAATTAACAATTTAACTGGCAGTTTAAATGCAATGAATAAATTAAATAGCAATTTAATTTAAATAAATGAAATTAACTGAGATGATGATTAAAAATATGCCAGACAACCATAAATAAATTTTAAATCATATCATATATCAATTCAACAAACATAAGAAATTTTAGAAGTTGTGAGTGGGTTAAAACACTCACCTTTGGAATTTAAATTGAATTTAAATCCAATTTAAACCCAAAATTTGTACGATCTCGGAATCTGTCCAAACCAGCGCCATAATGTCTGAAATTTTATTATGATCCTAACAAAAAAAATCGCGCATGAAACGGAGTTCGTATGTGAAAGTTATCATCGTTAAAAGATTTCACAATTTAAATTAAACAAAAAAAATAAACTAAGAATCTCGTTACCCACTCAGGTCGCCACGTCACATCCTGCTGTTCACACGCAGATGACCCAGAACCCTACTCATGCGAACAGAACGAAGATCGGCCGCCACTAACTCCTCCTTCTACACATTTTCGCCGTCGCCAGAGACGACTACGCCGAGATCAGGCTTCGCCATTGGAAGCCCCTCCCCAGGCCGCCCCTTCCTGACTGGTTGCGCGCCGCTCCGCCGTCCTCTGGTGGTGGCCGCCGCATATGGGGCCGAAACCCTAAAACCCTCTTTGCCAACGATTGACCATCTTCAAGTTGAACCAATGCCACCGATCAAAACTGCTCGACCTTCTCTTCATACCCATGACCTTCGATCATTCCCTCGTTGCAAATCCACTATTGAATTCACAAGAACCCATAATGAACGGCCGAAAATGATTTACAATTTTTGGACAAACGGTGCGACGAATCGAAAAACGAACAGTACCATAAGATTACGCTCATCGAGAGCTTCAACATATATTTTTTTCGAATTTTTCTGAGGAGTTTGAATTTTCATTGGATTTTTGACACAGAAGTTTCTACACGTACAGAAATGAGGAATGGAGGATGCTAGGGTTTATAACAGGGTTTATATAGGTAGGTCAGGAATTAGAATGGATGAATAAGGTTGGATATACGCGCCAACGCCAAAGTGGCCCAAAAAGCCCGTTTCGACTCCGGAATGAAATTGGGTCAACTCATATATCAAAATAGATGTTTTTAAATATTTTAAACGTGATGGAACAAGTTTTAAGTCCAAATTCCATCGTATGAAGAAGTTATGGTAAAAACAATATTTTTCAAATTGATTTCAATTTAATTTGTTTCAGGGCGTTTCGAGTCCGTACGATCAAACGACAAGTCCGATCGCTACGAAAGTTGAAATCCTATAATAATTCACCGTTACGGATCTGATGAAACTGGTTTCGTCGAAATCCGAGTCAGTGGCCAAAATGGCTATTTTCCAGCTTATTAAAATAAATTAAAATTTATTAATTAAATCAACTTTTCAATTTCAATTCGAAAATTTGCCAAATTTCATCACTTATGATTTCTCAATTATTTACAATGATTAAACAAATTTAAATGCCAACTTAGAGGTAAATAATTTATAAATTTCAATATTAGCCTCAATTTCATTAAATTATAAATTTAATTTCCAATAATTCTATTAAATTTTCTTTTCATTAAACTATTCAATTCATTATTAACAAACGGATGAAATAAATACTGGAATCAACATCCATTACAATAACATTCTCACTTTTCATCTAAATTCTCATTTATGTAATATTTTAATATTATATTCCACTTATTTGCAATTTATCCGCTTATTAAATTTTTAATTTCAAATAAATTAATAAATCTTGGTTTTCACTTCTTAAATCAACCAATCTTCATATTATAAATAAAATTAACATTTATTACATCTTATAGAATTAACCATTTTCAATGACAAATCAAACCTACCCTAACTGCACAAATTAAGACAATTAATTGCAATTTGATTTCACATTAAACTTCATTAATTATCAATTTAATTCTAAATAAAACCGTTTATTTATTTAAAATCTTGCTATTCAATAAATAGACGTTTTATGGGTATAAATAACATTGAATTTTAATACATTTCATTAATGCATGCTTCATTTCATATAAATTCCCATTATTACTAAATCACATTAACAAAACAAAATAATTAATTTAGATTTATCGCAATTTTTCCCATATTTAAATTACGAGCTAGATAAATAGGTACCCTAAAATTATTTTTTACAGTTTACTCTAAATCACACTTATGTGTTATTATTTCCACTTCAATATTATAGTTATTTACGGAGTATTGGTTTTTTTTTTCAATCATCATTTACTATATATATATATATATGTTAATTAAATAAATTCATTATTTAAGTTAGTTTAAATTTATTACCAAGTACACATTAACCTTATTCCAACAAATTGGAATTCCATTCAATTACTATAAACAATCATTTTCCCATTCACACTTTATTATCAACCCACAATTATTGCAATTCATTATCTTATATTGATTTTATCCAATTACCATTAAATTTACATTCAATTACTATTTAATGTATATTTATTCATTAAATAAATTCAATATTTACGTTTGTTTCCTTCCATTTGATTTAAAACCTAGTATACATTTACATTAATCCTATTTCATTCCATCCATTAATGGGTATTGCATTGAAATTTAATTTACTAACTTATATCAACATTATTACCATTAATTTCAATTGGATTACCAATTTTATTCAATACCCTAAATAAATACATATTATTAATCCAATACTTACGTTTGTTTACCTATGTTTCATTTATACAAATTGTATTATTCCATCCATTAATACAGTAATTGCATTTGTTCTTATTATATTTCATTTATAGCTAAGTCATAATATTTGCATTTAATTAAACTGTAACGTTCATTCAAGTTCGTTAAATATTAACTTGCATTAACACATTTCCTAAATTTAAAATCAAATACTGTTAACAATGCTTTATTACATTAATCTATTTAATACTTTCCTTTATTCCTCATATACAATTACATCCGGGTAAAAATCTTTTCACTACTTTCATTCATTAGAATTCTATTCAAATTTTAGTTTCTTGCAATAACTCATTTATTATAAATTTGCATCCCAATAAATTAGGTTCCAATAAATAGGATTTATTCAATTCAAACTTTTTAATTAAGTCTATATTAATCAATATAATATTTCATAGGTTAATTGTTAACATTTACTTCGTTACAAATTATAACAATTTTTTTCTTTATAAATTTAATTCCAAAATCTTATTAATATGACAAATTAAATTAACGAAATTCACGGGTTGTTACATCATCTTTTTTGTTTTATGAGGTTAGTATTATGGTCAACTGAAGTCAACTCAAAGTCAAAGTCTCTGGCCAGAGCATTTCGGTTAATAATAATTGTTATTATTGAACCAAAGACTTTGTATTTGAACTATAAAGTTGAACGTGGACGATATTGGAATTTTGACCGCTGTCAAATTTCGTAAGTCCTAATATGATATAGTTTTGACAAAGAGAATTAGTATAAATAATTGTCACTATAGGGTACCTCTTATAATCAGTAAAATTGGATTTGACCAAAAGATGTGTAAGCGATAAATTCGTCAAAATGTCACATCACCTGCTAAGGACGTATGAACTTTAATATTTGAGTAGTTCAATATTAATCGCTAAGTGAATTTACACTTTTGAGTCGCACAATTGTAATGATGAATTCTTTGAAAAACCACATGATCAATTAATTTATAAATTTTATAAATTGACTAAATTAATTTATATTTGAAAAATATTAATTATTATTTATCCAATGTTTGGAAGTTTTTTGTAATCATTTTAATGCATTTATAAAAGTTATATTTTGTGACGCCCCACCTCTATACCCACGCTAGCCAAGAACACTACGGTGTAGTGCTGTCAACTAGCACGGAGAATAAGGCTGTTGAGGAGCGACCATCCATGTAATTGCTTATCACACGGTGGCTATAAATAATCTTCGGAAACAAACATAGAAATAAGCATAACACAAATCAGTCACAGATATCCATATCACAAAGGCGGAAGAAGATATGAATATATAACTAACACATGAAAGTGTACATCAGAGTAGTGGTCAAAAAGATCTACAATAATACAAAAGAATAGCAACACGTGCTATACAAAAGAATACAACTATGAGTCTATATCTCAAGTGTATACGACAAAAACTGCTAATCTAAATAGTTAGCCAAAAGTCAGAGTAGAAAATCCCGGGAGGAAGTCAAGCAGAAGCACCTGTAACATCTCGGTCTAACCCGAGTATTATTTAAGAAAATAATAAACGGACCAGTCTAGCTATAAATATCAGATGACATGATATAAAAATAAAAGATATAGCATAAACATAAAATATCCATACTGACATACTACTATAAGTATGCAAATGATGATCAACAGAAGTTCAATCAATATCACAAGAATCTTCTCAAAGATCCAAAGATGGCATCATACCCTAAACTTGTACTCATAACAAGTCAATGACATAAATTCCAGAAATCAACACAAGAAATCCAGAAATCACAGAAAAAGGGAAAGAGGCCTATCACATGACGGTCCAAAGACCATGGGGAGCTACCCCATATGGGTGAGTCGGAATCACCCAGATGAGGTCTAGGCTAACCAAAAAGCAAAAAGGTATGTGTGAGTGGAATCACACAAATGGTGTCTAGCCTAACCTCGCAACAAAAAGGTATGTGTGAGTGGAATCACACAAATGGTGTCTAGACTAACCTTGCGGACAAAGAGATATGTGTGAGTCGGAATCACCAATGAGGTTTAGTCTAACCTTGCAAACAAAGAGACATCGCACAATTGCTAGTCTAAATCATAAAATGATCGTCATGATCAACGAGAAGTTTCAATTACACTAAGTTAGTAAATATAAAAGTTTAGTTTCATGTCCCATAACCACTAGCTTAACTTAAATATTTACGACCAAACTGTAAATCTTCACTAATAAAATTGTCACTAGAGGTTCAATCGAATAAGTCCAAGAATTAACCGACGAAGCAAACGCAAGCGTTTCATACCACTTGTTTTACTAAGCCGTTTAATTAGATTTCTCATCCGAGTGAGGTAAGGTTTGTATATACTAATAGATTGGAAAACGGGTTAAGAAAAGAGCTTTGTTATTAAAAATAGAGTTGAAATCCTTTTATTGAAAGAGTTTTGATATTTACTACTAGTTTTGAAACCTTTATATTTTAAAGTGACAAATCACAGAAGCGATTGTAGAAACAATTAATCACAAAGATCACATTCGAAGATGTGATAAAAATCCAAGGAAATCAGCTCAACAAGTTCTGTTGAATGTTTTTCAGATAAGATCCCCTACGGAGGGGGGTCTAGGGGGGGTGGCAACGCCTCTGCTACGGGGTTCGACCTGCCCGGTCAGGTCGTGGGGGTCCAGGGGGCAGCGCCTCGACCAAAACGGTACGACCTAGTGAAGACCTAAGGGAGGATAGGATCGAGCGACTAAAGGGGGTACGCGACCTAATGGAACAAAGGCCGAGCGACTTAAAATAGGCGAACGACCTAGGAGTTTTAAGGCCCAACGACCTAACGGGTTACAAGGTCGTGCGACCTAAAGGTTATAAGGTCATGCGACCTAAGGTGTTAACGAGTTAAGGGGAATAGGCAACCAAGGCCTAACGACCTAACTATTCGCGACCTAAGTGCGCGACCTAATGTGGTCAACGATCTATAGGGAGAAGAGATCACACGACCTAGTGAGGTACACGGTCCAATGACCTAATGGTTTAAAATAGGAGAGCGACCTAGGGGGTATACGACCTAAGGTCTTACGACCTAACGACCTATGGTCTAAACAAGGTCACGCGACCTAAGGCCAGCAACGACCTAATGTGGGACGACCTAAGGTCCAGCGACCTATCGGTACTTAAGGAGGTCCAACGACCTAAGGCCATACGACCTAAAGACCCACGACCTAAGGATCGAACGACCTAAATGGTCCAACGACCTAGCAATAAACAAGGCCGAGCGACCTAAGGGTACCCGCGACCTAGAAGTCAAGCGACCTAGGGACGAAATGGCCAGAGGATATAGGCGAGCGACCTACGACCTAACTCCCCACGACCTACGACCCAACTCCCCACGACCTACGACCTAGCGACCTAACTCCGAACCACAATTTGAGCCAGTGCGACCTAAGTGCAGAAAATCACCAAAAGCACTAAAAATTGGAGTTTTCGCCAATCCAATCCAAACCAAAAGCAAATGTGCATGCAAAAGTGATAGGAAATCATTCCCAACAGTCCAATATAGTTATAGACTAGATTTGTGAGATAAAAATCTCACCTTTGCACCAAATTATGAAGAAAATCTTGAAGGTGAATGGAGAAGCAACTACAAGCTTGAATCCAATGCTTTCTTCTTGAATTTGGAGTTGAATGATGGAGCTGGAGTTGAAACCTAGGCTTGGAGTTTCTAATTTCCCTTTCCACTCACCATTAATGCTAAACCTTGGTCGTTAGGAAATTTATGAAGAGTGAGGAGAAGGAGAGAAGTGGGTTTGAGTTATAATGGCTAAACTAACCCAAAGTCCAAAGCGGGAAAAGTAAGTGAAATTCCACCATCTCCAAACCTATCAATGTTTATACTCAAAAAAATTGTAAACGACATTTCGAACTCAATGGAAGTGGTCTCGGGTCCTAATTTGACCGTTTGCAAAAAGTAGCTTTTTGGACCAATATCCGATTAACGACAAAATATTTAAATATAAAATCGATAAATATGCGGGTTGTTACATATTTGCACACATCGATATATGATATTGATATAATTTAAAGATAATTGTATGAAATGATATATGGAAATTTTGTGTCATTTGATGACATGATTTATGGAAATTTTATATCATTTGAGACATGATTTGTAGAAATTTTATGTCATTTGATGACGTACATGTAAAGAAAGAATTAGAGAGAGAAACGATCGGTGAATTAATTATGGAAGTTTTAATTAAAGAATGGGAAAAGTTTCATTCTTTCAAATAAAACATATTCTCTAATTCATTCTGTATGTACAATTTTTTTTCTCATTAGTTCTGTTTCATTCTCTCCTTCTAACTTTTCATAGCAGAAAACAAAAGAAAAAGAAAATTTTCAAAAATCTTTCAACTCCATATAAAACATCAAATAAAATAAATCAAAAGTGGTTCATCCATCTCTTGCATGTTAGGTCATCATTCAAGGTGTGATTTCTAGGCAATATCCTAAGGTTATTCAATTGGATGTAGAAGCATTCTTCATTCAAGGTGCAAATCAAAGGTGACATCAACAAGGTGCATTTTAAGGACATTTTTAATATATACATAGTGAATTTGCAATGTTGGATGGAAATTTAATTTGACTTTCATAATATGTAAGATGTATTACTGCCTTTCTTGGTTAAAATTATTTATGAAGATTGAATTATTTGTTGAATGATATGATTGATTTTTCATTTGATAGATCAAAAATTAAATATTTTTTATGTTTTAAAACAATATTTAAGTGTAGATCTATGGTTTTAAACATTCTAATTAAAGTGTAATTTTTCAGACCTGAATGTTTACGTGTCCAAATTGATTAGCTACATTTCATTACTTTGGTAAATTGAAACTAAATCTATATATTTTAAAATACAATTTTTTATTTTACTTATATGCTTTAACATTTAATTTAAATTCCATTTCTTTAAATCTGGAAATTTACATTTTCATGTTGATTGATTGAATTATATTTAAAGTTAAAAATGAAATTTATATAGAATCGATAGAATGTTTCAATTGTAGATCTATATTTTAATTTTTCATAACAAAGTGGAATTTTAGTTTCGAATGTTAACATATGTATGTGTGTATGTATATATATGCATGTAGTACTTGCACTTTTTATTGCATTAAATATTTACAGATGAACAAAAGGAATTTTAACAACAAATCAAAGTTTTGAAATTGACTGTAATAACTATCTAATTTATATTATTAGAAAGCTTTGATTTAATTCCATATATACATATTTGAATATACTTGTATATGTTCATATAAAAAAAATTCTATACATATACTGTCATAGCATTAAATCATTTCTTTTCTTTTTTAATTAAGACAATAATGTATATATAAAATTCATTGTTTACCTTCTATATTCTTACATTATGGTACCTATTGATTGTCATTAATATTTTGCATTAATTAAGTTTACTAAAAGGGAAATTGTATCAATCACCCTTGTGACCCCTTTTTATTTCCGTTTCAATTCCTATGTAATAAGCATTTAAATTGTTCTTGTTTATTTTATGTATGCATATCAATTACCACTGACTATGCAAACTCCATATATGTTGCACTTGCATAATATTTACTATGAATATATTTACAATTCATATCTTATTTAGATTAGTCATTAATACTATTTTATTAATTAATTATTTAATTTAATTAAGAGAAGAAAATGAAAAGTTTCATTCTCTAACTAAATTCATGATTCCTCATTATCTGAATAATTTAAGAGAAAGGAAATGAAAAGTTTCCTTTTGTATGTAAATTTATGCCCCCTCATTAATTGAATAATTAAGAGAAAGGAATTGAAATATTTCCTTCTCAGAATAAATTTGATAAATAAATATTTCACACAAATTGGTATATAAGAGAATATTTAATAAACTCTAACTTACATGCACGTTAAATTAAATTGACATTTTATTTATGAAGTTAAATAAATATTGATTTTATTTAGAAGAAAATTAGAAAAGCTCTAAGTATGTTTAGACTTTACAGGCCCATTAAAGATCCAAAATGGCTAAATTTTTTGAAATTCACACATTTCTTCCAGTACGGGCCGGCGCAGTTCCTTCACGAGGTTTCCAGAGTCGCCAATAAGTCCGATTTTAAGAAAGCATTGGAAAAAGATTCACTAATGGAAATCAAGTTGAGAGATATTTATGCCAGAAGGATGCAAAAGCTAAGAGTAGTGAAGTTAATGTTGTGGAAGATGAGAGAGTATCCAAGGCAGGATTTGAAAAAGATGATGGAAAATGAAAAAGACTAAAGTAACTAATAATGCAAGTTATTACTTAGGATCGACTAATATGGAATATAACTAGATCTAAATGCGGAAACAGATGATAATAGCAAAGTAAATAAAAAATAAAACAAGCACACCAGGAATTTTTATACTGGTTCGAACTTCCCGTTCTACGTCCAGTCCCAGACTCCTTCTGGAATTTCAACTATAACAGCCCTCACTTAACCCGGAGGAATAGGTTTACACTGCCTGAGCAACCGAACAGGACTTCACCTGCCTAAGCAACCGAATAGGACTTCAATACAAATAATAAAGATATCTGACCGTAGTGTGTTGTTAAATAACACGGATAAGTCAATTGAGTACAATCTTCCTATAATCTTCTCCTTAATGATATGTAGTGATGTGCTTTGAGAATTGTGGAAGATAAAGTGATCAAAAGATCAAAGTATGTAAGTAATTTGTGTGCAATTTGAAAGTTTGAGAATAGATGAGAATTCAAAAGTGCTAAAAGTAAATTCGGTGATTTGTTTGTTGAATTCTATAATCTATTTATAGTATATAAAGAGTTGCATCTTTAAATGAAAAGTTATATTGAAAAGAACGGATGCAACTGTTGATTTAAAAGAATGTTTCTCTTGGTGAAGAGAAGTGACTTTTCAAGAAAATAGCAGTTGGGGATATTCAGACATCTGAATAAAAACTTCAGACTTTTGAATTAGATTGAAAACGCAAACAACAAAGAAATAGTTCATTTTTGACCTCATCCAGACGTCTGAATATTTTAGTTCAGACATCTGAATATTGCGAAAACAATATTCTTATTTCAGTACTCAGACGTCTGAATGAATGGTTTCAAACGTCTGAGTTTGCTATTTTGTGCATGTATGAGCATGTGTGTGTATATATTTATATATATCATTTAAGGAGAGATTTTAACAAATTTTCTAAGTAATATACAGACTCTAGACACATAAGCTATAAACATCTGTAGATGAATCTGCAATAAATCTCCTGCAAAGATGGTTTAATATACACATAACATTTTATATAGGTTGTTATAATCAAAATCGAGAGTCTAACATTCTCCCCCTTTTTGATGATGACAACTATATAAAATTAATAGACTAGATACTCCCCCTGTCAATATGCACAATTTAAATTTAAATTTCTCCCCCTTTGTCATCGACAAAAGAAAGAACATGAATATAATAGATAAAACATTTCATTAAGGCAAACAAAGGAAATAGTACATAAAGAAATAATGTTTTAAACATTTCTCATACGACTAACCAACAAAAGCGACAAGTTAACATAAAAATAAACCAAGATAATTTAAAATTGACTTGAAAGACATGGATCATCGTGATTAGAGCTAGAGCTTGAGGAAGACCATTCAAATGGAAATGGATTGTAAGCTTAAGTAGATGTAGAGCCGGAACAAGAAATTCGATCCCATATCTTATTGAGAAAGCCTTTGATTGAATTGAATTTTCTTTCCGTCTTCTTCTCAAGTGCTTTTATGTTCCGATGAATCTTTGATTGATTTCGGGAGAGAGTGATGATGGCTTATGTTGAAGAAGTATCCGGGCCAATTTCTTGAATGGTTCATCGTCCTCCTCTTCTTCTTCATGTTGGGTTCGGGAAGAAGAAGCAATACTAGCGTCTCGAGGTTGAGGATTGCCTTGTTGAATATTTTGTGACCATTGTTGGAAGGAAATGATTTGTTGAGAAGGAGGCCGTATAGGAAGACCAATCAACCCTAAAGTTTTAGCGCCTAACTCATTAATACTTGTAAAATCGGAGTCAAGCATTGGTACACCGATATTTAGGAGAATGCGCATAATATAGGCACCATAATGAATAGCTCTATACTTCCTTCGGATTGTGATATCTCGGTATTCATCCAAAATAATTTTCCCCCAATTCATCCAAAATAATATATCAAAGTGGGGCAGCGGAAGCATGATGGGCCCATAACCCACAGGTCCCAGGATCAACCTGGCTTTGATACCAAATGAAAGTAACTAATAATGCAAGTTATTACTTAGGATCGACTAATATGGAATATAACTAGATCTAAATGCGGAAACAGATGATAATAGCAAAGTAAATAAAAAATAAAGCAAGCACACCAGGAATTTTTATACTGGTTCGAACTTTCCGTTCTACGTCCAGTCCCAGACTCCTTCTGGAATTTCAACTACAACAACCCTCACTTAACCCGAAGAAATAGGTTTACACTGCCTGAGCAACCGAATAGGACTTCACCCGCCTAAGAAACCGAATAGGACTTCAATACAAACAACAAAGATATCTGACCGTAGTGTGTTCTTAAATAACACGGATAAGTTAATTGAGTACAATCTTCCTATAATCTTCTCCTTAATGATATGTAGTGATGTGCTTTGAGAATTGTGGAAGATAAAGTGATCAAAAGATCAAAGTATGTAAGTAATTTGAGTGCAATTTGAAAGTTTGAGAATAGATGGGAATTCAAGAGTGCTAAAAGTAAATTCGGTGATTTGTTTGTTGAATTCTATAATCTATTTATAGTATATAAAGAGTTACATCTTTAAATGAAAAGTTATACTGAAAAGAACGGATGCAACTGTTGATTTAAAAGAATGTTTCTCTTGGTGAAGAGAAGTGACTTTTCAAGAAAATAGCAGTTGGGGATATTCAGACGTATGAATAAAAAAATTCAGACTTCTGAATTAGATTGAAAACGCAAACAGCAAAGAAATAGTTCATTTTTGACCTCATTCAAACGTCTGAATATTTTAGTTCAGACGTCTGAATATTGTGAAAACAATATTCTTATTTCAGTACTCAGACGTCTGAATGAATGGTTTCAGACGTTTGAGTTTGCTATTTTGTGCATGTATGAGCATGTGTGTGCATGTGTGTATATATATTTATATATATATATATCATTTAAGGAGAGATTTTAACAAATTTTCTAAGTAATATACAGACTCTAGACACATAATATACAGCTATAAACATCTGTAGATGAATCTGCAATAAATCTCCTGCAAAGATGGTTTAATATACACGTAACATTTTATATAGGTTGTTATAATCAAAATCGAGAGTCTAACAAAAGATGACGATGGCTTCAAATGATTGAAGTGAAAAAACTGGGAACCGAAGTTTTTCTCTTACACTGAGTTGACCGAGACCCCAAAGAGGATTTACCTTGATACTAGGAGTAGATTATCTAACTCTGTAGTTATGCAATTTATTATAAATTATCTAACCCTATAACAAATCTTGTTCAAAATAAAAGGTGTTTGATTTCTTTTATATAATTTGTTATATTATGATATAAATTAAATAATTAAATGTATATAAATAAGAAAGTCCTTAAACAAATTATTATGTAATTGGAATTGCAATTAATATCGTAATAAATCACAACATAAAATAGTATTTTGTTTTGAATATTTTTAGTCAAGTGTTTCGAGAAAGGACATCGATACATCCAGTGAGACCAGAGTTCATTACGCTCTCCGAATGTTGGGCACTGCATTAATCATAACTACTGGAGCACTAAAGGGTTACATACTTGTAGTTATCTGAATGATTGTTCAAGAGTTTCTTGTTAGTTAATATCAACTCAATCAAACAGAAAATCTTAAATTGACGATATTACAAAGATCTATTGACTTAAGAATACTATTAAACTTCGTTGTGGACGCTCCACTTTGATTGTATTTGAATCATGGCATGGTGACCATCAAATGACTATAGTTCGGTCTAAGTTGAAGCATTAAAATTAAAAAATATTAAATATGGAATTTGTCTTCTCAATTGTATCAAGTTGTTATCATAGTCAACTCAAAATCAAAATATCTACGAGAGTAGCACAGTTAATAGTAAATGTTATTATTGAACCAATGACCTTTTTAATAGGCCAATCGAGTTAAATATGGATACTATTGGAATTTGACAGATACTAAATTTCATACATTCTAAAGTAATATTTTTTTACGATGAGAACGTGTGTAAATAATCGTTGTTAAAAGGCAATGCTTGAGAAGTTTTAAAATTTGATTTTATTGATGAAATTAATAAGCAATGAGTTAAGCCGAATTATCACACCATTAACTAAGGTGACGTGTGAATGTTAATATTTGAATTATTCAGTTATCAATTGTTGACCGAATTCACGCTTATGACTTGCATGATTGAATTTGTTCGGTATTCGAAACACCACCCAGTTTAAATAGTTTATAATATTTATAAATTAATTAATATTTAAGAAATATTAATTGTTGTTGTATTTTATGTTTGGGGTGTATTTAATAAATGGAGTAGTCTCTAGAAATACTCGGGTGCTAATTGTAATTAATAGGTATATGAAAGTTATATAGGTACATATTAATATATAGTATCGATATACATTTAATTTGGATTTAATTAAATTGATTTCAATTGGATTTTATAGTTTATTGATTCATTAAGGGACCAATAAGGGGATAAAGAAGAGGTCTTAGGAGTTGGACTTAACAAGAGAGAATAGTGGAAGATATTTTCCACTTGTTCTTCTATACAAGCAACTCAAATCTAAATTGTTTTGGTACCTACTTTCTCTCATCCATGGCCTCCATTTACGTCTATCCTCCCTCATCATAGTCGATCTCCATTCAGACCCTTATTCGGCCCTAAAACATCTAACAACTTAACTCAAATGGTGATACACCAAAATAAGCAACTTCGGGTAGGGATCTAAGAGATCCATGAGACTTTCAAAATCGAGTGCATCTCAAACAGGTAGATTCTAGCTTACATATGTATTATTGTATACTATTTAGAATCATTTTTGTACACGTTGATTTTCATGCTTTAGCTATAACTCGATATATTAATCTAATAGTAAGTTAAATGCATTTATTCATTTTAATACAATAATATAAATAAAATATGTATGTATATTTTTTCGGCCATATAATCATTTTAAAGTATGTAAAAATAATTTTTTGAATTTGAAATATATTTTTTACTAATTTTAAATTATTAATTAGAATCATTTAAATTATAATAGACATTTATATCAAGTTCGAATTAAATAATTTATATGTGACATTTAAAATTAAATCACCCTTCACAATTTAAAAAATTAGGCCAAAAGGTAGCTATACATATTTTATAATATAATTAAACGGGTACTTTTAAATTATATGTTTGTGTGTATTAAGTTACGTTCGGCATTTTATAAAAAATAATTTCCCAAAGTGTGTGTGTGTGTGTGTATGGTTTTTTTAATAATATTTATTTATACTCGATTTAAATGTATATATATTATATCTATTTTCTTTTGAATTATATTTAAAGCAATATATTTATTTTATATTAATATTACTTGATTAAATATTATGTCTCATCAAAATCTTACACTTCCCTTAAACTAAATGAGTGTCATGTAAGGAAAAAGAGTAAATATTATTTCAATATATTAACGTACAAAGATTATTCAAATTGGTTGTCTAGATCTAAAATAGGTATTGCCTGGATGGTACAAAATTCGCCTGTACTAGATTAGATAACCAAAGATGGCTCCAGAAAAGAAAAAAACGAACTGACCAAATACAAAGAACAAGCTACAAAATACGGCTGGAACCAATGAATAGACCCTAAAAACAATTAAAGCAAAGCCATGCTCTTCAATAAATGAACACCTCATCATCACATGCACCGCCTTATCTCATGAATTTCATTTTTGTTTCACGTTACCAACCAACTTCATACTTCCAAGAAAAAGAAATTTATGAAAGATATTCTCATGGCGACATTTAGAGCTTGCAAAACTATGCCTCCTATCTCCATTATCTTGATTATTCTTTCCTTTTTCTTACTTAGACATATCGGGTTTACTTCCACTGAGTTTCTCCCATTTCCTTAGATGTATTTTGGGTATTACTTTCTTAACAAGAGTGTATTTTGGGTGTTACTTTCTTAATAAGAGTGTTACTAATCACTATCCTCTGGATCCAAGTCCATGCTTTCAGATCTACCATTTGAAGCACTGTTATGGTGTTAATAAGTTGGGAGGTCAACCCACCAGTAGATATTGTGGTTTTCTTCGAATTGTCTGATTGGTGTGAGCTTCTCATCAGGGCATCAGTCGTATAGGTTATAAATTTCTACACAAAATGCTTTGTTGCACATTTTTCCTGGATGTAGAATTTGGTTTTCTTAACTATAATTCTACAATCTTGCATCAGTAGTTCAAGATGAACTTCAATAATGAGTTTTCTATCTTGATATAATCTAGTAATGCGCTTAATCCATATGTGTCATACTGTAGTTACCAGTGCAATATCTATTAGATCTGTATTGAAATGTTTTCCATTGTAGTTGTTTGCTATGAACTCTAAGAATTCATTTATAGATCTAGGATGTTGTACTTGCAGATGAATTGTTTGCTTTACCTACTGCCAAATTGATGAAGAATAACACAAGAAAAAACAAATTATTTACATTTACTTTACCTTTGTTACATAGCTTGCATTCTTTTGGAGTAGTAATGTCCTAATTTTTCATTTTATCAATGGTTTTAAGTCTGTTAATCGAAGCTAAAAAGAGGCATATTGATTCTGGAGCCTTCCCAGGCAGATTTAAAACTGAACTATCCACTCTGGTCAGGGCTCCACTACCAAAAATATGTATTTTCATTCCTATGAATTTTAACTTGTTCGATTATTTTGATTATTCTTAATGTAAAACTGTAACGACCCGCCTCTCATTCCATAGAAAGACGCATCGCTAATGAAGAAAGAAAGGGATTGAAAAGAGAAAGAAAGAAAGGAACAGACAACACCAGAATCTCACAGCGAAACGAATAAATTATATTATATCACATAAAACTTTACATAGTATCATATACATCAGAGTTAAACAGCTAGTACAACACAAACTAGACAGTTATAAACACCTGTCTAGCAATTACAATTCAAGTACATCAGAGAAAACAAATACAACTCAAACACAGCGGAATCACTAAATATATCTACACGCTGAAGCCTCCTGCTCCATTATCTCCTCCAGAACTCGTCAAAGCAATCCTGAATCACTTGACTACTCATACATAATATGAGTATCCAAGAATTTAATAAAACAGAAAATAAACACTCGGGTCAGATATGGGTCTGGTGTGAGTAAACGGGGTTAAAAGTTGCTTAACTTTAGAAAATCCTTTGAAAACAAAAGGTATCACGTAAGACTTCCCACACATAAACATGGAAAAGTTTTTACCTTACGCTAACCAAAACATTTGATAGGAAATCCAGTGATATTATAATAGTGTCTAGGGTTTTCAAAGTAAAATACAGAAATAGCTGGAATGCTTACATCTCACGTTCCAACATAGTTGGGCACAATCAAAACCGTACAGGCATTTATTGGATTATGGATTCCATCAATGGCAGGGCTACTGGGGTACCGTCCGTCACAGTACGTGGCCTAGATCACCGTACCGAGGAGTACGTCCGCTCCCGTGCAACACAAAGACGGAACCATTCCTTACTGAATAGTTCCGAACAAGATCACCCCGCAGATTGGCCGTCGCCAACTGCCACACAGCCGAAATATAAAGGGACCTCTAGACAGGGGTAAATCTTGCTCTCCAGTGGGGGCTACCCACAAAGCCTTGCTGCACCTCCCCTGTTTTAGCCATTCCCGGTTGATGAGGCTTGAGGCTACGATTATCTTTATAGGACACATCAATCTTAGAATGCTCATCGTCCACCTGACGATGTTCTGAAAGCATTCAATCCATACAAGTTCGTTCCGCGTTCGAACGAAACCGAAGGCACTATCTCGTTGCACTCATTTTGGAATCACCCTCAGAGTCAACGACCATATCCCTTGCACTCTAAATCACCATCTCGAACTTATAAGTACTATTCCGTCAAACTCATCACAGAATCACCCACAGAGTTATACTGATGCATAGTTCTTACACCTCGAGTCTTCACTTGCTCCACTTGGATTAACGACCTAACGTTTAATTGGAATCGATGTGGTTTTCAGATATCCAAATATGGAAACCCGATCCCGGTCTCACCGAAACCAAACGCCATTTTAATGTCCAAGTTGTACTTAAGGATTTTAAACAATTAACTCATTTCATTATTATCTATTTTACACAGATAGATAAACTACATTTCATAATAGATAATCACATTCATATCATAAACAGATAATCTATATCATCATCACAAACAGATAATCATCACAACCAGATAATCCATCACAAACCATCATACTTTAACCAAGCATCCATATCATACAGATACAACTCATCTCATTACTTGAGATCTCAACCATTCAATCAATAACATCCATAAGAAATGATTTATTAACCATCAATTATAATTAATTTAAAATGAATTAAATTAATTACTTCTATCTATAATTCATTTAAAATGATTAAATTAATTACTCATCTATAAATAAGTAAATTCTTAATTATCTTAATTATTTTTAAAATAATTCATTTACTTATTAATGACTTCATTTACATTTAAAATGTATTTAAATAATACATTTCTAAAACCAAATTCAAATTCCATTTAAAAATTTAATATTTAAAATGTTTAACTATTTAAACATTAATCCCAATTTAAATAATTATAAACCTTAAAATAAAATGAATGTTAAAGAACACTCATTAATTAAATATAAAAGAAAAGTTTAAAACAAAATTTCTTAATTAAAATAAATCAAGCTTTGAAAATAAATTGATTATTTTAACTTTCAAATTTAAATTAAACACTTCATATCTTTAATTCAATATTAAAGGAAATAAATTCTTTCAAGTTTAAACCTTATTTGAAATCAAATTTATTTTTAAATCTACTTTTAAAATATTTGAATCTGTCCATTATTTAAAAACTTACAAAACTGTTTTGAATTCAAAACCGGTTTTCAAAGTAAACCTGAAAACTATATTTAACTTGATTTCAAAACTAAATTTAAATCTTACCTAAATTTAAATTCTTTCTTTTAAAATACCTTGAATTCAAAAGCTCACTTGAATTCAAATTCATCCTAACTTGGAATTTAAATCCTTGTTAAAATCTTGTTTTAAAAATTTAAATTCATCCAAATTTTAAAAACTGCACACTTTCAGGTTTTAAACCTGTAACATTATTAACCCGAGAAACCCCTTTACCTACTCCGAGTTCCCAACCCAGCTGCTTCGAGACAAAATCACGAAAACCCGAGTGATACTTCGAGTCAAATACCCTGCACATTCCCAAATGGTTCACCAGAATTCAAACATGTACGGTGCATATGCACCGTCACCTTGGCAAACTCCAGCCACTCTAACCTACTTCTACAAGTCGCCGACCATCTCCTCACACGATCACGACCATCCAAAACCCCATATCAGCTTGAAATCAATATAGAGAAATCAACTGCAACCTAGAAAACCCAAATGCTCCGTATACCCCAAACCTGTCAACACCGAGGAAACCCACCTCCGACCACCATCATTGATGCGACCTTGGCCATAGCTCCATCTACACTCCCTCTGCAATCTCCCAAAAACTGGTAGCACTCGATGCATCACAGAGAATCAATAAGCTACTAAAACCCGACCACTCCAAATTAGGGCTAGAACCTGGAATTCACACTTGCCATCGCCGCCACCCACTGAAATAAACTTCTGACAATTTTCCCTTACCACCCCATCCGTATTCCACCTCCAGAAAGACCCACAGCCTCCATAATCCACTAAATCATCAAACAAACCCAAAAACCCCAAATTCTGTTTAACATGGTAATGCACATTCAACAGTTAATTTTAAAATGTGATTTCTGTCTTAAAATTTATGATTCCAAACATGTATTTAGCTTATGAACTTGTTTCAATAATTTAAGATATTTTAGATTTGGTTATTTGGATATTAACTGATTTTTATTGTTTACAGAAACAATAGTTTCCTTTAGTTTAACTTAATTATAATTTATACATATATATTCATACTAAACAATCACTTCTATTTACATAACAATTCTAACAGAGATCAAACCAGTTGATAATGGATTTCCTATTAAAACTTAGTTTCAAGGTCAAGAACATATATGCAGAATTCTGGAGCACACACATATATATATTTATATATATATATATATATATATATATACATACTCAGAGTCACAATACAATCATATAAACTTGATGATTTCTATCAATACACATGCACAGATACATAAGCTTTTTTTGCATTGAGGTTACTTATTTCATTTTTTTTAAAACAGAAAACAGAACAGTTTTGTCTAAATAGGTTTTGATTTCTGTGAATAAAAACCTAAGTTCTGTAAATTATGTTTGGCTTTGATTTTTAAAGAAAACTGTTTTAAAATAAGAAGTTTACTCACCTTTAAATTTGAAGAAGCAGAGAACAATTCCATAGATGCATTTATATTCCCGAAACTGCATATTGAACTTGCATCTGCATTTGCTAGTTGAATATCTGGGTTTGCATTAGCTAGTTGAAGTTGCTTTTTACTTGTTGTTGTTGATTGTTAAAAACTGCATGCTGTTGATGTTGAATCTGGTAAACTTGTTTGCAACTGAACTCCAACTTGCTTTGCTTAGAGTTGAATTGAGGTTGATCTTCAATTTGATGTTGAGAATTGCAGTTTTAAACAGAATTTGGTTTTCTGGATTTTGATTGAATTTTGTTTGAATTTGGGTTTTGAACTTAGAATCTGATTTCCAGATTCAAATGAAAATAAGGGTTGAACAAAAAATTCATTTGTTACATTTTCTTATCTAAAAGAATAAATTTCAAAAATAAACAAACATTGCCACTTGTTGTATTAAGTTTGTAATGTGATTACAAGTGTCTACTCTTGTGTTAAGAGCTTAACACATATGCATTTTAATATAAAAAGAAAATTCTTAATTTATAAATGTATTTAAATTTATACTAAAACCATTTCTAATTTAATTTAAAATGTTTCAAATGTTTTATTATAGTATTTAGCCTTACACGCAAACTTCTTTTATAACATATACATTTTAATGTTTGCTTAATATTTTTAAAATAATATTTTAAAACTAATTTTCAAAAGAAAAAAATTTAAAAAGAAAAGAGATGTTAAATTCAATTTTATTCAAAAGTTTTAAATCAAAATACTATACTCTAATATTAATGAACTAAATCTTATTTCAAAAGAAAAACAATTTTTAAAATAAAACAGAATAAACTTTTATTATAATTCACAATTTAAACTATTATATTTATAAACAAAACAAATACTTACTTATATTTCTATGAAAATATAAGATAGATTTTTAAAACAAACTTTTGAAAAGTTTTCAATACTAATTTAAATCAATTTACAATTCATACATCTATATATAAAATAAAATTGGAAAATATTCTTTATTAAATTTAAATTTAAATTAAAATCAAATCCTCTATTTACAATGTATAAACATATACACATTATAAATAAAATATCTTTAAATAATCTTAGAAAGAAAATTTTATTATTTAAATATTTTTAACATCTGAAAACAATAAGATTTTCAAATTAAACTATTATTATTATAAATTTTGGAAATAATATCATTTGACAAATTAAACAATTATAAATTTTCAAAAGATAAATTCTGTTTGAATTAGATTATTAAATCAATATCTCACATTTTAAAATAATTATAAATGAAATTATTAAATAAATTTTGCCCAAATTTCCGGGACATCACAAAAACCGGATGTGTTAGGCTCCACTCCGGTTCAAAGATCAAAGCAAATACATCCGTAGTTTCCCATCTAATACAACTTAAAGATTGCCATCGCAATATGATGATAAGTAACCTACTGTTGAGCCATGGATCGAACCATAGATTGTATTGTTTCCCTTTGCAATTTTCTTTAACAATTCAATGAAAAAAGATCTAGTTTTGAGAAGAAGTTTCCAAGTGAAAGATGCATTAATATCTTCTTTGATGATCCAAAAAAATTTATTTGCATAATATATGTTTTGCATCCATGAAGTCCATAGACTATCTTGTTGTAAGTATTTCCAAAGCAATGTAATAGACATTGCCATTGATATATCATGTAAACTTCTTAAACCCATGCTTCGTTCATGTTTCAGTTTGCAAACTATAGCCCAATTAACTTGATGCTGTTTTTCTTATCATAAAAAATTCACACATATGCTCTCAATAACGTTATAACATTCTTTGGCAATTGACATATTTGTAATCAAAATGAGATAATTGAATGAATAACTATTATTATTAACACTAGTCCACTATTTAATGTTAAAACCTTCCACTCCAACCATTCAACTTGTGTTTTACCTTGTCAATTAAAGTATTGTAGTCAGTTCTCCTTAAAGAAATGCTGAGTGGGATGTAAGGGTGCATTTCCTATAGAATTGCAATTTTGATTCCTAATTCGTTTGAAATATTAGCCTTTAAAGGGACATCTCTACTGGAAAGTAATTTTGATTTTCGTTCGTACATTTTTAATCCAACGTATATTTCCAAGTTATTCATCCCTTTCTTAATAGAAAAGGCATTGTCAATATTAGCTTTGGCAAATATTATATAGTCATCGTTATTCAGGTTCTTAACCCAGCAGGATCTAAGAGAAGTCAAAACAACTTGGTCGAGTCAGAAATGCCTAGAAGTCACCAAAGGAACTAGAGTACCAAGTCAAAGGAAGCCAGGAAAAAAGAACGAGAAAATCCACTAAAGACATGGATCGTTGTGATCCATGGCCTATGAATTGCTAACAATCCATGGGGTTAGCTCAAGGTTCAACTGATTCTCTTGCATCATGATCCAAATACATATTCTAGAAGCAATAACTGAGTTTAACGAGATGTCGAGTCAGTTAAATCAAGAGATAAACATCTGTCCAGTCCAATTAGCTGCTAAACACAACTAGCAAAAAAACCATCATTAAAACAAGGCGACGTGTAACAAAACTACATAAACAACATCGACATAAGACGACGAAGGCGCTTTATTCACCAAGGTCCAAAAAAAGACTAAGTGTTGGATCATTGGCATTCCATATACTATGGATCTCTGGTGATCAACACATCATCATAGGATCGCTGCGCATCATAGAAAACAAAGCAGAGGGAAAAGCTTAGTAATCAGCTCGCATTCGAGCATAAACCATGGATTGCAAGTGATCCATAGAACATGGATTGCTAGCGATCCATGGTTTTGGCTCGAGTCATGAGCCCAGTTTCAGTAGCTCCTTCCGGTGATCATCAGCAAGTAGTTGGCGAATAGGCTTGGCCCATGGGCTCTCCGATCTCTATAAATACTCTCCTATCTGCAATGTAAATGAGATCTTCCGCACTGGTTTTTGAGACTCTGCTGGAAGCTTTCTTTACTCTTCATCTCCCTCATAACATTCTTCAAGGGGGCTTACTGTGATTCTTTAGTGGATTCCAACCTTGGAGATTCAATCTATATATTGATGTTCAAGAGTTTTATAATCTAATACATCTTGTAACAACAATCGGTCTATAATAAAAAAATATAAAGTGGACATAGGCTTCGTTAATAGCCAAACCACTATAAAAATCTTCTTGTCTCCTTTCTATTTTTGCTCTTTTTATATTTATTCTCTATATTATTGCCCTTTGAGAACAAGGCTGGTGCTTTCACACTAAAACAAAGGTGTCGATCCATTTTTTGGGCTAACATTTTGGTGCTTTCACCGAGAAACTCCAACTTAGGTCTAGATCAAGCTATCTGTTTTGGATTGGATGTGTCAAGAAGTTAGGTTCTTAATTTCTGTTCTAAAGATCTGCTGCTAAGGATTAATGGCTCCGGGAAGAAGGAGAACTGCTTCTGGAAAATCTATAGAGGCAGTCGTAGCCGGAGAAGATTTGAATCATCAATAAACTGAAGTAAATGGCACCAACACGGAAGTCCAAGTGCATGGATCCTCTAATCAACGCGAAGTTGTCACAAGAGATGAATTGAATAAAATGGTTGATGAAATCAATCAGAAAATGGAAAGCAGTCAAAAGCTCTCACGGATAAATTGAATGCCCTCTTAACCCTACAATCAAATCTTTCTCTAAGAACCACGTTGGAACCTACAGCTGTTGTGGAACAAGAGAATTCTTCCATATCAGGGCAAACAAAAGAAACGGGAAGAAACCGTGGAAAGGAGTGATGATTGGAACTGTGGGAGCTAACGTAGAGGGAAACACAAATACTCCTCCAATCGTAAGGCATCCAGCTGCAAACCTAAATCTTGGGCCAAAAACCCCACAGAGGATGTGCTCATGGACCTCTCCGACTTGGAGGATGCAGAGCAGCTTGAAGGTGGAAAATCGAAGGGAAATGCCACGCATTCGATAATACCAGGGAGGTCCAAACTGCTTTATCTAGACAACTACAAGCCAACTGGACCTCGAGAGAGTGGCTCTCTTGAAGACAGAAGAGCCTATGATTTAGCCTATTCACCAAAATAGTTTGCAATGCCAAACACTTGGTGTAGTTGTTGACAGTCGACCCTCGGATTACCGGACATCTGAGGTGTATATTGTGGACGTGGTCAAGCGTTTAATGGATGAAAGTAAAGATAGAAAGAATGACGAGTGGGGATTCGCTCCGAGTCGAACTCGGTTCACCAATGACATTTTGAACAACCGATACCTCGATAAGTTCATTATGCCAAGCATTCCGTCCTACGATGGAACAAAAGACCCAAAACTCATTTATATAAGTATAGTTGGTACATGATAGAGCAAATGTTTTGGACGCTGTTCGGTGTTGATGTTTTCCTATTTTTTTTGGAAGGGATCGCTTCTATGTGGTTCACAAGGCTCCTACCAAGGTCCTTCTCAACCTTCGATCAGTTGGCGATTAGATTTCTTGACCAATTCAAAGTCCACACAGCGCAGCCTAAAGATGTGATGTCCTTTTCAGGCCTAGTTCAAGCACGAAATGGATCTCTAAAGTCCTTCATGAACTAGTTCAATACTGCAGTGACTGAAGGGAGCATCCTAATGTGGATATGGTTTTCATTGCTTTGGTATGCGCAATCCATCCCGGCATCGAATTCAAGAGGTGGATCAAAATGAAGTAGCCCACCACTAAGAAGGACTTCAATCGAAAGGCAAACCAGTATTTGAGACTTGCGGAGGCACAATAGTTAGAAAGGAAATCTAGTAGCTTGCAACCGGTGAATGTCGGGCAGAGTGACATGGCCATGAACTAGAATATAAATGCCTCTGAAATAGCTAAAGGAAATGCATGGAAAGAAGGAAACCAAAAAAGGAAAAATTAGAACTCCAATAGACGAGTGGGAAATGAAAAGTGACTGAAGGGCTTCAGACTCAAAGATTATACCCTACTCAATGGCACTCCAGAAAACATCTATCTTACAATACAGGAGACTAAGGAATATGAAAAACCCCCTAAGAAGAACTTATGTTGGTTCCACGAGACACAAGGTTATAACACAAACAAATGCCATCATCTAAAGAACTTGATTGAAGAACTGATCTAGGAGAACAAGCTTCTCAGCAATACGTGAGAAAATCGCAAAATCTCGACCAACCTACGACCCTCAAGTTCCTAGGGATCGAAGAAACCAAGATGGAACCAGTGAGAAGGGATCCAAGCGAACTGACCAGAGACTCATCATTAGATCGATATCTGGAGAGCCACATCACGCGTAGAGAAGTTGGAAAGAAATGGAGCAGAATGCGAGCTCGTTAAAGCATGCTCCGAAGGAATCATGTCTCATAATCAAAGATTAGGCCTCGGCCAAGTAGCCAAAAACTTTGAATGATGGTATAGTATTTCGAAATTGGGATACTAAAGGAATCGAAGCTCCAACCCTTGATCCGATGGTGGGGGCAGTGGGAATCAGGCTCGTTGTAGTCAAATGGGTACTCGTGGACAATGGTAGTTCTGTAAACATTCTTTTTAAGAGAACTTTTGACCAAATGAAGGTCGACATGAAAAATGTATCTGCTTATTAAACAAAAATCCAAGGATTCACTGACGAGCCCAAACAACCAATCAAAACGATTGACCTGCTTGTGGAACTTGGGAAAGGAGAATGAAGAGTCACTCTCCTCCAAACCTTCGTAATCATGGATGAAACATCCGCATATAACGCTTTTCTAGGATGGCCTGCATTAGTGGATTCAGAATCGCTCTAGCCCAATGATGCCTTACTATGAAATTCCCAATGGAGAAGGGAGCGGGAGTAATCAAAGGAGATCAAAGAATCGCCAAGGAATGTTATATCGCAGAATTACGTGAATCTAAAAGGAAAGAAAAAAGGAAGAATGTAGGGGGAACCCTCCACATTCACGAACCTGCCAAATAGCAACTACAGAGCCCCCTTGGCTCGAGGACCATAACCAATTCAATAAGGCTTTGGAACCTAGAAGGAAGAGTTTAGGGGTGGATCGGGCAACACCGGCAAAATTGATGGTGTCCGTCCAAGACGACATGGATGACCCAATGCGGGTTTTGAAAATTGGACCGCACCTTGGCAATAAGATACGATTGTAACATACTAAATTTCTTCAGGCCAATTTGGATGTTCGCTTGGACGCATTCCGATATGTGTGAGGTACCGTTAGAAATTGCATGCCACGCACTCAAGACCGACCTTAAGTTCACACCGGTAAAGAGGAAGAGGCATAGTCTAGGCCATGAACGGTCCAAGGCGTTAAGAAAAGTAGTGGAGAAGCTGATGGCCAATGTTTTATCCGTGATGCCACTTATCCTGAATGCGTATCTAACCCGATCCTAGTCAAAAAGTCCAATGGAAAATGGTGAACCTGTATCGAAAACTCAAACTTAAACAAAGATTGCCGAAGGACAGTTTTCCCTTGCCTAGAATTGACCAACTTGTCCACGGGACAACTGAAAACGAATTGCTAGCATTCATGGACGCATACCCATGATAGAACCAGATTCTGATGCATGAAGCTGATCAAGAGAACACCATGTCATAACCGATCTGGGATTATATTGTTATCGAGTAATGCCATTTGGGTCGAAGAATGTCGGGGCAACATACTATAGGTAGTAAATGCCATGTTCAAGCGTCAAATTAGGAAGACCATGGAAGTCTATGTGGATGACATTTTGGTTAACTCATGAGTAGCTGCCAATCACTTGGATAACCTTGCGTAAATGTTTGAAATACTCCGAAAGTATGGGATGAAACTCAACCCGCTCAAATTTCATTTTGTTGTAGTGTCCGGAAAGGTTTTAGGGTTCATAGAAGTGCAAGAGGCATTAAAGTAAATCCAGAACAAATAACTGCCCTACACGAAGTTGAAACCCCAAGGAACAAAAAGGATTTACAAAGTTTGAATGGGAAAGTCATGGTGCTATGCCAGTTCATCTCAAAAGCCACCAACAAGTGTATACCGTTCTTCAATGTATTAAAGAAGGGGAAAAAGAATTTTGAGTGGGATGAAACTTGTCACACCACATTTAAAGAGAAGCTACGACATATGGAAACTTCGCCAATCCTATCAAAGTCAGCAGACGGAGATGACTTGTTCATCTACTTAGCAGTCTCACCTCATGTGTTAAGCGCCGCTCTTGTGCGTAAGGAAGCCGAAATTCAGCGATCCGTATACTATATTAGCAAGCTGTTTACTAGGACCAAGAAAAATTACCCGAAGCTAGAGAAGTTAGCTTATTTCCTCTTGATTGTGTCTAGGAAGTTACGACCATATTTCCAGGCACATCCGATCAAAGTACTGACGGATCAGCCCTTGAAACAAGTACAATACAGACCCGAGACTTTCGAATGACTTCTTAAGTGGAACATTGAATGAGCCAATATGATATCACTTACCATCTGAGAAAGACTATTAATGGGCAAGTGCTAGCAGATTTCATCATGGAGTTTACGGTACGGGATGATGAAGAAGAAGCACCGGTGGAAGTCGAAACATAATGAAAACTCTTCGTCGACGGTGCACCTAACAATCTCTATTTCGGGGCAAGGGTAGTACTCGAAACCCCTGACAGTTGGGCTATTTGCTATGCCTTACGCTTGGAATTCCCTGCGACAAACAACGAAGCGGAATAAGAAGCATTGGTAGCAGGACTAAGAGTTGTGAAAGAACTCGGAATAAGGTCCATTCACATCTATAGCGACTCCCAATTAGTCGTCTGCCAGGTGAAAGGTAAATATCAGGTCGAGGGGAGAAACTTGCCCCATATCTATCCAAAGTACATGAACTACTGAACTTACATCGAACATTACACCTTAATCCACATTCCACGGGAACAAAACGCCAAGGCTGACTACTTAGCTAAGCTGGCAAGCTCCAGAGAAGCGCAATCATTGGGACTAGTCCTGGTTGAGACTTTGACCACCCAAGCATAGATTAAATGGATGTCGACTGGGTTATTGAGACCGCTATCGAATAGAAATGTGGATGAAGCCAATCAAGGACTACCTACTTACAAGAACCCTTCCAACTGATCGGAACCAATGGAAGAAGCTGCTCCGAAAGGCACCACGGTTCATAATACAGGATGGAAAACTATACCAAAGAGGATTCTCTACACCCCTTCTTAGATGTGTGACCGATGACGAAGCTCGACGAATCCCGAAGGAAGTGTGCGAAGGCGAATGTGAAGACCATACTAGGGGGCAAAACTTCGCAAAGAAAGTTCTTCGGTATGTATTGACTCAAAAAATGGGCCAACACCCTGGTTTCAAGTTATGAAAGCACCAGCCTTGTGTGTTAGGGCAAACAGAATATGGATAAAGAATAAGCTTGCAAATAAAGTAGATAGACCAGAGAATTTTATAGTGGTTTGACTATCAATGAAACCTACATTCACTTTATAGTTTTATTATTGACTGATCGCTGTTACAAGAGATGTTTGATTACAAGATTCTTGATTATCTTTAGCTAAACTGAATCTCCAAGGCTAGGATCCACTGGAGAATCATAGTGAACCCTGTTTGAGATTGTTGCGAGGGAGTTGGAGAATGAAGAAAGCTTCTTGTAGAGCTGCAACGACCAGTCCCATGAAGATCCTATTTATGTTGCAGGTAGAGTGGTACTTATAGAGATTGCAGAGCTTCTGGGCCAGGCCACTTCATCAACAGTTCGCAGATAGGTAGGAAGCGACCTAGGGGGGTTTAGCTCGCAATATGAGCCAAATCCATGGGTTGCTAGCGACCCATGGAGTTGGTTCATACGCGAGCTAACGGCTTGACTCCTTAGCCATTGCATTG
This sequence comes from Allium cepa, assembly GCA_030765085.1. Classification (NCBI taxonomy): domain Eukaryota; kingdom Viridiplantae; phylum Streptophyta; class Magnoliopsida; order Asparagales; family Amaryllidaceae; genus Allium; species Allium cepa. Next base: position 126,115,123 of record CM060939.1, read on the forward strand.
CTTGGTTGGCTCGTTGAAGACTCGTTAAGAAGCGTGGGTCGCTAGCGATCCATGGCGTATGGGCTGCTAGCGACCCATACACTTAGCATATTTTTTACCATCCTTCTTCTTTCCTTCTCTTTTTCCATATAACAGAGCGGCCCTTCATTCTGCAAGGATTGTAGGATCGATTTCACCCTAGAGGGGGGAGGGGGTGAATAGGGTGATACTATCAATTATAAAAATTTATTATGGAAATATATAAAATAATCTCAATACAGATATAGCAAAATAATAGCAGCACAGATAATAGCAGAATAATAAATGCAGAAATAAAACAACACGGATTTACCCAGTTTCGACAAAACCCTGCCTACATGCTGCCCCCAAGGTTTCTACTAGAAATTAAGTAGTTAGACGCTTACACACGTAAACTGGCGACACCGCTATCGACTAACCTAACTCTACACTTAAAACCCTGCCACAACTCAGCCGCTGAGTTGCGAATACTCGAACTACACCACCGCAGTTCGTCCCTTAGTCACATGACTAGAAATTACCAAAATTTAAAAGAGAAATTACAAATTTGAAAACAAATTAAAATCAAAACCCTAATTTTAAAATAAAAGCCCAAAACACTATATATAATAACCGGCCCAAAATAAGTCCCCTCTTCTTTTTATTATTTGGTCGGTATCTTTCTTCTTTATGAAAATTGCTCGTTCGTTCCTCTTTGCTCTAAAATTAGGGCTTTGGAAAATTAAAGTCGCCGCTTTGAAATGATGTTTCAATTGAAATCTGGATTGATGGCTGCTTTGTTCTACTTCGGCTCCTTCAATTAAGTCGAGTATAATTGTTGCGAGAATTGGTACGTTAGTTCCTTTTTCAGTTTATACTATACTCGACTTTGATTCGAGTTGAATGATTATTCTTTCTATTGTTTCTTGAACTTGAATTCCTTTAAAATGTCGATGATGTTACAGATTTTATATGATTAAAAACCCCAAATTTTTGATTGAATATGATGTTTGAATTCGTTTGATATTTTTAAGCTAGCCGTTTGATTATTCTTAAATGATGGTGAATTCTTTGACGTTTTCAATTCGTATAATTTCATTGCTTGTTTCCCACGGCTTCGATTTTGAACTTGCTTAACTTCCTTGGCCACCATGGTTTTGATTTGCTTTTGAACTTGTTTTCATTTGTGACTTCGGCATTGCTATTCATGCCTTTAGCCTACTTGACTTGTACCTTATTTTGTTCGAACTATACACTAATTTTGATTTTCTGGCATTTTAAACTTGACTTTGTTATAATTGTCAACTCAAGTGCTTACTGGTATAGTGCACTTCAGTTTAGTTCATGTATATACATACATACATGTGTGTATATGTGTATGCCTATGCACTTGGTTGATAGCACTGTCTACTTTGTTAAAAATCATTGAATGTTTTGTAGTGTTTTCGACCTGATGCTTGATCACTTGTAGTTGCATATACATATGCCTGTGTACTTTGTTTCTTGATCACTGGCCTTCACAACACATGTGTGTGTGTATTTATGTTTAGGTTGGTATTTGCGGTCTTCTGTTTGATTGCTAGGTTTAGTTGCTTCACTTGCATATTGAACTGGTTGCCTCGAGTACATATGTATATATGATGTTTGTTTCACTGGTGACATTGTAATCTGGTCTGTTTGCCTCCATGCCTTCATGAGTCTGTTCATTTGAACTGAACTGGGTTGTGGTCTTGCTTGCATCACTGTTGGTTCATCACTTGGTAGAGATGTTGTATGTTCGAGTCTGGTTTCAATGTGTATGCACACATTTCTGTTGCATATGTAGTTTGAAGTTTGCATGTTTTAAAAAAAAACATTATGTTGCTTCAAGTTTGAAATGCTTGCAGGCTTGTAATCTTTGTACATTTACATTGTATTTGACTTGAGTTTCATTGATATTGAGTTCATTTGTTTTGATGTATTTATGCTGCACTGATGGACATGTATATAAATGTCACCTCTGTTTGCACTGGTTATTGTGTCTTCATGTGTACTTGAGTTGAATCCTGCTTGACTTGGGTCTGGTCATTGAACATAGCATTCATGTGTACATCACTTTATACTCGTGTTGTTTACAGTTTGAAGTTTTGTGTACACTTTCATCTGGATTTGTTTTGCGTATTGCACCTGAGTTGAATCCAGCTTATAGCTTGGGTTTTACCTTGTGCGCATGTCGTGACTTTATTTTTATTGCACTTGAGTTGAACTCAGCTTTTGATTGGGTTTGACCTTGTGCTCACCTGTCCCTGTATCTTTATCAAGTGTATATCGGTATGCACGACCTTATGGCATGTACAGTGATACATTGTGCATGTCACAAATGTTCGTGTAAGATGAATTCAAAGTTAAATGATGACGAACAATCCAAATGATTGAGGCAAACAATATTTTCAAAATCACATTTTATTTTACACCGCAAAATATTTCTTTTTCAATTTTACCACGTTAGTGTTTATTTTGCAGATAACTCAAATGCTGGATTCAATATGGAATAGAGTTGAAGAGTAAATATGAGTGAATGAGCGATATGTAATGAGGACATTGTAAATGAAAAATTATGATGTAATCAAAATTGTATTGTTTGAAAATTGTGTATATAGTGAGAGCTCAAATTTGTACTATTCAAAATTGTAATAAATATTTGTTTCAATAAAATATTTGTTTGAAATTAAATTCTGTGTTATTTATTTTATTCAGCAAATATTTATTTAATTATGTGAAAATAAAATAGTACATTAACAAATACATACATACATACATACGTACATATATATATATATATATATATATATGTTTATTATCATCAAACAAAAATCATATGCTCGCATATTCAACAATCTCCCCCTTTTGATGATAACAAACATATATTTAAGATTTTGAATTTATTAAATTTATTTGATCATTCAATTTGCTCCCCTCGTTTGAATGCTTCCTCCCTACAACAAAGCCCCCATTTATATATGCATGAAAATAAATAAAAATGTGCAAATGAGCCTAGACGCAAATAGAAAACGCATGACCTTTATTTGCCAAAATCTTAACTTTTATCTCCCTCTTTTGTTATCAGCAAAAGAGTAATAGTGTTAGAAAAAATAGAGATAAAGTAATTGACATTAATACAATATTTATACTCAATCAGGTATAAATATTAAATAAAAAATCAAACAAAAATCATATATAATTTTTTGACACATATACCACTTTAGAATGATAGAGATGATGTCATCATATAGAACCATATAGTTGTGCCTATTTATGGTATATTATTTCAGGAATTTGAATATCTACTAACCATGCATAACCGTTAGGACTTTTAAATGAGATTAGTAGTATTATAAATTTTTATTAAAAAATGAATTCAAGTATCTTCTAACTACGCATAACCATGAGCACTTTTAAATGGTATTAGAATCAACTTGTCTATTTAATCAATCAATTTTGATATGCGTTCCATACATGCATAACCATGAGGACTTTTAAATGAGCATGGAAGCACATAATCAAAAATTCCAAGTAATTCACCCATGCGTAACCGTGAGGACCTTTAAATGAGAGTGAATACTTTGGACGTTTTTGTTTGTTAAAAATATAATGAAAAACGAATAATTTACCATTTAATATACCACATATTACATACTATATTGGATTTTGATGAGTGATGGTCGATAGAAATATGATAGAATTAGAAATGGTCATGGAATTTTTACCAATAAAAAGTTTTTATAACTCTTGTTTAAATTTCTAAAGAAATTTACTAAATATACTATGTCAAGTTATAATATGTGACCAATATCAACTCTCATCACTTTTTCAATCACTATTTATCTTTTTGATAATCAATAGAGAGTCAGATTAGTTAATGTAGTCATTTATCAAATCCATAAATAATTATGAAATCAAAATTTCCAAAATTACTAATCTGAGACAAGGTCAACTAAAACTAATTTCTAGAAGAGGTTTTACAAAAGAAAAATGTTTGCTAATTGAAAATTATTTGAAATTAAAAATATGCAGATATTTTCTTTGAAAATGTAATGCAGCTAATGGATGTCTCTACATAAAACATGTTCCACCAGTAATTTTTCTATCAACTAGATTCCAGTGTAATCTACATCTGAATTTCTCTTAGACTCAAGATTATCATTAGTTGAATGTTATAAACCAGACCGTGAAGTTGCAACAAATTTCCTTAAAATTAGCATTCAAATGGAATTGAATTGAAGCCGTGCAAATAAACAAATAGTGAGCATAGTGACAGATCCAGAAAAAAAATATACCCACGTGTATCATGAGAAAACATCGTTATTAATCCAAATAAATCTATATGAAAAGACTCTAGTGTTCTCGGCATAAAAGAATAATTGGCCAACAATTTTGAAAAAGTCAAAATCAATATCATCATTCATTATCACATAATTGGCTAATTTAATTCATATTATGGTGCAGATTATCATTTAATATATCGTTCAAGATAGATTTACCGTTACCTAATTTACGTTCATGATAATTTTTCGTTGTTGCCCATTGTGATTTTGTCACCTTTGTACTAGGCTAAGGAACTTTGATTTGTCGCCCTTGTGTGCCTTGAACAATCAGAATCCAGGTAACACTGTTGTTGTTCCTTAGCCTTCCACCACACCTACATGATAAAAGATTTTTGTGACCTATTTGTTTTTATAGGTCCATGGTTGTTAGTGGAAAAAGATTTTGTAACATAAGTTTGTGAAGGCCTAAAACTATTTATATATGTTCCTTTCGACACCTTGATTTGTTTAACTTTAAGGAATTTTATATTTGTGCCTTTTGGAACCCAAATTGGTATAGTTTTCACATGTTTGGGTCGATAGCAACAATTATTTCGATTGTGTCCAAATTTTCTACAAATTGTGCACTTAGATTTGACTTGATTAATTTCTTTTCTAACACTTTCATATTGATTATATCCAATTCCTTGTCAGTATTAACAGTTTGTTTCCCTAATAGAATACTCAACGATCTTTCACTTTTGGAAAATTTTCCTAAAGTTGTAGACAATTGTTGGACTTGTGTTTTGAGAGATTCATTTTCGTTCAATAATTGTGTGCACTTTTTAATGGAATTTTCTCTCCTTGTATTTTCATTATCTTTCAAAATCAAAATTTCATTTTCAAGTGATTTGATTTTAATTTCTGATTTTTAGTTTCTTCTTCGAATGTTGGATCTTATCACACTTAGGGCTCTTAGTTTGATAGTTTTTAACCGATTGATCAAGCTGTTTATTTAAACCTATCAAAGTATCTTTTTGTGATTCTATTTTAGTGTATTTATCCCTAAGTCTTTCAAAACACTCATTTACCTCATGAAAATATATAATTAAGAATGAGAAAGTTTTGATATCTCGCTGGGCTCGTCATCATCACTGTCAGTTGTATCACCTCAAAGGCGCAGATCTGCTTTTTCATTCTCACTGCCAGTGCTTTTATCAGCTTCATCAGTTTCATCCCAAGTAGCTACAAAACTTCTCTTTTTCAGTTTCTTTCCTTTGTCGAGTCGATTTTGAGGCAATTGGGCTTGATTTGACCAGGTTTGTTGCATGTGTGACAAATGATCTCTCGCTCTTCTGGGTTGTCTGCTGCTTTGATTATTCTGCTTTTCAATTGTTGATTTAGAGTTGGATTTCCGTATCTGTGATTCCACTTTTTGAATTTCGTCATTAATAGTGCCAGCTCAGCTGCTCCATGATCATCATCATCATCACCTTCACTTTCAGTTGTTCCTTTAAGAGCTATTGATTACTTTTAAGTATCACCTCCTTCATGGTCTTCCTTGAATTTCATTTCTAGCTCGTGAGTGGTTAGATTTCCGATGAGTTCTTCGAATTTAATCTGTTTCAAATCCTTTAATCCTTGAATAGCCGTAACTTTTGCTTCAAAATTTCGTGGAAGGACTCTGAGGATTTTTCGGACTGTTTCCAACTCTGTGTATGATTTTCCGAGAGTTTTTGATTTGTATACAATGTTGGAAAGTCGTCCGTACATCTCTTTGACATTTTCTTCCTTGGCCATTGTGAAATTATTATATTCGCTACTCATCATGGCAAGGCGAGATTCCTTGACTTGAGATGTTCCTTCTTGAGTCACTTCTAGTGTGTGCCAGATTTCCTACGCAGTTAGACAAAGTGAGACACGATTAAATTCAATTTGATCTAATGAACAGATAATAGAATTCATAGCTTTAGCGTTAGCATTCTGTAGTTTATTTTTTAGATCTGTCCATTGATCCATTGGTTTTTCTGTTTCTTGATTATTTACTACTATAGTTGGTGTCCTATATCCTGTCTCAATAATATTCGAAGCGTCAATGGTTTTTAGAAAAAATTTCATTCTATTTTTCCAGCAAGCATATTTACAATTGAACATTGGTGGTCTAGCTTTGGACTGACCCCCAACAAAAGCGTTATTAAAAGAAGCCATTTTAAAACAAAAATTGGTTTTTGAAAAATCAAATTTTTAAAACAAAAATTGACTTCTGTTCCTAGCTTTGATACCATGTGTAGGATCGATTTTGCCCTAGAGGGGGGTGAATGGGGTGATACTATCAATTATAAAAATTTATTGTGGAAGTATATAAAATAATCTCAACACAGATTTAGCAGAATAATAGCAGCACAGATAGTAGCAGAATAATAAATGCAGAAATAGAACAACACAGATTTACCCAGCTTCAGCAAAACCCTGCCTATGTGCTGCCCCCAAGGTTTCTACTAGAAATTAAGTAGTCAGACGCTTACACACGTAGATTCGCGACACCCGCTATCGACTAACCTAACTCTTCATTCAAAACCCTACCACAACTTTGAGTTACGAATTCTCGAACTACACCACTGTAGTACGTCCCCTAGTCACACGACTAGAAATTACCAAAGTTTAAAAGAGAAAATACAAATTTAAAAACAAATTAAAATTAAAACCCTAATTTTAAAAATAAAAACCCAAAACACTATATATAAGAACCTGCCCAAAATAAGTCCCTTTTTTTTATTATTTGGCCGATATCTTTCTTCTTTGTGAAAATTGCTCGTTCATTCCTCTTTGCTCTGAAATTAGGGCTTCGGAAAATTGAAGTCACCGTTTTGAAATGATGTTTCGATTGAAGTCTGGATTGATGGCTGCTTTGTTCTGCTTCGGCTCCTTCAATTAAGTCGAGTTTAATTGTTGTGAGAATTGGTACGTTCGCCTTTTTCGATTTATACTATACTCGACTTTGATTCGAGTTGAATGATTATTCTTTCTTTGTTGCTTAAACTCGAATGCCTTCAAAATGTCGATGATGTTACGGGTTTTATATGATTGAAAACCCTAAATTTTCGATCGAATATATTATTTGACTTCACCTGATATTTTTTAAACTGGCCGTTTGATTATTCTTGAATGATGGCGATTTCTATGACTTCTTCAATTCATATAATTTCATCGCTTGTTTCCCACGGCTTTGATGTTGAACTTGCTTGACATTCTTGGCCACAACGGTTTTGATTTGCTTTTGAACTTGTTTTCATTTGTGACTTCGGCATTACTTTTCATGCCTTTAGCGTACTTGACATGTACCTTATTTTGTTCGAACTGTACACTGATTTTGGTTTTCTAGCATTTTAAACCGGACTTTGTTATAATTGTCAACTCGAGTGCTTGCTGTTATAGTGCACTTCAATTTAGTTCATGTATATACGTACATATGCATGTGTATATATGTATGTGCCTATGCACTTGGTTGATAGGACTGTCCACTTTGTTAAAAACTATTGAATGTTCCCTAGCGTTTTCGACCTGATGCTTGATCACTTGTAGTTGCATACACATATGTCTGTGTGCTCTATTGCTTGATCACTGGCCTTCACAACATATGTGTGTGTGTGTATATGTTCAGGTTGGTATTTGCAGTCTTCTGTTTGGTTGCCAGGTATTGAACTGGTTGCCATATATATATATATATATATATATATATATATATATATATATATATATATATATATGATGTTTGTTTCACTAGTGACAATGTAATCTAGTCTTTTTGCTCCATACCTTCATGGATCTGTTCATTTGAACTGAACTAGGTTGTGGTCTTGCTTGCATCATCTGTTGGTTCATCACTTGGTAGAGATGTTGTATGTTTGAGTTTGGTTTCAATGTGTATGCACACATCTCCGTTGCATCTATAGTTTGGAGTTTGCATGTTTTAAAAAAACATTATGTTGCTTTGAGTTTGAAATGCTTGCAGGCTTGGAGTCTTCGTACATTTACATTGTATTTGACTTGAGTTTCATTGATATTGAGTTCATTTGTTTTGATGCATTTATGCTGCACTGATGGACATGTATATTGATGTTACCTCTGTTTGTACTGGTTCATTGTGTCTTCATGTGTACTCGAGTTGAATCCTGCTTGACTTGGGTTTGGCTTTGAACATAGCATTCATGTGTACATCACTTTATACTTGTGTTGTTTACAGTTTGTAGTTTTGTGTACACTTTTATCTGGATTTGTTTTTCGTATTTCCCCTTACTTGAATCCAGCATATAGCTCGGGTTTGACTTTGTGTTATGTAATATTTTTATTGCACTTGAGTTGAACCCGGCTTTTGATTGTGTTTGACCTTGTGCTCACCTGTCCCTGTATCTTTATCGAGTGTATATCGGTGTGCACGACCTTGTGGCATGTACAATGACACTATGATGTCACAAGTGTTTGTGTAAGATCAATTCAAAATTAAATGATAATGAACAACCCTAATAACCGAGACAAATACTATTTTCAAAATCACATTTCATTTTACACTGCAAAAATATTTCTTTTTTAATTTTACCGCGCTGTGTTTATTTTGCAGATAACTCAGATGCTAGATTCAATATGGAATAGAGTTGAAGCATAAATACGAGTGAATGAGCGATATGTAGTGAGGACATTTGTAAAATAAAAATTATGATGTAATCAAAATTGTATTATTTGAAAATTGTGTGTATAGTGAGAGCTCAAATTTATGCTATTCAAAATTGTAATAAATATTTGTTAGAATAAAATGTTTGTTTGAAATAAAATTCTATTTTATTTATTTTATTGAGAAGATATTTATTTAATTGTATGAAAATGAAATAGTGCATTAACAAATACATTTAAATGAATATATATATATATATGTTTATTATCATCAAACAAAAATCATATACTCACATATTCAACAATCTCCCTCTTTTGATGATAACAAACATATATTTAAGATTTTGAATTTATTAGATGTATTTGATCATTCAATTTGCTACCCCTATTTGAATGCTCCCTCTCTACAACAAAGCTTCCCCTTCATATATGCATGAAAGTACATAAAAATGTGCAAATGAGCGTAGATGTAAATCGAAAATGCAAAATAAAATATTTGACCTTTGGTTTCCAAAATCTTAACTTTTCTCTCCCCCTTTTGTTATCAGCAAAAGAGTAATAGTGTTAGCAAAAATGGAGATAAAGTAATTGACATTAATACAATATTAATACTATAAATATTATATTTCAATAAAAAATAAAAATATATCATAAATACTCTGTTTGATGCATATACCACTTTAGAATGATAGCGATGATGTCATCATATAAAATCATATAGTTGTGTCTATTTGTGGTATATTTATATAAGGAATTTGGATATCTACTTACTATGCATAACCGTTAGGACTTTTAAACGAGATTAGTAGTATTCCAAATTTTAATTAAAAAATGAATTCAAGTATCTTCTAACCATGCACAACTGTAAGAACTTTTAAATGGGATTAGAATCAACTTGTCTATTTAATCAATCAATTTTGATATGCGTTCATACATGCATAACCGCCAGGACTTTTAAATGAGCATGGAAGCGCATAATAAAAAATTCCAAGTAATTCACCCACGCATAACCGTGAGGACTTTTAAATGAGAGTGAATACTTTGGATGCTTTTTTTTGTTAAAAATATAATGAAAGATGAATAATTTCCCGTTTAAAATACCACGTATTGACATCCTATATTGGATTTTGATAAGTGATGGTCGATAGAAATATGATAGAATTAGAAACGGTCATAGAATTTTTACCAACAAAAAGTTTTTATAACTCTTGTTTAAATTTCTAAAGAAATTTACTAAATATACCGTCTCAAGTTATAATATATGATCAATATCAACACTCATCACTTTTTCAATCACTATTTATCTTTTTGATAATCAATAGGGAGTCAGATTAGTTAATGTGGTAATTTAAAATCAAATCCAAAAATAATTATAAAATCAAAATTTCCAAGATGACTAATCTGAGACAAGGTCAACAAAAACTATTTTCCGGAAGGGGTTTTATAAAAGAAAAATGTCTGCTAATTGAAAATTATTTGAAATGAAAAATGTGCAGATATTTTCTCTGAAAATGTGATGCAGCTATGAATGTCTCTACATAAAACATGTTCCACCGGTAATTTTTCAATCAACTAAATTACCAGTGTAATCTGCATCTGAATTTCTTTTAAACGCAAGATTATCATTAGTTGAATGTTATAGACTAGACCGTGAAGTTGCAACAAATTTCCTTAAAATCAGCATTTAAATGGAATTGAATTGAAGCCGTGCAAATAAACAAATTGTGAAAATAGTGGCAGATCCAGAAAAAAATATATCCACTTGTATCATGAGTAAAAATCATCATTAATCCAAACAAATCTATATGAAAATACTCTAGTGTTCTCGGCATAAAAGAACAATTAGCCAATAATTTTGAAAAAGTCAAAATCAATATCATCATTCATTATCACATAACTGGCTGATTTAATTCACATTATGGTGCAGATTATCACAATTAATATATCATTCAAGATAGATGTGTCGTTGCCTATTTTACTTTTACGATAATTTTTCGTTGTTGCCCATTGTGTTTCTGTCACCTTTGTACTAGGATAAGGAACTTTGATTTGTCTCCAGCTGTGTGTGTGGAATAGCTAGAATCTAGGTAATACTGTTGCTATTCCTTAGCTTGCCACCACACCTGCACGATAAAAGATTTTTGTGACCTATTTGTTTTTATAGGTCCATGGTTGTTAGAGGCAAAAGATTTTGAAATATAAGTTTGTGGAGACCCAAAATTATTTATATATGTTTCTTTCGGCACCCAGATTTGTTTAACTTTAAGGGATTGCATATTTGTGCCTTTTGGAACCCAAATTGGTACAGTTTTCACGTGTTTGGATCTATACCTACAATTATTTTGATTGTGCCCAAATTTTCTACAAATTGTGCATATAGATTTGACTTGATTAATTTCTCTTCTAACACTTTCAGATTGATTATACCCAAGTCTTTATCTAATAGTGTTAACAGTTTGTTTCCCTAATAACATATCAATGATCATTCACTTTTGGAAAAAATTTCAAAAGTTGTAGACAATTGTTGGACTTGTGTTTTGAGAGATTCATTTTCTTTCAATAATTGTGTGCACTTTTTAATCGAATATTGTCTTTTTGTATTTTCACTTTCTTTCAAAATCAGAATTTCATTTTCAAGTGATTTGATTTTAATTTCCGATTTTTTAATTTCTTCTTCGAATGTTGGACACTTATCACACTTAGGGCTCTTACTTTGATAGTTTTTAACCAATTGATCACGCTGTTTATTTAAATCTATCAAAGTATCTCTTTGTCATTCTATTTTAGTGTATTTCTCCCTAAGTCTTTCAAAACACCCATTTACCTCATGAAAATATATAAGTAATTCCAAATGAGAAAGTTTTGATACCTCGCTTGGCTCGTCATCATCACTGTCAGTTATATCACCTCGAAGGCACAGATCTGCCTTTTCACTCTCACTGCCAGTGCTTTTATCAACTTCATCAGTTTCATCCCAAGTAGCTGCAAAACTTCTCTTTTTCGGTTTCTTTCCTTTGCTAAGTCGATTTTGAGGACAATTGGGTTTGACATGACCAGGTTTGTTGCATGTGTGATCGATGATTTCCCGCTCTTCTGGGTTATCTAGTGCTTTGATTATTCTACTTTTCAATTGTTGATTTAGAGCTAGATTTCCGTGTCTGTGATTCTACCGTTTGAATTTCTTCATTAATAGTGCCAGCTTAGCTGCTCCATCATCATCATCATCATCACCATCACTTTTAATTATTCCTTTAAGAACTATTGATTTCTTTCGAGTATCACCTCCTTCACGTTGCTCCTTGAATTTCATTTCTAGCTTGTAAGTGGTCAGATTTCCAAAGTTCTTCGACTTTAATATTTTTCAAATCCTTCGATTCTTGAATAACCGTAACTTTTGCTTCAAATTCTGTGGAAGGACTCAGAGGATTTTTCGGACTATTTCCAACTCTATGTATGATTTTACGAGAGTTTTGATATGTATACAATATTGGAAAGCCGTCCGTACATCTCTTTGACATTTTCTTCCTTGGCCATTGTGAAATTCTCGTGTTCGCTACTCAGTATGGCAAGGCGAGATTCCTTCACTTGAGATGTTCCTTCGTGAGTCACTTCTAGTGTGTGCCAGATTTCCTGGGCAGTTAGACAATGTGAGACACGATTAAATTCAATTTGATCCAATGAACATATAATAGAATTCATAGCTTTAGCATTAGCATTCTATAGCTATTTTCTAGATCTGTCCATTGATCCATTGGTTTTTCGATTTCCTGATTATTTACCACTATAGTTGGTGTCCTATAGCCCATCTCAACAATATTCCAAGCATAAATGGTTTTCAAAAAAAATTCATTCTATTTTCCCAGTAAGCATATTCACCATTGAACATTGATGGTCTAACTATGGACTGACCCTCAACAAAAGCGATGTTAAAGGAAGCCATTTTGAAACAAAAATTGGTTTTTGAAAAATCAAATTTTTAGAACAAAAATTGACTTCTGTTCCTAACTTTGATACCACTTGTAGGATTGATTTCATCCTAGAGAGGGAGGGGGGTGAATAAGGGGATACTATCAATTATAAAAATTTATTGCGGAAGTATATAAAATAATCTCAACACAGATGTACCAGAATAATGGTAGCATGGATAATAGCAGAATATTAAATGCAGAAATAGAACAACATAGATTTACCCAGCTTCGGCAAAATCCTGCCTACGTGCTGCCTCCAAGGTTACTACTAGAAATTAAGTAGTCAGACGCTTACACACGTAAACCCGCGACACCCGCTATCGACTAACCTGACTCTACGCTTAAAACTCTGCCACAACTCAACCACTGAGTTGCGAATTCTTGAACTACACCACCGTAGTTCGTCCCCTAGTCATACGACTAGAAATTACCAAAGTTTAAAAGAGAAAATACAAATTTAAAAACAAATTAAAATCAAAACCCTAATTTTAAAAATAAAAGCCCAAAACAATATATATAATAACCGCCCAAAATAAGTCCCCTTTTCTTTTTATTATTTGGCCGGTATCTTTCTTCTTTGTGAAAATTCCTCATTCGTTCCTCTTTGTTTTGAAACTAGGGCTTTGTAAAATTGAAGTCGCCGCTTTGAAATGATGTTTCGATTGACATCTAGGTTGATGGCTGCTTTGTTCTACTTCACCTCCTTCAATTAAGTCGAGTTTAATTGTTGTGAGAATTGGTACGTTCGTTCCTTTTTCGATTTATAGTATACTTGACTTTGATTCGAGTTGAATGATTATTCTTTCAGTTGTTGCTTGAACTCGAATGCCTTCAAAATGCCGACGATGTTATGGGTTTTATATGATGAAAACCTTAAATTTTCAATCGAATATAATGTTTGAATTCGTCTGATTTTTTTAAGCTGGCCGTTTGATTATTCTTGAATGATGGTGATTTCTCTGACTTCCTTAATTCGTATAATTTCATTGCTAATTTCCCACGGCTTCGATTTTGAACTTGCTTGACTTCCTTGGCCAGGACGGTTTTGATTTGCTTTTGAACTTGTTTTCATTTGTGACTTGGGCATTGCTATTCATGCCTTTAGCATACTTGACTTGTACCTTATTTTGTTCGAACTGTACACTGGTTTTGATTTTCTGGCATTTTAAACTTGACTTTGTTATAATTGTCAACTTGAGTGCTTGCTTGTATTGTGCACTTCAGTTTAGTTCATGTATATACATACATACATACATACATACATACATGTGTGTGTATGTGCTCGCCTATGCACTTGGTTGATAGCACTGCCCACTTTGTTAAAAACTGTCGAATGTTCTGTAGTGTTTTCGACCTGTGCTTGATCACTTGTAGAGAGCACACATTTGTCTATATGCTCTCTTCTTGATCATTGTCCTTCAAAACACACGTGTATGTGTGTGTCTGTGTATATGTTCGGGTTGGTATTAGCAGTCTTCTGTTTGGTTGCCAGGTTTAGTTGCTTCACTTGCATATTGAACCAGTTGTCTTGAGTACATATGTATATATGATGTTTATTTCACCGGTGACATTGTAATCTGGTCAGTTTTCCTCCATGCCTTCATGAGTCTGTTCATTTGAAGTGAACTGGGTTGTGGTCTTGCTTGCATCATCTGTTGATTCATCACTTGGTAAAGATGTTGTATGTTCGAGTCTGGTTTCAATGTGTATGCACACATCTCTATTGCATCTATAGTTTGAAGTTTGCATGTTTTAAAAAAAACATCATGTTGCTTCGAGTTTGAAATGCTTGCAGGCTTGGAGTCTTTGTACATTTACATTGTATTTGACTTGAGTTTCATTGATATTGAGTTCATTTATTTTGATGCATTTATGCTGCACTGATGGACATGTATATTGATGTCACCTCTGTTTGTACTGGTTCATTGTGTCTTCATGTGTACTCGATTTAAATCCTACTTGACTTGGGTCTGGCTTTGAACAAAGAAATCATGTGTAAATCACTTTATACCCGTGTTCCTTACTGCTTGAAGTTTTGTGTACACTTTCATTTGGATTTTTTTTTTTCGTATTGCACCTGAGTTGAATCCACCTTATGGCACGGGTTTGACCTTATGCTCACGTCGTGACTTTAATTTTATTGCATTTGAGTTGAACCCGGCTTTACGTTGGGTTTGACCTTATGCTCACCTTTCCCTATATCTTTATCAAGTGTATATCGGTGTGCATGACCTTATGGCATGTACAGTGATACACTATGCATGTCACAAATGTTCGTGTAAGATGAATTCAAAATTGAATGATGACGAACATCCCAAATGACCGAGGAAAATAATATTTTCAAAATCACATTTTATTTTACACTGCGAAAATATTTCTTTTTCAATTTTACTGCGTTAGTGTTTATTTTGCAGATAACATAGATGCTGGATTCAATCTGGAATAGAGTTGAAGAGTAAATACAAGTGAATGAGCGATATGCAGTGAGGACATATGTAAATGAAAAATTGTGATGTAATCAAAATTGTATTGTTTGAAAATTGGAGAGCTCAAATTTGTACTATTCAAAATTGTAATAAATATTTGTTTGAATAAAATATTTGTTTGAAATTAAATTATGTGTTATTTATTTTATTCAGCAAATATTTATTTAATTATGTGAAAATAAAATAATACGGTAACAAATACATTTAAATGAATATATATATATATATATATGTTTATTATCATCAAACAAAAATCATATACTCGCATATTCAACAAGGTTCGCTAGCGATCCATTGGGTATGGGTCGCTGGTGATCCCAGCACTTAGGATATTTCTTGAAGTTTGAAGTTTGGGATGTTTCCATGGTTGTAACGACCCGTAAAATTCGATGTTTAAAATGAATTAAATTAATAAGATTTTTAATTTAAATTTAGAAAGAAATAAAAATCTTATAATTTATATGGGAGCGAACGTAGAAATTAGATGTATCAATTGTAATTAAAATCAACAATTTAAAATTTGTATTGCAATTAATTGAAATAGTGAAAGTTGTCATACTTGGTTATAAGTTTAATATAAGAAACAAAAGGGAATGTTGAATTTGTGAATTACTAATAAAAATATTAACTAGAATGGAATTCAAATTTATGTAATAATGGAAAGTGTAAATTTGTTGCATTTGGGTATAAAATTTAAAATATAAGTAAATAAAAGCAGGCATTTAATTTACCGATGGAATAATACGTTGATTAATAGTAACTGTATGTAAATTAAGGTAGTAATGTTAATGACAGTGATGAATAACCAATTTAATGCAATTCAAATTGATAGAAACGACTGTTTAGGTTAAAATTGATTGTAAATAGGAATATTTGGAAATAAACCGAATATATGAAAACAAAATGTAAGCATTGATATTGTAAGAAATAAAAACCCTATTAATGTAAGAAAACCAAGGCAAACATTTAAGTTATAAATGTTATAATAAATAAAAATAAAATGACCATTGTATAAGGATTTGGCATATGAAAATAGTAACGGTTGTGTGTAAATATTGGAGTAAATATTATGTAGGCAACTATTATAATTTGTTGAAAATAATAAAACTTAGTGTATTGTAAGGTTACCTGTTTATTTCGTTTATAATAAAATTTGAAATCAATTAGAGTAAAGGAACCTTAATGTTATATTAATAAGAATTAACGCACTAACTAAATTAGTGCACACCCTATTAATTGAAACATATTGTAAAGTAGGATTGATTGAAATTAGTTAGATTGGGAAATGAATTCAGAGTTATGTTAACAGATGAAGAATACGTAATAAATTGTAAAGTTATACAATCAATGTCCGTTAAGTAAAATTTTAATATTTATGGTTGATAAAAAACGTTTCTTTAGTGATTATTAATGTAATTAATGGAAGGATTGAAATCAGGTTTAAAGCAATGTATTGTAAGTAACTATAAATAACTGGATTTATTATATTGAATGTTAAATACTATCATTGGTGAATTTATTTACTTTAAATTGATATGGGAATTGGTTTTAAGGATTTCTAAATTTCTCAAGTAATATAAGATGATAAAATTTATGGATTATAGAATTTGAATTTAAATAGTGATTTAATTCATTTAATTTATAATAACTGGATTAATTGCAAATGAATGAAATTAAATATTCAATTATTACGTTAATTTAAAATTTTAATTGAAATTGGAGAATATTTATGTAATAGCTTTGAACCCAATGTTAATTTCCTTCATTTGACCATAATGGATTGAAAAATAAAAATGAATAGTGAATTCAATGGAATTATTGAAAATTTAAATTATAATTTATGAATATAATGAAATTTGAATTTATGCTGAAATTTATGACAGAATCAACATTAAATTGACATCTAAATTATCTAAAATCATTGAAAATGATTAAGAAATTTTAAATGATAAGATTTGTCAATTATCGAATTAAAATTGAAAATTTGATTTAATTAATTAATTATTAATTTATTTAATTAATGGAAAAATAGCCATTTTGGCCACTGACTCAGATTTCGAAGAAATCAGTTTCATCAGATCCGTAACGGTGAATTACTGTAGGGTTTTAAGTTTCGTAGCGATCAGACTTGTCGTTTGATCTACGGACTCGAAACGCCTTGGAATTTATGAAATTGAAATCAATTTGAAAAATATTGATATTTTAGTATAACTTCTTCATACAATGAAATTAGAACCTGAAACCTTTTCTATTGCGTTTAAAATATTTTTAAATCACTATTTTGATATATGGGTTGATCCAATTTCATTCCGGAGTCGAAACGGGCTTTTTGGGTCACTTTGTCGTTAGCGCGTATATTCAACCCGATCCATCTATTGTATTCCAGTTTGCCTATATATATCGCGGTTATAAACCCTAGCCCTCTATTTCTTATTTGTCTGTACGTATATCTTCTTCTCAACAACTTCTTTCCAATGGCAGACAAACCCTAATTTAAATTGCAATCCCAAAATCAAATTTAAAGCTGAAATTTCAAAGTCCTCAGAAAAATTTGAAAAAAATATATATTGAAGCTCTCAATGAGCGTAACTCAGACCCATGATTCATTTTTCGTTTTGGTTCATCGTCTGATCGGTAAAAATCGAGGAATCGGTCGTTCATCACGTCGAAATCAAACTCGACGAATCGACGAACCGTTTCTGGGTTTTGTAGAGGGAACCGAGGAGAGTCGATCTGTGGCGTTCGTTCATGGAGTTAACGGTTCGATTGTCGGCAAATTACAACTAGGGTTTAATAATTGAGGCGGCGGCTGTGCACGGTTGTGCACGATGAGCTCGCGCATGGAGGCGTCCTGGGGGAGATTGGTCGCGCGTGTCAGGCGCCGTGGCGGGGCCGCGTAGTTGCGACTTGAGGCGGTGGAATTTGACGCACGCGAGGGTTGATTTGGCGGCTGGGAATGCGTGTTCATGCGTAGGCGATCTGTAGTTGGTTCAAGCATGTTCCTGTAGCAAGTGGGAAAGAATGTTGTGACGTGGCAGTAAAAGGTGATTTAATGTGTTCTTTTTCTGTTTATTTTTTTATTCTTTTCAATCGTATAAATCGTCATAACTTTTGCATACGATATCCGATTTACGCGCGGTTTCTTTTGTTAGGATCGTATTGAAATTACGGACTTGACAACGCTTGTTTGGATGAATTCTGAGACGTACGATTAAATTTTTGGGTTTAAATTGGATTTAAATTCAATTTAAATTCAAAATGTGAGTGTTTTAACCCACTCACAACTTCTAAATTTCTTATGTTGGTTAAATTGATATGTGATGTGATTTAAAATTTATTTATGCTTGTTTGGTATATTTTTAATCATCATCTCAGTTAATTTCATTAAATTGCTATTTAGTTTTTTCATTACATTTAAACTGCCAGTTAAATTTGTTAATTAATTATTCATTGCATGTAAACTGCCAGTTAAACAGTTATTTAATTTATTATTGAATTAAACTGCTATTTAATACCTGTTGTTTATTTTTCGTGCTATATTGATGCTATTGTTTGAATTCGATGATGGTTGCGATAAATGGTTGATGGTTGATATGGGATGAATGGATGCTATATTTTATATTGTTATAAACTGCAAGTTATTATTCATTTTCATTTCGTTCGGGATTGCGGTTTGAAATGATATATAACCGTAAATTTTTATTTTTAAATTACGAATTGAAATGATAAATATATGTATCACTTGACCATAGGATAGAAAATTATATACAGGCACCGCGGTCTATATATATAAATATATTTTAAAGTGATTTTCTAAGGTTTGGAAACAAATATACGGTTTAATAAATATTAATTTTTGATATTATATAAATATTATTTTATATATATGGTTAAAGTCTTAAATTTAAACTATGTATAAATTGGTTTAATAAAAATAAGTTGAATAACGGAGTTTGATTGTTTTATTATTATATGGGTAAGTACCTATTTAATATATTGTATATATAAAGTTTTGATGACTTAAATAAAAATTAAGCTGGAAGATAATTATGAAATTTGTTGAGTTGAAGGATTTAAGAATTTGACTTGAATAAAATGGATGTGAAATTTAAATAAAAATTGAGATTTTTAAAGGGTATGATTTTATAACTTGATTTTGGGTTAAAGCGATTTAAATAAATATCGACTTGATTTAAATGAATATATCAAGTTAATAAAATTTAAAGAACATCCAGTTATTTGAAGTTTAAAGGTTTTACTTAAATGATGTTTGATTTATTAAGTTAACATTTAAAATCTAAATAATAAAAATTGAATTTGATATATATGGAATTATCAAAATAATTAGTTTTGAAATGGTGGAATAATTAAAGCTTTGAAATATATGGAAAATTAAAATGGTTTATTTGGAGGTTCAAATTAGTATTTGGAATCTATTTGGGAAATTTAAAGAAATTATATTTATTTTATATAGTATTTTTAATATTTAAACCATTTAAGTATTAAGAGTTATGATCCAAAGCTATGTGTTTCAAGGTATATAGATTTAAAAATGCTATGATTTTGGAAGAGGATATATTTGCAATAAAATGATATCATAAGGATTTGGGTTTAAAATAGAAATGATATCGTATTTATAAGGTTTTGAAACAGATATTTTATTCTGGTTTTAAAGTATGAACTATTTTTAAAAGACCGCGGTGTTATAATAACGATTGGTTGTTGAAGAGACCGGGATCGGAAGTTGTCATACTCTCTGCCAAATTCGAAAACCACTTTAACAACCGTGTACACGGTGGAGATTACAGAATGAAGTAGGATAGTGGTGGCATTTCCTTTGAGGTAAATACGTGGACCCAACTCCCGTGAGTTGGCATAAGGTGGCTAAAATAGGAGCGATTGACGGGTTAATTGAGGTAGCACCTTTGATCGGACACATCCTTTCGATATTATACTTTGACTTTTGGATAGATTCGGTGGCCACTTTTGATTTTTTATTTGGGGGTGTGGCTCGAGGTGGGCGGTAGCTGCGGCTACGCATTTCCACCGACCCAGAAGCGTAATTGGTATATCTACCCTGGCATTGCCTAGTTGTGCCGTGTCACCTACCCTATCGCGCCTTGTACGAGTTTGGTTTTCTCCCGTAGCCCGTGGGGTATCCTCTGGTGGCTTCCCGATCAGGAGGGACTATGATATTGGATGGACTACCGGGACTATTATGTGTTAAGGTGGAAAATGTAAAGCCTTAACGCTATTTAAAAGTAAGTTTAATTTACTAATAGACACTATTATAATAGCGAAATATACTACAGTAAATAGTTTAACGGATCCTTAAGAGATGTGAATCCCGAGCATCTCTTGAGTTACTGCACCCATATTTATTTCTGTTGATTTAACTCACATAAGATCTTTTAGTTCTGACTCGAGTATTTTGTTTTTCAATTCGCTCGGGTCAGTCCGAGCGTTTCAGGATCAAAAGCTTTATCTCTGGAGGACGAAGACGAAGATTTCAGTATTATTATTAATATATAGTATATTGTCACACTACACTATTGTATTCCGCTGCATTATTGATATTCTATAGTATGTATAACTCTGATATATATTGTATAAGTAAAGAAAATCAAATATTTTTGTAAAGCAATTTCATGAACTGTGTATTTGATTATTATATTTTATCCTTCCGATGTGAGATTCTGTTTGTTTTATTTCTTTCTTGTTTTTCTTATTTACCCCATAACAATCTGCCCTTCCGTATGGTTTGAATTGGCACGTGTGTCGATTTAAAGCGTGCAAAAAGGCAAGACGTTACATCTGGTATCAGAACTTTGGTTTAGCGAAAAACCTTAGCGTTGTGGGGTTTGACTCTTTACTGATAGGGTAGTAATACCCTATGGGAGTCGCTGAGTGTATATATGAGAGAGCGTACTTGTTATTGTTATAAAAAGGTTTTAATATTGTGTTAACCTGTTCCGTTTTGAATTTATAAATTCTGGTTGATGCATGGGACACTATGACATCAATAGGGATTTCTAAACACTTAATAGGACAGACTGACATAATATTTTGTTTTAATATAGGTGAATGAAATAATTTTGCCTATTATATTTTCTATATATAAAATAATTTTTTTATAAATAAGATATATATATTTGGTTGCTATATATTGGTTGTTAGGTAATGAAAATATAAATAATAGTTGAAATAAAGTTGAAAATAAAATAAATGAAAATTGGAAATTTAGAACTTAAGTTCTGGGGTTTTGAAATTTCTTTTGAATGATTTTGAAATATAATAATAATATTATTAAAAGAAGTATTTTATGATATAAGTATTATAATATAATTTGAAAGAAATGTTTTAAAAGAAATTTTGGAAAGATAAAGTTGTACTCCCCTCTCTGTCGCTGGAAAATAATTTTGGTGATGAGTGCACGCATCATCGACATTCATTTTCGAGTTCCGAAGTGGGAAGGCCACTGTAGTAGTTTTACTGCAGATTTATTTTTATAAACAAATATAAAATTTAAACTGTTTTAAGTATAATTGGATATATAAAGTGTAAGTATATACATTTATCTGTTATTTTAAAATGATTTTGAATAAAACCGGTATTTAATTCTTAAGTTTCCATTAATTAATAGTTTCAATTACTGTAGTGAATTGGAACGTAGGTAATTAATAAATTGAAACCTCTAAAGGAAATAAGAGATTTAATGCTAGGTTATAAGTGGTATTAAATGAAATTTGAAATTGTAACCTATGAAATAAAGGATATAATTATTGAACATTAAATTAATTAAAAGAAATGAGAAAACTTGTATAACTTTCAATTTCATTCTTTAAAAGCATATATATAACTTACTAAATATTAAAAGTTGAAATGTTTAATAAGAAATGTAATGGAAATTGTACAAGTAAAAGTGTGAAATGAAAGTGTTCAATCAATTGCTTTTATTATAAGAATTGATGTTATAGAGATACAAACTTAAGTTATAATGGAATTCTTACTATATTAAGAATTTGGGTTAGAGTTGTTATGAACTTAAGTACAAATTGAAAGGCTGTTAATTAAAATAGAAAGGCAAGCATTGTAAATAGAATTTAGTAATAAATGAAAGTAAATAAATGAAATTAAGTAGTATATATGAAAGATAATAAACTTAAGTAAATGATTGAAGCTATTTGTTAATAAAATAAGAAGAAAGATGAATACTGCAAATAAATGAAGTAAAAAAAAGGGATAAACCATTATATGTATAAAAAGGAAGTCAAACAACAATAGTATGAAATGAAATTGACAAGAATAAACTTAGTTTATTGTTCGGATTTTTTGTTTGTTTTGGTTTATGGTTGTTTGGGTAAGGATACTTTAAATTTGGATTGGATGGATGAATAATCTATTGGTTTCATCTAAGAATGTTGAGTTAATGGTGCACTTAGTAGTTTATTTTACATTCTGTACAATTTAAAGTTTTAAACCCGAACAACTATTTGCTTTGTTTGATATGAATGAATGATTGATTTGTGTTGATTTTTATATGATGGTTGTATGACTTGTTGAAATGATTTATGTTTGTATTTATTTGTTTGTTATTGTTTGAAACAACTTTAAGTATTTCATTTTATATAATTTTTAACCTTTTTGGAATTATATAAGTGAATACAGGTTATGGAAGCAATTGCTACTGCGTTTGGTTTCATAATATAAGCGTAAATTGCCCGACAAATAGGTACGTTTTCGGAGTATGGTTTATAACCTTATTACATTATTTTCCCGTGTTGGGATATATATTATTTTGGGAAAAAATATGTTATATATTATTATATTTGATATTATATTTTCTTACAAGCCTATCCGTACAAAGGAGACTCTGCCGAAATTTTCCGTAAATTTTGGACTTAGAAAATTTTGAAAATGTTTTCCAAACTTTATTAATTTAAGTATAAAAGATCTATTGGTTATAAATTGTTATATTTTATTTAAATTAATTAATTTTGAAAAATGTATTTGTCTATAAATTAAATGTTTTAAGTAAGATATTTGGATTTCCTAATTCTTCTTTTCCTTTTTTTTCCTTTTTGGAGACGAAAAGTTTTGAGTGGGGGAGATTGTAACGACCCGTAAAATTCAATGTTTAAAATGAATTAAATTAATAAGATTTTTAATTTAAATTTAGAAAGAAATAAAAATCTTATAATTTATATGGGAGCGAATGTAGAAATTAGATGTATCAATTGTAATTAAAATCAACAATTTAAAATTTATATTGCAATTAATTGAAATAGTGAAAGTTGTCATACTTGGTTATAAGTTTAATATAAGAAACAAAAGGGAATGTTGAATTTGTGAATTACCAATAAAAATATTAACTAGAATGGAATTCAAATTTATATAATAATGGAAAGTGTAAATTTGTTGCATTTGGGTATAAAATTTAAAATATAAGTAAATAAAAGCAGGCATTTAATTTACCGATGGAATAATACGTTGATTAATAGTAACTGTATGTAAATTAAGGTAGTAATGTTAATGGCAGTGATGAATAACCAATTTAATGCAATTCAAATTGATTGAAACGACTGTTTAGGTTAAAATTGATTATAAATAGGAATATTTGGAAATAAACTGAATATATGAAAACAAAATGTAAGCATTGATATTGTAAGAAATAAAAACCCTATTAATGTAAGAAAACCAAGGCAAACATTTAAGTTATAAATGTTATAATAAATAAAAATAAAATGACCATTGTATAAGGATTTGGCATATGAAAATAGTAACGGTTGTGTGTAAATACTGGAGTAAATATTATGTAGGCGACTATGATAATTTGTTGGAAATAATAAAACTTAGTGTATTGTAAGGTTACCTGTTTATTTCGTTTATAATAAAATTTGAAATCAATTAGAGTAAAGGAACCTTAATGTTATATTAATAAGAATTAACGCACTAATTAAATTAGTGCACACCCTATTAATTGAAACAGATTGTAAAGTAGGATTGATTGAAATTAGTAGATTGGGAAATGAATTCAGAGTTATGTTAACGGATGAAGAATACGTAACAAATTGTAAAATTATACAATCAATGTCCGTTAAGTAAAATTTTAATATTTATGGTTGATAGAAAAACGTTACTTTAGTGATTATTAATGTAATTAATGGAAGGATTGAAATCAGGTTTAAAGCAATGTATTGTAATTAACTATAAATAATTGGATTTATTAAATTGAATGTTAAATACTATCATTGGTGAATTTATTTACTTTAAATTGATATGGGAATTGGTTTTAAGGATTTCTAAATTTCTCAAGTAATACAAGATGATAAAATTTATGGATTATAGAATTTGAATTTAAATAGTGATTTAATTCATTTAATTTATAATAATTGGATTAATTGCAAATGAACGAAATTAAATATTCAATTGTTACGTTGATTTAAAAATTTAGTTGAAATTGGAGAACATTTATGCAATAGCTTCGAACCCAATGTTAATTTCCTCCATTTAACCATAATGGATTGAAAAATAAAAATGAATAGTGAATTCAATGGAATTATTAAAAATTTAAATTATAATTTATGAATATAATGAAATTTGAATTTATGCTGAAATTTATGACAGAATCAACATTAAATTGACATCTAAATTGTTTAAAATCATTGAAAATGATTAAGAGATTTTAAATGATAAGATTTGTCAATTATCGAATTAAAATTGAAAATTTGATTTAATTAATTAATTATTAATTTATTTAATTAATGGAAAAATAGCCATTTTGGCCAATGACTCAGATTTCAACGAAACCAGTTTCATCGGATCCGTAACGGTGAATTATTGTAGGGTTTCAAGTTCGTAGCGATCGGACTTGTCGTTTGATGCCTTGAAATTTATGAAATTGAAATCAATTTGAAAAATATTCATTTTAGTATAACTTCTTCATACAATGCAATTTGAACCTGAAACCTTTTCCATTGCGTTTAAAATACTTTTAAACACCTATTTTGATATATGGGTTGACCCAATTTCATTCCGGAGTCGAAATGAGCTTTTTGGGCCACTTTGTCGTTAGCGCGTATATTCAACCCGATCCATCTATTCTATTCCAGTTTGCCTATATATATATCCCGGTTATAAACCCTAGCCCTCTATTTCTTATTTGTCTGTACGTATATCTTCTTCTCAACAACTTCTTTCCAACGGCACACAAACCCTAATTTAAATTGCAATCCCAAAATCAAATTCAAAGCTGAAATTGATAAGTCCTCGGAAAAATTTGAAAAATATATATATTGAAGCTCTCGATGAGCGTAACTCAGATCCATGATTCATTTTGGTTCATCGTCTGATCAGTTGAAATCGAAGAATTTTTGGCCGTTCATCACGTCGAAATCAAACTCGACGGATCGACGAACCGTTTCTGGGTTTTGTAGAGGGAACCGAGGGGAGTCGATCTGTGGCGTTCGTTCGTGGAGTTAACGGTTCGATTGTCGGCAAATTACGACTAGGGTTTAATAATTGAGGCGGCGGCTGTGCACGGTTGTGCATGATGAGCTCGCGCATGGAGGCGTCCTGGGGGGAGATTGGTTGCGCGTGTCACGCGCCGTGGTGGGGCCACGTAGTTGCGACGTGAGGCGGTGGAATTTGACGCATGCGAAGGTTGATTTGGCAGCTGGGAATGCGTGTTCGTGCGTAAGCGATCTGCAGTTGGGTTCAAGCTTGTTCTTGTAGCAAGTGGGAAAGAATGTTGTGACGTGGCAGTAAAAGGAGATTTAATGTGTTCTTTTTCTGTTTATTTTTTTTATTGTTTTCAATCGTATAAATCGTCATAACTTTTGCATACGATATTCGATTTACGCGCAGTTTCTTTTGTTAGGATTATATTGAAATTCCGGACTTGATGATGCTTGTTTGGATGAATTCTGAGACGTACGGTCAAATTTTTGGGTTTAAATTGGATTTAAATTCAAAATGTGAGTGTTTTAACCCACTCACAACTTCTAAATTTCTTATGTTGGTTAAATTGATATGTGATGTGATTTAAAATTTATTTATGCTTGTTTGGTATATTTTTAATCATCATCTCAGTTAATTTCATTAAATTGGTATTTAATTTATTCGTTGCATTTAAACTGCCAGTTAAATTTGTTAATTAATTATTCATTTCATATAAACTGCCAGTTAAATAGTTATTTAATTTATTATTGAATTAAACTGCTATTTAATACCTGCTATTTATTTTCCGTGCTATATTGATGCTATTGTTTGAATTCGATGATGGTTGCGATAAATGGTTGATGGTTGATATGGGATGAATGAATGCTATATTTTATATTGTTATAAACTGCAAGTTATTATGCATTTTCAATTCGTTTGGGATTGCGGTTTGAAATGATATATAACCGTAAATTTTTATTTTTAAATTACAGATTGAAATGATAAATATCCGTATCACTTGACCATAGGATAGAAAATTATATACAGGCACCGCGGTCTATATATATAAATATATTTTAAAGTGATTTTCTAAGGTTTGGAAAGAAATATACGGTTTAATAAATATTAATTTTTGATATTATATAAATATTATTTTATATATATAGTTAAATTCTTGAATTTAAACTATGTATAAATCGGTTTAATAAAAATAAGTTGAATAACGGAGTTTGATTGTTTTATTATTATATGGGTAAGTACCCATTTAAGATATTGTATATATAAAGTTTTGATGACTTAAATAAAAATTAAGCTAGAAGATAATTATGAAATTTATTGAATTGAAGGATTTAAGAATTTGACTTGAATAAAATGGATGTGAAATTTAAATAAAAATTGAGATTTTTAAAGGGTATGATTTTATAACTTGATTTTGGGTTAAAGCGATTTAAATAAATATCGACTTGATTTAAATGAATATATCAAGTTAATAAAATTTAAAGAACATCCAGTTATTTGAAGTTTAAAGGTTTTACTTAAATGATGTTTGATTTATTAAGTAAACATTTCAAATCTAAATAATAAAAATTGAATTTGATATATATGGAATTATCAAAAGAATTAGTTTTGAAATGGTGGAATAATTAAAGCTTTGAAATATATGGAAAATTAAAATGGTTTATTTGGAGGTTCAAATCAGTATTTGGAATCTATTTGGGAAATTTAAAGAAATTATATTTATTTTATATAGTATTTTTAATATTTAAACCATTTAAGTATTAAAAGTTATGATCCAAAGCTATGGGTTTCAAGGTATATAGATTTAAAAATGCTATGATTTTGGAAGAGGATATATTTGCAATAAAATGATATCATAAGGATTTGGGTTTTAAAATAGAAATGATATCGTATTTATAAGGTTTTGAATGGATATTTTATTCTGGTTTTAAAGTATAAACTATTTTTAAAAGACCGCGGTGTTATAATAACGATTGGTTGTTGAAGAGATCGGGATCGGAAGTTGTCATACTCTCTGTCAATTCTGAAAACCACTTTAACAACCGTGTACGCGGTGGAGATTCCAGAATGAAGTAGGATAGTGGTGGCGTTTCCTTTGAGGTAAATACGTGGACTCAAATCCCGTGAGTTGGCATAAGATGGCTAAAACAGGAGCGATTGATGGGTTAATAGAGGTAGCACCTTCGATCGGACACATCCCTTCGATATTATACTTTGACTTTTGGATTGATTCGGTGGCCACTTTTAATTTTTTATTTGGGGGTGTGGCTCGAGGTGGGCGGTAGCTGCGGCTATGCGTTACCACCGACCCGGAAGCGTAATTGGTATATCCACCCTGGCATTGCCTAGTTGTGCCGTGTCACCTACCCTATCGCGCCTTGTACGAGTTTGGTTTTCTCCCGTAGCCTGTGTGGTATCCTCTGGTGGCTTCCCGATCAGGAGGGACTATGATATTGGATGGACTACCGGGACTATTATGTGTTAACGTGGAAAATGTAAAGCCTTAACGGTATTTAAAAGTAAGTTTATTTTACCAATAGACACTATTATAATAGCGAAATATACTACATAGTAAATAGTTTAACGGATCCTTAAAGATGTAAATCCCGAGCATCTCTTGAGTTACTGCACCCATATTTATTTCTGTTGATTTAACTCACATAAGATCTTTTAGTTCTGACTCGAGTGTTTTATTTTTCAATTCGCTCGGGTCAGTCCGAGCATTTAGGACCAAAGGCTTTATCTTTGGAGGACGAAGATTTCAGTATTATTATTAATATATATTATATTGTCCCACTACACTATTGTATTCCGCTACATTATTGATATTCTATAGTATGTATAACTCTGATATATATTGTACAACTAAAGAAAATCAAATATTTTTGTAAAGCAATTTCATGAACTGTGTATTTGATTATTATATTTTATCCTTCCGCTGTGAGATTCTGTTTGTTTTATTTCTTTCTTGTTTTTCTTATTTACCCCATAACAATCCGCCCTTCCGTATGGTTTGAATTGGCACGTGTGTCGATTTAAAGCCTACGAAAAGGCAAGACGTTACTATGGTCTTGCATCGTTTTTGTTTGCATAGTCTCATTGCACATTATTCCATTCCGATGACAATTTACTAGCTGTTTACGCTCAGCTGTTGATTGGGCTGAAAGAATGCTGGTCACTTGGTTTAATTGATCTTAGTCGTCGTCTCAGTGATATAGCTGGGCTCACGTTAAATCCTTGTTTTAGCCTTTCTGGATAACTTCCGAACCATTTTGATGTCACAAGATTGCTCTGTTCCCTTTTGAATCCTGATAGGTTAAAAATCCGGATAACATTTACCCCCTAGAGTACGTCTTCGTTGTAAACAAGAAGTGCTCTGGAAGTTATCGCTTTCACCATTTATCCATCCATTTTGTCTATCCATCTATTTCCAAGTTATTGTATTAAAGTTTTACGAATTCATAGCATGTCATGCCGTTAGTCATCTTGCTTTGGTCTTGGCTGCTGTTGCTTGTCGTAGCGGATCAAATTTCTTTATATAGTTTCCCATATACCTCGGAACGATAGATGAATATTGGAGGACGAGTCATCGGAAAAAAATTGCCCCCTATGGGTCGATAGCGATCCATTGTATACGAATCGCTAGCGATCCATAACTTGAAAAGTGTTGCTTCGAAAGTTGGGTTGTTGGCGATCCATGATGGATCATAGGCGACATAATTATTTAACTAAATTTCTGCTCTACGCGTCCCTTTGCCTACATATATGCTTACTTCGAGCCTAACCATTTATTCGAACTGATCTAATCACTTTCTCGAGCCGATCTACTTCAATCTCCTCGTGCGACCCAAGCCTCCTCGCTATCCAGCAGCTTCTCGGTGATTCGATCCATTAATCTTTGGTGATTCCATCCTTCCATCACGATCTTCTCTTACGCCATCATCTTTGAAGCATTGCCACTGACCTTGATCCAAACCCTAGTTTGAAACCCTAGCTTGCTATCGCCTTAAATTGCCACTGATCCATCACTTAGCTTGCCATTGGTCCTTTCATAGTTCATTGATTCTAAGTCTTTGATCATTCCTATGCCTTAGAGTTCAATCTAAGGTAGGTTTTTTAATTAGTTTTCTAATTGCAGCATTTGTGTAGCAACATAATGGTGAGTTTGCATTTTCAATACGAGAAGTTTGAGTCCATTGCAATTTTTAAGAAGAAGATAGTAAACCAAGCCACGAATTCTTTACGGAACGACATTTGGATTTTTCCCGATGCTCGGCATGCTTTGCTGTCTTTGTCTCAAGAATCAAAATCGACTTGCGTAGAGTTACCTAGTTTTCGTTTGCATGCTTGTTGTCCCTATAATGAAAAGAATCTTCCACGTCGCTTCGGATAACAGATCCATTATCGATCGTTGATCGATAATGGGTAAGTGTAGGAGAGTGAAAACAAAACTAAAGTGATGTGGGAAGTCCTTTTCTTCTTCCGCTGCGAACGAACTATCTACATGAGATAGAGCGTTTGTGGTGTTTTGGGCATCGAGTTTGTCCCACATAGACAGCACACTGCACTTGCCTCAGTTTGTGCTTGAAATTCAATATGCCAATCACAAGTTAATTTTTCTTCGAAATTCAAGTGTGGTAGGGGAAACTATTAATTTAGGATAGATTTACCTGACCGTTTCGGACGCGAGTTCTATTGTTTAGAATGAAGCAGCAATCCATGCATCGTAAGTCAAGCAGGGGGAGCCCGACACTCTTGGAAGCTGAGTCATCATCCATTACTTTTCCTTCTTCGACTTCACAAGCTCAATATGGCCAGTTGGCTTGGTTTTGGACCAAACACCTCCTAACTTCATAGTTCTACTCAACCCGTCGGAGAGAGCTACTTTGGTGGTTTCCACTAAATTCCTTCACAACATCTACGTGCAACACGGTATGTCGAAAGAGGATGTACGCCTGCCGAAGAAGAACGAATTCGCTCACTCGCCTCCTCCAGGGCATACCACCTGGAATATATACATGTGTCTGAATGGGGCCGTGCCAACTTTCAACAACTTCCCACGGAAGACTCTTTTGACCTTGGGTATTGCCCCATTTCAGCTTCATCCTAACAGTTACGCCATCTTGACTTGCCTGCATGTTCTTTTTATGCGGACATTCAACCGCGCTCCACTCTTTGATGAGTGTGGTACTTTCTGTTGTTCAAGAGGAGAGATGACTGCCCCTTCTTAATCATAATTGAAGCCCAAAAAACTGAAAGGTCTTGTGCCTGCGGAGCAACTTGTCGTAATTCAAGATGCAATAATTTTTCGTTGGATCCCCCGAGGGGTTCAATTGTCGGTGGATGACAGGGGGTGAGTTTCTTTTTCCCATCCATCGAGTTCTAATGTATTATGATGGAGTTTCTAACCAGCCGTATGTCTCTTGCTGTTATTCTAAGACTAAATAGAGATATTAATCTGGATAAAGTTTTTAGGACTCTAAAAGCCATCGATGCAGAGGAGAGATGCGTCAAAGTTTTGCTTACTGATGAAAACTTGCACCAATATGGATTACTATATTCGAATATGTTCGTTATCCAAGTCGAGGTCCCCTCTCCTGCTCAATCTAGAGTTCACACAAGATCAACTTCTTCATCCTACGGTTTCAAAGAAGGCACTTCTCAAGAGAGAGAGAGAGAGCTTGTCCGGGGGATTAACCGATGAGGCTCGCGATGGAGGAGATGCCACTATGACTGTATTAAGCATTTGGTTAGAATGCCTCCAATTTCGAAGGAAAGTGAAGCAGAGCTCAAGCAAAGGGAAGGTAATGCCGCATTGGACTCAGAAAAAGAAGAAAGGGAGTTTGAGAGTAGTAGTGATGGGTCCACTGCAAGTGATGAGTTTTATGAAGAATTCGACGACGAGGACTCTAAGTCGTTCGATGAGACCTCAAACATGAGTCCTGTCCTTCCAAGCTCGCCTCTCCCTGATACAAGTGAAAAGGATAAATCTCCAGAGACCGAAGGGCATCGAGATTCTTCAAGTAAAGATGTCGGATTAGAGTATGGGGATTTAGGCGACGTTTATGTCGACTTTGGCGCACTTATGAGAGAAGATTTTACATTCGAAGAAGCGCCTCACTACTTGGGTGGAACCGCGCCAGAAGTTAGTCCGATTCCACCTGCGATGGCCGTCTGATCCGGTTTGTGATGACTTTTTAGGCCTCCCTTAGAAATGAAATACACGTATCGCTAGGATTACACTTACTTCCATTCATTTTTTGTTATGTTTATTCCATGCATCTGAAACATCGTATATATGCTTCATGCCAGGTATGATGAGAGAACAAGGTTTCTATGATGACTGCGCGCATTCACTGACTCGCAGCGATTTTCTAGACGAACATGCAGCCATTATCAATCTCGAGAAATGGAGGAGGAATATCGGAGGATGAAAGAGCTAGATGCCAAAGTTCACCGCCAGGAAGAAAGAGATCGAGGCCGATCGTACAAGAGTAGGTACGAAAAGAGGAGGACTTTTGAGGAAAGGGAGAAACCATGAAAAAGGTAAAAAATTTAAGCATCATCCTCATTCTTTAGGGCTTTCCACAACACACTTTTCAACGGGAGGAGGAATCCTTGCTATTTCTACTCTGATTCCTCCTTCAACTCATATCCCGTCGTCTTCTATTGTTACCGCTGCCCGTAGTTCTTCTCGTCCCTGCTAGAGACCTGCTTATGTCCTTCCTTCAAGCCCCTATAAACTTGAGGTAGAGCTTCCTGTTGGTTCTAGAAGTAGGTTAAGTTTGACCGCGATCTGCACCCAGTTCGTAAAGATTCGTATATGTCGTACTTTCAGGCTATTTAAAGCGACTTAGAACAAGCCGAAGGATGGGAAAAACTCTGTAAACAATTGGAGGATACGAAACGTAATAACTATCAAATGATCCTCTCTTTCAAATCAGAGAAGGATGAATTCGAGAGGCACTCGCTGATCGTGATGACAAGATTAAGTAGTTAAAAGGCCCATGCCAGGATTGAGATCGACTGTAGAGACAAGATAAAGAAGACTCATGCAGAGGAGGAGAAACTAAAGCAAGAAGTGACTGCTTGCGGTGCGACAAGTGGGGCTCAATGAAAAACCATTTCTGATCACGACCTCATCGTCGAAGGGCACAACAAAAATATTTCTGACTAAGCTGAGACCATTGCTAAATTACAGTCTCAGGTCGCGCAGTTTGGTGCCGGTAAGTCTGCCACTGAAGTTGAGAAAGCTACCGTGAGAGTGAATTATTTGGAACTCGAAAATGCTTTTGAGATAAAAATGGAGAAGCTTGATGCAAGCATCCTAAATTTTTTTGTTAACCCCCTGTTGTATCAGGGGAATCTCAGCTACTTAGGCCCGAAGTTTCCACTCACTCTTGCTTTGGTATGGGAGAAAGTCTTGTCCCGCTTTTTAGATAGCGGTAATGTCTACACCGAGCAGGAGTTGGAGGACACTTACCTGAATGAAGAGTCAAAGAAATCATTGCTTGAGGGCTGGGAAATCTTATGGGCCGAGAGAGAGAAAGAAGCCACCGATTATGCATTGATAGTTGCCACAAAAGTATCCACCATGCCCTTTATTTTTAGCACCGACGAACTGTCAAGGAAGCTCCATGACCTTCCAGTAAGTTCAAAGGTTGAGATTCTTCCTCAGGAAATAAAGTCATCGAAAGAAGGCGAAGATTGTGAGTTTGAAGTCTCTCTTCTCGACCATTCCTCCGGCACAGGTGATGTTCTTGTTTCCTTCGAACTCGAGAGCTTCCAGATCATGCCGCAAGAGCAGAAAGAATTTAATGCTTTCATTTTTGATCTTTCAAGTCCATCCACCTTTCCCATTGATGCACCATTTTCTTTGGTGCATGGGCCTACTGCTATCTCTACAGCCTTCGTGGCCATCTCTATTCCCATTCCTGTCGCTACATCCACGTCTGGCTCATAGCCGGGGCCAGAGTCTGAAAAGATAGCCATGCTCCATGGCCTGGATAACCCTTCTGTGTCCTTAGAATGCGACGTGATGGCAGTAGAAACTAAGGAGCAGAATGTTCAACTGGAGCGACCTCATAAGACTCAAGACGACTGGTTGCTATTAAGAACGAAAAGGTTGAATCCATTAAAGCTTTGAAGCGCTCCCGCAAATCAGGAAATGCAAATCAAAAAGAGGATCTTCTAAGAAGGCTGTGAAGTCGGAGGAGGACATTGCCATGGAAGAATTTATTGATATCACCGGCAGCAACACCACTCCTAAGAAGAAGCAGAAGCTACCAAAAAAGGGCGAAAAGGGAAGCGGCGGAAAGAAGCGTTGAGCAGCTTGCATGAAGACTACTTTGATTTTGGTTCTTTTTTGAGTCATTTTATACAAGTGCAGAGTCTGCACTTAGCGTTTTTGTTGTAGAGTCTGTTTTTTCTTTTTGTTAGTAGGTGTTGTGTAGGTACAACCCCTACATTTTGGCCCTATGTAAAGAAAATTATAGACAATATATTGACATTTTAATTGTATTCTCATCTGTCTACCCATATATGTTCTGTGCACTTGTTCTTGTTTTATTTTATACTTTTCTAATTCTGCGATTATAGTCAAAACCCTTCCTTTGAAATAACAATACTTAGAGATTAACAGAACTTCAAAAATTAACAGTACTTTAGAAATTCTTTGTTAACTTCTTTATTTCAAAATTTTTTGTTTAAAGGTTTTTTTTGGTTTGGAGTGATAGAACTTATGAACTCATTGTTTTCATGTGTTTTTATCCAAATACCTACGTGTGACCCTAAGTTCACAGGACTGTTTACTTCAAATAGTTTTCAGATAACCGATAACAACCGGTAACTTAGGTTACCGATAATCTTCATTGGAAATTTAGGTAAGTTACAGCTTGATTCTCCTTTTTTTTCGAAGTTTTGCAACTTTAGTGCATAATCCAAATTTCTTGTGATATTTCAACAAGTATGCAATATATGCGGATTTGAGAGGTGCACATTGCATGGGTTAATTGAGGGTAGTTTTAATTATTAAGTGTATATAGTTGACACTTTTCAGTTGGTTTACAACATTCACATTTTATTGGAGCTGTGCTCATTATTCCCGATTATAGGAGCAGTTGGTGTTGATTATGAGATATGCGATTTTTGGTGCTGCTCGGCGTTGCCTATCTTTGAGCTACTTGAGGAGCGTGTGTTTTAGTGTTCCCCAACACTGCCTATTTTTTGGCAGTGTAAGTGGTTTAAGCTTTAAGAATCAGTGCGTGATTTTTCTTGCTCCTAAGGTTTGCCTATCTTCGGGCAACACAAGGAGTTAGTGTTTTAAATTTGGTTCGCGGCTTATGGAGTGCGCGACCATTTTTTTCTCGGTGTTGCCTATCTTCGGGTGACGCGATGAGTTATTATTTTAGCGCGCGGCTCATGAGGTGCACAACTTTTTTTTCCTCAGCGTTGCTTATCTTTGGACAACGTGAGGAGTTATTATTTTAGTGCGCGGCTTATGAAGTGCATGACTTTTGTTTTTCCTTAGTGTTGCCTATCTTCGGGCAACATGTGGAGTTATTATTTTAATGTGTGGCTTATGAAGCAGTGGCTTTTGGCACTCCTTAGTGTTTCCTATCTTTGGGCAACATGTGGAGTGTTGATTTTAGCCTTCTCGATGTTGCCGGAGAAGCACCAGTTTTAGAAGGCAAAGACATGGTTCCGCGATCTAACGGTTTGAGTCGATTTGCTTTCGTCAACACGGCGGGTAATTATTATGAATATGGTTTTGTTAGTTCGAGAAGCGGACTTTATTAAGGAAAGCATGACAGTTTTTGCCTATGTACAATGCCACCAGTATCTCAGGATGGCTTATTTACTGAAAAATAAAAAAATGCATAAGGTAGCATTTAAACAAAGTAATGACAAAGTGATTCGCTATTCCATGCCCTGGGAACTTGAGTTCTCGACGATTGTTAGTTTGAAAGTCCCGTCTCTCATCTTTTGATTAGTGACATATGGACCCTCCTAGTTTGATTTGGGTAAACTCACTTGAGCACAAGATCTTCCACTTCGAAGGTTTTATTGTGAACTTTGGAGTTGAAGTACCCTGCGACCCTTTTTCGGTGGGCGGCAGTTCTGCTTCTTATCTATTTTCATCCATATCTAACGATTCGAGTAGGAGCCGCTCATTTTGATTTTGATTGAATTCTACCTTCAGTGCGAGGGGATTTCTAATTCAACAAGAATCGTTGTTTTTAAACCATATGATAGGGAGAATGGAGTGTGGATGGTTGCCACTTTATGGGTTGTTATGTAAGCGCATAGTGCAAGTGATAGTTCATCAACCCAACTTCCTTTGGCTTTTCCTATTCGCTTTTTTATAATGGACTTGATGATCTCGTTTATCGCTTCCACCTGCCCATTTTCTTGTGGATGAGCCACCATAGAAAAGATGTTCACGATTTGGAAGCGCTTACAGAAGTCTTTGAACTTGGTACTTTCGAATTGAGTTCCATTGTCAGTGATGATTTTTTGCAGCACACCAAACTTGCAAATGATGTTTTTAGTAGCAAAGTTAGTAACTTTCTTGATGGTTATAGTAGCCAGTGGTTCTGCTTCGGTCCATTTTATGAAATAATCTACGTCAACTATAGCATATTTGGCTCCTCCTTTCGTTATTGGCAGGACACCAATCAAATCGATCCCCCATATTGCAAACGACTATGGATTGACCATCTATGTTGGCTCCGTCGAGGGAGTTCTCTTAATTTTGCTGAATCTTTAGCAGCAATCGCATCTTCTGGCATGATCTGCGGTGTCGCGATTTATTATTGGTCAGAATATCTGTATCGAAGGACTTTCTTTGCTAGGGGCTTCCCCCAGTATGGTCTCCGCATTCACCTTTATGTACCTCCTCTAGGATTCCTCGTGCTTCATCTTCGGTTGCGCGCTTAAGAAAGGGGGTTGAGAATCCCCTTCGATGAGTATTCCATCTCGTATCATGAACTACGACGCCTTTCTGTGAAGCTTCTTTCATTGATTTCGGTCAGCTGGAAGGGTTCCTACGAGTAGATAGTTCTTTATTGGTGTCATCCATGTATCTGGTTCATTGGTGGTTTCGAGAATCCAGCCTATGTCAGTTTCATCTATGCTTGGGTTGGCCAGAGTTTCAACTGTGGATAATCCCAATGACTGAGCTTCTCCTAAACTTGCCAGTTTAGCCAAGTAAACTGGCTTAATGTTTTGCTCTTACGGGATGTGAATTATGGTGTAGTGCTCGATGTCGCTTAGCAGTTTCTGTACTTTGGACAGGTACGGGGAGAGATTCTCACCACACACCTGATACTCCACTTTTACTTGACAGACAACCAGTTGTGAGTCGATGTATATGTGAATAGCCTTTATTTTGAGCTCCTTCACAACCTTCATTCCGGCGATCTATGCTTCATATTCTGCTTCATTTTTTGTGGCCGGGAATTCCGAGTGCAAAGCGTAGCTAATTGCCCGCCCCTCAGTGGTTTCAAGCGCTACTCCTACTCTTGAATAGAAGTTATTGGATGCGCCGTCGACGAAGAGCTTCCATTGCGTGTCTATTTTCGACTGGACTTCCTCCTCATCATCCCGCGTAGTAAATTCGGCAATGAAGTCGGCCAATGCTTCTCCATTGATAGCTTTCCATGGGAGGTATGTGATATCTATTGAATCAACTCTATATCCCACTTGAGTAGTCATAAGGAAGTTTCTGGCCGGTATAACACTTGCTTCAAGGGCTGATCAGTCAGCACTTTAATTGGATGAGTCTGAAAGTATGGTCTTAACTTTCGAGACGCGATCAAGTGGCAATATGCTAGCTTTTTCAGTTTTGAATAATTCTTCTCAGTTCCGGTGAATCTTTTGCTAATGTAGTACACGGATCCTTGCTTCTTTCCGTACGAGAGCGACGCTTAATGCATGTAGGGAGACTGCTAAACAAATGAATAGGTATTCTCCATCCATCGGCTTTGATAAGATTGGGGGAGCTTCCATGTGTCGTAGCAATTCTTCGAAGGCTGTTTGACAAGCTTCACTCCATTTGAAATTTTTCTTTCCCTTTTTCAGTGCATCGAAGAACGATATGCACTTGTCCATAGCTTTTGAGATAAATCAGCTCAGTGCCGTGACTTTTACATTCGAGCTTTGAAATTCCTTCTTATTTTTCAGGGCTTGGACTCGTAATGCTATTATTTGTTCTGGATTTGCTTCGATGCCTTAGGCACTTACTATAAACCCTAGGAATTTCCCGAAGGCTACTCTGAAGTGACATTTGAGTGGGTTAAGATTCATTCCATACTTCCGGAGTATTTCGAACATTTCAGCAAGATTTTCTAGATGTTTAGCAGCTACTCGATATTTGACCAACATGTTGTCCACATAAACTTCCATAGTCCTTCCGATTTGACGTTTGAACATAGTATTTGCTAACCTTTGGTATGTTTTCTCGGTGTTTTTCGACCCGAATGGAATTACTCTGTAGCAGTACAGTCCCAAATCGGTGATGAAGCTGGTGTTTTCTTGATCTGGCTCATGCATCAGGATCTAGTTCTAACTTCATTATGTATCCATAAATAATAGCAATTCGTGCCCCCTCGTTCCAT
This sequence comes from Allium cepa, assembly GCA_030765085.1. Lineage (NCBI taxonomy): Eukaryota > Viridiplantae > Streptophyta > Magnoliopsida > Asparagales > Amaryllidaceae > Allium > Allium cepa. The sequence continues at coordinate 126,153,600 of CM060939.1, forward strand.
CTATAAGTTGATCAACTCTAGGGAGTGGGAAGCTACCTTTTGAGCAAGCCTTATTTAGATCTGAGAAGGCGATACAAGTTCGCTATTTTCCATTATACTTCTCGATTAAGACTAGGTTCGATACCCATTCAAGGTAAGTTGCATCTCAGATGAAGCCGTTAGCCATCAATTTGTCAACCTCCTCTCTCAATGCCTTGGACTATTTAGGGCCCAAGCTGTGCTTTTTTTTGCTTTACCTGTGTGAATTTAGGGTCAATATTGAGCGCGTGGCAGGAAATTTTGGGTGATACCCTACACATATCAAAGTGTGTCCAAGCAAATATGTCCAAATTGGCATAGAGGAATTTGGTTAATTATGATCGCATCTTGTTTCCAAGGTGCAATCCAATCTTCAGGACCCACATTGGGTCATCCATATAGACTGGGACAGACACCGTCAATTCTATTGGTGCTTCCCAATCCTCCCCCGAGCTCTTCTTTCCAGGGTCCAAAGCCTTGTTAAATGTCCCTAAGCAAAGGGCGGCTCTGTAGTTGCTATTCTGAGGATTCATAGATGAGGAGGGTTTTCCTCACATCCTCTCCTTTTTCCTTTCTTCTTGACTCATGCAGTTCTGCGATGTAGCATTCCTAGGCGATGCTTCGGTCTCCTTTCACAATTCCAACTCCATGCTCTATAGGAAACTTCATTTTAAGGCAGCATTGGGCCAATGCTATTCTAAAATCGGCTAAAGCCGTCCTAAGAAGGGTTGTATGCTGACACTTCATCCATGATCACGAAAGTATGAATGAGGGTGACCCTTCGCTCACCCTTTCCAAGCCCTATAGGTTGGTCAATTGTTCCCACCGGTTGTTTGGGTTCACTGGTAAACCCCTGAATCTTTGTTTGGCACTAGGATACGCTTTTCATGGCAATCTTCATTTGATCGAAAGTACGTTTGAAGAGTATGTTAACGAAGCTGCCACTGTCAGCCAACACCCATTGGACTACAACAGGTCTAATTCCTACCGTTACCACCATCGGATCGAGAGTTGGAGATTCAATCCCCTCGGTGTCCCGATTTTGAAACACAATATCACTATTCAAGCCTCTTTTTATCCTGGCTGGACTTTTATCTTCTACAGCTAAACATGATTCCTTCATAGTGTGCTTCAATGAACTTCCATAGCGCTCCATTTCTCCCTAACTTCTTTACGCGGTATGTGGTCCCCCAGATATTGTCCCAATAATAAACCTCTGATCAGTTCGTTTCGACCCTTCGTCGTTGGTCCTAGCTTGATTCCTTCGATCTCTAGGATGTTGAGGAGCCATAGATTGATCTAGGTTTTGTGACTGTCGCATGTACTGCTAGATGTTATTCTGGATCAGCTCCTCCTTGAGATTCTTTGGGCGACGACATTCGTTCATATTGTGGCCGTATGTCTCATGAAAGTAGCAGAATTTCCTTAAGCACTTTTGCTGCTCAGTTGCTTCTTTACTGGGGGACTTTTTGTATTTGTCGGTCCCTTAAGTCGCAAGGAAGATGTTTTCCAATATATCATTTTGGGGAGTGTAGGCTTTGGGCCTAAACCCTTTGAGATTTTTGTTGTTGCCATTACCTTTCTTCTTATTGGAATTTTGACTTTTTCTCTTTGAGTTTCCGTCTTTCCCAGTGATTCCTTCAGCAGTCCGAGAAGTGTGTGCATTTTGATCCATTGCTACGTCGCTTTGCCCGACGTTCGTCGGCTGCACACTAGTTGATTTCCTTTCTAACTCCTACGCTTCCTCTAACTCTGAATGATTCAGAGGATAATTTCTCATAGGAATGATTCAAGGAAGTCTGGGAACAACAACATATGTTAGCTATAGGAAAATCCTACCTTTATCGAAGTTTTATAGGTTTAAAGCAAGGAGAGATGTCCGTAGAAGAATATTCCAACAAGTTCAATGAATTATCCCGTTTTTGGCCGGGTCTGATAGACACTCCTTTAAAGAAAAATGAGATGTTTATCGTTGGGATGAAGGGAAAATATTAGGACAGGATGACCCGACATGTAAGGGAACCTTTGTAGATTTGGTAGACATATGAGACTCTAGATAGAAAGAATCCACATACAACTCAAAGCAGAAACAATAACTAGAAGAAGAGGAAGTTCAACAATTCAGGGAAGAAGCCATGGTATGGCAAGCCAGAAGGAGGACGGCAAGAAAACAATTTAAAGGATATTACTTGTTATAATTGCCAACAGAAGGCTCATGTTTCCATCACCTGTAAGAATCCTAAGGCTTGGGATAGGAATTGCTGCAATTGTCACAAACCAAGGCACCAGAAGAAGGATTTCCCATTAATAAAAAGGAGAATGTGTTAGAGTTTCCATTAAAGATGAAACCTCAACTTCAACTGACAAGAAGGGCAAGAGAGTTCTTGAAGTTAATATCTGCATTAACGAAAATCTAGTTAGAGTATTATTTGATACTGCGGCTTTCCATAGTTTTATGTCTAAAGAATTAGTTGATAAATTGAAACTTACCAAACAATATTTGATACCACTATTCGTGTCTCTAAACCCATAGGTGGTAAAAGTAATCTCGGTATGGTTTGTTAAAAAGTACAAGTTGCCTAGCTATCCTAAAAAAATTCATGTAACCAATTATCCTCGATTTTATTGGATTTGAGATTGTACTAGGTATGGATTGGTTGTCTAAATATAAGACTATTCTTGATTGTGTTAAGAGGATGGTGCATTTGGAAAATAAAAGAAGTGAACCTTTTAAAATAATGTGTAAAGAATCAAGTCCAGCAATGGATAGTTTTATATATGCACTGTATTCATCTCAAAAATGTCAAGAAAAAATACCAATTGTTAAGGAATTTTCGAATGTTTTTGAGGAAGTTAAAAGTTTATCTCCACGTAGGGAAATTGAGTTTCAAATCGACTTGATTTCCAGTGCAAGGTCTATTTTTCATTCTTCTCAAAGAATGGCCTCCAAGGAAGTAAATGAATTAAGGAATCAAATAAATGAATTTTTAAAGAAAGGACTAATTAGACCTAGTTGCTCAAGTTAGAGCTCAGCAGTAGTTTTTGTTGAAAAATCAAATGACTCCCTAAGACTTTGTGTAGACTGTCGAGACCCAAATAAGCAAAGATTAAGAATAAGTATCCCCTACCCTGTATTTATGACTAATTTGATCGACTTCATGATGCTCGAGTATTCTTCAAAATGGACCTCGCTGCTGGATTCCATCAATTTAGTATAGCTGAAGATGGCATTCCGGCAACTGCATTCAGGGTGCCTGATTGCTTTTACAAATGGTTAGTTTCCCTTTTGGGTTGACCAATGTGCCTGCTTATTTCGTAAACCTTATCAATAGAGTGTTTAGAGATGTGCTGAAAAAATTCCTGTTGATTTTTATTGATGATATTCTTATCTATTCCAAAACCAAGAAGGAACACAAAAGGCATCTGGAGATTGTGTTGGAAATATTAAGAAGAAATGCACTTAAAGCTAAATTCTCGAAATGTAACTTTTGGAAGAAAGAAGTAAGATTCCTTGGGCATATTGTGACAGGAGAAGGGATCTCAGTAGGTCCAGGAAAGATTTCAGCTATATGAGATTTGAAGCAACTACAAACTCTGAAGGACATCTACAACTTCTTAGGGTTGGTAGGATATTACCGGAGATTCATTCAAAATTTCCCCAAAATTTCTTCCCATTTAACAAAGTTGACTATGAAGGATATGAAATTTGAATGCACACTAAAATATGAAGAAGCATTCTAGGAACTCAAGAAAAGGTTAACTATCGCTCCAATCCTAGCCATTGTTGATGAAAGCCGCGGTCTAACTGTATATACTGACGTATGTGAAGGAGTAGGTGCAGTGTTGATGCAATATGAAAAAGTTATCTCTCATGCAAGTAGACAATTCAAGATTCATAAAAGGAATTATGCAACACTCAACTTAGAATTAATAGTCGCTGTGTTCGCGTTTAAAATATAGAGGCATTATTTACTGGGTAAAAATTTCTCATAGTTTATTTTGATAAATTTTGTTTAACATCGGTAAATAATATTCCTTCTTTAAATAGGTAAAAAGTTTGAGCTCTTCACAGGTCCTAAATCTTTGAAGTATCTCTTCACTCCGAAGGACTTGAATATGAGATAGCGATGTTGGTTAGAATTTCTCGCGTCATATGATCTTGATATCTTACATACACTAGGGAAAGCCAATGTAGTAGCGGATGCGCTGAGCAGAAGGCATGCCATTATAGCCTATTTAGTGGTACGTCCAACCTTGATTGATCGTATAAAGGAGAACTAGCTTAGGGATCCGTTCATTTCAAGGATAGCCAAGGTAAGTGAAGGAAAACATTTTACTAGGAAGATGGATAGAATTCAATGTGGATGATCAAGGAATCTTAGGAATGCAGAGGAGGATTTGTGTTCCAAATGTTCACGAGATAAGGCAAGAAGTTTTAGCAGAATGTCATAATTCTTGACCTTTAATGCATCCCGGAGTTACCAAAATGTATCGAGATATGAAGAAGACTTTTTTATGGGATGATATGAAGTGGGATATCTCTATCCATATTAGTAGATGAGCAAATTGTCAACAGATCAAAAGCGATCAGCAAAAGACTGCTGGATTACTCCAACCTCTTGGAATTCCGACTTGGAAATAAGACTAAATTTCAATGGATTTCATCAATGGCTTATCTCGATCAACAATAAGGAAATGAAGGCATTTGGGTTATTGTAGATCGACTGACCAAAAGCGCACAGTTTATCCCAGTAAAGCCAACGAGAATAGCTGCAAGTCCTGCAGAGATATGCATGAGGGAAATTGTTCGATTGCATGGTGCCCCAAGTAGCATAGTCAATGATTGAGATCCAACCTTTACCAGTAAATTTTAGGAGGCATTACAAACAACTTTGGGAATGAAGCAGAGTATAAGCACTGTCACATATTCATCTTCATATATGGGCAAAACGGTCATTTGTGTGCATATATTTCTTTGAGAAAAATTAATTGAAAATTTATATATTTTTGTAGGAATTTGATCTCAAATAGAAGTGGTTTCATGAAGATATGCATGCACAAAATTAATACAAAGGAATGAAGATGGAAATAATTCAAAGTGAAGAACATGGAGGACCCCACCTACCCACCTACCTTAATGTACAAATTAAAGGCTAATGCACATGCTTTTGGATTTAATGGCTTCATGTACACTTAATGGGGGATTAAGACATGTTAATGATAACTTGGCCTCCACACTTCCTAAGGGGCATTTTGGGCATTCCCCAAAAAAATGAATTAGGGTTTTAACACTTGTATAAATACCCCTTATGTTTCATGTATATCTTCCTCTTAGTTAGTTAGTTTTAGTTTAGAAAATAAATCAAAGCTAAGAAAGAGAGCTTTGATTTATTTTCTAAACTAAAACTAACTAACTAAGAGGAAGATATACATGAAACATAAGGGGTATTTATACAAGTGTTAAAACCCTAATTCATTTTTTGAGGAATGCCCAAAATGCCCCTTAGGAAGTGTGGAGGCCAAGTTATCATTAACATGTCTTAATCCCCCATTAAGTGTACATGAAGCCATTAAATCCAAAAGCATGTGCATTAGCCTTTAATTTGTACATTAAGGTAGGTGGGTAGGTGGGGTCCTCCATGTTCTTCACTTTGAATTATTTCCATCTTCATTCCTTTGTATTAATTTTGTGCATGCATATCTTCATGAAACCACTTCTATTTGAGATCAAATTCCTACAAAAATATATACAAATTTTCAATTAATTTTTCTCAAAAAAATATATGCACACAAATGACCGTTTTGCCCATATATGAAGATGAATATGTGACAATTTGGAATAATTTGAATTTTTGGTTTAAACAAGTTAAAATACCCGATATGATCATTTATTTAATTCAAATAGATTAAATATGGTGGTAAAAATATGCATATTTACGTGCACATCACACTGCATTCATCCCCAAACTGATAAAGAAACTGAAAGGGTAAATCAAGTGTGGAAGATCTTTTGAGAGCTTATATCTTAGATTTTAGAGGTTCATGGGAAAGCTGTCTTCATCTGGTGGAGTTCTCTTATAATAACAACCATCAGGTAAGTCTTGGCATTGCATCGTATGAAGCTTTATATAGTCGTACATGTAGATCCTTGGCATGTTGTATCGAAACCGAAGATCGGTTAGTACTTGGTCCAGATATGATTTGGGAAGCCTAAAAAAGGTAGGCTTAATCAGAAAGAAGATGAAAAGAAGCCTAGAGTAGGAAGAAGAGTTACGCTGATCAAAGGTGGAGGAATTTGGAATTTTCAATTGAAGATTTTATATTCTTGAAAGTCCCTCTGGTAAGAAGAGTGATAAGATTTGGACGGGCAGGGAAGTTAGCACCTCGATTTATTGGACCTTTTCCCATTCTTGAACGGATTGACCCATTCGCTTATCATATGGAATTGCATGAAAGGTTTCTGGTGTGCACAACATCTTTCATGTATCCCATATACGGAAATATGTGCATGATCCGGAACAGATTATAATAACAACTGCCCAGGAGGATTTAGAATTAGAACCAAATTTGGCGGTTATCAGATGACTAGGTTGAATCGTGGATCACGATGGGAAGCATTTGATAAGGAAGGTTGTAAGGTTAGTTAAAGTTCAATGGAGTGGTGATGCTGAAGAGTGCACATAGGAAACAGAAGATAGAAATGAGGAAAGCTTATCCTGAGTTTAGGATTGATGTATAGTTTGCATGTGGTATCAAGACAGTGTACTCACAGCCTCGTGTGGTCACTTATATCTTGTATATATTTCCCCTTTTCAAATATATATTTCTTTTCAAGTCATTTTCTTCTTATCCTTAATTTCGAGGCCGAAATTCTTTTAAGGAGGAAGTATATAATGACCCGCAAATTCATCAGTTCAATTTTTTAAAAAAATATTCAAATATAAGATTTTTAACATAAATGATGATGTTTTGACCAATAAATAATCTTGGTAATCTTATTTTGAATAAATATTTATAAAAATATATACTTGGGATGATATATCGATAAAATGACCGAAAACCATTTTATCAACAAACAGCTCTTTGACCATCCGACATCGTGCATGGAGCTCGATACATACACTCATTTATATATATGAGTGAGAATATGTAAAAAAAAAATCTTATTTTTGAAAACAAAATGCCTTTATGACATCATCAATGATATCACTATTTTGGAATAGATGATTTTTTAATTTAAATTAAGTTTAAAATTTAATAATTATTTTTACTACTAAATATGCCCATTTAATTATTATAGAATGATATAAATATTATTCTCAAACTATTTTACCATATGTACAGTTAAATAAGAAGTGAAAATATGACCGGAAATCAAAATCAAAATCCGTAGCGATTCAATATAGAGAAGTTGTGCAACGTTGTGAATCAATGTGACATATATATATGCACATATACATGTGTATGCACATACATATTACATGCACACATATATAAATACAAATATGCTTATACATACATACATACATACATACATATATATATATATATATATATAATGTCAAAGATATTTTTCCTAAATCTTCATTCTTAAGTAAACCCAAAGTCAACCTCTTACACCCTAAGAACAAGCATATGTATATACACACGGAGGGGTGTTCGGCCGAGAATGATGAGGTGAACGGGAGGTGTGCTGGTGAGGCAATGGTGTTGAAATGGAAAGCAAATATCATGATATTTTTATCCACATTTTTTTCTATAAATACCACCACACATCTACACTTCATTGGTTCATAAATTCCTAAGCTTCTTCATTTCTTATACTCCACTTTAATGGCCTCTTATCTAAAGAAAATAATGTCAAATTTTATGGTAAAAAGAAATTAAAATTATATAGTTAGTATACATTATCAAAACTCTTCAAACCAAAGCAAGCACACTCCTTTCCTCCTTTGCAACCCATAGCCACCACCTCCTACCACCAAAGGCTAAGATTTTTCCCTTTTCCATGCAAGGCCATGAGCATCCAACCCTAGGAGGCCAAGGCCGAGCATATCTAGGAGCTTTAGTGCAAGCTTAGCAAGCTAAATTTTCCAAATAGTGGAGCTATAGTCATTTTAAACTTAGTTTGAATAAATCTAAGGTGAGAAACTCTATTTATATTATGATATATTAGATGATATATATGTTTGGTCATGCTTGATTGTGATGATTGTGAATCATGTTTGGATATGATAATATGTTTGTATGAATGTGTAAACAATTCACATTTAATACACGTCGAATATCACGGAGGAAATCGCTTTCCTTTAATAAATGAAATGGTGTATATAAGGTTGTTAATTCTCTTTAAACTGGTTTATAAATGTTTTTTAAACACTAAAATCCAATTTAGTAAAGTTTGGACAAGTTATGAAAATTGAGCCACCGTGATTTTCACCGTGAAAAGTTAAATACGATGGAATCAGAGTCAGAATTCTTTGGAACAATAATTTTTGAACTCTTATCATCATAGTTTTTAAAAAAGGAAAAGATCGAGATTTCATTTAGTAGATTTTGAAATATGAGCAAATCAAGTTTTTGAAATAGTCACGGTTTGGTAGTTCGGAAACCAAAGCGATGAATTCTTTAAAAGCGGTTTTTTTAATTCTTAAAAAATATGAAATAAATTCTATGAATATTTTAAATGTTTGAAAAGAGACTTGATTTATAACAATGGATTTCTAAATGATAGAATAGTTGCTTTGATCAAATAAGCTTTGAAAATGCTATTCGCAGCACTTTTAATAACTTTTGAAATATGGCTTTAAATTTAAGTATTCTTTTCAGAATGTTTTATATATGTTTTCAAAATTCAAACAAATAATGAAGTATTTTAAAGATGATTAATAGGTTTTATAATTTATTTTAGGAAGATCAAATAAATGATTTAAAGAAAAGCTGTTATAATTAAGTGATTTAATCTTGGCTTTAAAAGCCGATGGGTAGACTGGATTTTTATGTTTGTGAGATTCAGATGTGAGGTGCTTAAACTAAGAAGATATTCAGGACCAATCAGTGCCCTGTCTCGCCTGGCCTCTTTATTTGGCAAGGAATAGATAAGATTAAAATGTCGGAAACGAGGCAAGTATAAAAGATTTAATTTTTTTCTAATTTAGTACAATTTGGATTGTATAGAAATAGTCTTCTTATACTTGGTATTAAATTCTAAGGAGGAAACCCATAGCATCCATGTGAATTTAAAAGTTGATTTCACCACTATTCGACAGATAGTAAAAGTTGAATACAGAAATTGACATTAAGTAGAATTAATATAATTTCTATCGACCATTTTTACTCAGTAAAGTTTTACAATGTGGTTTATAAGAAATGATTTTGATTTAGTGTTAAGTTAGGGAGAGGTTTAATGATGCCATATTTACTTGAAAAGAATATGATTTAAAGATTTATATCTTTAAAAAGGGTATTTTATTTGATAAAGGATATTAATGAATGAAATGATAATCATCCTCAAACTTAACATCTTTTTATCAATGATTGATTCAAAGGACCGAGGCCGGATTTAGGTGATCTCTATCCGAAAACCACTTTAAAACAATATACGAGTTTGAACTAAAGACATGAAATGATAATAAATGGAATGAAGGGCTATTGTCACTGACCATCAGGGAAATTTCTCATATCATATCTATGTGGCAGTAGTACCTTCATTTGATCATCGATGCAAGGACTGCTCGCTACTAATCCTAGGGATAATTCCCGATAGGATGTAGTAGGAGAGTTCCTTTGGTTTTTCCTATTCTCGAACAACTTGTATGGACGAATATCTTGCATTTCTAAAATACACGTACATGAATTTTACAAACGTACATCTGTTTGGTGGTGTAGGAAGTAACTCTCTTACACTTGAAACCCTTTGCTGAGATGTATGAGTTCAGAGGTTGTATATTTATGCAAATCAATGGTGTGTGATGGAATTAGCAATGTGGCATTCAAAGTCGAACGTGCTATGTGAAAGGTAATTGTTATATAGGACTTCATCATCCGAAAATGGCTTAAACGAGGCATGTCATAGGGCTATGCGGTTCGCAACCATTAGGGTATGGTCTTCACCTTTCTAGATTACTCTCTGCATTCCGAGTATGTTGTGTATGTTATGAGATCCCTAATAGGTAGGTTACGACCGGAATGATGTCATATTCAGTTTTTTCGGCCACCAGATGGGTCTGTGGGTAGGTCGGTCTTGCCAAGTGTAGAGGTTTCAAAGGTGTTGATCCTCAGTACCTCCCTCTAGAGATATATATTATACAAAAGGTAGCTCCTTATCTTCCATTGTATGGAAATTTATTCTCCAATAAGTGCCTTCGGACTTAGTTGTAGAACATATTATGCTGGAATTTAATCAATGTAGCAATTTCGGCTAAGATTATATAAGTTTACTTGAAAAGTATTTTCAAAAGAATGTCACCTAAAAGAATATTGCTAGATTTTGCATAGCAAATGATTAGGTTATCATAAGGTAAAAACTTGTTCCGTGTTTATATGCGGCGTGGCCTTATGATATACCTTTTGTTTTTAAATATCCATATTTTGAGTTTCTCACACCAGTCTCATGACTGACCCGGAGTTTATTTTCCCTTTTCCCTTAAACTCTGGAGCCCTATTTTTTGGAAAGTCAAGTAGTTAGATAGCATGTAGTATTTCAAGGAGCATAGAGCATTTTGGGTCCTTTGTAGAAAGTTATCTATTAATCTGTAATATTTTGCTATGTATCGACTAGTACTTGTGAGGATAGGCAATTATAACTATCCTGGCTGGATTAGTACTTATTAGAACTATGATGGAGCAATCTGGGGTAATTGCATGTACTACTTATATGTATAATTAAATGTTGAATATGATATGAGATTCTATTTTGTTTGTCTTCTCCTTTATTTTCTTTCACCCTATGGTAATCTGCCTCTCCGGCACTTGGATTTGCGGTACGTGAATACTGAGGATGTATTAGTCGATTTCTATGGGTCGAGGAGGTGGGTCATCATAATTGATTTCTTTAGCACTAACTTCTACATTTAATTGGTTCCTTTCTTAATTATTCGATACACTTTTACAAACAATGTATGAAAATGAGTTATTCAACTGGTTCGTATTGTTCAAGTTTATGAAGTATTTCGTTGCATTATTTTGAAGTTCTTTTTCATCTACCGTAACGTTGTTGCCATAATTGTTAATTATTTGCTTTATATTTATCCTATTCTTAGTCAAGGTCATTTGGGTATAAAAGAACTTAGTACATTGATCTCCCTCATTTAACCATCTAACTTTTAACATTTGTTGGTTTTTAATAGCATGACCATGCATCATATTTTGTAGCTACATCAATCTCTCTTTGTATTCCTGAACTGTAGAATTATCATTAGGGTTTTGAAGCATTTTAACATATATCATATTATTTTGTTCCCTCATTTTATTGAGTAATCCTCTTATGTTTGTTTAGCCCTTATTCCATTCTTTAAGATCCCTTTTGACAGCCATGAGTTGGTAAGGAAAATAAAGAGTAGGTTATCTATTGATTCATTTTGCTAAGAATTAGGAATTACATTGTTGTACCAATTCTGCTAGGTCCAATCTTTGTTAAATCCGAAAGAAGTGTGTCTCCCTTCCTTTTTTGGCATTTTAATAATACAAGGGTGTGGTTACTCATAAAATGGCTCATAGCAGTTGCATAAGGCATAATGAAATGTTGATAAAAACTCAAAATTTATGATTGTCCTGTCTATTTTGCTATGAGTTGCATAATTTTCTCCTCCTCTCCAAGTATAGTCACTCCCAATGTAATTTATTTCTTGCAATCTTTTCTTTGCATATTGTTGTAGAAAAATTCATCTACATTTCTTGTGCTGTTATTAGGACATACTCGATCACAATGATAAAGAACACAGTTGAAATCGCCTGATATTACCTAGGGATACTTAGGTTGTGTTCCAAGTCTTTTATATGATCACAAAGTTTTATTCTGTAAATTTGAGTGTGAAACCCATATACACACATAAAAAATAAGTTGAGACACCTTGTGTTTTGCATTAGACCACTTATATACTATTGATCATTTGCAACTATATTAATCTTCCAAATACTAGAATCTAAAAGTAAAAGAATCTTGCTCTTAATGTCATTATCTGCAATGCTACAAGCATGATGCCGGTTAATTTTATTACATTTAATAAATATTGTAACGCCCCTTCAAAATGGGAATAATAGTCCCACATCGAGGAAAAATACTATGAAGTGAGTGCTTATATACCAAAGCCTTCACCTCATAACAACGTCGAGGCCTTTTGAGGAACAAAGCCCCACACTTTGGCTTGACCCATGAGGCGGAGGTGACCAACTTGGAGACAATATCTACGTTAAGTGAGGTGTGGCCGGTTACTTTGGTATCAGAGCCATGCCCAGCCGGAATTATGGTCTATACGTATACAGCCACGACGCCTGGTTTATGTTCATGAGCCAACGAGGGCGTTGAGCTCTAAAGGGGGGAGATTGTAACGACCCGTTAAATTTGATAATATTAAATGGATTAACTTAATATAATTTTTAATCTAATTTATAATAAATGTAGGAGTTGGATATAGTAACTGAGATTAAAGATTTAACAATTGAAATGTTATATGGCAATAGGTAGAATAACGAAGATTTGTGTTGTGGTTATAAGTCATAATTAGTTGATTAAAATGGTATTAATGAAATAATAAATGAATTGAATTGCAATATATAAACATCAGAAAAATTTAATTGGTGGATTAAATTTGTTAAAGTTCTTAAGTTTTGTAATTTAGTTTAGTAGAACTTTAAATTATAAACGAAGATTGAAATAAACGATAAATTTAATTATGTAAATGGTGACTCAAGACCTAGGTTATAGGAATTGGAACATAATCCAATTTGAATTAAGTAGAAGAAGGACTTGGTTAATATGTAAGTTATTGTTCAAGGTATTGAATAAAAACTTGGAATCCAATCATAATTTAATGATTGTAACGTTAGTATTAGAGAATAAATATATTTCAATGCAGTACCCGAATGAACGGAATAAAATGAATATATATTGAATAGAAATGAAATGTAAATTGGCACATTTGGTTGAAAGTTAATTTTAAGAAACATATAAATGTTGAATTCGTGAATATTAATATAAATATTAACTTGAATGGGATTCATTAATACAAAGATGTAATAAGTGTAGATAGTAAAAATTAAATGGCTGTAGTGGATAAAAAAATCTAGTAGTAACATAAAATTTATTTATATGGAAAAAGAGTATAGATTTGAACAAATTTATGAAAATTTGATAAGAACAGTGGTTGTAATCAGTTTGGTTATTTAATATTTGGAAGATAGAGATTTGTAAATCCGTTAATGAATTTATAATGGGAAGGAATGGTAAGAAAGTAAAAATTATAAGCATTTGATTCAATTAAGGGAATTAAATTATAATAAATGGTTATTTAATAAATTCAACGTTCTGTGAGAAATCATAATAGTTGTGTAAAATGTGTACAAACTTCGATTTGGAAATTTATTGGATTTATAACGGTTTTGGTATTACATTTATGAGTTTAAAAGTTATTCCATTTTGTAAAGTAATAAAAGCTTATTTAGGTGACTAGAATTTAGCGTAACGACTATTGTGTGTTACCTATTCTTGTTGCTTGTTAATTTAAATTTTGGGAATCAAATTCAATTTATCCGCCAATTTACCGCAGTTAAAGTGAAATAAATTGGTGAATGAGTAATGTTAAATACAAATAAGATGTAACCAAGAAAATCCCATTTATAATAATTTATGTAGAATAAAGTAAAGAAACCAGGAAATGAAAATGTGAAAATGTGGATGCAATGAGATCTTAAGTAATAATAACTTTGTTAGGTAAGTGATAACAGATTTTTTTTTGTATAACCAAATAAAGATCCAAATTTATTTGGAAATTTATTGCAATCAATTGAATTTATTATTATTTGGAAGAAATTGGAGTCATTTGTAATAAGTATGAACCTAATGTTAATTTTCTTATAGGATTGACAATCGATATGGAATGAAAAGAAGAAAATTTGGGTCAGAAAAATTTGTAATTTATGCATAATAAAATGGATTCTAACGTTAAATACTACGTTATTAAGATTTAAATTAGACTTAAAGAATAATGATGTGAATCAGGAACTAATGTTTATGGCATCTTTATTTTAGGTGAAAGTTGAGAATATAAAGATTAAAAATCTAAAGTATGGGTTTTGAGAATATAATTTTATAATTCTTAAATATAGGAAAGTGCAGAAATTTACACTGCAAATTGATATACTTATAATTTTAGTTCACATCCAAGCTTGTTAAATCATTTGAAATTGATTAAATTATATAAGTAATAAAATTTGGACAATTTTAGAATATAATATAAAATTTGGATTTTGTAATTTATTTTAATTTAATTAATGAATATTAAAAATAGCCATTTTGGCCACGGACTCGGATTTCGACGAAACCAGTTTCATCGGATCCGTATCGGTGAATTATTATAGGGTTTCAAGTTTCGTATCGATCGGACTTGTCGTTTGATCGTACGGACGCGAAACGCCTTGAAATCAATTTTATTAAAATCAATTTGAAATCAATTTGGAAATTTTTTTTTCAGCATAACTTCTTCATACGATCAAATTTGGACGTGATACTTTTTCCATCGCGTTCAGAATATTTTAAATTACCTATTTGGATATTTAGATTTACGAAATTTCGTTCCGGAGACATAGCGGGCTTTTTGGGCCATAGTTTGTTCCGCACGTTCATTCTACGGTCTATCTACTCTATCTCTAACCCCTCTATATAAACCGAACTACAAGCCCTAGCCTCCGCCTAATTTCATTTATCTGCGCGTATTTTCTTCAAGCTTCTCTTCTTCTTCACCCTAGATCCAGTCAGTCCAAAAACAAAATGAAAATTCAAAATCTCCAGAAAAATTCCACAAAAATATATGTCGATCTTCTCGAAACATGTAATCCCATGGTGAAATTCGTTTTTCAGTTGGAGTTACCGTTTACCCAGAAAAAAATTCAAAACAGTCCCAACCGTTCATCATCGCCGTAACAAAAGTTGTCGGATCGGGAAAACATTTCTGGGTATTGGAGAGGGGACTGAGGGGAGTCGATCCATGTAGTTTGTTTCGAGAATCAACGGTTGGATATGAAGCAAAATTCGATTTGGGTTTCGGCCATGGGTGCAAACGGGGGGGGGGGGGGGGGGGCGGCGCTACAGGAGGGGGACGCGGCGACCTGGGTTGGTGCGGCTACCAAGGGGGAGTGCCAGGGGTTGGTCGGCGGTCATATAGGGGCCGGTGGTGGAAGTATTCGATGGTCAAACAGGCGGTCAACGATTGATATATGGGTTCGGTCCTGATGTTTGCGCGTTGGGGGGGAAGAGGATGGAGTGCTGTAGCACGTGCGTGAGGGAGTGACGTGGCTTAATGTAAGATGTTAATATGTGTCATTTTGTTTAGTTTTAATTTTGAATTCAATCACCATTTTTCGCCATAACTTTCTCATACGACCTCGGATTCAAACGAATTTTTTTTTGTTAGGATCGTAATTTAATTCCGGACTTGATGACGCTGGTTTGGACGAATTCCGAGACGGGCGAATTTTTGGGTTTAAATCGAATTTAAATTCGATTTAAATTCAAAAGGTGAGTGTTTTAACCCACTCACAACTACTAGAAGCTTTTATGTTTGTTAAATTAATTTTAGAAATGAATAGAAATTTATTTATGAGTATTTGGCATGCTTATTTCATTCATATCTGCTGAATTGCATTTATTGAATTTAACTGTTAATTTAATTTATTTATTGCGTATTAATTGATAGTTGAAATTTATTTGTTTGCCTATAAACTGCCAGTTAACAGTTATATAGATTATTACTAAATATAAACCGTTAGATTAATAGTTGTTAAATTTAATCTGAATAAAATTGCCAGTTATTACCTGTTATATATTATCAAATATAAATTGTTATTGATTGATATTGCTTGATGATTGTGATTGGATGATGGGTGATGTTGATGGATGTTTTATTGTATATCATTAAATTGCAAATTATCATGCATATTTCCTTTCATTCGGGATTGTGGTTTGAAATGATATACAACCGCAAAATTTTATATCTTTTAAATTGCGGATTGAAATGATAAATATCCGTATCACTTGACCATAGGAGAGAAAATTATATACAGGCACCGCGGTCTATATATAACTATTTTAATGTGATTTCTATGGTTTGGATGGAATACGGTTTATAATAATCTTAAATTTTATATTGTATAAATATTATTCTTCCATATATATACATATGAAGTTGAAAATTTTGAAATTAAAAGGTGTATAAAAATCTTTATTAAAAATGGAAGAAAATTAAGAAAATGGAGTTTAATAATTTATATCATATGTTTAAATGTTAAGTTTGGAAATTTTAAGATATGATATTTATAATTGGATTTTTCCCAAAATAAATTGAAATGAATATTCTAGTATAATTTGAATTGGGAAAATATATATATTTTATTACTAGAAACTGAAGTCTTATTATTTATGGATTTTATGTGAATATTCAAGACTAATTAATAGAACAATTGATCTGTTGAAAGAATAAAATCCAATTTTAGTTTGAAATATTGTTACTCAAAATGGATATACGTATATATATATAAATTGAAGTGGTTTTGGAACTTGAGAGAGATAATACAAATTTTGGTTTAGACTTTAATAAAGAAATGTATTTGTAAAGCCATGAGAACTATTTTCTTTACAAAGTAACATTTAAGTTAAACCTTTTAATTCATACACTGTTGAATATCCAAACCATTCAAGTTTTAAAAGTTATGGTTTTTAAATTATGAATTTCGAAATATTATGCTTTGAAAGGATATTTGGCTTTCAGACGTTATAAATTTTAAAGCATTTGGATTTTTGAAAAGGTTTATGTTTGGGATAAAGGATATCATATTTTTTTGGGTTTTAAAATGATATCGTATTCATAATTTTAAAATGGAAATGTTTATTCTGGTTTTAAAGTATGAGCTGTTTTTAAATGACCGCGATGTTATAATAACGATGGGTTGGCAAAGAGACCGGGATCGGATATGGACATACTCTCTGTCGATACCGAAAACCACTTTGACTAACCGTGTACGTGGTGGAGATTCCAGAATGAAGTAGGTTGGTGGCGGCGTTTCCTGTAAGGTAAATACGTGGACCCGACTCCCGTGAGTTGGCATAAGGTGGCTAAAACAGGAGCGATTCTCAGGCCAATGAGGTCATTCCTCTAATCGGACCCTCCTCTTCGATATTATACTTTGATTTTGGATTGATTCAGTGGCCACTTCTATATTTTGATTTTGGGGAGTTAGTCCGAGGTGGGCGGTAACTGCGGCTACGCGTTTCCACCAGCCTGGATAGCAATTGGTATATCTACCCTGGCATTGCCTAGTTGTGCCGTGTCACCTACCATACCGAGCCTTTACTACGAGTTTCTATTTGTGTCGTACCTATCGAGTATCCTCTGGTAGCCTCCCGATCAGGAGGTATTACGGTACTGTATAGACTATTGGCATTTTACGTGTTAAGGTGGAAAATGTAAAGCCTTAACGCTATTTAAAAGTAAGTTTATTTTACAATTAGACACTATTATAATAGTGCAATATACTACATAGTAAATAGTTTAACGGATCCTTAGGAGATGTAAATCCCGAGCATCTCTTGAGTTACTGTACTCATATTTATTTCTATTAATTTAACTCACATAAGATCTTTTAGTTCCGACTCGAGTGTTTTTGTCTTTTCAAAATTCGCTCGGGTCAGTCCGAGCGTTTCAGGATAGAAGACTTTAGCTTTGAAGGACGAAGACGAAGGAGTCGTATTATTATTATCTAGTATTGCACCACACTCATACTGTTTCGCTGCATTGGTTGTATTGGTATGTGTAACTCTGATATTTATTGTATAAAGCAAATCAAGTGTTTGTAAACGGTTTGAACTGTATATTTATTATTATATTTTATCCTTCCGCTGTGAGATTCTGTTTTGTTTTTATTTCTTCTCTGTTTTTTTCTTATTTACCCCATAACAATCCGCCCTTGCGTATGCTTTGAATTGGCACGTGTGTCGGTTTAAAGTGTGCAAAAAAAGGCGGGATGTTACAGAGATTGTAGCACCCTTCAAAATGGGAATAATAGTCCAACATTGTAGAAAAAAACACTACGAAGTGGGTGCTTATATGTTAAAGCGTTCACCTCATAACAACATCGAGGCCTTTTGAGGAACAAAACCCTACACCTTGGCTTGGCCCATGAGGCGGAGGTGACTAAGTTGGGGACAATACCTGCGTTAAGTGAGGTGCATACCCAGCCGGAATTGTGGTATGTACGTGTTATAGCCACGACGCTTGGGTGGTGCTATGTTCATGAGCCAACGAGGGCGTTGGGCTTTAAAGGAGAGGAGATTGTATCACCACTTCAAAATGGAAATAATAGTCCTACATCGAGGAAACAAACTATGTAGTGGGTGCTTATATACCAAAACTGTAACGTTTGCGATTTTTCGTTGCCGAAAAACCGAATAGTTATGGGTTTAAGAAAAAGAAAAGAAGAAAAGAGAAGGAGAGAAAAGGAAAGAACATAATAGATAAGGTAGAAGATAGAGGGAAAAGAAGATAGGAAATTTTAACATAGAAGAAATAGAAGAAAAAG
Organism: Allium cepa; assembly: GCA_030765085.1. NCBI lineage: Eukaryota > Viridiplantae > Streptophyta > Magnoliopsida > Asparagales > Amaryllidaceae > Allium > Allium cepa. Next base: position 126,172,407 of record CM060939.1, read on the forward strand.
AGAATAGAGGAAAAAGAAAAAAAAACAGAAGAAAATAGGACGGAACAGAAACAACAGAACACAACACAACAACATCAGAATCTCACAATTCGCAGCGGAACAACATATAATAAATAAATGAATAATCTTTAAACAAAGAACCATATCAGTTATTACATTACATCACATTTCATTACATCATATCATCAGAGTGTACAACGACATACAACAAACAGTGCAGCGGAAAAAGAAATACTATATAAGTAATATGCCATGCCATCCAGCTTGCCTCCAGCAACTCCAGAATATCCTGATAAACCTTACTCTTGACTGCCCGTGTGAAAATTGGTGGGCACCCAGAGTTTAGGAAGGAAAACAATAAACTCCGAGTCAGTCATGTGACTGGTGTGAGAACTCAAAAAAGTTTATTTATCTTTAAAATCAAAATAGAGAGATATTTTTAAATTCAATTCGCAATGCTTTTAAAAATGAGACTACCATAAGACCTCCTGCCACACACACAATGCAAACGCAGACTTGGAGAAGATTTCTCCTTATGATAGTCAAACATGCTTGATACGCATTTAAAAGAACATTTCATATTATTATTAGTGCGTAGTGTAGGAAAAATTCATTTCGAAAGTAGAATATAAATCTTAGCCAGCATAGGTTCCATTATATTATGCCTACTAATAGCTACCATATTAGATGGCAGGTTCTACAACTAAAACCGTACAAGTTTCGTATTGGGAATTGGATTTCCAACAAATGGTCAGGCCAAGGAACTTCCCATTGCCACATGAGAATGCCTCTGGAAAGACATCCCCGAGAACCAAACCGGAACTCTGCCAACACAAGGCCGGGTTACCCCTAACTGGGTAACTACTGACACGAGCACGCCATTCCCCGATCGTAAACGACCTTTCTCACGGGATCCCGAAAACCAACAACCACAAAGTAATAAATTCGTAGTAACCACATAGGTTAAATATCTGGGCTCCATACCATGATACCACCTCTATCCGGAAGGAAATGTACATACCCTAAAGGGTGCTACCCCTCATAACCTTGCCGCATCTTTCCTGTTTTGACCATTTCCGGGGTGTGAGGTTCGACGAAGTCACGTCCACAAAAACATACTTTATACAAAAGCCATGCTTTGGGTCAACAAATGATCAACACAATGATCACTAAGATAGACGATCAAATAAACGATCCTATCACAATAATCAACACAATGATCATTTCAGCATCACTCAGCATGTCACATTACCAAATTGGGAATATATCGCTGATAACTTCAACTATATAACCTCTGAGCTCGTACGTCTCAGAGAAGGGTGTTAAGCTAAAAGAATAAATTCTTCGCCACCAACAGAAATATATTTGAAAGAAATCGGCTTTATATCTCAACTTGTAATGTCAGACACACAATCCATACAAGTTTGTTCCGGGCTCGAACAAAACCGAAGGCACTTACAAAGAAGTCCTTGCAATCCGGATATTCACAATCCTGATCGGATTTCCCATCACTTAGGGAGTCTCTATACCGTTGCAACTCAGTGCAGAGACAATCGACAGGTCATCCTATCGCTCTCGCAAATACCGGGTCTTCAACACCGATCTTCAATGCAATTCACAACGACGTATCACATATTCGGAATGGGTTATACGACCCCATGGTCCTTTCCCGGTTAACCCGAATAGTGAGCGCTTATTTAAAAATAAGTGTAGCATTCACATTCAAACAAATCACATCAATTACCCATTCAAAGGGAAATATTGATAGTCGGTTATTGAACTATCACTGGATATGCACACATCACCAGTTTCCAAATAATTTTCCAAATTATTTATTTTCCAAAATATCTTCACTAGATATTAAATTTCAATACTTCAAAAATAAATCAATATTTATTTTTTTTAAACCAATCTCACTTTCTTTTATAAATTCTTTAGCAAATTTATAATCCAAAATATCTATGAATATTCGATTTCAATTATTCATTTCAATATTCCTTTTCAATTTATCTTCAAAAAGATGAATTCTCAAAATATTCACTTTATATTGGAAAACATTTCCATACTTATTTATTCATAAGTAATTCACAAATTCTATTTATTTTCAACACTTGGAAAATATTCAATATACTTAAATCGAAATTTAGTATATATTTCATTCTTTAAGGAAATCATTCTCTTAAACATATTTATTTGGGCCAAAAACGAATGTTGCGTAAAACATCGTTACGACAACCCAAATTCACTAGTATAGGGATTCGAAATTAAAATAGATATATAAATCCCAATACTATACAAAACATTTCCTTTCGGAAATCATTTACTATAACAACAGTGTTATAGTCCACTATTTCCTTTTATTTCTCGAAAACGTCTATTTCAACAATTAATGTTGAAATCTATGGTTTCGAATCTCAACACATTTTAAAACATCGTTAGATCGTTTTAATTCAATTTAAACATCTCATTCAAAACATTTCCTTTAGCATATTATTCACTATTCAAAAACGTGAATATACTTCATTAACAATTTCATCCTTTTATTCATTTTATTTAAAAGAATTATTCACTATTCAAAGACGTGAATATACTACGTTAACCATTTCATTCTTTTATACATTTTATTTCAAGGGATTATTCACAGTCAAAATCGTGAATATAACTCCATTAATAGGTTACAACAATTTACTTATCAAAATAAGTCATTTGCGAATTTATAAACAACGTTTATAAATTCCATTTCTATTTATTTATAAAAACTTCCTTTTTTATAAATTCCTTTATTAACCTATTCCCGTTTATAACTCAATTATAAACTAAAAGTTCATATTATAAGTTAAATACTTATAAAACGATTATTTTACAAAATCGTTCTTTTTAACTTCCCAAATTATAAATCTTATAACTTATAAGATTCATTCATTTATCCAAAAATCATTATTTTAATAACTTAATAAATTTTATAAACCTACTGCTTATAAAATTCCATTTATAACTTCACCGTATAAAATTCTATAAATTCCATTCAATTATGAAATTCATTTTCACTTCATTCAAACACTTATAAAAACTCATTTTATAATGTCCCTATTTCAACTTATAAATATCCATTTATAAATCTCTTAATATAAATCAATTTATATTATTCTTTTTAAACGTCTTTAAATTCCTTTAAAAACTTCTTCCTTTTGATTCATAAAATAATTAAATTTTATAAATCCTATATTTCAACTTTTCATAATAAATTCAAAAATTCCGATTTAACTATTTTATAAAATCATTAGCATCATATTCTCAAAAATCAGTTTTTAACTATATTTCTCAAAAATCATAATTTTTATAACTTTAAAAATTATAACGTTTATTTATTTAAAATGAATCAATTCCAAAAATATAGTATATTTTCAAAAATCACTTTAAAATCATTTTAAAATTCCAAATTTGGTCCAATGATGCTACACACCAAATAGTCAATCACGACAACAACGATATCATATATCAATATGAAAATCCATCAAATATCAAAATATCTGAAATCAAATAAAAACTGTTGAGGAATCCAGTTGGATCCCTCCAACCTGTTTCCTGCATCCAAAAACATTAGCACAATACCAATTTCGCTCCAGTACGAAATTATCGCGGTATATGTTCTTATTAAATATTATCCGCTTAATAACGGCGCAATAGGGTCTCATCCGCTAAACAAAAAATGCGGGAAATCAATAACTGCAATATATACATATGCCAATATATATATATTGCTACTATATATAATACCAATTTCACTGTTTATGAAATATTCGCGGTATATGTTTTTAATAAATAACATCCGCTTACTAACGGCGTATAATGTCTATTTTAACAATCAATAGATATTAATCAACATTCAAACATGCATTCAAATATTTTAAATCTAACTATTTAAAATAAAATCGAAACTGATTCGATTGAGTGAGAAATTCTCACCTTGATTTTATTTTCCGTTTAAGCTTTTATTTCGAATAAAATTAAACGGACGTTTAATTTTACCCAAAATTCTCACTAACTCCAAACGACTCCAATCTAATTTCATCGCGTAGTGCTCGTCCATACGATTCCAACGCAACTGAGTTTGCATTTTTTCGACCTCGTATGAAAAAGTTATGCAGTTTTAAAGATTACACGATTTAATTTATATAATTTAAAAGTAAATTTTAAATATTTAAACCTACACTAAAATCTGGCCGTTGGATCCCCTTCTCTTCATCGTGACCGCGCATTTCATCTTCCCCCACTCCATCTACAGGCCGAGCACGAACCCACCTCACGCGACCAAAATTTGAAGGCCGCGACCACCACAACGACCTCCAACCTGATCAAACACCATCACGTGAAGCGCCTCCACGAACTCCACCACCTACATGAACGGCGGCGAACTCGGTCGTCCCTAGGTTGCGAAAACTCCACTTGAACGCGCGCCCTTCCACGCTTGATTTCGGCGAATCCAATCCACTTCAACGCAAATCCACTGTTGGATGTGAAGATCTCATGACGATCTACGTTTTTCTAGTTGAAGTCGAAGTCTATCGGAGAGTGGATGGAGAGATAATCGAGGGGAAACGAGAACGTTTCCTGGCCGTGGGTTATGTGGGTGGCGGCTAGGGTTTATTAGGGTTTAATTTTTTTTTTTTTAATTTATGAGGATGGTGGTGTCTATTTATAAAGAAAATCGAAACACTATTCATCCCGGAAATTCCGAACTCCGATTTACGCGCCGTAACCAGCGTTTCTAGGGTTTACCCCGCGTTCCGGACACAATGAAACAGGTTTCGGAAGCTAATTCGGAAGTATGTGCGAGTTATGGCTAAAAACGCTCAATTTGAATTAAACCGATTTAAGTCGATTTCTAGGCGTTTTAATTTGTACCGGACAAACGGTAAATCCAATTGACTTGAAATTTGAAATCTTACAATAATATCATATTACGGATCCGATGAAACTGGTTTCGTCGAAATCCGAGACTTTTTGAAAAATGGCTATTTTAACTCGCCAAATTTAAATTAAAAATAATTCGATGCGTTTCGAGCTGCCACGATCAAACGATAGCTCCGATTGACACGAAATTTGAAATCCGGTAATAACTAACTATTACGGATCCAATGGAACTGGTTTCGTTCAATTCTGAGACTGTTCAAAAATTGGCTATTTTTACTAGTCGATTTAATTATTAAAATATTCAATTTTCACAAATTAACTTTTAAATCGATTTTAAAAGTTCTAAAATATCGTTCTAACTCCCATATGATAAAATAAAATTTTACAAATCATTTTCAATCATATTTAACTATATTTTCAATTATTTCCATAATTTAACGTATTAAATTATCGATTTAATTATCCAATTAAATTCAATAATTCAAATAAAAATTTATTCGACTTATAAATTCACTTATTAATATTTAAAATTAATTAAATATTCATATTTTAATTTTTAAAAATTCTGGGTCGTTACAATCTTCCCCACTTAAAAGAATTTCGTCCCGAAATTACAAGTAAGAAAAGTTACAAAATTTATTAATTTTCCCTAATTCATAGTTAAACTTCTTACAATACTTACTAAGTTTTCAAATCATACTTAGTTATCTTTTCAAAAACAACTACTATTGTTTAACTTTCAACTCCCAAAATCAAAGTTAAAGTTTTCAAAATTTTCCAATTTTCTCAAATTTTTCTAACGCCTTAAATTTTCGGAAAAATTCGCCATAGTCTCCTTTGCGTGGCTCGATCCGAAAAAAAATGACAGTATATATATCAAAAATATACATCTCATCAAGTAATGAGGCATCCCGAAGGGAAAAAAGTGTAAAAGTACGGTATGTAATCCGAGATATGTACCTTATATTTTATTAGCAAGCATATACGGCTAATATAGCGCAAAAGCGAGCTCCAAATGCGAAGCAAACGCGATCCGCACCTACTAATTACTCAACAAACAACATGAGAATCATGCATATAGATAATAATCTCAATATACAACATATAGTAACATATCAACTATATATGTCACATAGCAAATGCAACTAAACAACAAATGCAAACATATTCAACCATCAACCAACTAACATCCATATTCTCATTAATATACAATGAATTGGTTCTCAATTTAATCACATTTGATTCATTAACAATGGATGTTTACTAACATTCAATTTCAATTAGTTTATATTTACTAATTCATATTCAAGTTGGTTCACTTCCAAATCAAATTCAATTCTATTCAAGTTTCACTTAACTTCCAATTTGAATTCAATTACATAGCTTTAAATTTCATTAATACTTAATGAATTATATACGATCAATTAACAATCATATATCAACCAATGTATATTAATTAAAACCAAATTCCTTTGCTTCACTTACATTCAATTATTCAACTTCCAATAACATTAGATTTTAATGAATTAACACTTATATTCATTATTTCATATCAATTATTCACATTCAATTGATTTATATTCAATCCATTCATTCAATTCAATTACAAAATCGAATTTCATTTACATAACTTTAGTTCACATTCATTTTTATTTACAACTCATATTCATAAATATATTCATATAGTTTCACTTCTTATATATATAAGTTTATTTCACAATTGTAAATCACTTTAATTATAATTCAATTCTTATAATTCTTTTCACTTATACAATTATTCTTTTATTTAGATTATTCAAATAACTAAACAATCAACTTATATACACTTTAATAATTCTGAAAAATTATTTCTTTATATATATAAAATATACTCAAGGTAAAATTATTTCATTTACCCAATTTAAAATCAATACTGTGTCGAATTGTTCTATTCAAGTGTTTAGAAACCCCTTCGATTCAGTTTCGAAGCTGCGCCGACGAAGGTTCATATGCCACTCCACAAACCAATCATCACAATATAAAACAATTTTATATTCACTAACAAATACGCTCTCATAGCTATTATTACACTCAAATTCATTCTAGAGTACTGCTGACTCTATCTCTAATGAATAATACCCAACAGAACCATGGTTGTCGCTTAACCATAAGCTCTGATACCAAATGTAACGTTTGCGATTTTTCGTTGCCGAAAAACCGAATAGTTATGGGTTTAAGAAAAAGAAAAGAAGAAAAGAGAAGGAGAGAAAAGGAAAGAACATAATAGATAAGGTAGAAGATAGAGGGAAAAGAAGATAGGAAATTTTAACATAGAAGAAATAGAAGAAAAAGAGAATAGAGGAAAAAGAAAAAAAAACAGAAGAAAATAGGACGGAACAGAAACAACAGAACACAACACAACAACATCAGAATCTCACAATTCGCAGCGGAACAACATATAATAAATAAATGAATAATCTTTAAACAAAGAACCATATCAGTTATTACATTACATCACATTTCATTACATCATATCATCAGAGTGTACAACGACATACAACAAACAGTGCAGCGGAAAAAGAAATACTATATAAGTAATATGCCATGCCATCCAGCTTGCCTCCAGCAACTCCAGAATATCCAGAATATCCTGATAAACCTTACTCTTGACTGCCCGTGTGAAAATTGGTGGGCACCCAGAGTTTAGGAAGGAAAACAATAAACTCCGAGTCAGTCATGTGACTGGTGTGAGAACTCAAAAAAGTTTATTTATCTTTAAAATCAAAATAGAGAGATATTTTTAAATTCAATTCGCAATGCTTTTAAAAATGAGACTACCATAAGACCTCCTGCCACACACACAATGCAAACGCAGACTTGGAGAAGATTTCTCCTTATGATAGTCAAACATGCTTGATACGCATTTAAAAGAACATTTCATATTATTATTAGTGCATAGTGTAGGAAAAATTCATTTCGAAAGTAGAATATAAATCTTAGCCAGCATAGGTTCCATTATATTATGCCTACTAATAGCTACCATATTAGATGGCAGGTTCTACAACTAAAACCGTACAAGTTTCGTATTGGGAATTGGATTTCCAACAAATGGTCAGGCCAAGGAACTTCCCATTGCCACATGAGAATGCCTCTGGAAAGACATCCCCGAGAACCAAACCGGAACTCTGCCAACACAAGGCCGGGTTACCCCTAACTGGGTAACTACTGACACGAGCACGCCATTCCCCGATCGTAAACGACCTTTCTCACGGGATCCCGAAAACCAACAACCACAAAGTAATAAATTCGTAGTAACCACATAGGTTAAATATCTGGGCTCCATACCATGATACCACCTCTATCCGGAAGGAAATGTACATACCCTAAAGGGTGCTACCCCTCATAACCTTGCCGCATCTTTCCTGTTTTGACCATTTCCGAGGTGTGAGGTTCGACGAAGTCACGTCCACAAAAACATACTTTATACAAAAGCCATGCTTTGGGTCAACAAATGATCAACACAATGATCACTAAGATAGACGATCAAATAAACGATCCTATCACAATAATCAACACAATGATCATTTCAGCATCACTCAGCATGTCACATTACCAAATTGGGAATATATCGCTGATAACTTCAACTATATAACCTCTGAGCTCGTACGTCTCAGAGAAGGGTGTTAAGCTAAAAGAATAAATTCTTCGCCACCAACAGAAATATATTTGAAAGAAATCGGCTTTATATCTCAACTTGTAATGTCAGACACACAATCCATACAAGTTTGTTCCGGGCTCGAACAAAACCGAAGGCACTTACAAAGAAGTCCTTGCAATCCGGATATTCACAATCCTGATCGGATTTCCCATCACTTAGGGAGTCTCTATACCGTTGCAACTCAGTGCAGAGACAATCGACAGGTCATCCTATCGCTCTCGCAAATACCGGGTCTTCAACACCGATCTTCAATGCAATTCACAACGACGTATCACATATTCGGAATGGGTTATACGACCCCATGGTCCTTTCCCGGTTAACCCGAATAGTGAGCGCTTATTTAAAAATAAGTGTAGCATTCACATTCAAACAAATCACATCAATTACCCATTCAAAGGGGAATATTGATAGTCGGTTATTGAACTATCACTGGATATGCACACATCACCAGTTTCCAAATAATTTTCCAAATTATTTATTTTCCAAAATATCTTCACTTGATATTAAATTTCAATACTTCAAAAATAAATCAATATTTATTTTTTTTAAACCAATCTCACTTTCTTTTATAATTTCTTTAGCGAATTTATAATCCAAAATATCTATGAATATTCGATTTCAATTATTCATTTCAATATTCCTTTTCAATTTATCTTCAAAAAGATGAATTCTCAAAATATTCACTTTATATTGGAAAACATTTCCATACTTATTTATTCATAAGTAATTCACAAATTCTATTTATTTTCAACACTTGGAAAATATTCAATATACTTAAATCGAAATTTAGTATATATTTCATTCTTTAAGGAAATCATTCTCTTAAACATATTTATTTGGGCCAAAAACGAATGTTGCGTAAAACATCGTTACGACAACCCAAATTCACTAGTATAGGGATTCGAAATTAAAATAGATATATAAATCCCAATACTATACAAAACATTTCCTTTCGGAAATCATTTACTATAACAACAGTGTTATAGTCCACTATTTCCTTTTATTTCTCGAAAACGTCTATTTCAACAATTAATGTTGAAATCTATGGTTTCGAATCTCAACACATTTTAAAACATCGTTAGATCGTTTTAATTCAATTTAAACATCTCATTCAAAACATTTCCTTTAGCATATTATTCACTATTCAAAAACGTGAATATACTTCATTAACAATTTCATCCTTTTATTCATTTTATTTAAAAGAATTATTCACTATTCAAAGACGTGAATATACTACGTTAACCATTTCATTCTTTTATACATTTTATTTCAAGGGATTATTCACAGTCAAAATCGTGAATATAACTCCATTAATAGGTTACAACAATTTACTTATCAAAATAAGTCATTTGCGAATTTATAAACAACGTTTATAAATTCCATTTCTATTTATTTATAAAAACTTCCTTTTTTATAAATTCCTTTATTAACCTATTCCCGTTTATAACTCAATTATAAACTAAAAGTTCATATTATAAGTTAAATACTTATAAAACGATTATTTTACAAAATCGTTCTTTTTAACTTCCCAAATTATAAATCTTATAACTTATAAGATTCATTCATTTATCCAAAAATCATTATTTTAATAACTTAATAAATTTTATAAACCTACTGCTTATAAAATTCCATTTATAACTTCACCGTATAAAATTCTATAAATTCCATTCAATTATGAAATTCATTTTCACTTCATTCAAACACTTATAAAAACTCATTTTATAATGTCCCTATTTCAATTTATAAATATCCATTTATAAATCTCTCAATATAAATCAATTTATATTATTCTTTTTAAACGTCTTTAAATTCCTTTAAAAACTTCTTCCTTTTGATTCATAAAATAATTAAATTTTATAAATCCTATATTTCAACTTTTCATAATAAATTCAAAAATTCCGATTTAACTATTTTATAAAATCATTAGCATCATATTCTCAAAAATCAGTTTTTAACTATATTTCTCAAAAATCATAATTTTTATAACTTTAAAAATTATAACGTTTATTTATTTAAAATGAATCAATTCCAAAAATATAGTATATTTTCAAAAATCACTTTAAAATCATTTTAAAATTCCAAATTTGGTCCAATGATGCTACACACCAAATAGTCAATCACGACAACAACGATATCATATATTAATATGAAAATCCATCAAATATCAAAATATCTGAAATCAAATAAAAACTGTTGAGGAATCCAGTTGGATCCCTCCAACCTGTTTCCTGCATCCAAAAACATTAGCACAATACCAATTTCGCTCCAGTACGAAATTATCGCGGTATATGTTCTTATTAAATATTATCCGCTTAATAACGGCGCAATAGGGTCTCATTCGCTAAACAAAAAATGCGAAAAATCAATAACTGCAATATATACATATGCCAATATATATATATTGCTACTATATATAATACCAATTTCACTGTTTATGAAATATTCGCGGTATATGTTTTTAATAAATAACATCCGCTTACTAACGGCGTATAATGTCTATTTTAACAATCAATAGATATTAATCAACATTCAAACATGCATTCAAATATTTTAAATCTAACTATTTAAAATAAAATCGAAACTGATTCGATTGAGTGAGAAATTCTCACCTTGATTTTATTTTCCGTTTAAGCTTTTATTTCGAATAAAATTAAACGGACGTTTAATTTTACCCAAAATTTTCACTAACTCCAAACGACTCCAATCCAATTTCATCGCGTAGTGCTCGTCCATACGATTCCAACGCAACTGAGTTTGCATTTTTTCGACCTCGTATGAAAAAGTTATGCAGTTTTAAAGATTACACGATTTAATTTATATAATTTACAACTAAATTTTAAATATTTAAACCTACACTAAAATCTGGCCGTTGGATCCCCTTCTCTTCATCGTGACCGCGCATTTCATCTTCCCCCACTCCATCTACAGGCCGAGCACGAACCCACCTCACGCGACCAAAATTTGAAGGCCGCGACCACCACAACGACCTCCAACCTGATCAAACACCATCACGTGAAGCGCCTCCACGAACTCCACCACCTACATGAACGGCGGCGAGCTCGGTCGTCCCTAGGTTGCGAAAACTCCACTTGAACGCGCGCCCTTCCACGCTTGATTTCGGCGAATCCAATCCACTTCAACGCAAATCCACCGTTGGATGTGAAGATCTCATGACGATCTACGTTTTTCTAGTTGAAGTCGAAGTCTATCGGAGAGTGGATGGAGAGATAATCGAGGGGAAACGAGAACGTTTCCTGGCCGTGGGTTATGTGGGTGGCGGCTAGGGTTTATTAGGGTTTAATTTTTTTTTTTTAATTTATGAGGATGGTGGTGTCTATTTATAAAGAAAATCGAAACACTATTCATCCCGGAAATTCCGAACTCCGATTTACACGCCGTAACCAGCGTTTCTAGGGTTTACCCCACGTTCCGGACACAATGGAACAGGTTTCGGAAGCTAATTCGGAAGTATGTGCGAGTTATGGCTAAAAACGCTCAATTTGAATTAAACCGATTTAAGTCGATTTCTAGGCGTTTTAATTTGTACCGGACAAACGGTAAATCCAATTGACTTGAAATTTGAAACCTTACAATAATATCATATTACGGATTCGATGAAACTGGTTTCGTCGAAATCCGAGACTTTTTGAAAAATGGCTATTTTAACTCGCCAAATTTAAATTAAAAATAATTCGATGCGTTTCGAGCTGCCACGATCAAACGATAGCTCCGATTGACACGAAATTTGAAATACGGTAATAACTAACTATTACGGATCCAATGGAACTGGTTTCGTTCAATTCTGAGACTGTTCAAAAATTGGCTATTTTTACTAGTCGATTTAATTATTAAAATATTCAATTTTCACAAATTAACTTTTAAATCGATTTTAAAAGTTCTAAAATATCGTTCTAACTCCCATATGATAAAATAAAATTTTACAAATCATTTTCAATCATATTTAACTATATTTTCAATTATTTCCATAATTTAACGTATTAAATTATCGATTTAATTATCCAATTAAATTCAATAATTCAAATAAAAATTTATTCGACTTATAAATTCACTTATTAATATTTAAAATTAATTAAATATTCATATTTTAATTTCTAAAAATTCTGAGTCGTTACAAAAACCTTCACCTCATAACAACGTCGAGGCCTTTTAAGGAACAAAACCCCACACCTTGGCTTGGCCCATGAGGCGTAGGTGACTAAGTCGGTGACAATATCTACGTTAAGTGAGGTGAGGGATGTTACAAATATGTTGGCTTACTCTTGACTCAACTTGTGCTCTATTAATGCAACTACAGATACTTAAGTACTGTTAATACACTCAAGAACATCCTTTTTCATAATTGGGAAGTTCATTCCCCCTTGCGTTCCATACAAGGAATGACACCGAGAGTAGATTTGTTTCCCCCAGTCTCAAAGTTACTAGATGGAGAACTCACTTTCGACCTTTTACTTTTCCTTGCCTTAAATTTTATTTGTGTGATAAGGTTAGACCATGTTGGATTATTGACAACATCACCTGAAATTGATGCTTTAAATTCAAAAGGGGCCTCTTCAGTCCGGGATCTTCAAGTTTGCCTTTAAGAGGTATATGTATCGTTTATAGCCTTATTTACTGGTTTTTGTTTTGCTTTGGATACATTCTTTCCACTGTTTTCTTAGTCTTATATAATATATATTTCCATGCATTTCAGAGTCTACGCCTATACCTGACACGGTGAGATCAAACCGAATATTCTTGCCTACGTTAATCTCAGTTTTCTATACATTGAACTACATTGAGCTTGCCTTGGCTATTAGTGTTACTTCTTTCTTTACCTTTTCATTTATTGATATTTGAGTTTGAAGCAGTAGAGCTATTGTTAGACTGCACATACGTAGACTGTGTTTTAATTGGGACCATGAACTATTCGTATTCTATGATATACCTCGTTATCTCGTTATATAATGATATAATTAATATTAATTTATATATTAAATGGAAAATTCTTAAATGATACGTTATGTGATAATAATTACAAGGAGTTGTAATCATCGTAATATTACCATAATACAAAATAACATATTATTTTAAAATTTTCTGGTCAATTAAAGAAATTTTCTAAAAAGAAATTTACTAGGTTTTCATAGTAGTTGAAACCTCCGAGGGTTTCCACGTTTCATCTCAATTTCTCTTTTTTTTTTTTGGCTATTATTCTCTTCTTTTCCATCTGATTTCATGTCATCATGCTTAAAGATTTAATATCGGAGTCGAGTAAAGTAGCGAGGGAGGCGATTTAGGCAGATAATTCTAAAGGCGATGGTTGGAAAAAAGTTGTTAATAGGAGGTAGAGTAAGCAGTCCATCCAAGAAAATCTACAGTGGGAAGGAGATTTATATTGAATTATAATCAGTCTAGGCTGATACGAGGAGGCAATAGATTTCTAGTTAGAAACATTTCAAGTGGTATCAAACAATGGCAGATCAAATTTACAACCGCAAGAGAAGTTGCAAAAGGTGTCTTATTATGATTCTGTCAGGGGTAGTTTAGTGGAGAGGAATGTTCGTTTATATCTTCAATATATGGAACCTAAAATTAAAAATGGAAGAAGGAAGAGAGTCTTCATGGCTGAAGCAATCAAGGAGGCCGAGGAGGGCTTGGAAAATTGTGTGACTTTGTGTGGGGATTGACTCTAGACTATGTTCTAAAGCTTTTGAGGCGTATGCAAGGAGGGTAAGACTAAAGAAGGATTCACGGTTCAATCTAGGGAGAATGGGTTTTTCATGGTGAGGTTTGAGTGTGAGAAAATTGTTTTAAAGTTTTAAAAGAGGGCCTATGGTTCTTCGACAAAAGGTTAGTCATCATGAAAAGGTTGACTCCAAACATGCGAACAGATCGGGATCTTCTCGCCACTATATGGATATGGATTCAATTACGCAGATTGAGTTTTAATCCATGGTGCCCTAAACTATCAGTGGGTCGATTAGTTTCATTGGTAATCTGATTAAGATGGACGAGACTACACTAAATAAGACCAAGATATCATTTGCCAAAATCTCGATAGAAGTTAATGTAGAGTTCAGTCTACCTAGTCCAGTAGAGGCAATTGGGGAAGATGGGAAGTGTTCACATAGGAAATCATATGCGAAAGCCTACCACCCCGATGCGAGGATTGTTGCTATTTTGGTCAGTCATTACACCAATGCCATATGTCGAAGAGTTGGATGCCCAAGGAAAGCATTGTTACATAGACGAAGGAGGATAGATCAAATGAGTTACATCAAAATCACGAGTCTAACAATGATATGAACATAGAAGTACAACATGCGATGTGTGAGAAAGGCAAGGAAAATATAGGAAAACTGGAAGCACGATAGGATGAGGGTGTAGAATAGAAAGATGCGGAAACCATTTAGGTGATTGACACGACAATAGAGCAACTTATTATGGTAAAGAAGGCAATTTTTGGACAAAGGGAAAAATGATGTGATATGGGAGAAAGAATATATGTCCAACGATAAGAAGAAAGAGAGTGAAGATCGGGCAGATAAATCTGCTCACGAGACGGGATTTTATGATGAAGATTAGGAAATGGATGTTGAGGGAAAGTCCTTAGAGAGGCATATGGAAGGGGCAAAGAAGTTGGCCACTGCAATGGACCAAGTCACTTCTACCTTAGTTTCGACTGGTAAAGAGAGTGCCATCGGTATTATGGACCAACCCACTTCTATCCTAGGACCATTTTTTAAAGAGGGAGCCATCGACCATGTACGTTGCAGAATAGTTCACCAACTGCTCCAGTGACAATATTGAGATGCCATACTTCATCACCAGACCATGTATAACTGGAAATGGTATTCTTGCATTCTAACTCTATGATAGATAATAATTCTCTTTTTATTCAAAACTGTACTATGAATTGTGAGAATAATAATGTGATTGTAATGCAGGTTTTCGAACCATCCCCCTAAGCAATAGGTTGTGCTTAATGAAGTAGTAAATAACAGTTTGCATGATCAAGATAGGGATAAGGTAGAGAGCAAACAATCAGAAATCCTTAAGAGCCCCTCTAGTAAGAAAAAGAACTATGATAACATCAAGAAAGAATAATTGGTTATGCGTAACCTAGTTTGGGAGGAATTGGAGAAAGGTAAGGCTGAAGTGAGTAGGGGTGCTAGTACCCACGGTAGAGTTTTCTGTAGTAAAAATAAATCCAAATAGAAATCTATAGTTTGTTGGAATGTTTGGGGTTTTCATAAGCCCAATAGATTGGTAGAGATTAGAAGGTTGATTTGTAAGTACTAATTTTTTTTGCCTAGGTATTCTTGAAAATAAATTGAGATATAATCAGATAGAAAGCCTGAAGAAGAAATTTGAGAATAATTGATGTTTTGTGAACAATGTTCATTGTTACTTCAAGTGTAGAATTTTAGTGTTGATTAACTCAGATATCTAGGCCAATAATATTGTTGGCATGATTGACCAACATGTTATTCTTGAATTACGCAATGTGAGAGGAGATACTTGTAATTGCACATTTATGTATGCGTATAAATTTGAACTTAGAGCGAGACTTTAGTTCAACTTGGAGGGGGATGAGTTCCACATTTACAAGCCACAAATGATTCTTGGGAACTTTAATTGTATTAGAGAACAGAGTGAGAGGAAGGGAGGTAATCCAGTTACGTTTAGCAAACTGCAGGAACTAGATAGGTGGGTGGCTATAGTCGAAGTCATGGAATTTAATGTTCATGGTTATGACTACACGTGGTCTGGCCCAGATAGAAAGACCAAGACTGATAGAGCTTTTACGAATTTTTAATGGTTGGAAAAGTTTGGAACACCTCGACTAGTTATTTATGATCAAGTGTTAGTGATCATATTCTAATTTTAATGTCATTGGTAGAATAGAAGCCAAATGTAACCAAATCATTCAAATATATAAACCATTGACACCTATTTGATGAGTATCATAATACGGTGGAGGAATGCTGGAATGTTCAAGTAGAAGATAAGCTATTATATTGCTTATTAAATAAACAAAAGGCTGTCGAATCAATTTTAAAGCAATGGAGCAAGAATAAAAACAATACAAAGAAAGAAGTAGAGAGGTGTTGCATCTAGTGCGTGGAGCTACAACACAAATTGGAAACATATAGTGAAGATAGTAGTCGAATTGAATTTCAGTTCATGAAGCCAAGACGCGATTTGAAAGAGCAATGACACAAGAATATTTAGATGGAATGACTGGCTGCGATTAGGGAACAAAGCAACTCCTTTTTAAGGCCAAAATGTTAAATAAAAGGTGTCCTAACAACTAGGGAAATAGTATCTCTGTTAATTGGCTATAATGAGGTTGATTCGCAGACAAAGCTGCAAGATTTAACTCTAGCATATTCAATCACAAGCAGCCTTACAGACTGTAGCATACAGTGTGTAAATATATTATTATAGAGTATGGCCAGGACATTTTGAATGATTGCAAAGATTTATCTAAAATCAAGTAAGTATTTTAGCATAAAAGAGAATACAGCTCCCGCACCGGATGGATTCAATTCTAAGTTTTATAAAATACACTGGGAGAGTATGGAGGATCTCTAACTCTAAACAATGAATGACATATTTCTAGAAGGTAAAATAGTGAGGGAAATCAATCGCCTTTTACATTTGATCCTTGGGAGTAAAGAAACGAAAGACATTCAAAAATTCCATTCTATTGCATGCTGTAAACATTAGTAAAACGCTAAAAAAATTTGTATAGTAGGTTAAGTCTATTCATGGAGTCTTTGGTTTTGAAGAATCGACGTGTATTTATTTGTAATAGAAGTATAGGAGATGGCATTCTATAGTCATATAAATTGTGAGAGGTTTGGTAGAAATGATAACAAAAAGATTTGCATTAAAATTGATCTTCGAAAAGCATACATGCGGTTAATATGCATTTTTTTACTTATGTTATAAGGAAGCTAAACTTTACCGAAAGATGTGTTAGAATCATGAACTCATCAGCACTCCAAGCTTCCCTATTATAAGCAAGGTTGCCCGTATGGTTTTTTGATAGTTCGAATGGGCCTAGACAGGGAGATCCATTATCCCCACTTTTGTTCACCACTTTATGGAGTTGTTTATGCTACCAATGGAAGAAAAGGCAAGGAATCATAATTTGAAACTAGTATGCACCAATGATAACAAACCCACGCATACCATCTATGCGGATGACATACTAGTTTTTGCCTATACTGACCATGAAAGCGCAATTGCTTTGAAAGAGGCGTTCCACATTATGTACGAGCGTATGGGGTTGCAATTGAATTGTGATAAACCTAGTATATTTTTTGGAGGAGTAACTGTTAGATTAAAAGTTTGTTGTGGGCACATATGTTAAAACGTATAATGCTATTATAATTGGGGTATAAATAAGTGGTATTTACAATTTGTTGAGGGGTCAAATTGTAAATATTACATAACTGATTTTAGTCCGTTATAAAACGATCTGGTCTCTAAGAAACAGTACGTACTTTTTTTTTCTCTTCTTCTCCGTCAGAGAGAAACGCAGACAGAAAGTAGAAACTGTATTCTTGGAAGATCAGATTCTTCATATAAATTGATTCAATGGATTCCGGTATGCTTCCGCTAATCTCCGTTTGTTTATAGTTTTGATTTCTCTTGAATTGATTAGGGCTAAATTAAATTCTCAACAATTGGTATCGGAGCAACCCTAAATTGATTCTTGAGAATTTGCAGTAGTATTCGATATCGGTTGCTTGAAAATGTTTGTTGCATTTTCTATTGCTATAGTTGCTGTTGAAATTTAATTCATCTGCGTGAAACATTGGGTAGCCTGCGAATTGAAGTCTATTCAATATCTTTCTGATTAAACATTTCAACATGTTATATAAGTCATTTCTGACATTGGGTAGCCTGCAAAATGTAGCCTGCAAACTGAAGTCTATTCTTGCACTAGCATTTAAACAAATTTTGATGTTTATTGAATATCTTTATATCAAAATGTTACTGCTGTCTATGTTAATGTTGAATTCATATTTTCTATTTTCATTTATATTCGTACTGCTGTCTATGTTAATGCAGTAAGAAATATTTTTGCTTACAGTTTAATGACAGTATACACAACAGTTAAAGCATGATAGCAATCAGAAGCATGCTTGTTTCTGACAGAGTCGTTGCCTCACGTATATAAAAAAAAAGCATGCTACTGTTTAATGTCAGTTTCACAAATTTTGAACATGCTTTGAAAGTTAAAGCATAATGACAAACAAAAGCATGCTAATGTTTGTTGTCAGTTTCACAATTTTTGAACATGCTTTGAAAGTTACAGCATGATGGCAAACAAAAACATACTTCTGTTTGACGTCAGCTTCAAATAATGCTATTTTTTTTCTTTTTTCCTTTCCCTTTTCAAAAGGAAAGAGAGGAGTTACCTCACATACAAACTGAAGCATGCTTGTTTCGATCACAGATTATTTATATGATTTTTTGGGTTGGAACTGACTTTATTGTGGATCACATCAGACATTTTACTTTTATAAGTAATGACTAATAGATTTTCCAATCTACTTTAAGGTATTATTTATTTAGATTATCAATATGCAATGACAAGTAGACTTTTCAATATAGCGTTTAATATCTGACAGCTATATACAAAAATGACTTGGTATATTAGACCACCTAACATATAATAAAACAAATATTTGTTTTATTATATGTATTCTTTTTCTTTTAAAAGGTAAATTCAAATTTGGTTTCCATGGAAATTTGGTGTTTTAGATAGATTAATTGAAGCAAAATATCACCAAAGTGATCACTTTTGTGAAGATTAATCAAATCAAAATATCAAATAATTGTGTGTATGTAATTCATGCATTTACTAATTATGACAGCTTGCAAATCCGTTCTCCTTGAATCAACACTATTCTACCTCTGTTAACTCAAGTGGCACAGAAATACGAACCATTTGGGATTTAAGAAGAAGAGATAGAAGAAGAAACTAAACAATGTCAGAATCTCACAGTCGCAGCGGAATAAAATATAATAGTAAACATATAACTTTACACAAAATGAAGTTTATAACTGTTTTACACATCATATCATCAGAGTATCTCATACAACAATATTTAGCAATCAGTCATTACCATACAATCACAGCAGCGGAATATATATATGTATAGATAATACGTCTCGGACTCCAGCTCCTCTCCTGCTCCATAGCATCCTGTCCTGAACAAATAATACTCGGTCTGACCCGAGCATTATAATGAAATAACACCCGAGTCAGTCTGGAATACCAGCTAATAATAATGCATCCAAATTGATTATTAAAGTTTCAAAAACCTTTTAAAACAAAAGCATCTCGTAAGACCATGCCACAAATAAACATGTCGGATTTTTACCTTACGATAGCTAAAACACTTTTTATAGAAATCCTCTGATATTATAATAGGGTCTATTTACAAGTACTTATAAAATAGCTGAAATTGTTACATCTATTAAATTCCAGCTACTAGCCACAAAAGTGGGTAATACAAACAAAACTCGTACAAGGCTCGTAGGGAGAATGGATTTCCAACAACGACTAGGCACTGGGGTACCACCTGTCACAGTACGGGGCCTAGATCACTGTACCGAGGACCACTCTCAATCCCCTACAACACAAGGCCGGACCCATCCCTTACTGGACAGTTCCGAATAAGATCACCCCGCGGTTGGGATCAGCAACCGCCCACTAAGCCGAAATAAAAAGGGACATCTAGACAGGGATGACCTTACTCTCCAGTTGGGGCTACCCACGAAGCCTTGCTGCATATCCCCTGATTTTCAGTCATTCCCGGTTGATGAGGCTTGAGGCTTAGCGTTACCTTTAGAACGTTTCACTTAGAATGCCCATCGCCCACCTGATGATGTTCCGAAAGCATTTGTCCATACAAGTCCGTCCCGGGTTCGAACGGAACCGAAGGCATTACTCCTACTACATCCATTTTGGAAATGTCCTCAGGATTAGTAGCGACTAGCCCTTGCACTTCACTGCTCCATTTTCGACTCCGAACACGTTTTTCCACGAAACGCATAAACCGAATCGAAGTGGTTTTCGAGAAATAAATCTCGATCCCGGTCTCTTCGAAACGATCAACGCAGTTGTCCAATATTGATAGTTGGTGATTTAACTATCAATTTATATTCACCAACATCCATCTCATCACAATAAATAATTTTCCACATTATTTATTTGCCTCTAATATCTTTAAAACATATAATTTCAAATTTCCAAAACTCATTTGAAAACAATTTCCCAAAGATTCTCCCTTACAAGGTATATTCTTTACCCTTTATTCCCATTGGAAATAACCAAGTTCAAAACATTTAGATTTAAAACAGTTAAAAACATTTTATACTGAAATATACTTTAAAATATGTAAATTTACTTCTAGTTATTTACTCAAAATATAATTTTCAAAATATTTAAAATAACACTATTTATTTAAATATAAACTTGCTTTTCAATAAAGGTTAAAATAAACCAAATTTAAAAATTGAGTTTAAAAAGATAATACTAGCCTTTACCAATAACTTAAACAAATAAATTTAAACCCATTTTATTAATTTCTTCTTTAAAATAACAATTTCTTAAAGATACACTTTAAACAAATTTAAGCTTTAATCTTTATTTAGATCAAATCTTTTAAACACTAGCTTGGTTTTTCCTAGGGAACCACTTTCCCATTCAAACATCCCAAAGAATCAGTCTCACAAATCCAGCCGATTCATTTCAATTCAATTTATTTTTATAACATAAATCCCCAATCTCATGCTTAACTATAACTTCCTCCGAAGTTCAAACACAATTTCCCATTTCCGAAAATTCATTTCTACAATATAGTTTAAAACATTTTCAAATGAACATTTTGGAGTATTCTTCAATGAAAAACCATATTTACAATTTACTTAAATAAAATCCAAATGGAGAAAACAACATTTCAAAATATTCTATTTACATTTAAAACTGTAAGTTTTATATTTGAAAGCTTCGTTGCAACATATTTTAATTTCCCGGACATCATCAAATAATCCCATCGTTATTTCAAAATAAATTTATAATTTCCATAGAATTCATTTTTCAGAAATCTATACTTCACATTTATTGATTGATAAATTTTTCACTGTATTTTAAATCCCAATTTTACAAATTTACATTTTTTTCCTTTTTCATCTAAACAGATTCCAATTTTTATATTTCTTTAAATTCTTTATTATCAATTTCTTGATTTCTTTTTAAATCCCAATTTATTTTCTTTATAATTAACATTCTGGGTTTATAATTTATCCAACAACATCACAACACAATTTAATTCCAAATTTATCAATCACAATATATAAACAGGCATCATTACCAATTATAAAAATAATTACTACATTGTGAGAAATCCAGTTGGATCCCTCCAACCTGTTTTTCCTGCATCACAAATATTAGCACATCACGTATATAAATATCAATCCAGACTGATAACAACAATTATATTCAACCAGTCCCACAGATATTTAAATATTAACTATTTAAATTAGCTAGCATCCAGATGTGAGTGAGAATAACTCACCTTGGGTTTCGGCGAGCGTTCGAAATTTAAATTAAACCGAACGACGTTCGATTTAACTCAAATTTCTACTTGCCCGGAATGATTCCCGAACCGCACCATTGCGTAGTACGCATCTCTGTGATTTCGGCGCCGCAAATTTCGTTCGAATCTGATGTCGTATGAAAAAGTTATTAAATTTTAAAGATTTGAATATAAATTTTAAACAAATTTCTTTTATTAATTCTTATTTTACCAGACACGATCCTGGCCGCTCGACATGAAAACAAGGCTGTTGCCTTCTTCTTCCTTACGCGCAATTTCCAGTTCAAAACCGAACCCATGCTCGCTCTCTAGGGTTTCGAAACGCAACCCCATCGACACGCTCGAACGCGATCAAGCTCCGTTACCTCGAAGAGCACGGCGCCTCACACCTCCAGCTCGAATGCGCGCCCACTCGGTCGACCCAAGGCGACGCAGCAGCTCTCCAAACACGCGATGAACGCGGCGGCCCCACGCCCTCCACGCTGCACGAAAATCTATCGCGCCCAGATGGATAGGAAGTTCCTGACGAACTCCCCGATCTTCCAGTTGATGGTTCCTTGCGAAAGGCTGTAGATTGAGAGAGAAAGGAGGAAGAACGAGAGACGATTTCGGCCATTCATTTTTTTCAGTGGCGGCCGGCCATGAATTTGCTAGGGTTAAATAAAAAAAGAATATATATTATGGTTTTAATATTATTTAATTATTATACTTCTCAATTTAACATTTTATGCAAACGACCTCCAAACTACGCGTTCCAACAGGCAACCCTAGGGTTTTTCCGCATTCCAAACACAATGGAAAAGGTTTCGTAAGCCAATTCATTCATACGTGCGAGTTACGGAATTAAACGATCAATTTAAAATTAAATCGGTTAAATCGATTTCTAAACGTTTCGAGCTGCCACGGTCAAACGACAACTCCGATTGCTACGAAAATTGAAATCTAATAATAACTAACTATTACGGACCTAATGGAACTAGTTTCGTCGAATTCCGAGACTGTGCCCTGGAAGGCTATTTTTCTCGTCGATTAAATCGAGCGATTTCTCAAAATTGACGAAAGCACTTAAAATTTCACCTTTAAAATTTTAATAACTTAATAATAAATCATATAAAATATATAATCACATTAGAGATCATTCCGATTCAGTTTTAAATCGAAATCTGAATATTTGCATTATTATATTATTAAATTCCACTATTAAATTAATATAAATTCCTAAATTCAATTTATCGCCAATTAATTCCATCCAATGGTCCAATATTATTATTTAAATCAAAATAAACTTAAATAAATTTTTTAGAAACCATTTTCATATTTATTTACACTCAGATTTGCCAATAAACCTAATTCTAATATTGAATTAGTATTATTCAAATTTTCAATTAAATCCCCGTATTGGAAATTTAATCAATTCTATTAACTTATCCAAAACCTTTTTATTTCAAAATCAAATTATAATATATATTCAACATTTAAAATGAATTAAATTTTCAAATTTAGCGACCCAAAATTCCGGGTCGTTACATTCCTCCCCCTTATAAAAATTTCGTCCCCGAAATTTGCTAAGGTAGAAGAATGTTCCAAACCCAATAACAAAACCTACCTAGTGAAAATCTTAAATTCACTTTCCAAAATCCTTTAGCCCAATCCCACATTCATTTGTTTTACTTACTCTAAAGCTTTAAATTCTAACGTTTTTCAAAATAACTTTCCAAGTTAATAAATTTTTCCCAAAATCCCAAAAAATTTCTAACTCCCAAAATTTTCGGAAAATTTTGGTAGAGTCTCCCCTGTACGGAGGAGCTTTCGCGATATCGCGATACAAACAAATATATATACATCGACCCACACGGTCGGAAACCAAAATATATCACAATATATATATCATTTCCCAATTATATTTGCGTAGGCGTACCTTTTTAGCAAATTTTAAAGCAAGCGGCTAATATATAATGCATAAACGCGCTCCAACTCTATCGATCGCCTTCCGTACCTGTACTTACTCAACAAACTCATCAGTTTTCAAAGATTTGAACATTTTAACAACATTTCCAATATAAATGTAAGCCAAAGATATCCATTTCTTAATCCAAACAACACCTTGCATGTTTTCATAAGTAAACCATATTTATCAACAATTTAAAGATTTCGACCACCCTTTTAATTTTTTTATTCAAGTCCAAACTTCATTTTTATTTCACTTGAATGATTTAAATTCAATTTTGCTACTTTCAAAACATATTCTCATCAATATGATTAACATGTGCTTCACTAACATCAATCCATTCCAATTCAAATCCAAATGGATTCAAAACCAATTCTTATTTTCAATTTGAAGCATTTGCATTTCTTTTATGATTCATTTTCATTCATATGCAAAAATCACTTAATAAAATTTCAATCCATTCCAATTAATTCAAAACAAATTCAGTTGTTGTTTAAACAACTCAATTCTTATGCAAATTTTATGTCATTTTAGCAAAAATAATCCCCACTTAAACTTATAACCATTTAAAATTAATTCCAACTTAGATTCATATTAATTTTATTCAATTTTGCATAGTTCACAATCCAAGCATTCTTATTCCATTGCAATTTTTAACTCAATTTTTCTTATTTTCACTTCAAGATCACCATTTAAGTTTAAATTAATTCTACTTAGATTTATATTGCTCATTTTAATCCTTTTATGTCTCATAACCACAATTATAAAGTCATTTTACTTCCAACTTAACTCAAATCAATTTAATTCCAATCCCCAAATTTTATTTAACTTATCCCAAGTTAAATTCAAATATCTAGTCACTTCAATATCTTTATCCACTTCCATTTACCCAAATTAAATTTTAATTCCAATATTAAAATTTACATTTCCTTCTTATTAGCATCAACTTTACCAAAATAAGTTCATTAGTTGATGTATTTTAACTTCACACACCATTTAAATAGAATGTTCCGGAATTCAATTACCTGGTTTTATTCCAAAACCATTTTGAAATAATAAATAACTCATACTCCCCTGGTATATCAAATCAAATCTCCAGATTTTCCAAAACAATCTGCTTTTACCAAACAATTTTCCATTTTTAAATTTCCAAAACCACTAGTATATCCAACAAGTCCAAACAATATCATAACCAACCACTTTGGTAGCAATCCATCACTTTAGAAACTCGAAAATGAATTCTAATGATGTGGCCAGCATCATCAGGATTATTTTCCAGCGACCGAAGTGAGTTCAATGCTTTCTTACTTCCAAAATTCATTTCAAAACAATTCCCATTCAAAAATACTTCCCAAAATAATATTCAATTAGTACCTTCAACCACCTTTGCAAACATTTCAAACTTTCCCAGGAATTTAAATTTCCAAACCTTTATTTCCATTACATTTAAAATCTTTTCCACAACTTCCGGGATTTAAATTCTGGTTCAATTCAAATTTAGTTATTCTTCCTTTTATATAATTTATATTTGTAGAATTTTATTTTCATTATAACTATTTCAAATTCCAGAATAAATTTTACTTCTGATTTTATTATAGTATTAACAACCAATCATCCAAATATATAATATAATTTCAAAAAATTATTTCTTTTATATCAAAATATAATTTGGGTAAAATTATTTCATTTACCCATTCTAAAATAATACTATGTCGGTTTATCTTGTTTAAGAGTTTAGAAACCCCTATCGATACGGTTGTACTTCCCATACCGACCAGAATTCATAAACACTCAACCGATAAGTCAACACAGTATAAAAACAATTTTATATGCACTAACAAATACGCTCTCATATCTATTATTACACTCAACTCATTATAGAGTACTATTGACTCTATTTAATGAGTAATTTCCCCACCAAAACCTAGGTTGTCGCCAACCTAAGCTCTGATACCAAGTGTGACAGCCCGCAAATCCGTTCCCCTTGAATCAACAATATTCTACCTCTGTTAACTCAAGTGGCACAGAAATACGAACCATTTGGGATTTAAGAAGAAGAGATAGAAGAAGAAGAAACTAAACAATGTCAAAATCTCACAGTCGCAGCGGAATAAAATATAATAGTAAACATATAACTTTACACAAAATGAAGTTTATAACTGTTTTACACATCATATCATCAGAGTATCTCATACAACAATATTTAGCAATCAGTCATTACCATACAATCACAGCAGCGGAATATATATATGTATAGATAATACGTCTCGGACTCCAGCTCCTCTCCTGCTCCATAGCATCCTGTCCTGAACAAATAATACTCGGTCTGACCCAAGCATTATAATGAAATAACACCCGAGTCAGTCTGGAATACCAGCTAATAATAATGCATCCAAATTGATTATTAAAGTTTCAAAAATCCTTTGAAAACAAAAGCATCTCGTAAGACCACGCCACAAATAAACATGTCGGGTTTTTACCTTACGATAGCTAAAACACTTTTTATAGAAATCCTCTGATATTATAATAGGGTCTATTTACAAGTACTTATAAAATAGCCGAAATTGTTACATCTATTAAATTCCAGCTACTAGCCACAAAAGTGGGTAATACAAACAAAACTCGTACAAGGCTCGTAGGGAGAATGGATTTCCAACAATGACTAGGAACTGGGGTACCACCTGTCACAGTACGACGCCTAGATCACCGTACCGAGGACCACTCCCGATCCCCTGCAACACAAGGCCGGACCCATCCCTTACTGGACGGTTCCAAATAAGATCACCCCACGGTTGGGATCAGCAACCGCCCACTAAGCCGAAATAAAAAGGGACATCTAGACAGGGATGACCTTACTCTCCAGTGGGGGCTACCCACGAAGCCTTGCTGCATATCCCCTGATTATCAGTCATTCCCGGTTGATGAGGCTTGAGGCTTAGCGTTACCTTTAGAACGTTTCACTTAGAATTCCCATCGCCCATCTGACGATGTTCCGAAAGCATTCGTCCATACAAGTCCGTCCCGGGTTCGAACGGAACCGAAGGCACTACTCCTACTACATCCATTTTGGAAATGTCCTCAGGATTAGTAGCGACTAGCCCTTGCACTTCACTGCTCCATCTTCGACTCCGAACACGTTTTTCCACGAAACATACAAACCGAATCGAAGTAGTTTTCGAGAAATAAATCTCGATCCCGGTCTCTTCGAAACGATCAACGCATTTGTCCAATTTTGATAGTCGGTGATTTAACTATCAATTTATATTCACGAACATCCATCTCATCACAATAAATAATTTTCCACATTATTTATTTGCCTCTAATATCTTTAAAAGATATAATTTCAAATTTCCAAAACTCATTTGAAAACAATTTCCCAAAGATTCTCCTTTACAAGGTATATTCTTTATCCTTTATTCCCATTGGAAATAACCAAGTTCAAAACATTTAGATTTAAAACAGTTAAAAACATTTTATACCGAAATATACTTTAAAATATGTAAATTTACTTCTAGTTATTTACTCAAAATATAATTTTCAAAATATTTAAAATAACACTATTTATTTAAATATAAACTTGCTTTTCAATAAAGGTTAAAATAAGCCAAATTTAAAAATGGAGTTTAAAAAGATAATACTAGCCTTTACCAATAACTTAAACAAATAAATTTAAACCCATTTTATTAATTTCTTCTTTAAAATAACTATTTCTTAAAGATACACTTTAAACAAATTTAAGCTTTAATCTTTATTTAGATCAAATCTTTTAAACACTAGCTTGGTTTTTCCCAGGGAACCACTTTCCCATTCGAACATCCCAAAGAATCCGTCTCACAAATCCAGCCGATTCGTTTCAATTCAATTTATTTTTATAACATAAATCCCCAATCTCATGCTTAACCATAACTTCCTCCGAAGTTCAAACACAATTTCCCATTTCCGGAAATTCATTTCTACAATATAGTTTAAAACATTTTTGAATGAACATTTTGGAGTATTCTTCAATGAAAAACCATATTTACAATTTACTTAAATAAAATCCAAATGGAGAAAACAACATTTTAAAATATTCTATTTACATTTAAAACTGTAAATTTTATATTGGAAAGCTTCGTTGCAACATATTTTAATTTCCCGGAACATCATCAAATAATCCCATCGTTATTTCAAAATAAATTTATAATTTCCATAGAATTCATTTTTCAGAAATCTATACTTCACATTTATTGATTGATAAATTTTTCACTGTATTTTAAATCCCAATTTTACTAATTTACATTTTTTTTCCTTTTTCATCCAAACAGATTCCAATTTTTATATTTCTTTAAATTCTTTATTATCAATTTCTTGATTTCTTTTTAAATCCCAATTTATTTTCTTTATAATTAACATTCTGGGTTTATAATTTATCCAACAACATCACAACACAATTTAATTCCAAATTTATCAATCACAATATATAAACAGGCATCATTACCAATTATAAAAATAATTACTACATTGTGAGGAATCCAGTTGGATCCCTCCAACCTGTTTTCCCTGCATCACAAATATTAGCACATCACGTATATAAATATCAATCCAGACTGATAACAGCAATTATATTCAACCAATCACACAGATATTTAAATATTAACCATTTAAATTAGCTAGCATCCAGATGTGAGTGAGAATAACTCACCTTGGGTTTCGGCGAGCGTTCGAAATTTAAATTAAACCGAACGACGTTCGATTTAACTCAAATTTCTGCTTGCCCAGAATGATTCCCCAACTGCATCATTGCGTAGTACGCATCTCTGTGATTCCGTCGCCGTAAATTTCGTTCGAATCCGATGTCGTATGAAAAAGTTATTAAATTTTAAAGATTTGAATATAAATTTTAAACAAATTTCTTTTATTAATTCTTATTTTACCAGACACGATCCTGGCGCTCATCATGAAAACAAGGCTGTTGCCTTCTTCTTCCTCATGCGCAATTTCCAGTTCAAAACCGAACCCATGCTCGCTCTCTAGGGTTTCGAAACGCAACCCCATCGACACGCTCGAACGCGATCAAGCTCCGCTACCTCGAAGAGCACGGCGCCTCACACCTCCAGATCGAATGCGCGCCCACTCGGTCGATCCAAGGCGGCGCAGCAGCTCTCCAAACGCGCGACGAACGCGACGGCCCCACGCCCTCCACGCTGCATGAAAATCGATCGCGCCCAGATGGATAGGAAGCTCCTGACTAGCTCCCCGATCTTCCAGTTGATGGTTCCTCGCGAAAGGCTGTAGATTGAGAGAGAAAGGAGGAAGAACGAGAGACGATTTCGGCCATTCATTTTTTTCAGTGGCGGCCGGCCATGAATTTGCTAGGGTTAAATAAAAAAAAGAATATATATTATGGTTTTAATATTATTTAATTAATATACTTCTCAATTTAACAGTTTATGCAAACGACCTCCAAACTACGCGTTCCGATAGGCAACCCTGGGGTTTTTCCGCGTCCCGAACACAATGGAACAGGTTTCGTAAGCCAATTCGGCCATACGTGCGAGTTACGGAATTAAACGATCAATTTAAAATTAAATCGGTTAAATCGATTTCTAAACGTTTCGAGCTGCCACGGTCATATGACAACTCCGATTGCTACGAAAATTAAAATCCGATAATAACTAATTATTACAGACCCAACGGAACTGGTTTCGTCGAATTCCGAGACTGTGCCTCGGAAGGCTATTTTTCTCGTCGATTAAATCGAGCGATTTCTCAAAATTGACGAAAGCACTTAAAATATCACCTTTAAAATTTTAATAACTTAATAATAAATCATATAAAATATATAATCACATTAGAGATCATTCCGATTCAGTTTTAAATCGAAATCTGAATATTTGCATTATTATATTATTAAATTCCACTATTAAATTAATATAAATTCCCAAATTCAATCTATCGCCAATTAATTCCATCCAATGCTCCAATATTATTATTTAAATCAAAATAAACTTAAATAAATTTTTTAGAAACCATTTTCGTATTTATTTACACTCAAATTTGCCAATAAACCCAATTCTAATATTGAATTAGTATTATTCAAATTTTCAATTAAATCCCCGTATTGGAAATTTAATCAATTCTATTAACTTATCCAAAACCTTTTTATTTCAGAATCAAATTATAATATATATTCAACATTTAAAATGAATTAAATTTTCAAATTTAGCGACCCAAAATTCCGGGTCGTTACACTAATGAACTCAAAGGTGAATTAGTATTTGGCAGAATTTCATGCATACCTGTGGTGATAAATGTGTGACAATTATAAGGTATTTTATGTGAGCAATATGACAGTCCATAGATTGCATATTGTTTGACATAATTTACCGTCAACGTTTGATTGCTACAACAAGAGTACAGCTTACGGTTAATATTACTGTCCAAAGACTTGATATTAATGATGTGTTTGGTATCTTGAGATGTGATTAACCATTATTTGAATTTATTGTTTTATATGCAGTCGTTAAAGGCATATAATTTATATAATTTCATTCGTTTTCTGTTTCATCCGTTGCTACTGTATCTGCTAACCTTAAATCAGTACCGGTCCTTAATGGTAATAACTTTAAAGACTGGAAGGAGAACATATTAATTGTTCTTGGTTGCATGGATCTGGACCTTGCGTTAAGGATGGATCGGCTTGCTTCTCTTACAGATGCTAGTACCTCCGAGGAAAGGAGAATTTTTGAGAAATAGGACCGTTCAAATCGCACGAGTCTTATGATCAGTAAACGGGGCATACCTGAAGCTTCTAGGGGTGCGGTATCCGAAGAGATTACCGATACCACAGATTTCCTTGCGGAAATTAAGAAACGCTTTGCCAAAAGCGATAAGGCGGAAACAAGTACTCTTTTGAAGAAACTTATTTCCATGAGGTTCAAAGGCAAGGAAAACATAAGGGAATACGTTATGGAAATGTCTCACATTGCTTCAAAATTAATGACACTAAAGCTTGAGCTTTCGGATGACTTGCTTGTGCATTTAGTGCTTATCTCGCTTCCTCCACGATTCAGTCAATTTAAGGTCAGTTACAACTGTCAAAAGGAGAAGTGGACTCTCAATGAGCTCATTTCATATTGTGTACAAGATGAAGAAAGGCTGAACCAAGCAAAGACTGAGAGTGCCCATTTGGCAAGCATCTCCAAAGCAATGGGCAAGAAAAGAAACTTTAAAAGTGAAGCTGCTAAGATCCAGATCAAAAGAAACAACAAAAGGAAAAAGATGGTTGTTTCTTTTGTCACAAACCTCGACATATGAAGAAGGAATGTACCAAATATCATGCATGGCATGAAAAGAAAGGTATGTTTGTTACTTTGGTCTGTTCTGAAGTTAATTTATCTTCAGTACCTAGAAACACTTGGTGGATAGATTCTGGTGCTACCACTTACATAAGTGTTTCTATGCAAGGTTGCCTGAGCTACCGAAAGCCAAGTGATGGTGAAAGACACATCTTTGTAGGCAATGGACAGTCGGTAGAAGTGGAAGCGATTGGACATTTTAGATTGTTATTAGAAACTGGTTTTTATCTGGA
Organism: Allium cepa; assembly: GCA_030765085.1. NCBI lineage: Eukaryota > Viridiplantae > Streptophyta > Magnoliopsida > Asparagales > Amaryllidaceae > Allium > Allium cepa. The sequence continues at coordinate 126,204,161 of CM060939.1, forward strand.
TTTAATAGACACTTTTGTTGTACCGTCATTTAGACGGAATTTGGTTTCTGTTTCTGTGTTGGACAAATTTGGATATTGTTGTTCATTTGTAAACAATCAGTTTACTTTGTCTTTGAATTCAAATATTGTTGGAACTGGTTATTTAAATGCGTATGACAATCTTTATTTATTGGAAACAGTTGCATCCTATAATGAAACCTTGCATGTAGAATCACGTGGTACTAAACGTAAATTAAATATAGAAAATTTAGCATCTTTATGGCATAAGAGCTTAGGTCACATCTAAAAAGGTAGAGTTGAATGCTTAGTATCTGATGGTATTTTAGAATCTCTTGACTTCACAAACTTTGACGTTTGTGTAGATTGCATCAAGGGAAAACAGACCAAAACTAAAAGATTGGATGCTAATAGATCTTCAGACGTCTTAGAATTGATTCATACAGATATTTATGGACCTTTCCCTACGGCGTCTTGGAATGGTCAACAGTATTTCATATCATTCATAGACGATTACTCACGTTATGGATACCTATATCTAATTCATGAAAAATCACAGTCAGTGGATGTGTTCAAAGTTTATAAAGTTGAAGTTGAAAATCAACTCAACAAAAGAATTAAAAGTGTCAGATCTGATCGTGGTAGTGATTATTACGGTCGATATGATGGTTCAGGTGAACAACGTCCAGGACCGTTTGCTAGATTCCTAGAGGAATGTGGTATTGTCCCACAGTACACCATGCAAGGATCACCTAGCATGAATGGTGTTGCTGAAAGACGAAACCGAACTCTTAAGGATATGGTAAGGAGTATGATTGCTCATTCCACCTTACCTGATTCTCTCTGAGGAGAAGCATTAAAGGCGCCAGCTTATATTCTCAATAGAGTACCAACTAAAGCAGCTGCAAAAACACCTTATGAACTTTGGACAAGTCGAAAGCCTAGTCTAAAGCACTTTCACATTTGGGGTTGTCCAGCTGAGGCAAGGCCTTATAGGCACATGAAAAGAAGCTGGATTCCAAAACAGGAGCAACTACTTTATTGGTTATTTTGAGCGTTCTAGGGGCTATAATTTTTATGATCCCATAGCTAAGAATATTTTTGAGACGGGAAATGCAGTATTCTTTGAGGATATTGAGTTTGGAGGGAGAAATAAAGTTAAAGACATTTCTTTTGAGGAGGAATTTGATTCAAACCCTGTTCCTATTATCACTTTTGACAATGTTATACAGTTGCCTACACCTATCATTGATCAAGAAGTGATTTCGGAATCTCAACAAGACAATGTTATACAACCCCTTATTCAGAATGAAGCTATTGTTCCAGAAGAACAAACTCAACAACCTCAAGAACCTGTGCCATTAAGAAGGTCCATGAGAGAAAGGAGAAGTGCTATTTCAGATGATTATATTGTATTTCTCCAAGAACAAGAAAACGATAATGGAATGATGGAAGATGATCCAATCAACTTTTATCATGCCATGAAAAGTTCTAACTCTCAAAAGTGGATAGATGCCATGAATGAGGAGTGTAAGTCCATGCAAGACAATAGAGTTTGGGAACTTGTCCCATTACCAGAAGATGCAAAACCAATTGGTTGTAAATGGATATTTAAAACCAAGAGGGATGCAAAGGGTAACGTGGAGAGGTATAAAGCACGTCTTGTAGCAAAAGGCTATACTCAGAAAGAAGACATTTATTTTATAGAGACTTTCTCTCCAGTTTCATCGAAAGACTCTTTTAGGACAATTATGGCACTTGTTGCTTATCTTGATCTTGAGTTACATCAGATGGATGTCAAGATGGCGTTTCTCAATGGAGACATTGATGAGACAATTTATATGGTACAACCATAAAACTTTGTGTCGGGAGATCCAAAGAATATGGTTTGCAAATTAACAAAATCCATCTATGGGCTTAAGCAAGCTTCTCGTCAATGGTATCACAAATTCCATCAAGTAATCATCTCGTTTGGTTTTGAGATGAATATTGTTGATGATTGTGTGTATCACAAGTTCAGTGGGAGTAAACATATATTCCTGGTTCTATATGTCGATGACATCTTGCTTGCCACTAATGATATAGACTTACTGCACGAAACCAAGAAATTTCTATCTAAACATTTTGAGATGAAAGATCTTGGAGATGCCGCTTTTGTGTTGGGTATTCAGATACTTCGAGATCGATCTCGGGGTATTCTTGGATTATCACGAAAGAGCTATATTGATAAAGTACTCAAAAGATTTGGCATGAAAGATTGTAGACCAGGAGATACCCCTGTTGCTAAAGGAGATAAATTCAGTCTTAGTCAGTGCCCTAAAAGCAATCTTGAAATTCAAGAAATGCAAAAGATTCTCTATGCTTCAGCCATTGGAAGTCTAATGTATGCTTAAGTATGTACATGTCCAGATATTGCATACATTGTTGGGATGTTAGGCAGATACTTAAGCAACCCTGGTATAGACCATTGGAAAGCAGCCAAGAGGGTTATGAGGTATCTTCAGAGAACAAAAGATTACATAATCACTTATAGAAGATCAGATCATCTGGAGGTCATAGGGTATTCTGATTCTGATTTTGCTAGATGCTAAGATAGCAGAAAGTCTACATCAGGCTATATTTATTTATTGGCTGGAGGAGCTATATCTTGGAAAAGTGTTAAACAAACACTTGTAACTGTTAGTCCGTGAGATGATGGTTTTGATGACAACAACCTTACAATAGATTATAAAATATAAATACTAACATTATAAGTTTAGATATATATATGTATATGCAGGATTTAACCATGCAGGTACTAAGAATGAAGACCGCACAGTATAGAGATTCAAGATATCAAGATAAAATATCAAGATAGACGACTCATGACTATCGAGACTATCAAGAGTTCAAGATTTCAAGGACAAGTATTTTTTATTATTAGGATTTTTTTGTTAAAACTCGTAGAAAAGCACTGGCATCTTAAAATCCAATTTATTCATGGAATGGAATCCATTTCGAGCCCGTTAAAGGGATGGAATCCTAAGTAGGATGGAACCGACGAAAAATCTAGTGAAACATTGTTTTGTATCCGCTAACTTTTATTCAAAATGATTTTTCAAAAATATATCCTGTTTTCAAAATGTTTTCAAAACTTTCCTTTTAAAAGATTCAAAACCCTCGGTCCTGATTTTAAATAATTTTAGCCTAAAAAACATCTTTATTTTCAAAGTCAAATTACTCCTGATTTTAAACTATCTTTTTAAATGATATATTTAACTTTTAAATATTTATACTTAGATTTAAATATAAAATTATAGTTAAAATCTATATATATTATTCTTTATATTTACTTATGAATTTTAACTATAGTTAAGTATATTTATAAAGTTTAAAATAGTTTTTATATAAGATAAAGGTTATTTTCAAAGAAAATCAAAAACACCAAAAAATCCTTCGGGATGTCGACATGCCTAGCATGACCATGTCGACATGGTGACAGTTTGATTCAAAAATTCAAATTTCAAAAGAAGTGTCTATTCGCCATAACTCTTCATGAATGGTCATGGCTGTTGTTGTTCTATAAATAAGGGCCAGTTTCAACGAATTTTACATTATAATTTTCTGGTTTTCACTCCTCTTCTTCTTCCTCATTTCTTAATACATATTCTTATCATTACTGTGCCGAAACCAACATTGAATCATACTCGATTACTTCTAGTTTGATTCTCTATCACTATCTCTACAAGATTCTCAGTGTTATTCAGAGTTATAGACTTCTTTATAATCTATTAAGCGAGAAAAAGTGTGATTGTAGCCTTAGAAATCAATCAAAAGGGAAAAAGTGTGATTGTAGCCTTGGTAAATCAATTGGATAAACTTGTGCCCCGGAAATCAAGTATCTCTACCCAGAGGATCGAAATTCTGGAGGGTGTACCTCGTAGCCTTGAAACCGAGGGTGTAATTGTACAATTGCTTTTGAAAGGAAATCCGTTCTTGTGTTGCGGGACTGGATGTAGGGTAATTCCGAACCAGTATAAAATCCGGTGTGTTCTTTCCTTTACTGCTTTTATTTTGTTTCTACATCTGTGAATGTTTCTGTGATCGTATCTGTGTCTGTATATTGCATGCTTTTGTGTCTAAATTAACATAAATTAAAAAGATTTAGTAATTCTTTATCAACACTATTCATCCCCCTCTAGTGTTAATCTTAGCCTTAAGGTCTGTAATCCGCATTTCTCATAATTGGTATCAAAGCAAGGTTTTCAAAGTTTCATAATCTGATTTTTGAAAAGTTTTTAAAATGGCTATATTCGTTAATACTAATTTAGAAGTATTCAAATCATTATTGTTTCATAAGTCTGCATATAATCAATATTCAAATTCAAGTTATCTACTAAAATTGTTTGATGTGCAGGAATCATGCTTTATGGGTGTTGAGGAATCAATCCACAATGGACAAATTGTGCAGATCAGAAAGAACAAATGGATACTTGATAGTAGATGATCTAGACACATGACTGGCAATCCAGATATACTGAATGATATAATATACAAAGACGGAGGATTGGTTAACTTTGGAGACAATTCAAAAGGATATGTGATTGGCATCGACAAAGTTGGTAATTCTGAAACTCCTACTATTACTATTGTTTTGCTAGTTAAGAATCTGAAACATAATCTGCTAAGTATAAGTCAACTATATGATAAAGATTATAAAATTAAATTTGAAAAAGATAAATGTCACATTGAAGATAATAATTCAACCATTATATTTGAGGGTCAGGAAAAAGAATATATATATTCTTAGTATGAAAGTTTCAAATGATAACCTGTGTCTGTTGGCAAATACAAGTGACCCTTGGATTTGGCACAAGAGATTTGGGCATTTGAATTTCAAACTCCTATTTAGACTATCAAAACATGATTTAGTAAGAGGTCTCCCTAAAATGAATTTTAAAGTAGATAGTTTATGTGATGCTTGTCAATTAGAAAAACTTAGAAATTTTTTTAAATTAAAAGATATGATTTCAACTTCAAAACCTCTTGAATTACTTCATTTTGATTTATTTGGTCCATCTCAAATTTTATCAATAAATCATAGCAGATATGTCTTTGTAATTGTAGACGATTATTCTAGATTTACATGGACAATATTTTTGAAACATAAAAGTGATACTTTTGAATGTTTTAAGACATTCTCAAAAAGAATTCAGAATCAATTTTCTCGATGTGATCACGGTGGTGAATTTGAAAATGAAAGGTTTGAGAAATTCTGCAATAAAAAGGGAATAACTCACAATTTTTCATTTCCGAGAACTCCATAACAAAACAGAGTAGTAGAACGTAAAAATAGAAAGATTCAAGAGTGTGCGAGAACTATGCTTACAGATAGCAATTTACCAAAGAATTTTTGGGCAGAAGCAGTTGCTACCGCCTGTTATATTTTGAATAGAACTTTAATTAGACCTCTAACTGATAAGACAGCTTATGAACTTCTTTATTCAAAGAAACCTAAGGTATCTTATTTCAAAATTTTTGGAAGTAAATGCTTAATTTTAAATACAAAAGATAATTTAGATAAATTTGATCCTAAATCCGACAAAGGTATCTTTATCGGATATTCTAATAGAAGTAAAGCATACAGAGTGTTTAATTTAAAAACTAATACCATTGAAGAAACAATGCACGTTTCATTTAATGAAAATTTCAAAATTTTTGAAGATACAAATGATGAAGAGGATTTAACCACTCAAAATCAAGAACCTGTTGAAACTAATATTGTAATTGATCATCCTAATAAAAGGACAAAACTTTTAAAAGATCGCCCTATAGAAAATATACTGGGAGATATGAAATCTATTGTTAAAACTAGAAATCAACTAAGTCAAATGAGTAATGTAGCTTTTATATCAACCATTGAACCCAAAAATCCAATAGAAGCATCAAATGATGATTCATGGATTTTGGCTATGCAAGAAGAATTAAATCAATTTACTAGAAATGACGTTTGGGAACTTGTTCCTAGACCATAAAATAAAACTATAATTTAAATGGGTTTATAAAAATAAAATGAATGAACAAGGAGAGGTAGTTATAAATAAAGCTCGTTTAGTCGCTCAAGGTTATTGTCAAGAAGAAGGAATAGATTTGATGAAACCTTTGCTCCCGTAGCAAGATTAAAGCCATTAGGATTCTACTTACTTTCGCAAATCATAATAATTTCAAATTATTTCAAATGGATGTTAAAAGCGCCTTTCTAAATGGATTTGTAAAAGAAGAAGTATATGTCGAACAACCACCACTTTTTGAAAATGATAAATTACCAAATCATGTTTACAAACTTAAAAAAGCACTATATGGTCTAAAACAAGCTCCTAGAGCCTGGTATGATACTAAGATCTTATTTATTGCAATCTAATTTTGAAATTAGTAAAGTAGATAATGCTCTTTTTATTAAAGAAATAAAAATGATATTCAACTAGTACAAGTTTACGTAGATGATATCATTTTTGGTTCAACTAATTTTGAAATGAATAAAGAATTTTCTAAAATAATGAAAAAAGAATTTGAGATGAGTCATATGGGTGAATTAATTTTTTTTTTAGGATTACAAATAAAACAATTAGATAATGGTATCTTTATTAGTTAAGAAAAATATGCTAAAGACCAAATTAGTAAATTTGGTTTGACCACTGCGAGTGGAAAACCCACTCTCATGGCAACCAATGTGTACCTTAGTAAAGAAGATCTCTCGAAAGATGTAGATCAAAATTTTTATAGAGGAATGATTGGCTCATTACTCTATATTACTGCTAGTAGACCTCATATCATGCATAGTGTCTGTCTCTGTGCCAGATATCAATCCCAACCTAAAGAGACTCACTTAAAAGCCGTAAAACGAATCATAAGATATGTTAAGCACACGTCTGATTATGGTTTATTCTACCCTAAAATGATTCTTTTGACTTAATATCTTACTGTGATGCTGACTATGCTGGTTGTAAATCAGACCGAAAAAGTACAAGTGCGACTTGTCACTTTTTGGGGCATTCTCTGATTTCTTGGCTTAGTAAAAAGCAAAACTCAGTTTCTTTATCAACAACCGAAGCAGAGTATATTTCTGCTGCTTTGGCTTGTTCTCAAGTAATATGTATGCAACAAATTTTAAAAGATTCTAGTTTAAATTTCTCAAAATCTCTAATTTATTGTGACAATACGAGTGCAATAAATTTATCCAAAATACTACTCAACATGCTCGAACTAAACATATTGATATCAGACATCATTTTCTCAGAGATAATATAAGCAAGGAAGTAGTTACTCTCGATTATATCAATTCTGAAAATCAAATTGCTGATATCTTAACAAAACCTTTAAATGAATCAATATTTACTAAATTAAGAAGAGAATTAGGAATTTGTTCTATAACTGAAATATAAAATATAAATAACAAGTATAATTAACAATTGGTATCAAAATAAATCAAAGGGTTAAATTTTAAAAAGACCATGTCGACATCCCCTAGGTATACATGTCGACATATAACGTTTTTGATTTTTTTTTTAAATTTCCACCAAAATTCAAAAATTTAGTTATATATTCTTCTCAATTTCGACTTTTCATTCATTCTCTCTGTTTTCTCTTCGTTCTCTCTTCTGAAATAAGTAAAATCATGGCTTCATCCTCAAAATCAAACATAACTCATTTCCCTCTCCTACTTCTGGTCCATTCCAATGCACTACTCTTGCTCGTGTAACGAAAATAGAGGAGTCTATGATTGATGTACTTCAGATGTTAACTGAAATTCAAGTAACTCAACTTCGTATGGCAAAGGAACAGGAAAGGCAAGGCAAGATTCTTAGGAATTTGCAAAAATTCCTAATGAACAACCAGACCAACCCTATCTTGATCGATGAAGACTCTTCACTCAATCAAGAACAAGAGGCCAGCGACGAAGAAAAAGAAGAACCCATGGAAGAAGCACACGAGGAGGATGATGACCAAGTAATGTGTGTTGGAGAAGTGTGTTTCGACAAAAATGGGAATCTTGTCGAACAACGTGGAAATTTCTGTTTCCACTATCCAAACTGTTCAATTCACAGATCTCCTATGTTCAGAAACATACATTAGTTTCTTCTCTTTCCTTCCATTGTTGTTTGTGTTTTTATGTTTTCCAAACGCAAATGTAAATATAACCATATACGTAATAAATAACTCGTGTTCTTATATGCATTTTTATTATAAGTATTATTGTGAATTCTTAGTTAGGATAGTTAATAGTTTAGGACTATTTTTTAGTATTAGACTTAAATGTTGATTATTTATGATAACACTATCATTATAATCACATGTCACAGAGTAATAGTTTTAGGGGGAGTTATATAGTTTGGAGTTATCTAGTTTAGATAAAGTTTTTGTTGATGACAAAGGGGGAGAAATATAAAATAGGATAGTTAGGTATATATTAAGGGGGATTTGTTAGTTTTAAGGGGAGAAATATAAAATATGATAGTTAGGTATAGATTAAGGGGGAGTTGTTAGTTTTAGGGGGAGTTATTAGGATAGAAATAATATTTTATAAACAAAGGTTGTCATCATCAAAAAGGGGGAGATTGTTAGTCCGTGAGATAATGGTTTTGATGACAACAAACTTAAAATAGATTATAAAATATAATACTAACATTATAAGTTTAGATATATATGTATATGCAGGATTTAACCATGCAGGTACTAAGAATGAAGACTGTACAGTATAGAGATTCAAGATATCAAGATAAAATATCAAGATAGAAGACTCATGAGTATCGAGACTATCAAGAGTTCAAGATTTCAAGGAAAAGTATTTTTTATTATCAGGAATTTTTGTTAAAACTCGTAGAAAAGCACTGGCATCTTAAAATCCAATTTATTCGTGGAATGGAATCCACTTCGAGCCCGTTAAAGGGATGGAACCCTAAGTAGGATGGAACCTACGAAAAATCTAGTGGAACATTGTTTTGTATCCGCTAACTTTTATTCAAAATGATTTTTCAAAATTATATCCTGTTTTCAAAATGTTTTCAAAACTTTCCTTTTAAAAGAGTCAAAACCCTCGATCCTGATTTTAAATAATTTTAGCCTAAAAAACATCTTTATTTTCAAAGTCAAACTCCTGATTTTAAACTATCTTTTTAAATAATATATTTAACTTTTAAATATTTATACTTAGATTTAAATATAAAATTATAGTTAAAATCTATATATATATTATTCTTTATAATTACTTATGAATTTTAACTATAGTCAAGTATATTTATAAACTTCAAAATAGTTTTTATATAAGATAAAGGTTATTTTCAAAGAAAATCAAAAACACCAAAAAATCCTTCGGGATGTCGACATGCCTAGCATGACCATGTCGACATGGTGACAGCTTGATTCAAAAATTCAAACAAAAGAAGTGTCTATTCGCCATAACTCTTCATGAATGGTCATGGCTGTTGTTGTTCTATAAATAGGGGCCAGTTTCAACGAATTTTAAATTATAATTTTTTGGTTTTCACTCCTCTTCTTCTTCCTCATTTCTTAATACATATTCTTATCATTACTCTGCCGAAATCAACATTGAATCATACTCGATTACTTCTAGTTTGATTCTCTATCACTATCTCTACAAGATTCTTAGTGCTATTCAGAGTTATAGACTTCTTTGTAATCTATTAAGCAAGAAAAGGTGTGATTGTAGCCTTGGAAATCAATCAAAAGGGAAAAGGTATGATTGTAGCCTTGGTAAATCAATTGGGTAAACTTTTGGCCCGGAAATCAAGAATCTCTACCCAAAGGATCGAAATTCTAGAGGGTGTACCTCGTAGCCTTGAAACCGAGGGTGTAATTATACAATTGCTTTTGAAAGAAAATCCGTACTTTTGTTCCGGGACTGGATGTAGGGTGACGCATCGGATAATACGATGACGACGAAATGAAAATTTCATGTCAAACTAGTTGAAGAAACGATTAGATGAAACAAGATAAATCGATGGTTTGAAGATACCGAATGCCCAAATTCGTTGATCTCGAGAGATACCGAATTCTAGCTATCTCCAACACGTTGATCGTGCACGATACCGTGTTAAAAGATCTACGATTCTTCTACGTTGATCTTGCGCACGAGATTCCATGAATCGGCTTCAAATCCGTTGATCGAGCGCACTCGAATAACCGCAAATGGAGAAAGGAGACAACGCTCAACTTCCAATTTCAAAGAGGCACAAAGCACTCAAACAAAGTTTTATTCAAAATCAACAACCTTTACAAATGACACCACCATCCCTATTTATAGGGTTACAACAACACACGACTCAACCCATTCACGAGCTAACTCATTACAACACACACGACTTAGCTCATGCATGACCTAGCACATATACATGACTTAACCTCAACGACCTAAATCAAATGACATAAGATATTACAACAACATACGACTTAATATGTCCAAGTACAATAGATACAACATACGAGTTACACTACTCACGACCCAACAATAACGACCTATCACTTCAGCGGCTTAAATGAACTGAACGACTTAAGGAAATGCGGCAGTGAGCGACTTAATCATTGAACGACCTAAGAAACCCCTCCAGGAGCGACTTAAGGAGACTCGCGACTTAAAGGATAACATAGCTTCCATAATCTTGCGGCATACGAATCAGCGACCTAACATAGGTCGTAACTCGTTTCTACGACCTAACATAGGTCGTAACTCGCCAAAATCGAAATTCGAAAGGTCAGAGCGACCTAATGAAATGCACGCTGGTTTGTTTATCTCCCTAGGTCGCTTGAATGCCTTGGTTTTTAACGTGTTACCTCGCAAGCGACCTTCACTAGGTCGTGAGCGACCTAAGGCCCTTGAACGACTCAAATCCATTGAGTTGGTAGATTGCGCTGCATCATCCTTCCCCGGTTGATAAGAATTTGACCTCGAATTTGTACATTCCTCATCCTCGACAGGCTCATTCCCATGAAATGGAATCAAGTATTTGACATTGAAAACATCAGAAGTATGAATATTATCCGGCAATCTCAACTGATACGCATTCTCATTGATCTTCTTCACGATCTCTAAAGGGACAATCTTTTTAGCGGTTAGCTTGTTATAAGTTCCCACTGGAAAACGATCTTTCGTCAAAACAGCGTAAACCAAATCACCTTCACTGAAGTTCACACTCCTTCGCTTGTTATCCGCCATTTGTTTATACTTCTCATTTGATGCAAGCAATCGTTCATGAACAGTTCTGTGACACTCCTGCAACTCATTCATGAAATCACAAACTCGTTTAACAACTTCTTTCTGAGATGGAACTATCGACAAATCCAACGGTCCCTTTGGACTTGCTGAATATACTACTTGAAATGGACTGAATCCAGTACTTCGATTAACAGCGTGATTATGTGCAAATTTTGCTTGACATAACTTCACATCCCAACTCTTCAAGTTATCTTTCACAAGACATCTCAACAAGTTCCCCAATGATCTATTCTCCACTTCCGTTTGCCCATCTGTTTGCGGATGATAGGCGCTACTAAAATTCATCTTCATTCCAACCATCTTCCACAGACTCAACCAAAAGTGACTTAGAAAACGAGTATCCCGGTCAGAAACGATGGTTTCAGGTAGCCCATGTAGTCGATAAACCTCTTTAAAGAATAATTGAGCAACACGGACTACATCAGCGGTCTTTTTACAAGCTATGAAATGTGCCATTTTTGAAAATCTATCCACCACAACATATATAGAATCATTCCCTCACTGAGTTCTTGGCAAACCCAACACAAAGTCCATGCTAATATCAACCCTTGGTCGAGTAGGCACGGGTAATGGCATATACAATCCTGCAAACGTAGCTGTCCCTTTGGAAACTTGACATACGTGACATCTCTCCACAAATCTTTCAACTTCTTTTCTCATGGAAGACCAAAAATATGATTGAGAAATCAACTGCAAAGTACGATCTCTTCCCACATGACCTTCTTCATGCAATTCTTTCAAAATCTTCATTCGCAAACTGCAATCTGGTATACATAATTGATTTCCCTTGAAAAGAAAGCCATCCACTAACACGTAATCATCCGTCTTTCCCTTCTCGACTTTATCTACAACCTTGGCAAAATAAGGATCATCAACAAATAATTCTGGTAATACATCAAACCCTGTCACTTCAACACTCATTGTAGTCAATAAATGATTCCTTCTACTCAATGCATCTGCCGCACGGTTTGTAACTCCCGATTTGTGTTTCACAACAAATGTAAACTGTTGTAAGTATGCAATCCATGAGGCATGCCTAGCTGAAATCTTGTCCTGCCCTCGCAAATGCTTCAACGCTTCATGATCAGTATATAAAACAAATTCTTTATGGAACAAATAGTGTCTCCAATGCTTCACGGCTTGCACAACAGCACAAAATTCTACATCATAGGTATTATATCTCATCTTGGCTCCCGAACGCTTCTCACTAAAATAAGCAATAGGACGGCCCCTCTGACTTAACAACCCTCCAATTCCAACCTTAGATGCGTCAGTATGTAGCTCAAACAACAACAGAAAGTTTTGGTAATACTAGAATTGGTGCTGACGTCAAAAGTTCCTTGATCCGCTCAAAAGCAAATCCTGCTTCCTCTGTCCATGAAAATTGCTTCCCCTTCATACAATCAGTAACTGGTGCCATCACGCTACTGAAACGTGGAATAAACCTTCGATAGAATGATGCTAGCTCATGAAAACTTCTCACTTCAGTTATGGTCCTGGGCTGTGGCCAATTTCTAATTGCTTCAACTTTACTTTGGTCCACCTGGATACCTTCCTTGGATAATACATACCCCAAAAACAATATACTATGCGTCATGAACACGCATTTCTTTGTTGCAGCATAGAACTGCTCTTGTCGAAGCATCATCAACACTCCTCTCAAATGATACAAGTGTTCTTCTGGGCTTCCACTGTATATCACTATATCATCAAAATACACCACCACGAACTTCCCAATAAATGGTCTAAAGATTTGATTCATCACCCGCATAAACGTACTAGGTGCATTCGAAAGACCAAACGGCATAACCAGCCATTCATACAACCCTTCTTTAGTCTTGAATGATGTTTTCCATTCATCCCCTGGTCGAATTCGAATTTGATGGTACCCACTTTTCAGACCAATCTTCGAAAAGATAACAACTCCATTCAAATGGTCTAATAAATCATCCGATCTAGGCATTGGAAATCTGTACCTCACAGTAATCTTGTTCAGTGCCCGACTATCAGTACACATTCTCCAAGTTTCATCCTTCTTCGGTACTAACAAAGCTGGTACTGCACAAGGACTTAAGCTCTCTTGTATGCGTCCTTGTTCAAGCAATTCTTCCACCTTCCTTCTCAACTCTTCGTGCTCCTTTGGACTCATTCTGTAATGTGGTCTATGTGGTAAAACTGCTCCCGGTACAAGATCAATTTGATGTTGTATGTCCCTCAACGGGGGTAATTCTTTTGGCAATTCTTCAGGAAATACATCTTCAAATTCTTCCAATACTGGTTTGACTTCCTCTGGAATTTCAACCTCCTCACTACTTTCACGTCCGATCAACAGAAACACTTCAGGCTCGTCCTCCACTTCTTTGACAAACTCCTTCAAAGATAACAAAGTCTTCAGTTCTTCAATCTCCTCCAACTTGCTTTCTTCTTGTTGTCGTTTCTTAGGAACCAAAGTGATTTTAGTGCCCTCGAACATGAAACTGTAGCTGTTGGTACGACCATCATGTTGCACAGCTCTATCATATTGCCACGGTCTTCCCTACAACAGATGACATACATCCATATCAACCACATCACACCAAATTTCGTCTTTGTATTTCTTCCCAATTGAAAAGGTTACACAAGCTCTTCTACTAACCTTCACTTCTCCACCTTTCCTCAACCAAGCTAACTTGTAAGGTTTAGGATGCTTCTCTGTCTTTAATGCTAACTTCCTCACAGCTTCTGAAGAAATGATATTATCACAACTTCCTGCATCGATAACAAACTTGCAAACCCTTCCCAAAATAGTGCACGTTGACTGGAAAATATTGCTCCTCAACCAACTAGAATCATCCTCTTGTTTTGGTGTTAAACAAGACCTCCTCATCATTAAATTACAACCCTCATCTCCCGACAATTCTTCTTCCTCCTCAACTTGCGGTGAATTGGAACATTCTACTTCTGCATCCTCATCCTCAGCCTCAGCATTCATTGCTCGCTTCTTCGGCTTCGGACATTCATTGTTCTTGTGACCAAACTCCTGATAGTTATAGCACTTGAAATTGTTGTTGACCTTGGTCTTAGCAACTTCATTGACAACCGGTTTAGTAACAGCCTTGGAAACATTCGTATTGCTACTAGCCCCTTTCACTTGATTGTTGGAATTTGTAAACACACCACCTCCTCTTCTACCTTGCTCCTCCCAAGCTAGTGCCTTCTGGTGTGCTTCAGCAACGGATCTTGGATCAAAAATATTCACCATATCCTGGATCTGCATTCCCAACCCTCCAACAAATCTTGCGGTCAGTTGTTCCTCTGTCTCCATGATATCATTCCTCGAAGTCAATTGATAAAATTCATCCGCATAATCATTCATCGACTTCGTTCCCTGTCTCAATTTCTGTAAGCGCTGATACATAAGAGACTGATAATTATAAGGCAAAAAAGTAGCCTTCATCAACTTCTTCATCTTCTCCCACGAGACAATCTTCGATTTTTCCATTCTTTCCCATGTAAGTTTAGTTTGTTGCCACCATGCCATAGCTCTGCCCCTCAGCCTTGTAGCAACTAACTTAACTTTTCGATGTTCAGGTACTTCCTTGAAGTCAAAAATTTCTTCAACATTAGACAACCAATCCAAAAATTCTTCTGCTACCATTCCACCCTTGAATTCTTGAATTTCCATCTTCATCCCCGACTCCCATCGACGATCATCTTCAACATCCCGATATGAATTTCGAACTTGGTCTCGATCTCGATAATGCATACTTCCTCTATCACCATCTTCATCAAAATCAAATGTACGTCTATATCGATCTCGACCATCAACTTCTCTTCGATCATACATATCTCTTCTACCATGTCTTTCATCATCATGATATGGTTCATCTCCAAACTCACGTGGAGTTCTTCTCTCTTCATTTCTGTACTCATGGTATTCTCTTCTCATTGAAACTGATGACTCTCTTCTTTCTCTACAAGATTATGGTGACATCCTCCTCGCTTTCGCAACCGATGGCGAAACTCTGTTTCCTCCATGGTTCGAGATTGGTGACCTTCTCCTTTGACTTTGATTCATATCATTCATCAATTTCTCCAACCTACCAATTCCCTCGTCCAACTTCTCATTGAATTTATTACTAATTCGTTGTTCCATTTGCTCAGCATCTTCTCTTTTATACAAATATTCAACATTTTGATGACGATTAGCTCTTCTCGGCGACATGATTATCTTTAACAACAATCTTCAACAAATTCGCCTTTAACTTCTTCAACTAAACTGACTTTCGGCCTTGATCAACTTAGCTTGGATCAGAACTTCCACTCTCGGCTTGAAAAAATCTCCCACAAACCTGAACAAGCTCGGCTTCAACTTCAACTAGCTCTCGGCCTTGACTTTTCTAACTCTTCTCCTTGGCTCCAAAGACTCGGCTTAGCTATGATTAGCTAAGTCTAGCTCTGATACCAAACTGACGCAGCAGATAATACGATGACGACAAAATGAAGATTTCGTGTCAAACTAATCGAAGAAACGATTAGATGAAACAAGATAAATCGATGGTTTGAAGATACCGAATGCCCAAATTCGTTGATCTCGAGAGATACCGAATTCTAGCTATCTCTAACACGTTGATCGTGCATGATACCGTGTTAAAAGATCTATGATTCTTCTACGTTGATCTCGCGCACGAGATTCCGTGAATCGGCTTCAAATCCGTTGATTCGAGCGCACTTGAATAACCGCAAATGGAGAAAGGAGACAATGCTCAACTTCCAATTTCAAAGAGGCACAAAGCACTCAAATAAAGTTTTATTCAAAATCAATAACCTTTACAAATGACACCACCATCCCTATTTATAGGGTTACAACAACACACGACTCAACCCATTCACGACCTAACTCATTACAACACAGACGACTTAGCTCATGCATGACCTAACACATATACACGACTTAACCTCAACGACCTAAATCAAACGACATAAGATATTACAACAACTTATGACTTAATATGTCCAAGTACAACAGATACAATATACGAGTTACACCACTTACGACCCAACAATAACGACCTATCACTTCAGCGGCTTAAATGAACTGAACGACTTAAGGAAATGCGGCAGTGAGCGACTTAACCATTGAGAGACCTAAGAAACCCCTCCAGGAGCGACTTAAGGAGACTCGCGACTTAAAGGATAACATAGCTTCCGTAATCTTGCGGCATACGAATCAGCGACCTAACATAGGTCGTAACTCGTTTCCGCGACCTAACATAGGTCGTAACTCGCCAAAATCGAAATTCGAAAGGTCGGAGCGACCTAATGAAATGCGCGCTGGTTTGTTTATCTCCCTAGATCGCTTGAATGCCTTGGTGTTTAACGTGTTACCTCGCAAGCGACCTTCACTAGGTCGTGAGCGACCTAAGGCCCTTGAACGACTCAAATCCATTGAGTTGGTAGATTGCGCTGCATCATAGGGTAACTCCGAACCAGTATAAAATCCGCTGTATTCTTTCCTTTACTGCTTTTATTTTATTTCTGCATCTGTGATTGTTTTTCTGTAACCATATATGTGTCTGTATATTGCATACTTTTGTGTCTAAATTAACATAAATTAAAAAGATTTAGTAATTCTTTATTAACACTATTCACCCCCTTTAGTGTTAATCTTAGCCTTAAGATCCATAATCCACATTTCTCACAGTAAATGTAACAGCCTAAAGTTTAACAAATATTTCATTCTTTTAATTATAAAACTTTGGGGGTTTATTATATAAAAATCTAAATTTTGAATTGATTAAAACAATTGCCCAAATTTTTAAATAAATAATAAGATCTGTGAAATTTTGACGTGGTTAAGAATTAACTTTAATTGGAAATTTGGGTTTTTTGTTGAAGATGGTAAATAACTTAATTTCTAGCAAAATCATGTTTTAATTAAGAAATAAGATTTGAAAAAAATTTAGTGTATAAATAAACTGTTTAATTACGCGTTTAAAATGCGCGTTATTGATGGAACATTTTTAACGAATATTTACTACATAAGAGAACGCGTAAATTTAAAAGCGTTACTTTTATTATGAAACTGGGCGTGTGTTTGATTTAATTATTGCGTCGGTTTTTCACGCGTCTAAATTTCTTACCTTGGATATAAATAATGAAATAAATCAGTAGACATGCATTTTTAAGTGGGAAAGGAATAAATTTTCTTTCCGTTGACTCCACATATTTAATAAATAAAACCCATTGATTTTTCAATAATGTTCAAATTAAATATTCTTTTCCGTTTCTTTACTCAAAGAATCAACACTTTTCTTTGTTCAATTTTATAAAACGTTCGTCAATTTTTCCATTTTTCTATACCGTTAAAACAACACAATAATCTTTACCTTAGCTATAAATGGATTATATACTTTCTAAAAAAATTAAATAATTTATACTGTTACTTATATACATTTTAGTAATAGATTTCTTGGTAAATGGTAAATGAATGAAAAAAAACCCAAATGTAAAAAAATCATATTTTTTAAATAATAAATTTCAAAATTTATGTATAAATAAACTGTTTAATTACGCGTTTAAAAGGCGCGTTATTTGATGGAATAAATAACGTATAAGCGTTACTTTTGTATAAATTTGGGTGTATATTATTGAGGTTGTAGTACACATTCTTGAAAATTTTCGTACCGCAGATATAAATAATTAATTAATTTGTAGATGTGCAATTCTAAGTGGTAAATGAATAAATTTCCTAGCCTATTAATTTTGTTTAAAAGTTACCTAAATTCGCATGTAAACGTTACATTTTCTTTTATTGTCAATCATTCTAAAATTGGTATGAAATCTTTGATTTCCCCTACTATTTAAATTTTATTTGCTTATCGTTTCCTTCTTCCATTAAATCAGTGCAAATTACACCTTTAAGTTGCATGTTTATATCCGTTTTGATAAAATTTGGTTGACATAAATGATACGTATTTATATTAAATATTCTTAAAAGGTATAAAATTTAAGCGTTATTTTTGTTATAAATATGAGCGTAATTTTTGAGTTGGTTATTGCGTCTATAATGCGCATTCCAAAAATATATACCTTACCTGAAAATGATTAAATAAATCAGTAAACGTGCATTTTCGAGTCGGAGAGAAGCATATCCGTTTCAATTTTTTCTTTGACCGTGACTGGACATTTACCTTTATAAAGATATCCCACTTTCCTTTTTGCTGCAACTATTTTATTTAGTATAAAATGTTTGAATAAAGTAACGTTGAAATCTAATATTATTGTCGTTTCCTCCGATATCAACGCTAGTTTCTTCTCATTATTAAGCACGTTCGCACAAATTATTCTTTTGGTCAATTTTCCATTTCCGTTTTGAAGCAAATTGATTGCTTTTCGTTTTATGTTCTCCTTAATTACGAAACCCATGGCATAATTCCATCACACAACAGATTTCCTACCTATTGCTTATAATAGGAATAGAACCAAGTGGAAGTGTATGACAAGGAATAAATCTATGCTCAATCAACTCATGGTCCTTTTTAAAATATTTATATTCTTCTTGTCCAAAACTTTATTTCTTGCCTAAATCAACGCATAGCTCATTGATAAATACCAGTCACGAACACTTTTTCTTTACCTCATCTTTTGGACTTCGTCTCCTAGCTTGTGTGGAGCTTCAGGTAATGGCAGTTACTTTCTTTCTTCATCCTTTTATTTTCCTTTTCTTTTTCTTTGTTTTCTTTTACTTCACTCAGCTGCTCCACCTGAAGCTTTGAAATTCCATTTTCATTATCCACCTTTAAAAAACTTTATGCCTAACAGTATCTTACTGTGTGAACTCGCGTGCATAAAAATATATAATAATAATAATAATAATAAATTAATTTGCATAAGCACGGTGAAAAATGTAGGTGGGTTATAGGCTGGATTTCGTAAATTTTCAACGTGAATACGTTGCATGTGAATAGGATATAGGCATGAGCCACCTAAGTTTAGCTTATTGTTTCTTTTTTTTAGCACGTTATAATATTTGGTTTTAATTTAAGAAAGAAAAATAATAATAACGTGCATAAATGGCCAAGAATAGTAGTTGCGTGTTCAAAATTTTAAACCAAAGTTTCATCACCTTTTGCATTGTTGGAAAAAATAAGTGTGCGTGCACTACTTTTTGATCACAGACTTTATAACTAAATTTCCCACTGTTCACTCTTTAGCATTCATATAATTCAAATAGAAATTTAGGCCGAGCTTTGAGAATGGGGTCAAGTCTTGGGTGGAGTGGTCGAGAAATTGTGGCAATCATCCTTTTATTTTAATCTCGTTCCAGTTGTTATTAAAAATTTTGATCGTTTTGAATTTCGCGTAATTAGTTATTCGTTTATCTTGTTCAAGATCTGAATCTGATTGGCTCATCTTTCAATCATTGATCGTGCCTTCTGTACGCTGTTCTGTTGTGGTTATCGTAGTTTCGAATCAAAATATTCAGCTTCGTAAATGTGAGTATTCTCACCTGACAACGTACTTATATATCTGTAAATTGATAACAAGTGTGATTGCAGATTTCATTTATTTGACTGTGATACAAATTGATGATGTTAAAAATCCCGTTATTAAACCTACACATCATCAGTTCTATTATATACCTTTTAATTATGCTGTTACACTATTTATTTATTTATTTATTTATTTATTTTACTGTTTAATCACACTGCAAGTTCCCTGTAGAATAGAAATCGTTACAGGCTGAAATGATAGGCCTGTACGATAATTATTTATTCATTTATTTACTTAGTTTATTATTTAAATTGGGATTGCGGGTTCGAAATGATAGAACGCGGATTTATTTTGTAAATTACAGATTGAAATGATATATTATCCGTATCACTTGACCTAAGTTAGAAAATATTATACAGACCCGTGGTTATATATATATATATATATATATATATATATATAATTTTTCTGGAAATATTAAATATTTTAAAATAGAAAGCTACGACCTTTTGTTTAAAATTGGATTAAAAATGTTCCTTATAGTATAGTGATATTATACAAGTTAAGATGTAACTCATTAAATGTTAAGAATTTAAAGTATAAATTTAGTTTGTAAAAATTTGATTTGTAAAATAAAATTGGAATTCTAGTTAAGAAATAAAATAGGATGTTTTGGTAAAATTTTAAATACAAGTAAATAAATAAAAGGGTTAAGTTGACTATGTATTAAATGGTTAAATAAGGTGAATACTAAAAAATGGAATTTGGAATATAGCTAAATTTTGAATATAAAGTGGCAAGTTAAGAAATTGACTAAAAGTTTAGTTTACTTTGAAGTGGTAAAATTGAACTTAATTATTAAGTAAAATATTATGAGAAATTTGCACTTGATTTTTTATAAGTAAAACATAAAGAGGATAGATATATATTTGTAAAATATATTTTATAAAAATCATAATTTATTGAGTAAATTTAAATGACTATTTAAAGGTGGAATATGATTTATTGGTTTAATTATTGGAGAAACTATAGTGAAGTTTAAAATTAAATTTACTCAAATCTGTGTAAAGGATATTACCGCACTGTGCAAGTGCTGGAGTAAATATAAATGAACTAAGACATAACCTGTGAGATGTATATTGGATTTTTATAAGAATTATAACTTCGCTTTTAAACAGTTTAAAATGAAGTATTTGATTTAAAAATAAACTATTTTGGAATTTATAAGCACGGGTAATAATAACGTTGGCTGTTAAAGAGACCGGGATCAGATATGGGAATACTCCGTCGATACCGAAAACCACTTTGACAACTGTGTGCGTGGTAGAGATTGCAGAATGAAGTAGGATGGTGGTGACGTTTTCTTTGAGGTAAATACGTGGACCCGACTCCCGTGAGTTGGCATAATGTGGCTAAAACAAGAGCGATCGATGGATTAATGAGGTAACACCTCTGATCGGACGCACTTCTTCGTATGCCATTCTATTACTTTTGTGATTGTTTGGTGCGCACCTTTGATAAGGGATTGTTGTTCGAGGTGGGCGGTAGCTGCGCGCTACGCGTTACCACCGGTCCGGAAGCGCAATTGGTATATCTACCCTAACATTGCGTAGTTGTGCCACGTCACCTACCATAGCGAGCCTTGTACGAGTTTGATTTGTATCGTACCTATGGAGTATCTTCTCATAGTCTCCCGATCAGGAGATATGCAGGTACTGTATAGACTACTGACACTATTTATGCGTTAAGGTGGAAAATGTAAAGCCTTAACGCTATTTTAAAGTAAGTTTATTTTACAAATAGACACTATTATAATAGCGAAGTATTACTACATAGTAAATAGTTTAACGGATCCTTAGAGGATGGGCGGTCCCAAGCATCCTTTAAGTTACTTGTACTTTAATACAGTTCACTTGAATTAGCTTACACTATATAAGTACGTCCTGACTTGAGTGTTTATGTTTTATTTCACGCTCGGGTCAGCCTGAGTTTCAGTTTAGACTTCACCTCCAGAGCTAGGACTTCTGCTGATCATCTCCTTTCAAGCTGCCGTCAAGTTTCTGTTCAGTTCTTATTTTAGCCTTTGAAATCAAGACAATTTAATATTGAGAGTTTCTATGGAGATTTCAAAGTATATTTGGTTTAAGACTATGTACTTTATATTTTTTGAGACTATGGATAGTGGCTTCATGAACTACTAAGTTAATTTTTAATTCCGCTGTGAGTATTCTGATTTCTGTGTCTGTGATTCTGTGATTATTTATTTACTGTATATTTTGAGATTTGCCAAATTTTATCTACAACGCGGTATTTTGAACAATTCAAGTCCAACATATGCGGATGCGAATGGTTGAAAATATCGGATCGTTACAGTAACTTCTTCCACTATGGAAACAGAATTTGTAGCATGTTATGAGGCATCAAACCATGGAATATGGCTACACAACTTTATCATTGGGCTGCGCATTTTGGAAAATGTAGAAAGACCGTTGAAGTTATATTGTGATAATAAGTCAGCAGTGCTATATTCTAATAATAACAAAAACTCAACTAAGTCAAAACATATTGACATAAAATTCTTAGTTGTGAAAGAAAGAGTGCAGAATGGACATATATCTATAGAGCATTTGGAACAAACTTCATGATAGCGGATCCGCTTACAAAAGGTTTACCGCCCAAGGTCTTTCATGAGCACACTGCTCATATGGGTGTTGTATTATTGGAGGATGTTATGGTTTAGTGGGAGTTTCTATTTTTATGCTTTATATTTTCCTTGAGACATTTATGTATTTGGTTTTCTGATCAGAATAAAGTATTTAGTTCATTCTTTCTATTTACTATTTTAATTCTGACCTCACTTAAGTTTAAAGAGGACCAGTTGAAAATAGACATGTTTTGTTCATATTACATGTAATTTTCATGCTACGTATTCATGATTGATCTATGTCATTTGACTATATATATATGTATGTGATCATTGATGGGTTTAGTCATGATTAATATGGCAAAGACCACTATGATCCTATATAGATATGGTTGATGGACAAGATTGTTAAAGATTACCTTTATTTAATAGCAAATTTTGAGCTCATAAGGTTGTACATTTATAAAGAAACATATGTTGCCCAATTGGAAGATTGTTAGGTTAAAGGTTTATTGTGGGCACATATGTTAAAATGTGTAATGCTATTATAATTGGGGTATAAATAAGTGATATGTACAATTTGTTGAGGGGTCAAATTGTAAATATTACATATCTGATTTTAGTCCGTTATAAAACAATCTGGTCCCCGAAAAACAGTACATACTTTTTTTTTTCTCTTCTTCCCCGTCAGAGAGAAACGCAGACAGAAAGTAAAAACTGTATTCTTGAAAGATCAGATTCTTCATACAAATTGATTCAATGGATTTCGGTACGCTTCCGCTAATCTCCGTTTGTTTATAGTTTTGATTTCTCTTGGATTGATTAGGGCTGAATTAAATTCTCAATAGTAACAGGTCTATAAATAAGCACAACTCCAAATATCAGACAAGGAGAATTATCCATAAAATACTTGGGTATTCCTTTATCATTTAAAAATTTAACAGACAAGGGTTGTTCCTGCCTTATAGAAAAATATTAAAACAAAGGATTGAGGGGTGGGAAATGAAACTTTTGAGTCTTGCAGAGCACCCGGGGCTTATAAAATCTACAATTTATTCAATTGTTTAATATTGGATGCAATGCTTCAAACTTGTAGTAGCGATCATTAACAAAGTAAAATGCTTATGCTTAAATTTCTTATAGAAAGGTGTGACAAGTATAGTCCCTTGGGAGGCTATTTGTAAACAATAATATGAAGGGGGGCTGAACTGAGAATTTTGAAGAATTGAATATGGTTATAGGCATAAAATTATTATGGACAGTGATAAAAAAAACAAGGCATTTAGGCAAGATGGTTGAAAAACAAATATATGCGGACGACTTTACTATACCCATTCTTTGGATTTTACCAACCCGTCAAGTTCTCTTGGATTTTCAAAAAAAGAAAAAAGAAAAACAAATATATCAAAGAGGAATGCATTTAGGAAATGGAGAATAGAATGTTTTTTAGGAGTTTTGAAGTTCATATTGAGTTAAGATAGCAGGCAGCTAAATATATGAGAAAACGCATTATCAACGGCATGGCAATGTCACTTTGGTTCGAACCTTGGTTGTAAGGTGAATAGGTTGGGTTTGGACATGGCTAACCATACTAGAACCAAAAGAATGTCGGTACCAGATATTATAGAAGATGGAGAAGGGAGAAGCAATCAAGTTAGCTTTCTAGGACAAGTAAGTTTAGAAATTGAGGACTTAACTTTGTATAATGACAAGGACATGGATTATTAGTCATGGACTTGCAGCAAAGACAAAAGATACAGCTATAATTAGAATGTCATACGACAAAGGGCAGACTTGTTGTGGCATAGAATTTGTACGCCAAAAATGGCGATCTACTTGTATAAGGCATTAAATAATTTCCTTCCAACAAAACTTAGACTTATTCAAAGGTGCCTTAATTTAGATCCTAAATGCATATGATGCAATGTTCATGAGGAAGATATAAGACATCTATATTCCACGTGCAAATTCTCTACTTATATTTGGAAAAGGTGCAGGGTGAAACTAAAGTGGCCTGTGACACATTCTTCTGTTCTTACACTTGACATAGAAGTTGAAAGTGCTATTCAGAAATTAATGAAATAGCTAAAATCGCTCTTTCGATCTTTGTTTGGGCTATCTATCGTGAGAGAACGGTATTTAATAGTAGTCACAATTCAGACCAATCAGTTTGTAAACAAATCACACTGCTCCTTCACTGCTCCTTGTCTTTTGATTATGCTAACTGTTTAACTATCCCTCACAGCTCCTTCATGGGGTGTGATCTTTTCCTAAAATATTTACAATTTTTACAGTCACAGATTCATTAAATTATAGATTTACATGAATACATGGTATCATGCTATCATCTAGAGAGCCAGATTACGAGATCTAGACCTCCATTGCTGTACTTACCAATGTTATGTTTTTCATAGAATTGTTATGACGAATAAATAGCGGAATATAAAAGAAGACGACAAACCATTTATCCATGCTTATCTTAAATCTATCACTACATTGCATGAAATTACCTAAATTTGCAGTAGTCTAGAGAAGCCATTGTAGATCGAAAATTGATTTTTTCGGTCGTCGTGAAATCCGTTTATGTTCGTTTGACCATGAAGTTGCAAAGGAGCCAGTGAAGTGGAGGCTGCACTTTCATTCGAAAAGTTGAAGTTTTTACTTGCTAAAAAATTGGAGCAAGGAAGCAACACCTGACCGCCACTAGAATATGAAAATTTTAGTTTGTGATGAACCAAGAAAGTGAATAAATAAAAATGAGTTGTGATTTTGATGTGTACTAAGCCTATAAGCTTACTTATGGATTAGGTTAGGTAGAGTTGCAAATGAGGGTATGAGAGTTTGGACTTTTGGGTTGTATCGTGGAGTGTTTTTTTTTTCATTTTGGTGGTGTAAATATTGGGTTGTTGTTTTTGTATAGTTTTTCCTTTTCATATACGTAACAAAAGTGTATCGAATCTGGTTCAAAAAGAATTCCTGGTTAAGATATTTCGAGAAAGGAAATTGACAAATTCATTGAGAGTGCAGTATTGAGAGTGGAGTATGTAACGTTCTTCAAATGTTTGACGGTGTATTACTTATGCATGTTTGAGACACCAAGGGATTACGTACTCATGATTATTGAATAATTATGGAATGACTCGTCTGATAGTTTCCTGTTGGTTAATAACAACTAGGTCAAAAATGAAATCTTGAGTGATGATGTTACATAGTTCTCTTGATTTGAGAATACTGTTGAGCTTCAATATGAAACTCTACTTCGATTATAGTCAAATCATGACATAAAGACCATCGAGGACTATAATTGAGTTAGAGTTGAAGTATTGGAAGTGAAACACTTGAGAGAATTCGCCTTTCGATTGTACGAGATTAGTGTCACGGTCAACTGTAGTCAACTCAGAACCTTGTTTAGAGTACTTCGGTAATCAACTTTGGAACATCATCTACACTGACTTTCAAATTCTTTGCAGGAAATCAAACAATCATCAAGAAAAAAGCAAGTTGGACATATTCGAAACAGAAGTAGAAGATTTCTTACTTAGGAGGAAACATTCTACTGATATTCCCCAAAGAAAATACAGTCAATGTCATATTTGTGCCCCCATATACCAAAATCACTTCTTTCTTCGGCCACAACAGCCACTCCCGGAGCTATCTCACTGGAGGCGGCCATTCCAACGCTGAGAACCATAACTGCAAGGGAAGTGTCCATAATTCAGTTAGTAAAAATTCGTATTCATATCATATTATGAATAGTAATACTGATTTTTTACCTATCTCAGCCCGAAGGAGCTACCCCGCATCCAGCAGCGTTCCCAAGGAGATCAAGTTGCTGTCCATGAAAGATCTCATCAATTTCAGTATCAGAGACAACAATAGCGAGATTTTTTTCTATAAAAGTTTGCTGAATAATAAAGTTTATCACTTATCTTGCTGGAGCAAGGGTGAAAGTAGTAAGATGGTAGATGACTCCATTCAAATTAGCTTCAATCCTTCCAGTCGCCGCTATTCAATAGAAAATCTGGAGAATAACAACGATTATAGGAAGAATAAAGCATCTCACTTCACCAATTGTCAGCTTTCTGATGAAGAGAGTATAGATCTGGAGAAAAGCAACAAGCTTCAGAAGAAGGAGAGTCACATCTTCATCAAATCTCCTTATTTTAGTGAAAAGCTTCAAACTTGCACAGCCAAAGAAGATTTTAGTGCGAAGGAGAGGGTTTGGAAACCCCCGTGAGGAGTTATTCATGTGGAGATGGTTGTTGGTTTTTTAGTTTCCTCTCGTTCGAAATTTTTCTTCTTTTATTTTTCTTCTTTGAGCTTGCGGCTAGGGTTTCATGTGGGGTTTGTTTTGTTTTGCGTCGTGTGTTGGTGTTGTTCTGATATTTTATAACTAAGCTGGCCTTGGGCCTTTTTCCTTTTCAAAAAAAGAAGAAAAAGAAATGGTGTAAGTAACCATTGTTAAAAAGGCACCGCATATATTTTATAATTAGATTTTACTGATGAGATTTATAAGTGAAGAGTTTGGCCAAAACTGTCACATCACTAGCTAAAGTGTGTGTGAGCATTAGGATTTTATGTACAAATATTAATCGCTGACTGAATTAACGTCTATGACTCGCACACTTGATTCATTTTAGTCTCCAAAACGCCACCCAATTTAACTAGTTTGCAAAGTATTATAAATTAATTAATATTTACAGATATACTATTATTGTTATATTTAATATTTGGGGGTGTATTTAGTAAATGAATTAGTCTCTAGAAATGTTGTGAGTGTTATTAGTAACTAATTGGATGTCTATATAAAAGTTATATATGTGTGTGTCGATGTACGATATCAATGAGAATTCAAAATGGAATAAATAAAATTATAAAGGCAACAAAATTATTACTTCATTACATAAATGTATTTAAAATATTCAAATCCAACCTAAATTACATAATTCAAAAAATATAGTTAACTAATTATTACATTTGCTTAATGTAGTTAAATTAAAACCACATTAAGTTTAAATAAATTATCAAATACAACCAAAAGTATTACCACTTCACATAGATGCAGTTAAAATATTCAAACGCAAATGTACATAATTTAGAAAATGGTGTTAAATTATAACCACATTTTTTTAATGCAATTAAACTATAACTGCATTAAGATTAAACTAAATTACTAAATATAGCCAAAATCATTAATACATCACGTAAATGTAGTTAAATTCTTAAAATGCAATTAAATTAATTCAAAGCAATTTGTTAAATTATAGCTACATTTTCTTAATGTTGCTAATTTATGACTGCATTAAGATTGAACAAAATTTTCATAGCCAAAATTATTGCCACACCATACAAATGCAGTTAAAAAATTCAAACGCAGTTAAATTTATTCAAAAAAATATAGTCAAATAATAACTGCATTAAGTTAAAATAAATTATCAAATACAACCAAAGTTATTACCGCATCAAATAAATGCAGTTACAACATTCAACTGCAACCATAAGTGCATAATTCAAAAACAATTTTCTTTCAGTTAGGTCAAATGATAATAATTTCATTATCATAATGCAGTTAAAATGACAAAATAAGTTTATGATAATTCAGAATAGATGTTGTTACATAAATGAGTTTCACAATGCGGTGACACAAAATAACTTTATCTACTACCTAAAATTATGATTTTCAAAAATTTAGTTTTAGGTAGAAAAAACAGATGACATTGGAAAGTTTATTAAATTTGTCGTTTAATGGTGAAAACAATCTAACCAATCTGCAAAAAGTTGTCACATTTTGAAGATTGGAATTAAATTAGTTGGAGGATGATAGTTTTGGTTAGGTGTGACGTTAAAGAGGTATGGGCCTAATTTACAAAAAATTATAGGTTAGGACCTACTTTGCATTTAAAACAATAAATAAGGACCGAAGTTAATATTCTATTTAAAATATCTATTTTATTACATATATATTGTTTATACATATTAAAACAATGTGGCGTATTTTAAATAAATAAATAAATAAAATATATGTAAATATAAATAAATTTAAAAAATTCGGATGTAACAATTATTTAGTATATATATACATTTAAAACTTATAGTTTTAAGATATAGTTTTAAATTTTAAAATGTTTTACAAAGACTAGTTAGATGTTTTAAATACAAAATTTGATTTAGAATTTATTAACTTAGCAAAAATAAAATTGGATATTTATATTTTATTTTATATAAATAATTTCAAATATTTATATTTATATATCTTATTAATATATTAAATGAACCAATTAACACATATATAAATGACTAATTTTTACATAGTGGATATAAATCCCAATATTTATTTATGTAACTATTGACCATGTGCATCTTTTCCTGTTGCACATTACACTTATATACACATATGTGTATATATTTGTATAATTAAAAACATATAAGTGTTACATTAATTAACACATGTTAATTATTTAAATCAAGAAAATTAAATAAAATATGATTTTTAAACTAACTAGATTGGATCGAGTAAATCGATTAGACTACAAATGTCCACCAAGATCCAATCAAGGAATTTTTTTGAAATTCACCCAACACTGATCGGTCGGGTTCCAATAACGGTATCTCTTGACTAAAAATTAGCCAACCTCGAAAGTAGACTAATACATTTTATTAGCAAAAGATGCTTGCTAACACGAGGCTTAAATGAGAAATAAAATGAGAAAAATAAGTGAATGACACAATGCCGTAAAGTGGTTCAGCATAGATTTGCCTACTTCCACTATAAAGATCTCCTACTATGTTTATCTCTTACAATAACAAGGAATTACAAGAGAATGATAAGAAATTTAGCTTTTGAGCATACAACAATACTAAAATTAACATATTTGAGAGGAACTACATGATGGAAATAAAAATTGTACGCATCAAAATCAATCAAAGCTATAGCAGCTAATATGGATCATGGGTGGCTGAGATTGCATAGTAAAATATGTGGGAAACGCTCTTGGTCGTCAATCTGGTCGCATGGCTGATGAATTACAGCTGTAAAGGTGTTATGGATATGTGGCGAAGAAGCATGCCAGCTATAATGAAGTACTGAGCATATGTAAGGAGGCTTGCTATAGGAGTATGCATGCTTTTGGCAAATATGCTATATTACCGGGTACAACTGGCTATACTATTCGTCGTTTACTTTTGATTATCCAAATAGAAAGGCGGATGAGAAGCTTCTCGTGTTTGGTAGTGGCTAGTTGCTTATTGCTAAAGATTGTTGAGTAAAAATGAACTTGCTAAGGACCAATTCGCAAGGGATGTGCAAAGTCGTTCATAGGATAATGAGACGGGCTATTTGGGACCTATCGAGGGCAGGCCAAGATGAAGCCCAGCCAAACATGGGTTGCACTTGAACCAACCCAAGGCAGATGAGTTAGCTATTAAAGACGTCTTGGGTTGAGCCAACCGAGTTGGTGGGGTAGTGTGGGGGTAGATTAAGTGCAGGTCGACATTAAGTTAGCCGAGCCTAGGAGTGCTAGGTCGGGCTTTGTTGTATTGGCTAGCTTATCGTACTTATGAGAAACTTTTGCAACAATATTTCCCCAAGCCCATCTTTTTGAGCAAGGGCGGGATTTCAAATCACGAAGATCATGTTACCCTGGTCTTCTAGTATGCATTTAATGGATTTCACTCGTGGCGTTGTCCTTTGGCTGTGAATGTTAACCTTTTCATACGTGGCAGGGGCCTCACATTTCCAATGTGTGTGATGTCACATTTGCATTGATTATACCTATAAGGTTAAGATTTAATGCCATTTGAATCCAATGTCTATGATCAAGGGGGGAGGTATTATAAATATCCCTTTTCTTCTCCTCCTTCATTTTTTTTACCAAAGATAAATACTTTTCTCGCCATTAAAAACTTCCAAAAACCTTTAAAAATCTCAATTTTTCAAGCTTTCTTCTTCAAAAAATAGTAGTCTCTTCCCTTTCTTCTATTTTGCTACTTCTTTGCCATGGAAAATAGGCATTTTTGCTACTTCAATGTTTTTTGGTGCGTTTGGAACACTTGGAAGTGTTTCTTTTCTATTTGATTCTATATCGATGATTAGTCGGAATCCATGCTTTTCTGATCGCCTTTTGGATGTCGATCAACTATTGCTGCCATGTCAGAGGTGGTTGATTGACATTGGTGATCTTTCTAATTGCCTATTATTTTTAGAAAATGTATTACTGTTAGGCTACAATTCTAGGCCCAAACTGATAGCCTTGGGATTTAAGTGAAAAAATAAAATAATAGATATGGGTTGTAAGGCCTCTAACTTAGCTTTATGTGAATCATTTAAGTCATATGTCGGACATTGTAGGGTGCCCGACAATGGCACACTATGAGAGTGGCTGTCTCATCTTCTACCAAGGGGTTTTCTCGTAGGCTTTGCTAGACTTGGATGTAAGGCTATTGTAGTTTAACTAGGACATTTATGTTTTATATGGAAAACTCTGGATCTTCTACTGCTAGTGTTTCCAGCCTCAAATCTCTTGAACTTCTAGAGAGAACGACGAACCTCGACAAGCGCCTGACTAAGCATGGTGCAACATCGAGATAGTCAGATATCCCTCTACTACGATCGACTTAAGCACTCTTCCCCGAGCTATTCGCATGGTCACTCGGCTACTTTAAGATTGGCGTTGTATTGCCTTTTATTCGCTACTTCCTCTTTGTTATGAACACCTATGGGCTTGCCGTTTGTCAACTTACACCCAATAGCTACCAATTTCTACATGGGCTTTATGTCGCCTATGCAAACCTGCATCTTTTCGAGCCAATTGCTTAACTAGTCAACATGGTATTTCATTTAAATAAGAAAGCCAGATACTCTATTGGCACCAACTTCCGTTTCCATGCTAGCACTAATTCTGTTATCTTATGAGCATCTTATGCAAGGCTGCCTTTGGCTATATGGGGAAAAGTGTTTTCGTCCCTCACAGGGTCAACCCCAATCTAAGGAACCTTGAGTTCCAAACCCTAGCAAGTTTTTCTTGCCATTCCCTTTTTTGCGTTTGCCCTTTCCTTCCTTTCCTTTGCTTAACTCGTCCTTTGATAGGAGCTTCATTGAATCTACCACCTATAGCTTTGGTACGATGAGTGAATATATCAACAAATTAAAGGCGGATGGCAGCAGTATTCGAGACTTCAAGGTCTTGGTGACTGATAGAAACCTCCATTGCGTTGGGCTAATAAGGGAAACCCAAACCATGGTTGTCGAGGAAATTTCCCCTTCAAAGATGATGGCCAAAGAGAAGAGGGATTATACCAAGATCAGATTCCATGACCTACCAACTGAGTCAGTCATGGATGAGAACCGAGGATATGATGACGCTTTCCAGGGTAATGAGTCAGGAGAGTAGCAAAAAGTTTATTTTGATAAGCTAAGTGATGTAGCGTCGATGCCATAGTGGTAACCCTTTGACCCAAAACAATAGGTTGGCATCCTGGTTCCTTCTCATGATATGCCCGTTGTTGATTAGGATACCAAGAGGTCTCAAGAAGTGGTATAGGGAAGGGCCATAAGTACTGAGAGTTGTTTAGGACATAGGTCCCTCCTCTGAGCTAATTCTTGGATATGATCCTCTATATCCCGAATATTAAGTCATACCTCCGGGTGAATCCCATGTCGGGACAGATCAAATTAGTGTAGGCAGTTCGACCTCGTCACGCTCGCCCCTTGTCAAAAAGCAAGGTCAGGCTGGTACAACTGGTAGTTATTTCTCTTGCACTTGTCTTCTTTTTTCTTCCCTTTTGACTAACTCTTTTCTGTTCTTGTTGTAGTTGTCGTCAAGCTCGATTTTGATGTTTTTAACGACGTTGACACCAATGTCCAAATCACCCCTACTCTAGTACCTAAGGCATCCACGATAGAGAAGGAGATTATTATGCTTCCCTCAGTCCGAGCACTCGACTAACCCAAGTGATTTGTAAGTTGAGGTCCGCACTCCTTTTGCTAAGTAGATGCCAATTTTCAATAAAGAGGGATTGGGCCAAGTAATAAAGAGGCGCTTCTTCTAGCTGGAGAGCTCATTCCAGCAAACGTTAGTGGAGATCCTATCATCCTTCCACCAGCCCTGATTTGGATGGACCTAATACTCTAGGGAGTCCGTGATTTATTTACAAAACATGGGAAGCTTTTCTTGTAAGATTCCAAATTTGATTTTTTTTCTTGCTTTATGGAATTTCTTCTAACAATAATGATTTTTTATTAGGTCGCTCGACGCTCCGTCCACATCTAGGATGACTTTCTAGAGCTAGAAGAGGAAACTTGGAAAAATATGCAGCTCCTAAAGGAGGTTGTGGAGATGGCAATGACGGTTGAGAAGGTGAGGTGAGGGATCGGGTGGATAACGTAGTTGAGGATCATAGGAAAACTTCTAGAGCTAGAGGAGGAAACTTGGAAAAATATGCAGCTCCTAAAGAAGGTTGTGGAGATGGCAATGATGGTTGAGAAGGTGAGGTGTGGGATCGGGTGGATAACGTAGTCGAGGATCTTAGGAAAAGCTAAAGAACATCGAGGAAGTTGAAGCATTGCAAGATGATCTGGCTAAGCATACCACTAAGCGCTAGTTGATTGCTAATGTAAAAGCTGCACGGCTAGCGAAAAAGAAATGGTGGACAACTGACTAATGAACATGGTAAAGGCCCTATTTGGGAAAAATTATTACATGTCGATCTCTACTAGTAACTATAAGGCTAAGGTCCACGACGAGATCCGAGTTGACGTCGCTCTAAGATGGAGGTGATCAACATGATCGAACCGACTATTTTGATAAGGAAATAAATCTATTCTTTGACCCGATCGGCCAACGACCCAGCTTTGTAAATATTTTCTATCTCCTTTTTGTAAGCCCAACTAGGCGGGCTTTGTGCCTTGCATTTTTGAATGGAATGAAAAGTTATTTTAGGCGAACTATTGAATACTTTCTTTGTTTATCTGTTTTTGTTTACTTGTGCATAGTTTGTAGGGCAGCATATTTTGAGTAATTAGTAGAGTCACTGTGGATCTACGCATGAACATTTTTACAAGGTAGATGGAATAATAAAGTAGGCAGCGATGAGTGTGGCCCATTATGCAAACCATGTACTGAAGTAGCTAAGTAAACTCATCTTATTTGATAGGCTAGGTCAGCAAATGGACTCAAATGCAAGCATTGTAACGACCTCGGATTTTTATGAATTTAAATTGATAATTTAAATGAATTTTTGAATTAAAATTTGTAAAATTGATTTTAAATGGCAGCGAGTTTCCCCGATTCAAATAGAAAATATATTAAGTCATATGAATTTGGAAATTTGTATATATGTGAATATATATGTATATATTGGATTTGAGATAAAATCTTAAATAAATGGTTTTTAAAAATAAATAGAAATTTGTTACAAATGGTTTGAAATAATAATAAGTATTAACATAAGTATGAACACTAACACAAGAAAAAAGCAACATGGAAAAAAAATAAAATAAAATGAACAAAACAAAGTAAAAATATAAATATCTTTTGTATAATTAAGATAAGTATGTAAGTTAAAGATAAATATTTAAGTAAGAAATACATTCACATATAAACATAAACAAAACAAAGTAAATACAAACAAATATAAAAGTTTTAGTATGCAAGTAAAAGTACTGAAGTAAGGCAAGCATGGGAACAAATGTCATGCATTTAATGAAAGCATCATCAGCCACCACAAAGAAGCTTTGTCAAAGATAAAGTGTGAACAAACAAATTTAAAATATACATATGCATAAATAAGTACAACCAAAACATAACTAAAATAAAACAAAATAAAGTACAATAACATATCAGTACAACATCACTGCAGCCATGCCTAGCATTATAAAACAAACATCACCTTGTACCAGTAAAGATATACAAGCTTGCATGTTTTTTTTAATATATATGCATATCTCCTCTCCATTTCGACCATTTGATCTGAAAAAAAGAAGAAGAAAAAAACTGAGATAGTATCACTTTGTAAACAAACAAACTTCAATCTAAAACAAAACAAACCAGATCAAAGTTAGCAGTAGCTTCCCAGATTTTAAAAAGACTTCAGTTTGTTTCAACTCGGTTTAAAAGCAAAACAAACATCAACAACTAAGCTTCAGTTTCAACTCAATTATATCAAGTGGCAGATCAAAATTCAGATCAAAAGTAAAGCTTCAGATAAACCAAACTCCAACTTGTAAACTCCTGGATTCAAACAATGATTTGGAAGGTGAGTAACCTCACTCTTAAATTCATCTTAAGTAAGTATGAAATGTGCAAATATAAATCCAATTCTATTTAGTACATATGAATGTATGATATGTAATGCAGGTGAATTGACAGAGTACTCTCTGTATTTAGCTTCCAGATTTTTGTTTTGCAAAAGAAAATTAAAAATCTTTTTATTCACTCTCTTTTTAAACTCAAGAATCAAATGAAAATTGTTTGTTTAACTACAAAATTTAGTCTGGAGACTTATTCAAGACAAAATAATACAAATATATCTCTGGAAATCAAAATTCATCAGTAAAGTTGAAATTCTGGAAAATTCGAATGTCATAAAATATTGATTCAAGTATATAATTGGAATCTACACTCAAAAATAAGATTTTTAAAACAAATATGAGGATTTTTAGTTGAGTGTGCAGCGTGTAGTTCCAAATTGAACTGAATGTGCTTTTTTATCAATTTCTGGAAATTTAGCAAATCTGAGATGTTGAATTTTCGTTTGGAGATAGTTGGTTGATCAATGATTTCAGGAAAAATGCTAAATATTTTTTTCAATGCAAGAATGTTTGTGATGAATCGAATTTAGGGTTTAACGTGGATTTTTGGGTTCGGCCTGATTCTCGTGCTCGTGTGGAGTCAGGGAGGGATCGAGTTCAACGTGGTTTGGGGTAATGGTGGAGGAAGGGTTGACGCGTGCGTGGCCGGGTTTGCGCGAATTCCAGTGGTCAGAGCTACACGAACGCGGCGTTGCCAGGTATGGGTGTGGAGGAAGATGCAATTTCCAGGTTTGGGTTGAGCTCCTCGAATTTGATTTCGAAATAACTGGGTGGTCCAGATGTTTGGGATGGGTTGCGAGTTTGGTTTGTGACTTACAGAGATGGCCGTTGATGGTCGGCGTCGGCGATCGTGCGCGTACACGTTCACGTGCACGTTGGGATTTGGGTTTGGCTGTGGGTTGCGTCGTTGAAGAAGAAGCTGGGTAAACTCTCGTGTGTTGACTCAAAGCATTACTCGAGATTCTGTGGGTTGGACTCGAAGTGAGAACGAGAAGCCTCGGGCTGAAAGAGTTGTTCAAAATTTTCAACCTGAACCTGTTTCCAGAATTTTAGGCTAAATTAAAAATACAAATTCAAGTAGAATTGGAGTTAAATTTGAAAACAAATAAAGTTTAAATTTCAAATTGTTTTCTTTTATAACTTTAAAAGCAACTAAATGTTTGGAGCAATTTGAATTCAAAATAGAATTGAATTGTAGATGGAAGATTTAAACAAGCTGAAACTTAAAAGTTTAAACCTGAAATAAATTTTAAATCATATTTTTAAATTTTTAAAATAAATTTTAGTTTATAACTTAAGTGCTTAAAATAAATTAAATATGCTAAAGTTAAAAAGAGGAAAGGAAAATTGATTTGTAGCTCTTTAAGAATTTCCTTTATAATAAATTGTTCTTTAACATGTAAATTTAAAATGTTAGAAAATTCTATTTTAAACTTATTTAAAGATAAATAAGAATTTATTTCAATCTTGAATTTAAAATGGAATTGAAAAAGGGAATTTGAGAACAATGAATTAGATCGATTTATTTAATAATAATCATTTATTGAATTATGAAGTGTAATTACTTAATAACAATAATTAAAAATTAATTATTAAATATAATTAAGTGAGTTAATTGGATTAGTTCAGATTTATCACTTAAGTTAATTAGTTCAGAATAATCACCTGAATATTTTAGAAAACATAATTACTTAGAGAAGTAATAATGATAATTAATGAATGTAATCAATTAAATGATGATTGAAATTTGAGTAAATTATTTGTTAATAAATTTAAAAGATTAATGGATAATGGTGATTAATTAAGATTAATTTAATAATTAAAGATTAATTGATTCATTGATTAAGAATGATAGTTAACAATTAAGGGTTAACTAATAAATTGTGAGAGGAAATTTGTTTCAAATAATTTGTAATTAAATTATGATAATTAACCCGGATTAATAATTGATACATCCGATTTAAATTAATTATTTGATTAATAAATTCATTTGTGAATGTTTGGACTTGGCTGAATAGTTGTTTTGTTTGATACCCCTGATAGGTGATGCTTTGTTTTGAGCTGTGTGACTTATCTATCTGTAATTTATATCTGTGATCTGTGATCTGTAAATAAAGATGAGCGTTATAGTTATACTGCTTATCAACTATATTTCTGTTTTTTGATCTGTGATGGTTGAATGATGTTTCACTATTGTGTTAAACCCCTGGACCACACCATACACACACAATGATGGATTTCACGAGGAAATTGATTAAGTCACAGATTTTGAAATAGTTTAAAATTTGAATTTTTAAATTCAAATGTTTTGGAAATGGAATCGGAATAAATGTGAAAAGCTTTTGGAATGGAATTTCAAAATAAAAATTTATTTTTAAATTACTTGATTAAGTTATAGAATTTAAATACTTTGATTTAAATTTGAATTCAATATTGAAATTGAATTCTGTAATTTGAAACTAGGGATTAACAATGTTATACTAGTCATTATGAGTTAAACCATTTTTAAAGTATTACTTTTGAAAATTTGAATTAACCCAAAGATTGTAACTTGTATAAATGAAATCGAGTTTTTCGAAATAAGGCTGTTGTTTCTAAATGATAAAAAGGCTTTCATAGGAGAAACGAATTTCAAATTACATAAAAAGGGATTTCAAGTTTAAACTGAAATAGTTTACCAAGTTATTGATGAAAATTTGGAAATGAATTTTGAAAGTGAATATTTGGGAATGGTTTGAAAGCTATAAGATGAATCTTTAATTTAAAGATTTTAAACGAGTTAATCCAAATGAAATGGAAATTGTTTTGAAATCCGTAAATGGAATTTTGTGAAATAAATCTTTTTGTTAAAGATTTGAAATGGTAATTGGTTTAAACCATTTGAAAAGAAAGTTTTGAATTATTAAGTTGTGACTTAATTGAAATCCCATATCCATATGTTTTAAATGTTTTCGCTCACTATTCGGTTTAGCCGGGAAAGGACCTTTGTGTCTTATAACCCATTCCAAATATGTGATTTGACATTATGGATAGCAT
Source organism: Allium cepa (assembly GCA_030765085.1). Lineage (NCBI taxonomy): Eukaryota > Viridiplantae > Streptophyta > Magnoliopsida > Asparagales > Amaryllidaceae > Allium > Allium cepa. Next base: position 126,241,889 of record CM060939.1, read on the forward strand.
TTGAAGACCGGTGATGAAGACCGGGTATTTGCGAAAGCGACAGGATGACCTATCAATTGTTTCTGCACCGAGTCGCGCCGGTATAGAGACTCCCTAAGTGATGGGAAATCCGATCGGGATTGTGAATATCCGGATTGCAAGGACTTCTTTGGAAGTGCCTTCGGTTCTGTTCGAACCCAGAACAGACTTGTATGGATTGTTATGTCTGACATTACAATTTGAGATATAAAGCTGATTTCTTTCAAATATATTTCTGTTGGTGGCGGAGAATTTATTCTCTTAGCTTAACACCCTTCTCTGAGACGTATGAGCTCAGAGGTTATGTAGTTGATGGTTATCAGCGATATATTCCCAATTTGGTAATGTGACATGCTGAGTGTTGCTGTGAAATGATCATTGTTTGATCATTTTTGATATGATCATTTGTTTGATCATTTATCTTTGTGATCATTACTTTGATCATTTGTTGACCCAAAGCATGGATTTGTACCCAATCGTGGCTTTGTGGACGAGACTTCGTCGGACCTCACACCCCGGAATGGTCGAAACAGGAAAGATGCACCAAGGTTATTGGGGGTAGCACCCCTTAGGGTATGTGCATTTCCTTCTGGATAGAAGTGGTATCGTGGTATGGAGCCCAGATACTTAACTTATGTTGATATCGCAGATATATATATATATATATATATATATATATATATATATATATATATATATTACTTTGTGATTTGTTGCTGGGGCCCCGGATAAAGGTTTGTTACGACCGGGAGGTGGCATACTCGTGTCAGTAGTTTCCCAGTTAGGGGTAACCCGGCCTTGTTTTGGCAGAGATCCGGTTAGGTTCTCGGGGACGTCCTTCCAGAGGCGTTCTCATGTGGCAATGGGAAGTTCCTTGGCCTGACCATTTGTTGGAAATCCAAAGAAACAATACGATCTTGTACGGTTTTAATTGTATAACCTGCCATGGAATGTGGCGGTAACCTGCTATTGAACACGGTAGCTATAGTAGGCATAAGTGCGGAATGCCTATGCTGGCTAAGATTTATATCTTTACTTTCGAAATGAATTTTTCCTACACTATGCACTAGTAATAATATCAAATGTTTCTTTTTAATGCGTATCAAGCATCTTTGACTATCATAAGGAGAAATCTCCTCCGATTTTGCGTTTGCATTGTGTGTGTGTGCGGGAGGCCTTATGGTAGTCTCATTTCTAAAAAGCATTGCGAATCTATTTTAAAATATTTCTTTGTTTGTTTTTTTAAAGATAAACTGTTTTTGTTGCTCACACCAGTCCCATGACTGATCCGGAGTTTATTGTTTTTTTCCTAAACTCTGGGTGCTCAAAATTTTTCTACACGAGCAGTTTAGAGTTGGGTTTTTCAGATAGTCAGATGTAGTGGATTATTTGGAGTTAGTTCAGTCTTTGGATCATACTGCACTTGCTTATCTATGTGCATCGTTTTTGGGAGTTCGAGCTATTGTTGGATTGGTTCTTGGAAATGGAGTTGCAGTTTTTGGAGTTCTTCCTTGAAGACTATCTTAGAGTTAGTGGTTCCGCTGCTAGATGTTATCTATTTTTTTTCTTTTCCGCTGCTATTTATTGTATCATATCTCTGATGTATATTGATATCTACTGGATCATCTGTTGTATCAGATATTGTATCAAAGCTGTATATCAATGTATCATTCTTTTATTCCGCTGTGTTATTTACTTAATGTTGTTATAAGCTCCGGCGAATCGGATTTGAACGGTCGAATCTATGGCATTCGAATACGATTTGAAGTATGGATGTCGATTTTCGAGCGTGCAAAATCCGCGTCGTCACATGTGGTATCAGAGCTAAGGTTAAACTTTAGCTCAGGAGTATAACACATTAAGTAGCTCATTAGAGATAGGGTGAAGTAAACCCTAGAATGAGTATATCCCTAAGATATCCGTTCGATTGTCTCAGTAAATTCTCTTAATATCCAGTGATAGTGAGTATGAGTGCAAGAAGAGAACGAGATAGGGGACATGAAAGTACGACTATAAATGGTCAATACCCTACAACGGTGAAAATGACTTTCTTATCAATTTTCTTTGATTCGTTTCTAAATTCTTTTGATTGCTTAGTGACAATTACAAGAAGAAGATTCGGTGTGATGATGGCACTACGAATCATTGTAGAAATTTTTTACTTCGTATCCTCATCAGTTTCTTATCAGTTTTTCGATTATAACTTTAATGAATATGAATTTGAAAATTGAAATTGGAAATTTTGAATAAATTTGAAATTGTAAATTGAGTTAAAATTGATTAATAGAGTATGAAGGACAAATTGAATTGTGTCGATAAAACGATTTCGTTTAAAACCAAAATTTAGATTTCTGTTATAACTTCTTGGGTAGAACAAAATCTGAAATATAAACTTTGTTGTATTTCTCAACCTATAAAATTCTAAAACCATTAGGATCTTAATATTTAGATTTTGATTTTAATTGTAGAGAACAAATAACATCAGCCGAGGTGGAAAGGCCAGAAGGGTTGGTGATTTTGGTTCATCTTTTAGGATTCGAGATGATTTGGGTGAACCATCAGGACGTGAGGAGGTGCCAGAAGAACCTGTGGTGCAGCCACAACCTCAAGTTGAAGAACCCAAGGAGGAGTCCGAAAATGAAGAAGAGTTCGAAGAGGAATTTGAAGAAGAATTCGAAGAAGAATTCGAAGAAGAATTTGAAGAAGAGTTCGAAGAAGAATTTGAGGAAGAGTTTGAGGTGGAAGAAGAACCTGAAATGGAGATAGAGTCCGAAGGTGATGAAGAAATTCATTGGGATTTAGATAATGCCGTAGAGGATGATGATGCCATAGAAGACGAGGAGCTAGATGGTGGAGGTTTTATTCAGATAGACTCTGACCCAGAAGAATTTTTTGAGACAGACAATGAGGCTGAAGTTATAGAACTGTCAGGGCCTGAGAGAGGAAGTTCTGACAGTGAGGATCTGTAATTGGTTGGATTGACTTCTTTTGGTTAAGGTATGTTTATGTACGTGTTTTGGAATTAAAATTGTAGTGAAGGTTGGATGTTAGTAGAGTTATGTATGACTATAACTTGTGTACTAATATTATGAGTAGCATTTTATATGAGATATATTATGAATTACCCGAAAATATCCATATGATTACTAGTATAGTTTGAATTGGCATTAGTCTTTTCTGTGGGTGTATAATTCATGAAAAGAGCGGTGCAATTTCGAGGATGAAATTCTTTTAAGGGGGGAAGGTTGTAACGACCCCGGATTTTTATGAATTTAAATTGATAATTTAAATGAATTTTTGAATTAAAATTTGTAAAATTGATTTTAAATGGCAGCGAGTTTCCCCGATTCAAATAGAAAATATATTAAGTCATATGAATTTGGAAATTTGTATATATGTGAATATATATGTATATATTGGATTTGAGATAAAATCTTAAATAAATGGTTTTTAAAAATAAATAGAAATTTGTTACAAATGGTTCGAAATAATAATAAGTATTAACATAAGTATGAACACTAACACAAGAAAAAAGCAACATGGAAAAAAAATAAAATAAAATGAACAAAACAAAGTAAAAATATAAATATCTTTTGTATAACTAAGATAAGTATGTAAGTTAAAGATAAATATTTAAGTAAGAAATACATTCACATATAAACATAAACAAAACAAAGTAAATACAAACAAATATAAAAGTTTTAGTATGCAAGTAAAAGTACTGAAGTAAGGCAAGCATGGGAACAAATGTCATGCATTTAATGAAAGCATCATCAGCCACCACAAAGAAGCTTTGTCAAAGATAAAGTGTGAACAAACAAATTTAAAATATACATATGCATAAATAAGTACAACCAAAACATAACTAAAATAAAACAAAATAAAATAAAGTACAATAACATATCAGTACAACATCACTGCAGCCATGCCTAGCATTATAAAACAAACATCACCTTGTACCAGTAAAGATATACAAGCTTGCATGTTTTTTTTAATATATATACATATCTCCTCTCCATTTCGACCATTTGATCTGAAAAAAAGAAGGAAAAAAAACTGAGATAGTATCACTTTGTAAACAAACAAACTTCAATCTAAAACAAAACAAACCAGATCAAAGTTAGCAGTAGCTTCCCATATTTTCAAAAGACTTCAGTTTGTTTCAACTCAGTTTAAAAGCAAAACAAACATCAACAACTAAGCTTCAGTTTCAACTCAATTATATCAAGTGGCAGATCAAAATTCAGATCAAAAGTAAAGCTTCAGATAAACCAAACTCCAACTTGTAAACTCCTGGATTCAAACAATGATTTGGAAAGTGAGTAACCTCACTCTTAAATTCATCTTAAGTAAGTATGAAATGTGCAAATATAAATCCAATTCTATTTAGTACATATGAATGTATGATATGTAATGCAGGTGAATTGACAGAGTACTCTCTGTATTTAGCTTCCAGATTTTTGTTTTGCAAAAGAAAATTAAAAATCTTTTTATTCACTCTCTTTTTAAACTCAAGAATCAAATGAAAATTGTTTGTTTAACTACAAAATTTAGTCTGGAGACTTATTCAAGACAAAATAATACAAATATATCTCTGGAAATCAAAATTCATCAGTAAAGTTGAAATTCTGGAAAATTCGAATGTCATAAAATATTGATTCAAGTATATAATTGGAATCTACACTCAAAAATAAGATTTTTAAAACAAATATGAAGATTTTTAGTTGAGTGTGTAGCGTGTAGTTCCAAATTGAACCGAATGTGCTTTTTTTTATCAATTTCTGGAAATTTAGCAAATCTGAGATGTCGAATTTTCGTTTGGAGATAGTTGGTTGATCGATGATTTCAGGAAAAATGCTAAATATTTTTTTCAATGCAAGAATGTTTGTGATGAATCGAATTTAGGGTTTAACATGGATTTTTGGGTTCGGCCTGATTCTCGTGCTCGTGTGGAGTCAGGGAGGGATCGAGTTCAACGTGGTTTGGGGTAATGATGGAGGAAGGGTTGACGCGTGCGTGGCCGGGTTTGCGCGAATTCCAGTGGTCAGAGCTGCACGAACGCGGTGTTGCCAGTATGGGTGTGGAGGAAGATGCAATTTCCAGGTTTGGGTTGAGCTCCTCGAATTTGATTTCGAAATAACTGGGTGGTCCAGATGTTTGGGATGGGTTGCGAGTTTGGTTTGTGACTTACAGAGATGGCCGTTGATGGTCGGCGTCGGCGATCGTGCGCGTACACGTGCACGTGCACGTTGGGATTTGGGTTTGGCTGTGGGTTGCGTCGTTGAAGAAGAAGCTGGGTAAACTCTCGTGTGTTGACTCGAAGCGTTACTCGAGATTCTGTGGGTTGGACTCGAAGTGAGAACGGGAAGCCTCGGGCTGAAAGAGTTGTTCAAAATTTTCAACCTGAACCTGTTTCTATAATTTTAGGCTAAATTAAAAATACAAATTCAAGTAGAATTGGAGTTAAATTTGAAACCAAATAAAGTTTAAATTTCAAATTGTTTTCTTTTATAACTTTAAAAGCAACTAAATGTTTGGAGCAATTTGAATTCAAAATAGAATTGAATTGTAGACGGAAGATTTAAACAAGCTGAAACTTAAAAGTTTAAACCTGAAATAAATTTTAAATCATATTTTTAAATTTTTAAAATAAATTTTAGTTTATAACTTAAGTGTTTAAAATAAATTAAATATACTAAAGTTAAAAAGAGGAACGGAAAATTGATTTGTAGCTCTTTAAGAATTTCCTTTATAATAAATTGTTCTTTAACATGTAAATTTAAAATGTTAGAAAATTCTATTTTAAACTTATTTAAAGATAAATAAGAATTCATTTCAATCTTGAATTTAAAATGGAATTGAAAAAGGGAATTTGAGAACAATGAATTAGATCGATTTATTTAATAATAATCATTTATGGAATTGTGAAGTGTAATTACTTAATAACAATAATTAAAGAATTAATTATTAAATATAATTAAGTGAGTTAATTGGATTAGTTCAGATTTATCACTTAAGTTAATTAGTTCAGAATAATCACCTGAATATTTTAGAAAACATAATTACTTAGAGAAGTAATAATAGATAATTAATGAATGTAATCAATTAAATGATGATTGAAATTTGAGTAAATTATTTGTTAATAAATTTAAAATATTAATAGATAATGGTGATTAATTAAGATTAATTTAATAATTAAAGATTAATTGATTCATTGATTAAGAATGATAGTTAATAATTAAGGGTTAACTAATAAATTGTGAGAGGAAAATTATTTCAAATAATTTGTAATTAAATTATGATAATTAACCCGGATTAATAATTAATACATCCGATTTAAATTAATTATTTGATTAATAAATTCATTTGTGAATGTTTGGACTTGGCTGAATAGTTGTTTTGTTTGATACCCCTGATAGGTGATGCTTTGTTTTGAGCTGTGTGACTTATCTATCTGTAATTTATATCTGTGATCTGTGATCTGTAAATAAAGATGAGCGTTATAGTTATACTGCTTATCAACTATATTTCTGTGTTTTGATCTGTGATGGTTGAATGATGTTGCACTATTGTGTTAAACCCCTGGACTACACCATACACACACAATGATGGATTTCACGAGGAAATTGATTAAGTCACAGATTTTGAAATAGTTTAAAATTTGAATTTTTAAATTCAAATGTTTTGGAAATGGAATCGGAATAAATGTGAAAAGCTTTTGGAATGGAATTTCAAAATAAAATTTATTTTTAAATTACTTGATTAAGTTTTAGAATTTAAATACTTTGATTTAAATTTGAATTCAATATTGAAATTGAATTCTGTAATTTGAAACTAGGGATTAACGATGTTATACTAGTCATTATGAGTTAAACCATTTTTAAAGTATTATTTTTGAAAATTTGAATTAACCCAAAGATTGTAACTTGTATAAATGAAATCGGGTTTTTCGAAATAAGACTGTTGTTTCTAAATGATAAAAAGGCTTTCATAGGAGAAACGAATTTCAAATTACATAAAAAGGGATTTCAAGTTTAAACTGAAATAGTTTACCAAGTTATTGATGAAAATTTGGAAATGAATTTTGAAAGTGAATATTTGGGAACGGTTTGAAAGCTATAAGATAAATCTTTAATTTAAAGATTTTAAACGAGTTAATCCAAATGAAATGGAAATTGTTTTGAAATCCGTAAATGGAATTTTGTGAAATAAATCTTTTTGTTAAAGATTTGAAATGGTAATTGGTTTAAACCATTTGAAAAGAAAGTTTTGAATTATTAAGTTGTGACTTAATTGAAATCCCATATCCATATGTTTTAAATGTTTTCGCTCACCATTCGGTTTAGCCGGGAAAGGACCTTTGTGTCGTATAACCCATTCCAAATATGTGATTTGACGTTATGGATAGCATTTGAAGACCGGTGATGAAGACCGGGTATTTGCGAAAGCGACAGGATGACCTATCGATTGTTTCTGCACCGAGTCGCGCCAGTATAGAGACTCCCTAAGTGATGGGAAATCCGACCGGGATTGTGAATATCCGGATTGCAAGGACTTCTTTGGAAGTGTCTTCGGTTCTGTTCGAACCCAGAACAGACTTGTATGGATTGTTATGTCTGACATTACAATTTGAGATATAAAGCTGATTTCTTTCAAATATATTTCTGTTGGTGGCGGAGAATTTATTCTCTTAGCGTAACACCCTTCTCTGAGACGTACGAGCTCAGAGGTTACGTAGTTGATGGTTATCAGCGATATATTCCCAATTTGGTAATGTGACATGCTGAGTGTTGCTGTGAAATGATCATTGTTTGATCATTTTTGACATGATCATTTGTCTGATCATTTATCTTTGTGATCATTACTTTGATCATTTGTTGGCCCAAAGCATGGCTTTGTACCCAAGCGTGGCTTTGTGGACGAGACTTCGTCGGACCTCACACCCCGGAATGGTCGAAACAGGAAAGATGCAGCAAGGTTATTGGGGGTAGCACCCCTTAGGGTATGTGCATTTCCTTCTGGATAGAAGTGGTATCATGGTATGGAGCCCAGATACTTAACTTATGTTGATATCGCAGATATATATATATATATATATATATATATATATATATATATATATATATTACTTTGTGATTTGTTGCTGGGGCCCCGGATAAAGGTTGGTTACGACCGGGAGGTGGCATACTCGTGTCAGTAGTTACCCAGTTAGGGGTAACCCGGCCTTGTGTTGGCAGAGATCCGGTTAGGTTCTCGGGGACGTCCTTCCAGAGGCGTTCTCATGTGGCAATGGGAAGTTCCTTGGCCTGACCATTTGTTGGAAATCCAGAGAAACAATACGATCTTGTACGGTTTTAATTGTATAACCTGCCATGGAATGTGGCGGTAACCTGCTATTGAACATGGTAGCTATAGTAGGCATAAGTGCGGAATGCCTATGCTGGCTAAGATTTATATCTTTACTTTCGAAATGAATTTTTCCTACACTATGCACTAGTAATAATATCAAATGTTTCTTTTTAATGCGTATCAAGCATCTTTGACTATCATAAGGAGAAATCTCCTCCGATTTTGCGTTTGCATAATGTGTGTGTGCGGGAGGCCTTATGAGTCTCATTTCTAAAAAGCATTGCGAATCTATTTTGAAATATTTCTTTGTTTGTTTTTTTAAAGATAAACTGTTTTTGTTGCTCACACCAGTCCCATGACTGATCCGGAGTTTATTGTTTTTTTCCTAAACTTTGGGTGCTCAAAATTTTTCTACACGAGCAGTTTAGAGTTGGGTTTTTCAGATAGTCAGATGTAGTGGATTATTTGGAGTTAGTTCAGTCTTTGGATCATACTGCACTTGCTTATCTATGTGCATCGTTTTTGGGAGTTCGAGCTATTGTTGGATTGGTTCTTGGAAATGGAGTTGCAGTTTTTGGAGTTCTTCCTTGAAGACTATCTTAGAGTTAGTGGTTCTGCTGCTAGATGTTATCTATTTTTTTCTTTTCCGCTGCTATTTATTGTATCATATCTCTGATGTATATTGATATCTACTGGATCATCTGTTGTATCAGATATTGTATCAAAGCTGTATATCAATGTATCATTCTTTTATTCCGCTGTGTTATTTACTTAATGTTGTTATAAGCTCCGGCGAATCGGATTTGAACGGTCGAATCTATGGCATTCGAATACGATTTGAGGTATGGATGTCGATTTTCGAGCGGGAAAAATCTGCGTTGTCACAAGCATTTTCCATATAACCCCACCGAGGCCAAACACCGAGGCCGACATATGACAGCCGGGTCTCCCTATGTCGCATTGTGGTTGGCTGGTCCTAGCTTAAATCAAAACATTGAGTGGCTCAAATGTCCTCTAGGGTCACTGTAACACTTCGAAAATTTAATAACAGATTAAAATTAAAACAAGGGTAAAAATGTAATTTTACATTAAGAGTAAAAATATTTTTTTATAAAATTAGGCAACGAAACCTATTCCAGTGCATTTAAAACATAGTTTACCATTAAGAAACATACGTAAATTATTAAATTTGATAAAACGGGTCGAAAATAGTGGATAATATGACCAGTACCATTTTCATAAATATGGATTTCGGACTAAACTTAAGAAACCCTATGTTACCCTGCCTTTTGGTCAAGGCCGTGATGTCAACTAATTGGCTAAAAAGGATGTATATCAGGACTGAAGATCGATCAAAAATAAGGCTATGATCGATACCCTCAAAACTGAACCAAGCTCCGATCAGGTTAGGATCAATAGAGAATGATAAACAATGCTCGGTGAGGCTACACTTCGAATTTCTGGTCAATCGAAGTTTATGTCCTTAAGTTATTGATGGATCAATATTCATGGAAAACTAGTTCGTACCGTATACTTTCGTATCGATCAAAATGGACGAGGAGAGTATACTTCGGATCGATGCTTTCATACCAATATAGATGGATGTGGATATGGACAACATGCTTTACACCTTTCTTCGGATCGATAGGTTTTTGTATCGATGCAATGCACATCTATTGAATGGATATGGCAAGGCATGTCGGCTTACTTCGTATCGATCAAAGCTTGGATCGATATGAAGGAAGCAAGACTTGGATGGATACAGACTTAATGGATACGAAGCCATATACTTCACCAAGGCAGCATTCAGGGATCGATACGAAGGGAGGCATGTGTGGATCGATAAGAAGAAAAAGTTTTGGATGGACACAGAAGATTCAAGAACCATTTTCATATCGATCTAGTTCACATCGATGATACGAAGGAAACAGTCAAGATGGAGCATGAAACATGGAACTATGCGTAAGACTCGGATCTATTCGTAGGCTATTGATATGGGGACTGATGGATACAAATTGATGGATATGGAATATGATGGACATGAAGCACTTAATGGATATGAAGGTTCGATCCTACGTGTACAAACTCATACTTGGATCGATCATATCTTAAAGATTACATATTGGAATTTCATGAAATTTAGAGAGCAAGGTCTTTGCATTATAATCTTTCACCAAGATCGATCTCAACTCATTTGGAGTGATTCTTGATCGATACAAAATCCATATGGATCGATCGAGGATCGAACCCAAACCACTCTAGATCGATCACGTGGGACCACCTACACGTGAGAAAAGGTATTTCGAGTTTTAGGACAGATATTTTCAGATCTAATCCTATAGATAGAAACTCCATGTCAACTAAAAAGGTCTTCTTTTTCCTTTTGGTGAAACTCTGCCATTTTGGTTATTGATATTCAAAGGATTGTAACCGTAATCACAGTATAAAGGAAACAGAAGGATCAATTCAAAATGGATGTAGGCCGGAGATAACCGAACCACTATAAATCTTGTGTCTTCTCTTGCTTTCTTTCATTTTTAATTTTATTATTTCTTTATTTTGGCTCTCTACATTATCTGGATCTGAGATCTGTGTTTGGATATTGAGGATTTGTGTGTAAAAACTGATGCTTTCACTATGTCTGGGGTTTGTGACTAATTTGATGCAAACACTTTGTTGCTTTGACTTAGAAGGATTGCACCCGCTACATTGGGTTTGGAGTTCATATTTGGAAAGCAAAAGGATTGGATTTGAAGCTATATTTAAGAAATCGGCCAGAAGGACTTTACCAGAAAGGAGGCATTGAGAGGGAAATCAAGAGGCTTCCTCTAGAGCTGGAGCAAATCAGGTATCCATCTACATCACTAGGGATGAGATGCAGACTATGATGGACTCCATGTAGAAGCATTTGATGAAATAGCAGGAGGAGACGATGCAAAACCTTCTTAGATAGTTTGGATAGGCAGGAACAATAGGAGCTACCGAAGGATAGATCCACAGAGATGGATCAGAGGGACTCAATAGGCAACCAGATGGAGCAGTTCAGTAGGAGGCATCCCCCAATCAGCAAACAACTACCAATCTAGATGGATCTAGACTGGAGGGCACATCCCCGTGTAATGCTGAACTAAATCATGGAGGAATAACACGTAACGCTGCACAACATGATGCCGATAGGAATACAAGAGTGTATGACGAGGAATATGTACCCAAATTCCCACAAGGACTTGGGTGGTGGTTAGGAAATGAAGACGGGGGGCAACCCTTGGTGGACAACACTGGATTGGCTGAAATTATCAAGCAAACTATGTGCGGAGGTTTGATAAACAGAGATCTGGAAGGGGTAAATAGGAGTCCATTCACTCCCAACATCAGGATGGCTAAGAATCCATCGGAGTTCAAGCTGCCTACCTTGGAGGTGTACAACGGCAGGTTGGATCCTACTGAGCACTTAATGAGGTATACAAGGCATATGAAAGTGTTGGAGGTATCGGAGGAGGTTATGGTCTAGTGTTTCTCACTGTACTTGATGGATATAGCTGCTATGTGGTTTAGGCAGTTGAAAAATGGATCTATTAGGACATGGACAAAATTGGTGGACAGGTTTTTGAAACATTTTCGGGTTCATATCAAGAGGAAGAAAAATGTGATGATGCTAACATCGGTGAAGTAGAAAATAGGAGAATTGCGTCGGACTTTATTAACTCGGTTTAATGTAGCGGTTGCTTCGGTGGATCGGTCGGATCCATCAATGGTGTTAATGGTAGCAGTGTCAGGAGTCAGGGATAACTCGAATTTCGAAATATCGTTGATATGGGATCCTCCAATGGATCTTGGGAAATTATTTCATGAGGCCAAGAGATTTCTTAGAAAGGAGGATGCAAGTTCGGATATGAAACCAAAGGAAGTAAACATGGTTAAGGATGGAGGACCATCCGATGAAAGCTTGGATAAGGATAAGGATAAGGTTAAAGGGAAGAGGAAATCAGATAACGATTCTGGCAGAGCAAGGAAGCGTTGGGGAGAACCAAAATTCTCCACTAACACAGGATTGAATGAGACGTTGGAACAGATATACATGAAAACTTGGGATCGCTTTCCTTATCGAAGGCCAGCAAGGAGGGAATGCTAAAAAATCGAGAGGGTATCGGGAAGGCATTGTCTTTTTCATGACTTGGACGGGCATGATACCAACAGCTATAAGCATTTGAAGGATATAATCGAGGAGCATGTAAGGAGTGGTCAATTGTAGCAGTATGTTGGAACTCGAAATGCAGCGATGGAATAAGAGCAGCCACCGTTTACCTTAAACAACGTCGGCGCGAGGCCCAGGAATGATGGTCGGTTGGTCATCAACTGATCGGGATGGAATGGAATAAGTAGCATACCCTGGATAGGTGGCTAAGTCACTTACCCATGTACGAGGATGGAGATAGCCTCTAGGCATGATCTGAGATGATGGTAAACCGTCATGCTCTAGTTTGTGAAATCTGCTTTTGCTTTCTGGTTTGGACATTTGCTTTTTTTTGGTTTGGTTTTGGAGTTTGGTTAGAACTCCTGGTTTGTTGATTTTCTGGTTTGGATTGTGGTTTGGATGCTTGCTTTTTGGTTTAGATTTATGATATGGATTTTTGGTTTTCTGATTTGAATTAGATTTCGAATGGATTTTGATTGGATTTTTATCTGGTTTTATGTAAAAGGGCATCGGGTATGGATTATGCCTGGCATGGGGTAAGTCGCTTCGTCCGACCGTGGTGAATCAACTTATTGAGGTCGTCGAGTATGGACTATGCTTCGATAGGGTCGAAATCGACCAAGATTTGGCTTAGGACTTAGACTATGGTTCAATAAATAGGATTTGTTATTTGGTGTTTCAGGTCATCGAGTATGGACTATGCTCAAAAAGGGTCTGGAGATACCAGAATTCGGCCTAGGACTTAGGCCCTATGTTATCTATCATTTATTATTTTAGATCGTTGAGTATGGACTATGGTCGACAAGGATCCGGGGAGACCAGGATTCGGTTTTAGGACTTAAGCCACAACCTCGCCTGGCGTTCAGTGGCACCGAACCAGGATCATTGTCAATCTAGGACTTATGCCATGGCTTTTCTTAACATAGGTCATTGAGTGTGGATTGTGTTTGGTAAGAACTCGAAGAGGTTATGGATTCAGATATTCGCTATGAACGGCTAAGGATTTGGGCATGAACCTGGAGTGGTCCCGGATTTGGCTAAGTGCTCGAAGCAGTCCCGAATTTGGATATCGACCTAGAGAGGCCATGGATTTGGTTATTGGATATGGATGGATCACAACTCAAATGTCAGGTTCAGATGGATGTGGAATTGGCTAAGGATTTGATTACTAGATTCGGAATCGAATATCAACTCAGAGAGTCATGGATTTGGATGATGATATGGCTATGGCACTTGGATAGAATGGTTTGGTTATGGATTGGATTGTGGACCGGATGATATGGCTATGGATGGAATATGGACTTTAGACGTCGGATTAAAGCTATTCAAAACACGCCTTCCTGTTGCAAGGCATGTTTTGGGGGCAAATGTACCCTGCTTTTTGGTCAAGGCCAAGATATTAACTAATTGGCTAAAAAGGATGGATATCAGGATTGAAGATCGATCGAAAAGAAGGCTATGATTGATACCGTCAAAATTGGACCAAGCTCTGATCAAGATGGAATCGATAAAGATGATTAACAACGCTCGGTGAAGCTATGCTTCGAATTTGAGGTCAATCGGATTTCATATGCTCAAGTTATGGATGGATCAATATTCATGGAAAACTAGTTTGTATCGATCAAAATGGATGTGGAGAGTATACTTCGGATCGATGCTTTCGTATTGATATAGGTGGATGTGGATATAAACAACACGCTTTACACCTTTCTTCGGATCAGTAGGTTTTCGTATCGATGCAATGCGAATCGATTGGATGGATACGAAAAGGCATGTCGGCATGCTTCGTATTGATCAAAGCCTGGATCGATCCGAAGGAAGAAAGACTTGAATGGATACGGACTTGATGGATACGAAGTCATATGCTTCACCAAGGCAGCATTTAGGGATCAATATAAAGGAAGGCATGTGTGGATCGATATGAAAAACAAAGTTTTGGATGGGCACGAAAGATTCAGGAGCTATTTTCGTATCGATCTAGTTCGTATCGATCGATATGAAGGAAACAGTCAAGATAGAGCATGAAACATGGATCTATGCATGAGGCTCGGATCAATTCGAAAGCTATGGATATGGGGACTGATGGATATGAAATATGATGGACACGAAGCTCTTGATGGATACGAAGGTTCCAGCCTACATGTACGAACTCAAACTTGGATAGATCATATCTCAAAATTTACATACTGGAATTTCATGAAATTTGGAGAGCAAGGACTTTGCACTATCATCTTTCACCATGATCGATCTCAACTCATTTGGAGCGATTTTTGATCGATACAAAATCCATATGGATCGATCAGGGGTCGAACCCAAACCACTCTAGATCGATCATGTGGGCCCATCTACACATGAGAATAGGTATTCCGAGTTTTGGGGAAGATATTTTTAGATCTACTCCTATAAATAGCAACTCCATGGCAACTAAAAATGGACGATCTTCTTCTTTTTGGTGAAACTCTGCCATTTTGGTAATTGGTATTCAAAGGATTGTAATTGTAATCACAGTATAAAGGAAACAGAAGGATCAATTCAAAGTGGACGTAGGCCGGAGATAGCCGAACCACCATAAATCTGGTGTCTTGTCTTGCTTTCTTTCATTTTTAATTTTATTATTTCTTCATTTTCTCTCTCTATATTATCTGGATCTGAGATCTGTGTTTGGATATTGAGGATTTGTTTGTAAATACCGATGCTTTCACTATTTCTGGGGTTTGTGACTAATTTTGACGTAAACACTTTGGGGTTTGGTGAATTAATCAAGAAGATCTAGATTCAAATCAAGGTTAGGTGGAGGAAAGCTTCAAAAAGGCGAGTGAATTGATTACTATGTTTATGATGATTATAAGTAATTGAATTCCTATATACTTCTATATGATTTGAAAATAAAGATTTTGAATTTGAATAATAATTACTACTTGAATCAATTTTTGAATTACAATTCTAGTTATGAATTAAATTAAATGACGATGATGGAAAACCCTATTTGTTAATTTAATTGAATAATTGTAGAAAAATGGAAAAGATTAGATTAATGAAATTGATATCTAATTCTATGAAGATGATCTCTATCTTTAGTGTTTGGAAATAAAGAAATCAATATCCTTCAACTTCACCATGAATTGATTTGAAAATTGAAATATACGTAGAAGTTTCATTCGAAGCACATAGTAGTTTATAATAAAAATGGTGCAAATATACATATATAATCAAATTAAGAAATTAAATTTGTGTAAATTAAAGTATGAACTATACATAAAAATCTAGTTGAAAACAAATTCTTAAATCTGTATTCGAAGTCATGAAGAAGATGAATTACATGCCTAACTCAGCAAACCCTATATTTCATCTATAAATAAAACCTTAATGCTCATCTTTTCTCACTCAAAACCCTAACCACTACTCTGTACATATATTTCTTATTTCTCTTCCTTAAAAACTTCTTGATCTAAAAAGAACTCCTTTTCTCCTCAAGAAAATTTTCTTAAAAAAAAAATAAAAAAATAAAACAAGGAGAAATCAAAAATAAAAGATAGCGGGAGAGAATCCAAATTAGAGGAGAAAAAGAGGATGAACGTGAATCAATCAATGAAATCTAGATTCAAATCAAGGTTAGGAAGATGGAAGCTTCAAAAATGCGAGTGAGCTGATTACTATGTTTATGATGATTATATGTAATTGAATTTCTTTATAGTTCTATATGATTTGAAAATAAAGCAGTTGAATTTGAATAATAATTCCAACTTGAATCTATTTTTGAATTACAATTTCTATTATAAATTACATTGAATGAAGATGATGGAAAACCCTATTTATTAATTTAAATGAATAATTGAAAAAGGAAAAAGATTGGATTAGTGAAATTCGTATCTAATTCTATGAAGATGAATCTCTATCTTTAGTGTAGAAATGAAGAAATTAAATGTCCTCCACTTCACCTTGAATTGATTTTGAAATCGAAATATACGTAGAATTTGATTGGAAGCACATAGTAGTTTTTAAAATGGTGCAAATATACGTATATAATCATGAAAATTGGCAAGTGAAATTTATAATGACTGCCTTGCACCTTCTGCACCCAATATACCTGAAGAGTGCGATGCTGCGGTGTCCGGCCGATCTAGGACGATAATTAACGGTGAAAAGAAAAGAGACAATAATGAAACATATCGTATATCTCACAGCACATCGAATAAAATATAATAATATACACAATGGACATAAAACAGGTGAGACAATAATAACAAAAATGAACCATAATATCATAGTACGCAGGTTCACAAAGTTATACAAGTAGAGTTTAAACAATTGATAAGACACTCAAACTATTTCAAAATATATAATAACGAACACTGCCTAGGCTCCATAGTGTTGCATAATGGAATAAGCATAAGTAATCCATATAAATACGAGATAGCACCATCTTTGACTAGTCCTCTATATAGCAATTGCGCACCTCTTAGACCTGCTATCTAGTCTACTCGTTTAAGAGTACCCGAGATAATAAAAAGCAAAACATAAAATTTCGAGTTAGACAACAGTCTGGCGTAAGCAATAAGAAATCTTAAAATACTGTATAAGTCGATATAGTAAGGAACACGAGTATATAAACCACACATGACCTATTGTAACGCCTCCATTTTGAGGTCTGAAATTAAATAACATGGATGCTACAGTCATCCCTGGCATTAATTTGGGTGAAAAATGAGATCGGTTAATAATATTATTAACATCACAAGCATAGGAATATAAAAATTTTCAAACTCTGTTTAAAGATAAACGTTTTCATTTCATTAAAAAATTTCCATATTCATAACATAATCCTAAACGTTGCTTAGGTTCGAATAAAATACAACTATTACAAAATACTTTAAGAGCGATATATGTAGATGCCCACTTGGTTGATCGGAGTTTACTACTAGACATATACAATTTCTACGATTGCATATATATAGACAAAAGCCGTAATAACATAGCGGATAAATAAATAAATAGATTCATACATAGCTAGTGTAACATCCCGAAAATTTTGAATTTAAAATTTAGTAATATATTTTAAACTTTTTGAAATAAAAATTGAAAAGTAGTAAAGGAATAAAATATGAACAAAGTTTAGTATTTTTAGTTAAAACTTTTAAAAGAAATAAAAAAAAAATTGTTAATGTAAGTTATGATAAAATTTTAAAATTTAAATCGCATCATAATAAAATTAAACAAATAAACCTATGAATAATTAAACAAGTAAACAATTAAACAAATAAACAAATAATCCTATGAATAATTAAACAAGTAAACAATTAAACAAAAGAACAAACAAATAAACAAATGATTAAACCTATGATCAAATAAATAAACAAGAATCACATCAGCCTATTTTCCCTACCCTGTACAAACTATCTCTTCTAGATATACATGCATATTTGTTGTGGTCCATTCGAATAAGAACATAGCAAAGTCTGGGAAGAAAATATTTAAAACATCATTGTTTTTATAAAGAAAAAATAAAAGGAAAAAATCAGAGAGTGAAGGAGAGTAGGACCAACTGCAGATTCCAAAAACAAAAAGCATCCTCTATTTTCATATATTGTTCAAGTGAGTAAACATGATTATGTGAAGGATTTTAAGTTGTTTTGAAACAGTTTAAACTTCAATAGTAAACTGCCTTTGTTCATGCTTCACTGTGATGAAAATGTGATGCTCTCTCTGTAAACACTTATACAGGGATTGTACACCCAGAAGCTAAACCAATATACAAACAAATTAAAGTAAGTTTTGTAATAAATAAAATAAGAAAATCAAATAACATGCTGAAAATATGCAAAGCATGAAACACTACATGCTTCATTTAATGCATTGCATGTACACAATCTTTTCAGCACACACTAACATTTATTAACAAGCATGGTTTAGTTTTTCTTTTACTTCAACTTGTACTTGCTTATGCTTTACCCTGTACACCACTTTTCTCCTATATGTATACGTATACAAAGCCTCACATTCATTTGTTAAAAACAACTCAAGTATCATTCAAACAAATTTTTGCAAAGATCTGAAATTAAAAAGGAAAAGATCATCACTTTATATATTACAAGTTGAAAGGCAAATTTCTGAAAGAAGAAAAGAGAAGAATCAAAACTGCAGTTAAAAAGAAACAAAAGTATTCTCTGTTTCTATATTGTTCAAGTGAGTAAACCTATATTTATTTGAAATATAAATACTTAATCCATGAATATGTGTGTTGTTGTATATAAACAAAAAATTATTGCTCTGCATATTGTTCTGTGTTACTAGAAAACATAAGTAAGCTCTGTTCTTTAATGTTCATATCTCAGAGCTAGTTAAAAAAAAAAAAAATTCAAATGAACTTCATTTAACTTAGGATACTTAAAAAACAAAATAGGTTATGTGTATACTTGACTCACAGTTTAAATTTTTAAGCTTGAAATAAAAACTTTGACTCTGTAACACGAATATTACAGTAAAAAGAAGATTTTAAGTTAAATTCAAGCATTTTAAATCATGGAATTGATGTTATAATTTGAACGAACATATGAAAATATGATTTTCAAAACAGTAATGATGATTT
Organism: Allium cepa; assembly: GCA_030765085.1. NCBI lineage: Eukaryota > Viridiplantae > Streptophyta > Magnoliopsida > Asparagales > Amaryllidaceae > Allium > Allium cepa. Next base: position 126,261,037 of record CM060939.1, read on the forward strand.
TTAATTCAGTAATTTAGGAGCAGTTCATATTATAACAAAAGTTGCTTTTAAATCGATTCCTGATGATCGAAAGATTCTTGAAGGTTGCAATTTCGCGTGGAGCTAGTTTAATACTCAATAATGTTTGGAAAAATATTTAAAAATTTAATTATTGCAAGAATTTTGAGTGCGAGATTGAAATAGGGTTTAGGAACCCATGTCTGTTCATGTTAAAAGAATCGGTCGCGATGGGTTTGGGGTGCATCGAGTTGAATGGGGTACTGGGGGTTAGCTTCGTGGATGACCAGAGGAGTTGTGACAGGGGCGGCGCGGTGTCAGGTGGACGGCGTCGCGAGGCCGAGGTGATTGGGGATGACGCATTTTCATGGTTGGCGCACGCTTCAGGCAAATTCCAATTTTTACAATTTCGTGAGGAAGTTTGTTTCAATCTCGTATGTTGGGATGCATCGTGGTTTGCTGGCGATCGCAATGGCCACTGGAGTGGCGCCGTGACGATGTGCACGTGCATAGCGTTCGTTTGGGTGTCAGGAAGTTTTTTTGTGTTGGCCACTCGAGATGACTCGAAGCATGACTCGGGGATGTTATCGAGCATGGGGGGGTCAAACTCGGGGCCGAACTCGAGCACGCGAAGGAAGTTTCTTTCCAGTTTGATATATAAGGGTTAGAAAAAAAAATAAACTGGAAGAAGAAAATAAATTAGAAGGAGAGGGGAAGCTTGGAGAAAGGAGAGAGTACGGGGAAGAGGACATGAAGAGTTCGAATAACATAAAGGGGACTCGGGCTTTACTTTAAATATGGGTTTGGCCCAAATAAATTTTGTTTGACTTATAACAGATTTTAGACTTATCAAGGAATTGATATAGACTACATTGAATTGAAGGATTGTTACCAATTTTAATAACTAAGGGGATACCCAATAATCAAATCAATATAATAAATAATTAAATTTAAAATGAGAATTTAAGTTAATTTACATTTTAAACTTTTTATAACTATAATAGATTGATTTCCAAAGTATTAAGAAGATTTTCAAATGGTAACGAAAGTAAATAATGTTTATAAATTTATTAATGATTTTGAAAAGGAAATTAATAAGGATTTATAATTCATAATTGAATTGATTTATAAACAATTGAGTGTTTGAATTAATTTTTTTGTAAATTAGGAATTCGTTATCCAGATAAAATAAAAGCGACAAATCAAAATTTAGCGATTAATTTAAATGATTAATTTAGAAACAATAGAATGAGTTAATCAAGATTTAAATTTATTTTTCAAATACTTATCATTGTTTTAAAATAATTATGTGGTAAATTTATTTAAACCACATTTGAAAATAGTTTAACTATGACTATGCCCAAGTTTGACACTGTCTGTTTGATTGTGATGCTGTGATATGTGGATTGATATGTACTGCACTATGTTGTGTTTTGCTCTGTATTGATGTGAAAACCCTGTTGCCCTAAAACGGCATTTAAACTTCGATGCGACAGGAATCGGATTTCAGTTGGTTATCCGAAACCCACATCGAACCTGTGAATATTTGTGAATGACATCCACATGTTTTAAAATTTGACACTCACTATTCGAATTAGCCGGGAAAGGACCTTTGGGTCGTATAACCCATTTCGAATATGTGATTCGACGTTATGGATAGCATTTGAAGACCGGTGTTGAAGACCGGGTATTTGCGAGAGCGATAGGATGACCTGTCGATTGACTCTGCACCGAGTTGCTCCGGTATAGAGTTCTCCATATGTGATGGGGAATCCGATCAGGATTGTGGATATCCGGATTTCAAGGACTTCTTTGGAAGTGCCTTCGGTTCTGTTCGAGCCCGGAACAGACTTGTATGGATAGTATGTCTGACATTACAAATTGAGATATAAATCCGATTTCTTTCAAATATATTTCTGTTGGTGGCGGAGAATTTATTCTTTTAGCTTAACACCCTTCTCTGAGACGTACGAGCTCAGAGGTTATATAGTTGAAGGTTATCAGCAATATATTCCCAATTTGGTAATGTGACATACTGAGTGTTGCTGTGAAATGATCATTGTGTTGATTATTCGTGATAGGATCATTTGTTTGATCGTCTATCTTGGTGATCATTTCTATGATCATTTGTTGACCCAAAGCACGGCTTTTGTATAAAGTGTGTTTTTGTGGACGTGACTTCGTCGGACCTCACACCTCGAAATGGTCGAAACAGGAAAGATGCAGCAAGGTTATTGGGGGTAGCACCCCTTAGGGTATGTACATTTCCTTCTGGATAGAAGTGGTATCATGGTATGGAGCCCAGATACTTAACTTATGTGGATATCGCAGATATATATATATGATTTTGTGATTTGTTGCTGGGGCCCCTGTTAAAGGTTGGTTACGACCGGGAGATGGCATACTCGTGTCAGTAGTTACCCAGTTAGGGGTAACCCGGCCTTGTGTTGGTAGAGATCCGGTTTGGTTCTCGGGGACGTCCTTCCAGAGGCGTTCTCATGTGGCAATGGGAAGTTCCTTGGCCTGACCATTTGTTGGAAATCCAAAGAAACAATACGAAACCCTGTACGGTTTTAGTTGTAGAACCTGCCATTTACTTATGGTGGTCACCACTGTTTAGATGGTAGCTATAGTAGGCATACGATAATGGTCGTATGTTGGCTAAGATTAATATTCTATTTTCGAAATGATTTCCTTCACTATGCACTAGTGATAATATCAAAGAATTTCTTTTCTCGTATCAAGCATATTTAACTATCATAAGAAGAAATCTCCTCCAATTCTGCGTTTGCATTGTGTGTGTGGCGGGAGGTCTTATGGTAGTTCCATTTTTAAAAGCATTCCGAAAATTCTTTTATAAATCTTGTTTATTTAAAATACAACTGTCTTGTTTACTCATACCAGTCCCATGACTGATCCGGAGTTTATTGTTTTCTTTCCTAAACTCTGGGTGCCCATTATTTTCACACGGGCAGCCTAGTAGCAGGTTTCTATATTTTTGGAGTAGCAGTATTTTGGAGCTCTTATCTTGGAGATATCTTAGGAGCTATTGGAGATTACAGGTGTTAGCTTTTGGGAGTTCGTTATCATCTCTCTCATTTGAGGATTTTTGGATATATGTTCACTGTTATATTATCTTGATGTTGTATTTAGAGATTGTGGTATATGTATTATGTACTCTGTTGCAGTATGGATATTATGTTGATGTTGTAACAGTGATGATATTTATGATATTGATTCAGTTCCGCTGTTTTATATTCATCTAATTGTTGTTATAAGCTCCGGCGATGCAAATTTGATGTCATTTATTGGACATCGAGTTTGGGTCGTCACAAATTGGTATCAGAGCTGTTGGTTGAGTAAGAACTTTAGCTACGGAGTATAACACATTAGATGGCTCATTAGAGATAGGGTGAAGTATACCCTAGAATGAGTATAATCAAAATTGAAACTTTGAAATTTCTTAGTCTATTTCTTTTTACTGCTGATATTCCTTAAGATATTTCGCCTGTATATCTAAATCAATTTTCTTACTAATCTCAGATAGTGAAAATGAGTGGACGCAGAGGAAGAACTAGGGGTCTAGGCAATGCTGCAGCACCCAATCAAATTCCCGCAGCCGCAGAAGCAGTAATAGAAATTCAGCAGCAGCCGGACTTGGCTGAATTATATAAGAAATTTGAAAAGCTTGGTGGCAAACCATTTATTGGCAAGGAGTCAATTATTGACGCTCAAGCTTGGGTAAGATCGTGTGAAAAGATTTTTAAAGGGCTAAAATTGCAGGATGAGCAGAAAAGACTTATAGCTTCTTGGCAACTCCAAGGAGAAGCTTCAGCTTGGTGGGAAACCATCATTGTAGATGAACCCGAGGAAGAATTTACTTGGGATCGTTTTAAAGAAGTGTTTGAGAAACGTTACATGCCATCGGCGGGAGTTTCCAGAATGTATCAGGAATTTCTGGATTTGAAACAAGGAAGTTTGTCGTTTGAAGAATACTTGAATAAATTCAGCGAGCTATCTCGGTTTGGCCCGGAATTGCTAAATACACCTCTGAAGAAAAACGAAAGGTTTATCCGGGGAATGAACCAGAAATATCATGGAAGAATGACAGGTCATGTTAAAGAATCTTTTTCGGATTTGGTAGATATGGGGTACAGGTACGCTACTCTTGATATACAAGAAGCAACTATGGAGAGAGGTAATTCAGGTGGTCAGAATTATAAAAAGCGAAAATTCGGAGGCAAGAAACCTTGGCAAGGCAATGAGAAGAAGAGGAACACTCAAGGAAGAGCAACAGAAAATGTCACTTGTTACAACTGCAAAGAGAAAGGCCACTATTCAAATGACTGCCCAAAACCGAAGAAACCAGCTAGAGAATGTTACAATTGTCATAAACCGGGACATTTAGTTAAAGATTGCCCAGTGATGAAGCCAGCGCAGGTGGCAAAAGTTTACACGATAAAGGAGGACCCCTCATCTTCAAAAGCTGACAAAGGGAAAAGTGTTTTGGAAGGTAACCTTACTATTAATAATAGAACTGTTAGAGTTTTATTTGATACAGGAGCTTCACATAGCTTTATCTCCCAACAAACCGTAAATGAATTGGGACTTGAAACTAAATTTGCTGACGATCTTATTTGCGTGAAAAATCCGGTTGGAGGTCCCGCAAATCTTAGTTCATATTGTAAGAGAGTTCCTATTTCATATGCTAGCTATAAATTTCCTATCAACCTGTATGTCCTCGAATTTGATGAATTTGAAATCTTACTCGGTATGAACTGGTTAACGAGATACGATGCTATATTGGAGTGTAGTAATCGGACAGTTTTAATCAAAACAAGCCTTGGAAATTTTATTGAAATCTCTTGTGAGAATCCAAGTCCAAGGAGCGACAGATTGATATATACTTTGGGAAATCTTGAACCCACTTTGCAGTCTATACCTGTTGTTCGGGATTTTTCCGACGTATTCGAAGAAGTGAAATCTTTACCTCCTCATCGAGAAATAGAATTCCGAATTGATCTTGTACCTAATACTCGTCCTGTTGTTCACGCAAGTCGCAGGATGGCACCTAGGGAAAAGATTGAATTAGTTCATCAAACTGATGAGCTACGAGCAAAAGGATTAATTAGACCCAGTGTTTCTGAATGGGGCTCAGCCGTCGTATTTGTTGCTAAATCAGACGGATCCTTGAGATTGTGTGTAGATTACCGCGATCTAAATAAACAAACTCTCAAGAATAAATTTCCACTGCCCAGGACTGATGATTTATTTGATCAGTTGCATGGCGCTCGTTTCTTTTCAAAGATGGATCTAGCTCAGGGATTCCATCAATTACGAATCGCCGAAGATTGTGTACATCTGACTGCTTTCAGAGGTCCTAATATGTTCTATGAATGGTTAGTTATGCCTTTCGGGCTAACCAATGCTCCATCATACTTCGTAGATCTCATGACTCGTGTGTTTCGGGAAGTTTTGAATAAATTTGTGCTTGTATTCATTGATGACATCTTAATTTTCTCCAAAACTGAAGATGAGCATGCCGAGCATCTTAGAATCGTCTTAGAAATTTTAAGGAGAAATGTTCTTTATGCAAAATTTTCCAAATGCCACTTCTGGGTCAATGAAGTAAAATTCCTTGGCCATATTGTTAATGAAGAAGGAATTTCAGTAGATCCTAGCAAAATTTCCGCTATTCTTGATTGGAAACAACCCACTACTCCAAGAGAAGTTCGAAGCTTTTTGGGCTTAGCAGGCTATTACCGGAAATTCGTTCAAGATTTTTCTAAGTTAGCTAGTCCGCTGACTAAGTTAACAATGAAAAATGCAAAGTTCATTTGGACTTCAAAATGTGAAGAAGTTTTTCAAGAGTTGAAAAAGAGATTGACCACTGCTCCTGTTCTCACTATTGTTAACGGGAACCAAGGCTTATCTGTCTATACTGATGCAAGTGGTGAAGGGGTTGGTGCAGTATTAATGCAAAATGGAAAGGTGGTTGCCTATGCAGGTAGACAATTACGTCCGCATGAGAAGAACTACCCAACGCACGATTTGGAACTTTTGGCTATTGTTTTCGCTTTGAAAATATGGCGACACTATCTCCTGGGTAAGAAACTTTTCAGCTTTCTTAATAATTTGCGAAATTAACTAAAGAAATATACCTAATAAACTCTCTGTGTTTTAGGTGAAAAATTCGAATTATTCACCGATCATAAAAACTTGAAATATCTTTTCACCTAGAAGGATTTGAATTTGCGACAACAACGTTGGTTGGAATTTCTAGCATCTTATGACTTAGATATTCTGTATACGCCCGGAAAGGCCAATGTAGTTGCAGACGCTTTGAGCAGAAGTTATGCTGTTCTTGCTTATCTTGTTATCACTCCTACTCTTCTTAAGAAAATCGCGAGCAGGCAAACGGAAGACAAGTTTCTTCGAGAAATGCGTAGAAGAATAGATCGAGGAAAGGATACTACTTTTGAAATAGATAATAGAGAAGTTATAAGGATGAAGGGCAGAATTTGTGTCCCTGACATTCCAGAACTGAAACGTGAAGTATTGGATGAATGCCACAAGTCCAAATTCAGCATCCATCCAGGAGTCAACAAAATGTATCGAGATGTTAAAAGAACATTCTGGTGGAAAACGATGAAGAGAGACATATCTATTTATGTGAGTCGTTGTGCTACTTGTCAGCAGATCAAGAGCGACCAAAAGAAAGTGGCCGGTTTACTTCAACCTTTAGAAGTACCGAAATGGAAGTGGGATCAGGTATCGATGGATTTCATCGATGGATTGCCTCGTACCAAGAAAGGCAATGAAGCGATTTGGGTTATTGTGGATCGTCTAACCAAAAATGCTCATTTCATTCCAGTTAAATCTACTCAGACTGCGGCAAGCTTGGCAGGTATTTATATAAAGGAAATTGTTCGCCTCCATGGTATTCCCAGTAGTATAGTGAGTGATCGTGACCCGATCTTCACTAGTAGATTTTGGGAAGCATTTCAGGATGCATTGGGAACGAAATTAAATTTCAGTACTGCTTATCATCCGCAATCTGATGGACAGACTGAGAGAGTTAATCGAATTTTAGAAGACCTACTGCGTGCTTGTGTTCATGATTTTGGTGGTTCTTGGGAGGACCATTTGCATCTGGTTGAATTCTCTTATAATAACAGTTATCAGGCCAGTTTAGAAATGGCTCCTTTCGAAGCTTTATATGGTCGTCCGTGTCGATCACCTACATGCTGGATCGAATCAGGTGATAGACTTGTTCTTGGACCGGATATGATAAAAGAAGCCACTGAGAAGGTAAGTTTTATTAGAAAGAAGTTATTAACTGCCCAAAGCCGTCAGAAGAGCTACTATGACCGTCGAAGGAGAAATTTGGAATTTCAAGTTGGAGATTCTGTATTTCTGAAAGTATCTCCGATGCGGGGTGTGTTGAGATTCGGGAAAACTGGAAAGTTGGCACCGCATTATATTGGTCCTTTTCCTATTCTGGAAAGGATTGGTTCTCTAGCATATAGAGTGCAGTTACCCAGCTAGTTGTCTGGCGTACATGATGTGTTCCATATTTCTAATCTTCGGAAATATGTGCACAATCCAGATGATATTATTGAAGAAGCTGCTCAGCAGGATCTTAAAATCACTCCCAACTTGGCAGTTAGAAGGGAACCGATGAAAATAATTGATCGTGACGAGAAGCGATTGAGGAACAAAATTGTGAAATTGGTCAAAGTTAAATGGAGTGGCGATCCAAAGGACTGTACTTGGGAGACTGAAGAGAATATGAAGAAATCATATCCCAAATGCAGAATTGACATCTCGACTTAAAACTATAAGTCATTTCCTTGTTTCCGAATTCGTATATTATTTGTTTACGTTTCTCTCTCTTTCAATTTCGAGGACGAAATATTCTTAAGGAGGGGATATTGTAACATCCCGAAAATTTTGAATTTAAAATTTAGTAATATATTTTAAACTTTTTGAAATAAAAATTGAAAAGTAGTAAAGGAATAAAATATGAACAAAGTTTAGTATTTTTAGTTAAAACTTTTAAAAGAAATAAAAAAAAAATTGTTAATGTAAGTTATGATAAAATTTTAAAATTTAAATCGCATCATAATAAAATTAAACAAATAAACCTATGAATAATTAAACAAGTAAACAATTAAACAAATAAACAAATAATCCTATGAATAATTAAACAAGTAAACAATTAAACAAAAGAACAAACAAATAAACAAATGATTAAACCTATGATCAAATAAATAAACAAGAATCACATCAGGCTATTTTCCCTACCCTGTACAAACTATCTCTTCTAGATATACATGCATATTTGCTTTGGTCCATTCGAATAAGAACATAGCAAAGTCTGGGAAGAAAATATTTAAAACATCATTGTTTTTATAAAGAAAAAATAAAAGGAAAAAATCAGAGAGTGAAGGAGAGTAGGACCAACTGCAGATTCCAAAAACAAAAAGCATCCTCTATTTTCATATATTGTTCAAGTGAGTAACCATGATTGTGTGAAGGATTTTAAGTTGTTTTGAAACAGTTTAAACTTCAATAGTAAACTGCCTTTGTTCATGCTTCACTGTGATGAAAATGTGATGCTCTCTCTGTAAACACTTATACAGGGATTGTACACCAAGAAGCTAAACCAATATACAAACAAATTAAAGTAAGTTTTGTAATAAATAAAATAAGAAAATCAAATAACATGCTGAAAATATATAAAGCATGAAACACTACATGCTTCATTTAATGCATTGCATGTACACAATCTTTTCAGCACACACTAACATTTATTAACAAGCATGGTTTAGTTTTTCTTTTACTTCAACTTGTACTTGCTTATGCTTTACCCTATACACCACTTTTCTCCTATATGTATACGTATACAAAGCCTCACATTCATTTGTTAAAAACAACTCAAGTATCATTCAAACAAATTTTTGCAAAGATCTGAAATTAAAAAGGAAAAGATCATCACTTTATATATTACAAGTTGAAAGGCAAATTTCTGAAAGAAGAAAAGAGAAGAATCAAAACTGCAGTTAAAAAGAAACAAAAGTATTCTCTGTTTCTATATTGTTCAAGTGAGTAAACCTATATTTATTTGAAATATAAATACTTAATCCATGAATATGTGTGTTGTTGTATATAAACAAAAAATTATTGCTCTGCATATTGTTCTGTGTTACTGGAAAACATAAGTAAGCTCTGTTCTTTAATGTTCATATCTCAGAGCTAGTTAAAAAAAAAAAAAAATTTCAAATGAACTTCATTTAACTTAGGATACTTAAAAAACAAAATAGGTTGTGTGTATACTTGACTCACAGTTTAAATTTTTAAGCTTGAAATAAAAACTTTGACTCTGTAACACGAATATTACAGTAAAAACAAGATATTAAGTTAAATTCAAGCATTTTAAATCATGGAATTGATGTTATAATTTAAGCGAACATATGAAAATATGATTTTCAAAACAGTAATGATGATTTTTAATTCAGTAATTTAGGAGCAGTTCATATTATAAAAAAAGTTGCTTTTAAATCGATTCCTGATGATCGAAAGATTCTTGAAGGTTGCAATTTCGCGTGGAGCTAGTTTAATACTCAATAATGTTAGGAAAAATATTTAAAAATTTAATTATTGCAAGAATTTTGAGTGCGAGATTGAAATAGGGTTTAGGAACCCATGTCTGTTCATGTTAAAAGAATCGGTTGCGATGGGTTTGGGGTGCATCGAGTTGAATGGGGTACTGGGGGTTAGCTTCGTGGATGACCAGAGGAGTTGTGACAGGGGCGGCGTGGTGTCAGGTGGACGGCGTCGCGAGGCCGAGGTGATTGGGGATGACGCATTTTCATGGTTGGCGCACGCTTCAGGCAAATTCCAATTTTTACAATTTCGTGAGGAAGTTTGTTTCAATCTCGTATGTAGGGATGCATCGTGGTTTGCTGGCGATCGCAATGGCCACTGGAGTGGCGCCGTGACGATGTGCACGTGCACAGCGTTCGTTTGGGTGTCAGGAAGTTTTTTTGTGTTGGCCACTCGAGATGACTCGAAGCATGACTCGGGGATGTTATCGAGCATGGAGGGGTCAAACTCGGGGCCGAACTCGAGCACACGAAGGAAGTTTCTTTCCAGTTTGATATATAAGGGTTAGAAAAAAAAATAAACTGGAAGAAGAAAATAAATTAGAAGGAGAGGGGAAGCTTGGAGAAAGGAGAGAGTACGGGGAAGAGGACATGAAGAGTTCGAATAACATAAAGGGGACTCGGGCTTTACTTTAAATATGGGTTTGGCCCAAATAAATTTTGTTTGACTTATAACAGATTTTAGACTTATCAAGGAATTGATATAGACTACATTGAATTGAAGGCTTGTTACCAATTTTAATAACTAAGGGGATACCCAATAATCAAATCAATATAATAAATAATTAAATTTAAAATGAGAATTTAAGTTAATTTACATTTTAAACTTTTTATAACTATAATAGATTGATTTCCAAAGTATTAAGAAGATTTTCAAATGGTAACGAAAGTAAATAATGTTTATAAATTTATTAATGATTTTGAAAAGGAAATTAATAAGGATTTATAATTCATAATTGAATTGATTTATAAACAATTGAGTGTTTGAATTAATTTTTTTGTAAATTAGGAATTCGTTATCCAGATAAAATAAAAGCGACAAATCAAAATTTAGCGATTAATTTAAATGATTAATTTAGAAACAATAGAATGAGTTAATCAAGATTTAAATTTATTTTTCAAATACTTATCATTGTTTTAAAATAATTATGTGGTAAATTTATTTAAACCACATTTGAAAATAGTTTAACTATGACTATGCCCAAGTTTGACACTGTCTGTTTGATTGTGATGCTGTGATATGTGGATTGATATGTACTGCACTATGTTGTGTTTTGCTCTGTATTGATGTGAAAACCCTGTTGCCCTAAAACGGCATTTAAACTTCGATGCGACAGGAATCGGATTTCAGTTGGTTATCCGAAACCCACATCGAACCTGTGAATATTTGTGAATGACATCCACATGTTTTAAAATTTGACACTCACTATTCGAATTAGCCGGGAAAGGACCTTTGGGTCGTATAACCCATTTCGAATATGTGATTCGACGTTATGGATAGCATTTGAAGACCGGTGTTGAAGACCGGGTATTTGCGAGAGCGATAGGATGACCTGTCGATTGACTCTGCACCGAGTTGCTCCGGTATAGAGTTCTCCATATGTGATGGGGAATCCGATCAGGATTGTGGATATCCGGATTTCAAGGACTTCTTTGGAAGTGCCTTCGGTTCTGTTCGAGCCCGGAACAGACTTGTATGGATAGTATGTCTGACATTACAAATTGAGATATAAATCCGATTTCTTTCAAATATATTTCTGTTGGTGGCGGAGAATTTATTCTTTTAGCTTAACACCCTTCTCTGAGACGTACGAGCTCAGAGGTTATATAGTTGAAGGTTATCAGCAATATATTCCCAATTTGGTAATGTGACATACTGAGTGTTGCTGTGAAATGATCATTGTGTTGATTATTCGTGATAGGATCATTTGTTTGATCGTCTATCTTGGTGATCATTTCTATGATCATTTGTTGACCCAAAGCACGGCTTTTGTATAAAGTGTGTTTTTGTGGACGTGACTTCGTCGGACCTCACACCCCGAAATGGTCGAAACAGGAAAGATGCAGCAAGGTTATTGGGGGTAGCACCCCTTAGGGTATGTACATTTCCTTCTGGATAGAAGTGGTATCATGGTATGGAGCCCAGATACTTAACTTATGTGGATATCGCAGATATATATATATGATTTTGTGATTTGTTGCTGGGGCCTCGGTTAAAGGTTGGTTACGACCGGGAGATGGCATACTCGTGTCAGTAGTTACCCAGTTAGGGGTAACCCGGCCTTGTGTTGGTAGAGATCCGGTTTGGTTCTCGGGGACGTCCTTCCAGAGGCGTTCTCATGTGGCAATGGAAAGTTCCTTGGCCTGACCATTTGTTGGAAATCCAAAGAAACAATACGAAACCCTGTACGGTTTTAGTTGTAGAACCTGCCATTTACTTATGGTGGTCACCACTGTTTAGATGGTAGCTATAGTAGGCATACGATAATGGTCGTATGTTGGCTAAGATTAATATTCTATTTTCGAAATGATTTCCTTCACTATGCACTAGTGATAATATCAAAGATTTTCTTTTCTCGTATTAAGCATATTTAACTATCATAAGAAGAAATCTCCTCCAATTCTGCGTTTGCATTGTGTGTGTGGCGGGAGGTCTTATGGTAGTTCCATTTTTAAAAGCATTCCGAAAATTCTTTTATAAATCTTGTTTATTTAAAATACAACTGTCTTGTTTACTCATACCAGTCCCATGACTGATCCGGAGTTTATTGTTTTCTTTCCTAAACTCTGGGTGCCCATTATTTTCACACGGGCAGCCTAGTAGCAGGTTTCTATATTTTTGGAGTAGCAGTATTTTGGAGCTCTTATCTTGGAGATATCTTAGGAGCTATTGGAGATTACAGGTGTTAGCTTTTGGGAGTTCGTTATCATCTCTCTCATTTGAGGATTTTTGGATATATGTTCACTGTTATATTATCTTGATGTTGTATTTAGAGATTGTGGTATATGTATTATGTACTCTGTTGCAGTATGGATATTATGTTGATGTTGTAACAGTGATGATATTTATGATATTGATTCAGTTCCGCTGTTTTATATTCATCTAATTGTTGTTATAAGCTCCGGCGATGCAAATTTGATGTCATTTATTGGACATCGAGTTTGGGTCGTCACAGCTAGCTTTGTCTCCTTCATGTTTCCGAAAGCTTTATTCGTCCAACCCAATTAACCTGGAAACCTTACTCTCAAACGAGTACCTGAGAGTTTAAGGGGAAAAACAAAAACTTCGGGTCAAACAAAAAGCCTGTTGTGAATAATAATATGCTATCTCAGTTAATAAATATCTAATGTGATCACACCACTGAGCTGAATAGGTTTTTTCCTCGCTAGTATATTATAAAGTTATGTCTTTTAGGAATCAAGCACCTACAACCACAATGGTTAAATTAAACAATATAAACTATTATATGCATGCATGCATAGAACCTAGGTAATCATCCTTTCATAATTTATTAAAGGTGATAAGAACAATAATCTCTTTATTAAAATTATGGGATAAATACCCTTTTTATTTCCTTGAAAATATAAATCTTTATAATTGATTTAACCCTTGAAATTGTACTTCAAACAAGGAAAACTATAGCCCTTTACATTATCTAAAATATTATACCAAGGTATATATGTTTTATAGAATAACATTGATGAACTTCAAAGTCACTTGAGGTTGTGACACCTCAAAACCTTAGGCTATGAAGCCATATACAATAAAACCATTTATATTGATAAAGTGCAACATTAATATTGCCTATATTGCTTATCACACCTCTCTGTATATATTGGTTATCACACCTCTCTGTAATGAAATTATGTTAAAACATCTGATTTATAAAACATAAGGCCATGTGGCCAAAACCATTTATGTCGCATATATTGATTGTCGAAGAAAAGAAGTATAGAGTTTGGTTTGCATAAAATATAGGCTTATAGCCTTATTAAAATAATGTTGAAATTATGACCAGGCGGCATCATCGCTATAAAGTAATTGATGTCGAAATTAGCCTATAGCGGCATTATGACCAAACATTACGACATAAGAAAATAGCGGCAACACTGCCATCACTATGCCAAAAAAATTCATCAGATGATAGACATGCTCCATTGTTTAAAAGCATATCTATCTGTCATTAAATCCTGTGCCGTCTCATTGCACATCAGACCATAAATACCTATCGTCTGATATGCACTAACATAACAAAAAAAAAGTCGTATGTTGTCCGATCTTATAATATTCATTGAATTACCTATTAGACAACATATAAATATTGACTAATATTGTAGGGTATAACGGTTTATGATTTTTGTTAGATGATAATAAATATTTTATTCAGAATATCATATTTTATTCAAACAAATATTTTATTTCATTTCAATTTCAAATAGTACACATTGAGCTTCCACTATATTTCACACTTTTATATATAACATTATTTTCACTCTCTTATATACAACATTTTTTTTTACTCTCACACACACACTCGAATTTGATACCTTCTAGCTTCTACTCTAGTCTTCTACCATGCCCATTAAACAAACAACACGGTAAAAAGCAAAATAGAACAAACTAATATTTGCAAAAATAAGAATGTGATTTAATATGATCTTGCTTCAGTCTTTTGGTTATTTGTTTTCATACTTTAAAACTGGAATCAAAGTGCATGAACATAACGTATGACATGTACAATGTATCACTGTACATGCCGTTAGGCCATACATACAAAATGCGCTTGTGTCAATAAATTTCAAGGACATGTGCAAAGGTCAAGCTCGAAGGCTCAATGCGGTGCAAGTATGCATGAGGTCAAGTCCAAGCAAGCTCAGGCTCAACTCAAGTGCATCATGTAGTCTACATAGGTGAAGCCACGATTCAGACTCAACTCAAATGTAGCCAGAACAAGAATTCAAATTCAACAAATATACATTGCCAAGCTTTATAAATATAAACAATCAATCCAAATCAAATGTATGATACACTAAGTATCAATTCAAGGCATGCACATATGTTTTAGATGCAAACAACAAACTACATGTCAAGACCAGGCACATTCAACAAATCCAGACTCGAGGCACAATACCATATCATAAATGAATCAGTGAAGCAATTAGTTCAAGTGCAATACTTTAGTCTAAACAAGAAATACATAAGGATACAAGCAACCAGGGTCACATACACAAAAGACAATATATGCATAGAGTGCACATAGTGGTATGATTTAGAAAAGAAAGTAGACAAGTGCGCACGATGTGGGCAATGCACACAAGATAGAATATCAGAAGTACACAAGTTAAAGTGAGTGTAAAAACATACAACAAACTACATAAGTGCAAATTCAAGGCAAATGCACTCAGGCCCATAGATACTTGTACCAGCAAAATAGAAACAAACGCTAGTAATGACTTTGTTTTCAAGCAAGGTTCCCGTTCACCATCTTCACAAAAACAACAAGCACTAATGCAACAAGATTGCATAAGGATTTACAAGCACAATAATATACATTCACACACACACACACATATTTATGTACATATGTATATATGTACATAATGAGTAGTAAGGCAACTCGGAGATGCACACAATAGCAATGAAGATAAGACATCACAACACAATAATCACTAGTATATTGCAGCAATGGAGCATCAAAATAGATAAGGCATATAGTTCAACGAAAACAAGCATACAGACTAGCAAAGTCACACCAAGATAAGCACACTAACATACATATATACATATATGTATATACATGTATACATATGCACAGTGGCCACTTCAAACTCCAGGAATCACACTAATAAGTCGTGCATGCAGTTCAATAGAGACACAAACTAGCGAGCAAATACTTTTAAAAATCCACAGTCGAGCACACAACAGAGATAAAACCATCACCCATCAACAAAATTCAAACCAGTAGTTAAAATAGAGATACAAACCAATAAAGATAAAAAGCAACAGAGATAAAAACTTTAGGATGCACACAAATCATTGCAAAGATCAAGTGAGAATTAAAACTAATAGTTCAACAGAGATAAAAACTCCAGGATGCACACAAACCGGCAACTCAAATCAAATTATATATTCAAAAATATAGGAAATTGATTTCCATATACACCTATATCATCATAAAAAAAAATCAAGCCAAGTTCGAGCATAAAATTGAAAAAGGGCAAAACTATTAAACATACCAAATTGATAGTAATCTACTCAACGTAGAAGCAACCAAAAGAAAATCTAACTGAAAGCATATCTAAGCAATCGAAAGAAAATCCAAGTAAATTGGCGGCTTCGAACAAAGCAGAAACAACCAATAACAACCAACAAGAATCACCAGATTTTTCATCATAAGTTCACAAATAGAAATTGGGATTTGAGATATTAAGTTTTGAGATTGGGTTCTGCGTGATTCGGTTTTGAGAGTGAGAGAGTATCGGGTTGAGAGGGAAATGAATTATAAGAGGGAAAATAATTATAAGAGGAGAGAGAAAATAATTATAAGAGATAAACCAAAAAATTGATATGATGGCAAAACTAATTTTTTTTGATAAATTCAATCAAACAATAAATAAATATTGTCTAAAAACAAATGTTGTCTAATCAATGTTGTGTCACAACAGATGATTTTTCCATATGTTGTGTTAACAAGTGGGATAACGAAAAATTTACCATGTGTTGTGTGAGCACTGTTATCTAATTCACTTTTTGGCATAGTGCGTATAAAGCCAATGTCGGAAGTAACAATAGCGGCATTAAAGCCATAATATTGTCAATGTTGAAAAGGTAAGTTAGCGGCATAAATGACATACGACATTGAAATCGTAAGGAGTTAATATTGAAAACCAAAAACATCATTAATCCTGACATAGATAAGTGGTGATATGCTAGGTTGGCGTTTGGGTCTTGTGAAACACGTTCCGTGTTCTTATGCACCTCCCTATGGTCGCCTTAGTCATGGTCTCAAGAGGTAGCGCTTTGGCGGTGTGGGAGGAAATAAAGTCTTCTCGGCTGCTTGGGGACTGCTCTATAGTTTGTCTAGAGAGATGTCCAACAGCAATGAAACATGCATGATGACCAATGTCTCAAGCATCAATGTCGACATCGAAGCTATACTTCCCATTTCAATAGATGTTGATTCATTGCATACCAACCTATGTTGATATCATATGTATGACCATTGGTTGACGTCGAAACGCTTAGGTGTGACATAGATGGGTTTCGGTATCAATGAGGCAATGATAACTCTTGTCATTATTATAAACACTGCAAATTTCTATATAAAGTAATTTCTTTTTACCAAGTCCCATTCTTTATCAAATTCCTCTTAGATAATAAACTTCTTTACGAAATCCTTTTCAAAAAACTGCTATGGATAGATTTCGCATTCTCAAAATATTTTGCAAACCATATGATTTATACTAATATTTTAATATAATCATCAAGCTTTTCTAGCCTAATAAATTCATAATAATTCGTAAACACTTGGGAAAAATCTTCAAAAATCACAATAAATCAGATTTATCATATCTATAACATACAAAAATTTTGGTGCCAAAAACATTATTTAGTTATTTTTAATAATTAAAACCTAAAAAAATCAATTTCAATTCCCTTAGAAAATTCATGAAATATTCATACTTGCTTGAAAAATTATGAAATTAAATAACCACTTCTAAAATAATGTTTCTAATATCGTTTCAAAATTTCAAGTTATTTGGGTAGGTCTTCATAATTAAACCTATTAACCAATTTCATAAATAAATCCAATAAATCATCATAAAGCATATAATAATCAAAAATTCATATCATGGCATAATAACACATACAAATTTTGGATTTTATCATAAAACCAAAATTGAATAGAAAAAATTGAGATGGGTTATTATTATTCTCCTTGTTTGGATAAAGAGATTAAGACGTAAGTGTTGATTAGATTTCCCTTAGCTTTGCCTTTGATTTCTTAAGGATTTATCCTTTTGTTTTCTTAGCAATGGCCGACCTCAACTTGTTTGATTCATTTGTATGAAATGATAATGGAATGAGGATAATGAGTGAATACGGGTTTATGTTGGGCAATGAAGATCTATTCCTATTTTACCCCTCCCATTATTCCTCTTTTTATTCTTTGGTTTAATTAATCTCATTGACCATTTAATTTTAGGAAGGACCTATCTAATTGTCAATCTCATTCTTCTCATCTCAATACATTATTTTATTTTATTTTATTTATCTAATTAAATTTTCGAAATAATGTTAACCAAAATTTACGGTGTTATAGACTCCCTTCCTTAAAGAATTTCGTCTTTTTAATTATGACAAGGTACATAGCATCAAACATAATCATAAACTTGAAACATACCATCAAAATAAATCAGGATAAGTATCTCTATCCCTGTCATCTGTCTCCTAAGAGTAGTCTCTTTTGTCGTCACTCCACTGTACTTTCACTAATCTCACTGTCTTATTCCTTAGCTTCTTCTCATCCCTAGCCATAGTACGAACTGCTTGCCTAATAATAGTCATGTCCGGTTCCACTACTAAGTCTTATAATACAATCAGAGAAATAGTAGTCTCTGGATCTCGAACACACTTCCTAGGATGAGAAATATGAAAAACACTGTGGACACCTGCCAAACTGCTTGGTTAACTCTATCCTACATGCAAGTTTCTCATTCTTTTCTATAATAGGAAATGGTCCAACAAATCTAGGTGCTAATTTCCCAACTTTTCGAATCTTATCGCATCTTTTATCCATGATACTTTAATGAAAACATGATCTCCCGTTGGGAATTATAAGTACTTCCTTCTCTTATCTACATAAATTTTCTGCCTAGACTGAGCTTCCTTCATCCTTGCTCAGGTTAACTCAATCTTTTCTGTAGCTTCTCTTACCATATATGGAACAAGAATCAATCTGTCTCTAGTCTCCAACCAACATAAGGGTGACTTATAGGGTCTTCCATATAAAGCCTCAAAAAGCGCCATTCCTATACTAGTCCGATAACTATTATTATAGGAAAATTTGATTAAGTGTAGATGGTCTTTCCATAATCCTCCAAATCTAGCACACAAGCTCCTAATAAATCCTCCAAGGTTTTGTTAACTCTTTCCATTTGCCCATCTGTCTGTGGATGATAAGCAGTACTCATCTCGAGCTTTGTACCTAACACCTCTTAAAGACTCTTTCAGAATTCGCTAGTGAATAAAGAATCTCCACCACTTGCTATACTACTAGGATTCCCATGCAGTCCAACAATATTCTTCATAAATAAATTAGCCAAAACAAGTGTCGTCCTTGTCGACTTAACGAGTATGAAACGTGCAATCTTGGTCAATTTATCCACTATTACCCAAATACTTTCATTTCCCCTACTCGATTTTTGCAATCCATCATTGAAATCCATAGATACCGAATCCCATTTCGAAATCGGTATATCTAATGGCTGAGGCAATCCATTGGGCTTCTGATGTTCGGCTTTTACTTGCGGCAGTTTAAGCATTGCTTTACACATAAGCCTACATCTTTTTTCATAACTTCCTAGAAGAAATTCTCTTCATATGTTAGTCATCTCATTTCCTTCATGATGAATAGTGAACTTCGATCGATAGCATTCCCTAAGAACTTCCTTAGGTCACCAACATCTAGAATACATAGCCGTCCCTTCTTCCTTAACCATCCATTTTGACAAAGATAAAAATCCTCCAAATCATCAATCTCTGTTCCACCTTCTAATCTTCTAATTCATTCAGCTAGCAATGGATCATCTCTTTGATTAGGAGCAACCTTTTCGATCAATACTGGTGAAACTTCAAAGCATAACAACATGACGGTTTCTTGACTAGAACTAGTAGTCGATCTTAACTGCATGTTACAAGTAGTCAATGCTTTCAAACCTTTCCACTCCACTAACATCACCAATACTTCATTTTTATGTTTTCTAGCAAGTGCATCTACGACTTTATTTCTTTTCCCTAGTGTGTACTCAATTCCAAAATCATGAGTTGGTATAAACTCCAACCATCTCTGCTGTCTCGTATCCAATTCCTTCTGAGAGAATAAATATCTTAAAGACTTGTGATCCGTGAACAACTCGAATCTTTCTTTCAAAAGATAGTGTCTCCACACCTTCAAAACAAAGATTACTGCTGCCAACTCTAAATTGTGAGTCGGATACCTAACTTCATGTGATCCAAGCTGTCGAGAGTGTGGCAATCACTTTACCATTTTGCGTCAATATAGCTTCTAGTGCTATTTTGCATGCATCGGTATACCCTACCGGATCTCAATTCATTTGAAACAACTAACTTAGGCGCTTTGGTCAATAAATGTTTCAGGTTTAGAAATGACTCCTCATATTTATCAGTCCAAACATACTTCACGTCCTTTCTTGTTAGTTTAATCGTCAGTGCTGCTATACGAGAGAAATCCTTGATGAATCTCCGATAATAGCCATCTAATCCAAGAATTTTTTTATCTTAGCCACCGTCTGGGGTCACTTCCTATTATTAACAGCTTCTATCTTAGCTAGATCTATGGAAAACCCTTTTTTCGAGA
This sequence comes from Allium cepa, assembly GCA_030765085.1. Lineage (NCBI taxonomy): Eukaryota > Viridiplantae > Streptophyta > Magnoliopsida > Asparagales > Amaryllidaceae > Allium > Allium cepa. Next base: position 126,281,303 of record CM060939.1, read on the forward strand.
CTACATGACCAAGGAACCTCACATTTTCCTTCCAAAAATGACATTTCGAGAGTTTTGTCTTTATTTGATGTTACCTCAACCTCTCAAGCATAATTCTAAGGCGAGTCTCATGATCTTGCTTTTTCCTAGAATATATCAGAATGTTATATATAAATACTAACATGTACCTATCCAAATTCTTCTGGAAGATTCGGTTCATCAAATCTACAAAGAAAACGGACGAATTAGTCAATCTGAATGGCATTTCTAACTACTCATATAAACCATATCTTGTTCAAAACGCCATCAATGGAATACTATCCTATGTTATTCATAATTGATGGACATCTGTTGCCAAGTACAATTGACAAAATACTTTGGCTCCACTCAAATGCTCAAATAATTGCCTATTCTTGGTAAAGGATATCGATTTTTTATCATCTTTTCATTTAACTTACGATGACCGGTACATAATCTCAACAACCCATCCGGTTTCTTCAAGAATACCATGGCTGCTCCCTAAGGTGAACTACTTGGCCTAATAAAACCTTTTCCTTTTATATCCACCAGCCACACCTTCAACTCTTTCATCTTTGTAGGTGTCATTCTACTAGGCGGTCAACTTATGGGTTCAACTCCAAGTACAACATCTATTCAAAACTTAATAGCTCCTTTTGACAGTAGTCCTGTTACTAGCTCAAAGACATTTGTAAACTCTCTAATGACAAAAAATCAATTCAACTTGTCTTCCTCCTCCATTGCACTTAATACGTCAAAATTCGAGTCCTTAACTGAGTGTATAATTTGATCAATACTATTAGGGTGTCTGAGTGATAATTTCCTATCTTGTAAAAATATATTAGAACCAATCCATACCCAGTATAATTCCAAAGCCTCCAAATTCAAACACATGCAAACTACTAGCAAATATATGGCCTAATAATTCAAACTCTAAATATTTTCATCTCATCCCAAGAATTATACACCTACTTATCAAATTCACAACCCTTAAGGAAGTAACTAGGTATGAAGGTTCTAAACTTATATTATCTACCAAGCAATGAGATATAAAACAATATGATGCACCATTATCAGACAGTACTCTAACAGGTATGCCATGAATCAAAAATGTACCTCCCATCATAGATTTTCCCTTCTCCTTTTCTGTTGGTCTCGAGGTAGCTGGTTCTGAAACAAACAATTTTACTTTCTCAGCCTTAGCTAGTTCCTTGCACTGATTCTTGTAATGGCCTATCTGGCGACAATTGAAGCACTTGATGTTCTTCCTTCCGATAACCCTCTTTCCATCCAAGAATGACATCCATTGGCAAAGTGCCCTTTCTTATTACATTTACAGCACACTACATTCGTTTTTCCTTTCTTAGTAGCTCCGCTCTTTTGGGCTCCCTTCCTATGAAAGAATTTCCTATTTTAACTTCGCCCACTATGAGGCTCTACTACTTTGTTACCATCAAAGAAAGCAAGAGTCTCTTCATTCCTCAAATCATTCTCCACTACCACGTCACATGGAACCCCGAGATGCAGTAAGATCGCCCTTCAAGCTTAGGTCTTAATCCATGGATAAACTTTTCATTTCTCTTAATCCCTGTATCAACCATAGCATACCCATACCTGGATAACTCACAAATCTTATTGCATACTCCAATATAATGATGTCTTCATGCACTCACTTAGCAAACTTCCTAAGAAAAGTTGACTTGGCAATTTCAAACACGAACCTCTCCTCGAACCTCCATTTGAACTTAGCCCAAGTCAAAGTTTCCTTTAGTACCCCAACAATAACACTATTCCACATTATTATACATCTCCTTGTAACTATCTAGTTGTTAGTGTCATTTCTGCTCATTATATTCTACTCATTATACAGATTAAATCAGCAAAAACCCTTTTAAAATGTAATAGCCAATTTTCCACCTCGATAGAATCCTCTATTCTGATGAACGGCTTTCTCCAAGTCCTGCGAAATTCCGACTCAAAATAGCATAATTATTGACAACTGAAGCTTCATGATTTGCTCCTCCAACATTTCCACTAGCTAAATCAGCAACAACTCCTGTTTGCATCATATGGATAAAGAACTAATACATAGACCCCATATTTACTATTGGTGTTCCAACATCCACATTCGCAGCTATTTGTCGATCTGGATTTCTCCTAGTATTGGGCCTGACATTTCTATTTATTGTGGTGCTTCCTTACCGAGGTTCACTCTTTTATTTCATGCCTCCATATCTTATATCCTTTAAATCAATGTTCGAAGCTTAGTAAGGTGTGAAAGAACGATCTAAGAGAAATGGAAGAATAGAGATAAGATATATATTTATATATAGAAAATGCAAGTATGTTCCAATAGCGTTATCCCATACCCCAATTGTAACGACCCAGAAAATTTAGATCCCGAAATTTCCATATAGTTAGGAAAAGAAGAAAGAGATAGAAGAAGAAACAGAAACAAGACACAGAATCTCACATTCGCAGAGGATAAAATATAATATCATATAATATTCTTTACAAGGAAAACTGTATCAAACAATTACATTTCAATACATCAGAGTATCAACATATACCCAATCATTGGACAGATACAATCAACATGTCCCAGCTAAACTATAATATCTCACAGTGGTAATACACTCCATATGTTCCTGCCATCCAACTGGCCATCTGAATTTCAGAACATCCTTACCTGAAAATCTGTAATACTTGGTCTGACCCGAGCATTACATCAAAGTAACACCCGGTACAGGCTGGAAACCAGCGTGAGTAAACCCATACAATTTGAAATATTAAGTTCAAACCATAAAGATAAACCCAGGATAACTCGTTCATCACTACAAGTTTACAACTTCTTATAGTCAACACTTATATTCACAAATAAATTCCTAAGTACCTTTATTTAGTTTTATATGGTCCAGTCATTTAAATTATTTCATTTCAGCCTATTGACTTCACATATCAATTTGTAAAGAATCATTGTAGATTACAAATCGAAGTGGGTTCGGGTATTTACTGATACTCGACCCCGGTCTCTTCGAATTCAATACCATCATTAACCCAAGTTTAAGTGAAACCATTCAATTCATATTTAGAGTAACATACTCATATGGAAATTTCATTACAGAAAGAAAATCCATATTATCGCAGTTCAACCAAACATATCATCTCACACAACATCACAAATCACATATCATAGATATCAAATTACCCAAGGCAATGATATAATTAATCAACTGTAAGCAAGACTTATTAATCCAAACTATAATTAATTTAACTAACTCAAATTAATTCACTTAATAACTAATCATCCATCTCTGCTTAAGTAATCATTAATTAACTATAACCATTTGAATTAATTAATCATTCTTAATTGTCCCGCTTAAGAAATTTTCCTTAACTACTTAATTATTTCTTAATTAATCACATTAATTAACCTTCGATTAATTAATTTAACGAATTAACCCTTCAATTTCCTACATTAAGTAATTATCTTTTAAGTAATTTAATTATCTCTGGATTATTTCCAACAAGTAATTATCCCATGATTACTTAAGTTAATTAATTAACCCTTAACAAATTAATCTTTAATTATTTCTTTAAGAAATTATCATCTAAGTAATTAATCTCTAATTACGTACTAAATAAGTTTCATTGATTAAAGAGTAATTAATTACACTAAGTAATTAACCCTTAATCACTTCTATTTAATTATTTTCATAAGTAACAATCCTCTAATTACTTTATTAAAAAAATTACCGTTTCCTTAATTTCCTCTAGTAATTGTTCATTAGTTACTTCACCAAGTAATTACTCTTAATTAATTCATAAGTGATTATCTTTAATTAATCACTAATTAATTTATTTAGTTAATTATTCTAACTAATCATTAATAAAATAATTCCTAAGTGCTATATTTAAAAGATTTTAATTAAGAAAAATCATTTATCTTAATTAAATTATTAATATCAACTAACAACTATTTAATCATTAATAATAATTGAATTATCCTCATTATCTTCAGATATTAATTATCTTTAATAAAATCAAAATCCTTAATTTCTTAAGATAAACTTTATATTATAATTGATTACTTAATTTTATCATTAGACTTTATTTAAAGTAAAACATTTTAGAAATCAATTATAATTATAACATCAAATTTTATCCTTTAAAATCTTTGAAACTTTTCAAAGTTATTCAATAAATTTTAATACAAAAATCATTTTGAAAACCTACTTATACTATTCTTTAAAATCTTATCTACTTTAAACATATTTAAAACTTGTTAAAACATTTACTCTTTGTAAACAAATTATTTCACAAGTATAAACCTAGTTTATTTTGCTTTAAAACTTAGAAACATTGCAAAAATCAATATTTCTTTGTTTTAAAAACTTTAACATTTCATGTACAAGCCTTAAACTTGTTATTCACAAAACCCGATCAAGCAACCCACAAGACCTGAGCAAAACCCTTCAACCACTCGATCGAAACCCGAGACATCCCACTTCATTCTACTACGAGAAAAATTCGAACATTTCCGAGCCAAAACCTGAGCACGACCTCCTTCTTCATGAACCAATCGACCCAGAATGCACGAAACATGCATGTGCATGTGTACATCGTCCTTAATCACCGATGAACCCTGCTCCGGCCTCCGACCAATTGACTTCCAGCTCACCTTTACATACGACCACCCAGATTTCCTCGATTCGATCGAGAATTGAAAATGATCCAAAAGAACCCACTCCTGGAAACATACTTCGTCGAAAAATCACTCACTCTAACGATCCTTGCCTTAGATACCTCGCCACCTTCACCGTAGCTCTGCCTCGTCTTCCAGCTCCTTCAGGACGCCTCGCGATCGACTCCGATCACGTCTCGTCGTCGCGAATCCCCTCTGAACACCGACGACACAACCAGGGAATAAAACCCTACTTCGACAATTTTGGGCCATCACGGCAAACGATAAACCACCGGAGCATTTTTCCAGCGATCGTCGACACCCCGACCACCTCTAGTCTAAATCTCATCCGCTCCTTCGCCTCTGATCGCCGGCAATCGACCAAAACATTCATAACGATCAACTCGAGAAATCCCACTGGTTTCCAAACTAGAAAAGAAGATATTCACATCAAAATTCAAGATTTCCTATAGCTAATTCGATCTTGCAATCAATTCTTAAAATTGAATTCATCCAATATTTGACCCAAATCCAATTTCCACTGTTATTTTAAAAAAAATTCCAGACAAATATTTATTATAAATTCCTGGAATTATTTTTAAGAGTGATGTTGCATGATTTCAAACACTTTTTATTTACAAATCAAAATCTAACTACGATTCAATAATGAGATACTGAATTTTTAAAGAAATCAAAATCTGTAAACATCACCACATAGCCTATATTATGTCTACACAGGCATTCATTACTTATACGCATACATGCATTCATTTCAATCCAAGAATTCAGGCAAACATCTTGATTTTAATACATATCAAAGTGGAAATCAATATTTTAAAAACTGTTTCTAAAATCTATGTTTACTCTCCTTTTACTGTTAAACAGAGAAGTTATAAACTAAGCATGCTGATCCTTCTTAAAACTTGCAAACTGGAAACTATCTTTTGATCTGGAACTTAGTTGAGATGATCTAAACTTTGAATTGTTAAAGATACTTTAGTTTTGGATTTGTTTGATTTAGTTCTTGTTTTCCTTTTGATTTTCAGTTTAGAGGAGATGTAAAAAAAATTGTGAAGTGAAGATGAAAAATCTGATTTCTTACTAAATTTTCAATTCAAATTAGAAGAAAGTTAAAAATTTATGCCACTTGTTATGTTTGTATGTTACACAAATTACAAATGTCAAAACATATATATATATATATATATATATATATATATATTTCTTAATTTCTTATGTTTTTTAAATTATGTAATTTATTCTTTCCTAAATTTATCTATTGTGTTTCAAGTGTTTACTATATACAAATACATTTAAATCCAAATATTTTAAGATGTTTTATCCTGCGAATTTCCCATTCAAATTCAATTTTAATTTAACATCCAATTTAAAATCAACTCATATACATATTTTTTTAAACAAACAATCATTATTATTTGTTTCATCTATAAATCATTGTTTAATAAATTAAATCCTGTTAATTACCAATTAACAGATATCCAAAATCCGGATTATCACATTCCTCCCCCCTTTGAATCTTTTCATCCTCGAAAAGGAACGAAGCCAGAATTTATTAAAATGCTTAATATTAGAAAAATTAATCTTTGATCTTTATTAAAACACTTTAAAATCTATATAATATTATCAAAATAGTTTTATAAAAATACTTTTATAATTCGATGTTTCCACAAGTCCATCTTCGTTCTCACAGAAATTCGGTTATACGTTGATCGGACGTAAGACTGAAAATCTATAAGTGCTTGGCAGACCCGTTTTCAACATCTAGTGAAAATACTTTGAAAAATAATTTTATTGAAAACCTTGTGAAAATATAGAAAACATTTTGAAAATAGAGGAAATATCTTTGGTGAGAATGCTCTGGAAATCATCTCCCCCATCCATGGTCGCAGTTACATCCTGGATTACGTTGCCATCACAGCAAACGTCCATGTAACTGTAGGCATCAGCGCCCTCGATTTTTTCTGCCAAAAAAAATGAAACTTCTCCTCTCCCACATAGGTCATAGACTACATCAGTTAAGTCCCAATGTAGCCTTAGGCCCTCACGGCCTCTCGAATTTCGCTATGTCTTTATAGGTCGCAGTCTACCGATGTAAAATCAAATGTAGACTATTGGCTCTCAGTAGCACACACTACTTTCGCTATATTACCATAGATCGTAGTCTATCGATGTAAAATCAAACATAGACCGTTGGCTCTCAGCAGCACACACGGCTTTCGCTATGGTCTACAGTAGATCGCAGCGACATCGAGTTACACTGTCGTCACAGCATAACCCAAATGCCTTTGTAGGCATCAGCGCCCTCGACTTTTGCTACCCAATAATCCTCAGGAACTAGTTTTTCCGGATGCCTTACAAGATCAACTTTAGAGCCTCCCCCTCTTTGAGGCTCAAGGCAGTACCAACCTATGGCACTCATGTGAAGTTCATTTCAAGGGAGTGCCTTTTTCTCTAGAGCCATTTTCAAAACACTTTATACTATACGCATATAGTAGCTTCCAAATCATACACCTGGTATGAATCCCATATAAATCTTCTTTTCACAAAATCGATTATCCTAAAAATCGATTATTCTCAAACTAGGCTTTCCAAATTCCAAAATTGATTTTTCTCCAAAAATCAAAAGCCTTTCCAAATCCGTAGGTTCCAAAAAACTTTTCTCAAAATCATTCTCATAAGATCCTTTACATATATATATATATATATATATATATATAACTTTAAAAATCTTTGGATCACTTCAAACTTGTATAAATTCCCTTTTTATACTTCAAAAACTTTCAAAACCCTTTTCTTATAGCAAAAGATTCAACAAAGGAGGTTTTATTATATATATAACAAAGATATATAACTTTATTTATTCCAAATCAAATATTCAAATTTGATTATTCTATAAAGTCACCTACCAAATTACTTACTTTCATAAAGTAAATTTCTACCAAAGAAATATCCAGTTTCCACTTTACTTCATCATATATTTCACAAAATATACCTTTCATTTCAATTCTTATCCAAAAATTTCCCAGTAACAATTTCATTCAAACCAGTAGGACGTACACATATCATCCGTACACTATATCAATCTGATCGCTTACTCGATCACACAATTTCACTTTCGAACTAGTATCGTCCACCCGACTTCCTAGTGTGGACTCAGATCTGGTTTCTTGATCAGAAACCGTCTTTCTCCTTACATAGCTATAACTATGATAGACAATATCCAGAACCCATCAACAATCCATATCCAGGTTCGCCGTCGAAAATCGTGCGAAAAATCTTAACTTGGATCGATATACTATCTTTGAAATTCTGTGCTTGAATCCGGATCAAATCACTATGCGAATATAATAATATACGTACATCCTACGTATTTATCTTTATTGACTATCAGCCAAATCAATCTCCTTTTCTACTCACATTCACTTTAATTTCTATCAACTTATTCACAATTATTTAAATCCTCATTTGGATTATCACCTCAATTCTTATCTCAAATGGATATTTAATCATAAACAGTTTACACTCTGACCGGCTTAAATTTAGAAAATAATTTGAAAAGTTTAAAATAGATAAGTAGTTGAAAAATAATTATTGATTGTAAAATAGCTGTAAAATAGTTAAGTAATGATAAAATAGTTATAAAATAGTCAAATAGTTATAGAAATTTTAAATAATTGCAAAATAGTTGTAAAATAGTATTTAGTTATAAAGTAGCTGAAAAACAATAATTAATTTATAAACAATTGAAAAATTGTTAAATAGTTCCAAAAATAATTTTAAAACAAATATAAGATAGTTTTAGGTTTAAAAAGAAAAGCTGTATAGTAAATAGTTTGAAAAAATAGATTTATATTAAAGCAATTTATTTTGAAAATAGTCCAGAGTCAAACTATTCAATTCCCAACCTCCATTTCCAATCAATTCAATTTAAATTTCCACTTCCATTTAAATAGACTTAATTCCAACTTAAATAACTTAGATTTCCATTTAAATTGATTTAACCCTAATTCAAGCTGAATTAATCCTCAATTCCCATTTGAATTTGAACTCATTCAACTTCAATTTCATTTCAAATTAACCGAATTCAAATTTTCCATTTGAATTTTTAAACTTATCCGTCTTCAATCACAATTCCAATTAATTCAAATCAAATTCAATTTGAACTAATTCAATTCAAATTTCAAATTTAAACCATCCTGAATTATATAAATTCGAGTAAAATTTTTAAATGTTGATTTAATCCTTTAAATCTAATCAACTTATATATTTAAACCATTTAATTATGAAACTAATTCCATTTTTAACCTATTTCAAAGTTCAAATAATAATTCAAATCCTTTTTAAACAACTAAATCTTTGAAATTCAATTTATCACCAAATTTCAATTTTGAAACCAAGCCTTTGAAGTTTTATCTTAAGCATTCAAATCTTAAGTCCAAAATGATTCCATTTTATGATCTTAACAATAAATATATTACCATACCCCATTTCTTCATTCATTTAAACAAATCCAATTTCAGCTTAAAGATTATTAATAACAATAGGATGGTATCATTCAAATTATTTTAAAATATCCACCCATTTCCAATTTCCAGATCTCACACCTATTTTGAGATCACACAAACTCTCAATTCAAATTTACCATTTACCTTCCCAAGATAAATCCCAATTTCATCTTGAAATTTCCAATTCAGGTTGCTTGTTAAATTACTTAACTTTCCCAAAGTTATATTCAATTTACTTAATCCAGCCAACCTTACCCAATTCGAATTCCCGTTTCAAATTTTAAACTTCACATTAATTAATCTTCCCACTTATAAGTTCAAAAAAAACTTATCACATTGGGTAGCACATCTCATTCCAAATTTAAAACTCAACATTTAGAGTTTATTTCAAACCATCTTTGATATTATGTATATTCCTTATATATACATATTATTTTAAACCACCTTTGGTTCTTAATTTAAAACAAATTTCCTTAAACTTGCAAGCAACTCTTGTTTGAAATAGGACCCTTTCATTCAAATATATTAAATAACATTTCCTTATCACTTTGAAACAATTTTCAAATTCTGGACCCAGATTTAAAACTTCGTAATTCAGATCATCTTCAATTTCAATTTATAAGTCATACTTGCTTAAAAGTTTTACTTCCCTAAAACATTTTATTTTGCTTACTCATTAGTACACATTTTATTATTAAACACAACAATCATTTATGATAATAACCAAGATTATCATATCTGAAAACCAATTCATTATTATCTTATTCTGAAACTCTTCCCCAAATTCAAGAATTTAATTTCAGTTTGAATCCATTTCAAACTTATCTTTATTTAATTTCAATTTGGTTGTATTTCTATTACCACATAATTTAATTCCAATAATTTAACAACCAATTACCTTAACATTTATTAGAAAGAAATATTGCTTTATATATCAAAATATATTCTTATATAAAATAATTTAAAATCTTTATATAAGAAAATAACAAGTATGCTCTTATACACACACACACACACACACACTCAACTCATTCTAGGGTATCATTGACCCTATCCTTAATGAGCAATCCCACCAGAGCCAAGGTTCTCGCTTAACCTTCAGCTCTGATACCAAATGTAACGACCTAGAAAATTTCGATCTTGAAATTTCCAGATAGTTAGGAAAAGAAGAAAGAGATAGAAGAAGAAGCAGAAACAAGACACAGAATCTCACATTCGCAGCGGATAAAATATAATATCAAATAATATTCTTTACAAAAGGAAAGCTGTATCAAACAATTACATTTTAATACATCAGAATTTCAACATATACACAAATACTGGATAGATACAATCAACATGTCCCAGGTAAACTATAATCTCTCATAGTGGAAATACACTCCATATGTTCCTGCCATCGAGCTCGCCAACTGAACTCCAGAATGTCCTTACTAGAAAATCTATAATACTCGGTTTGACCTGAGCATTACATCAAAGTAACACCCGGGTCAGGTTGGAAACCAGCGTGAGTAAACCCATACAATTTAAAATACTAAGTTCAAACCATAAAGATAAACCCGGGCAAACTCGTTCATCACTACAAGTTCACAACTTGTTATAGTCAACACTTATATTCAAAAATAAAACCCTAAGTACCTTTACTTAGTTTTTTATGGTCCAGTCATTTAAATTATTCCATTTCAGCCTATTGACTTCACATATCAATTTATAAAGAATCATTGTAGGCTACAAATTGAAGTGGGTTTGGGTATATACTGATACCCGACCCCGGTCTCTTCGAATTCAATAATTATTAACCCAAGTTTAAGTGAAACCATTCAATTCATATTTAGAGTAACATACTCATATGGAGATTCATTACAGAAAGAAAATCCATATTATCTTAGTTTAACCAAACATATCATACCACACAACATCACAAATTACATATCATGTATATCAAATTACCCAAGGCAATTGGTACAATTAATCAACCGTAAGCAAGACTTATTAATCCAAACTATAATTAATTTAACTAACTCAAATTAAATTAATTCACTTAAGAACTAATCACCCATCCCTGCTCAAGTAATCATTAATTAACTACAACCATTTGAATTAATTAATCATTCTTAATTATCCTGCTTAAGAAATTTTCCTTAATTACTTAATTATTTCTTAATTAATCACATTAATTAACCTTCGATTAATTAATTTAACGAATAACCATTTAATTTCCTACATTAAGTAATTATCCTTTAAGTAATTTAATTATCTCTAAATTATTTCCATCAATTAATTATCCCATGATTACTTAAGTTAATTAATTAACCCTTAACAAATTTATCTTTAATTATTTCTTTAAGCAATTATATCTAAGTAATTAATCTCTAATTACTTACTGAATAAGTTTAATTGATTAAAGAGTGATTAACCCTTAATCACTTCTATTTAATTATTTTCATAAGTAATAATCCTATAATTACTTTATTAAAAAAGTTACCCTTTCCTTAATTTCCTCCAGTAATTGTTCATTAATTACTTCACCAGTAATTACTCTTCATTAATTCATAAGTGGTTATCTTTAATTAATCACTAATTAATTTATTTAGTTAATTATTCTAACTAATCATTCATAAAATAATTAAATAATTCTTAACTGCTATATTTAAAAGATTTTAATTAAGAAAAATCATTTATCTTAATTAAATTATTAATATCAACTAACAACTCTTTAATCATTAATAATAATTGAATTATCCTCATTACCTTCAGATATTAATTATCTATAATAAAATCAAAATCCTTAATTTCTTAAGATAAACTTTATATTATAATTGATTACTTGATTTTATCGTTAAACTTTATTTAAAGTAATCATTTTAGAAATCAATTATAATTAACATCAAATTTTATCCTTTAAAATCTTTGAAACTTTTCAAAGTTATTAAATAAATTTTAATACAAAATCATTTTGAGAACCTACTTGTATCATTCTTTAAAATCTTATCTACTTTAAACATATTTAAAACTTTTTAAAACATTTATTCTTTGTAAACAAATTATTTTCACAAGTAAAAACCTGGTTTACTTTGCTTTAAAACTCAGAAACATTGCAAAAATCAAAATTTCTTTGTTTTATAAACTTTAACATTTCCTGTACAAGCCTTAAACTTGTTATTCGCAAAACTCGATCAAGCAACCCACAAGACCCAAGCAAAACCCCTCAACCACTCGATCGTAACCCGAGACATTCCACTTCATTCTGCTACGAGAAAAACTCGAACATTTCCGAGCCAAAACCCGAGCACGACCTCCTTCTTCACAAACCAATCCACCCAGAATGCACGAAACGTGCACATGCACGTGTACATCGTCCTTGATCACCGACGAACCCTGTTCGGCCTCCGACCAGTCGACTTCCACCTCGCCTTCACATATGACCCCGCAGATTTCCTCGATTCGATCGAGAATCAAAAACGATCCAAAAGAACCCACTCCTCGAAACATACTTCGTCGGAAAACCACTCGCCTCTGACGATCCTTGCCTCGAGACACCTTGCTACCTTCACCGTAGCTCCGCCTCATCTTCCAGCTTATTCAGCACACCTCACGATCGACTCCGATCTTGTCTTGTCGTCGCGAATCCCCACTGAACACCGACGACACAACCAGGGAATAAAACCCCACTTAGACAATTTCAGGCCATCACGGCCAACGATAAACCATCGGAGTATTTTTCAAGCTGTCGTCGACACCCCGACCACCTCCAGTCTAAATCTCATCCCCTCCTTCGCCTCCGATTGACGGCAATCGACCAAAACGTTCATAACGATCAACTCGAGAAATCCCACTGATTTCCAAACAAAAAAAATATTCACATCAAAATTTAAGATTTCCTATAGTTAATTCGATCATGCAATCAATTCTTAAAATTGAATTTATCCAATTTTTGACCCAAATCAAATTTCCACTGCTATTTAAAAAAAAATTCCAAACAAATATTTATTATTAATTCCTAGAATTATTTTTAGGAGTGATGTTGCATGATTTCAAACACTTTTTATTTACAAATAAAAAGCTAACTACGATTCAATAATGAGATATTGAATTTTTAAAGAGATCAAAACCTGTAAACACCACAACAGAGTCTATATTATGTCTACACAAGCATTCATCACTTATACGCATACATGCATTCATTTCAATCCAAGAATTCAGGCAAACATCTTGATTTTCATACATATATCAAAGTGGAAATCAAGATTTTAAAAAATGTTTCTAAAATCTATGTTTACTCACCTTTTACTGTTAAACGGAGAAGTTATAAACTGAGTATGCTGGTCCCTTTTGAAACTTGCAAACTAGAAACTATCTTTTGATCTGGAACTTAGTTGAGATGATCTTAATTTTGAATTGTTAAAGATGCTTCAGTTTTGGATTTGTTTGATTTAGTTATTGTTTTTCTTTTGATTTTCAGTTTAGAGGAGATGTAAAAAAAATTTGTGAAGTGAAGATGAAATTTGATTTCTTACTAAATTTTCAGTTCAAATTAGAAGAAAGTTAAAAATTTATGCCACTTGTTATGTTTGTATGTTACACAAATTACAAATGTCAAAACTTATATTTAAATTTTTTCTCTCTTAATTTCTTAAGATTTGTAAATTATGTAATTTATTCTTTCCTTAATTTATCTATTGTGTTTCAAGTGTTTACTATATACAAATACATTTAAATCCAAATATTTTAAGATGTTTTATCCTTTGAATTTCCCATTCAAATTAAATTTTAATTATTATCCAATTTAATATCAACTTATATACATATATTTTTATTTAAACAAACAATCATTATTATTTATTTCATCTATAAATCGTTGTTTAATAAATTAAATCCTGTTAATTACCAATTAAAAGATTTCCAAATTCCGGGTTATCACACCAATTCTCATTTTCTGATTCATTTGTATTATGTTTTCAAAATTCTTTTAAATTCAAAATTCCTTTTGTTTAGCATAAACCTTTGCTCTGATACCAAGTTGTAACGCCCCCCATTTTGAGGCCCGAAACTAATGCCATGAATGTTGCGGTTGTCAATAATATTAATTTTTGATGATAAAATAAGATCATTTAATAGTATCATTAACATCAAAAGCACAAGAATATGAAAATTTTCAAACACAGTTTAAAAATAACCTTTTTCATTTCATTTTCAAATTTTCGTATCATTACATAATCCCAAACATTGCCTAGGTTGAGATAAAATATAATTATTATAAAATACTCCAAGTATAATATATGAAGATGCCCTCTTGGTTGATTAGAGTTAAGTACTAGATAGATACAATTTCTACAATTACACACATATAGACAAAAGCCATAACAATATAGTGGATAAATAAATAGATAGATTCCTACATAGTTAACTCTGCCTCCTGCATGTCTCCAAAAGCTTTGTTTATCCAACCTAATTAACCTGAAAACCTTACTCTCGAACTACTCATATGGTACTCGATAGTTTAAGGGAAAAACAAAAACTTTGGATTGAGTTTGGTGTGAATAATAATATGCCATCTTGGTCAATAGATATCTAGTGAGACCACGCCGCTGAGCAGAATGGGGTTTCCCCTCACTAGTATCCTCTAAAAATATGTCTTTTAGAAATCAAGCACTTGAAACCACAATGGTTAAACTAGACAATATAAACAATCATATGCATGCATGTAACATGGGTAATCATGACCAATATGCATAAATAAATGGACCATCTGTCCCAACATCATAGTTTTCTAATTACAAACCTATATGGATGACTCATGCCTACCTGATATATCAAATTCTTTAACTTACTGTTAGAAGAAAACTGGACGGTTTATCCAAAACTTACAATTCCTAGGGTCAAATAATCGTAGTGGTTTTTCAGGCCAACCAATTACCTACCTCATCTCAGTGTATTCCTTTCTATGTGTAAACCTACTTTTAGTCTTACCCTTGATGAAGCCCTACACACTAGAATTTTGGATTAATATAACCTAGAAGCTAATAGTTAAAGTATAGGACGTGATCCTAAACCGGTCTCATCTGGCTTTCTAATCTCCAAGTTAATCATACTATCACAGTTTATCTAGAGGTGATAACAACAATCTCTTTAGTGAAATTCTGGACTAAATATCCTTTTTATTTCCTTAGAAACATAAATCTTTATAATTGATTTAACCCTTTAAATCACTTAAATAAGGAAAATTATAGGTCTTTACTTCATCCTAAATATTATGCGAAGATATATAAGCTTTATAAAATAACTTTGATGAAATTCAAAATCATTCGATGTTGCTGCACCTCAAACCTTAGTCTACGAGGCCATATACAATAAAACCATTTATATTAATAAAGTGTGGCATTAATATTACTATGTGGGTTATCGCACCACTCTATATCGAAACCATGTTAAAGCATCTGATTTATAAAACATAAGGCCATAAGGCCAAAACTATATATGTCGTAGTTATAAGTTGCCGAAACAAAGAAGTATAGAGTTTGGTTTGCGTAAAGTTTAGGCTTATGGCATTATTAAAATAATGTTGAAATCATGACTAGGTGGCATCATCATCGTAAAATAATCATTTTCGAAAATAGCCTATAGCGGCATTATGGCCAAACTCTACAGCATTAGAAAATAGCAGCAAAATTGCCGTATAAAACCAATGTCGAAAATAATAATAGTGGCACTATAACCATAGTATATTAAATTCTAAAAAGGTAAATTAGCAGTATAGACGGCATGTGACATTGAAATCATAAGGAGTTGATATTAAAAACCAATGGCATCATTAATGTCGACATAGGTAAGTAGTGATATGTGGCATTGATATGGGGCAATGAAACATTTTGGATGGCCAACGTCGCAAGCATCAATGTTGGCATCGAAGCTATAATTCCCACTTCAACCAACGTTGATTCATACCATGCCAATCTAGGTTGATATCGTATACATCACATTTGGTTGATATCGAAAATCTTAGATGCGACGTAGATGGTTTACGACATCAATGAGGCAACAGCAACTCCCATAATTATTATAAAAGATGTAATTTTTTATATAAATTAATTTCTTTTTACCAACTCGCATTCTTTGTTAGATTCTTATTGGATAATAACTTTCTTTGCCAAATCCTTTTCAAAAAACAGCCATAGATCAGATTTCACATTCTCAAAATATTTTGTAAACCGTATGAATTATATTAATATTATATTAAGGTTTTCTAGCCCAATAAATTCATATTAATTCGTAAACACTTTGGAAAATCCCCAAAAAATACAATAAATTTGATTGATCGTATTATTTTACATATAGAAATTTTAGGGCGAAAAACATTATTTAATTATTTTTAATAATTAAAACTCGAAATAAATCAATTTCCTTACTTAGAAAATTCACGAAATATTCGTACTTGCTTGGAAAATTATGAAATTAAAAACACACTTCTAAAATAAAGTTTCTAACATCATATCCAGATTTCAAGTCATCTGTGGTCATATGATAGGTTTTCATACTTAAAGCTGTTAACAAATTTCAAAATAAATCCAATAAATCATCATAAAGCATATAATCACCAAACATTCACATCGTGGCATAATAATACATATAAAATTTTATATTTAGTCATAAAATCAAAATTAAATAGGCAAACTTGTGATAGATTTCATTATTTACCTTGATTGGATAGAGAGATTGAGATTTAAGCATTGATTAGATTCCCCTTAGCTTTGCCGTTGATTTCCTAAGCTCTTCTCTTTTTTATTTTGTTAGCAATGACCGGCCTCCATTTGTTTAATTCATTTGTATGAAAGGATAATGGAAAGAGGATAGTGAGGGAATAAGTATTTATGTTAGGAAATAAAATCTATTCCTATTTTACCCCTCCCATTATTCCCCTTTTCATTCTGCGGTTTAATTAATCTCATTAACCATTTAACTTAGGCATGACCTATCTAATTATCAATCTTATTTTCCATATCTTAACATATTATTTCATTTAATATCTAATTAAATTCCCTAAATAATGTTAGTCAAAATTAAGGGTGTTACACTTATCCCTTCAACTAAAGATTTTGGACATAACATTGATAATATGCTACACTATAGACATCATAAAGGTGTACTACATCCTAAGTACAACATTGGGTGCCCAGGTATCCTTATCCATAATAACTACATCATGTGACATCCTTAGAGTAATAAATTACAAAAGAAATAATCAAAACAAACATAGTATCCATCAAACCATCCTCGCTATAACCTAATGTGCCCTGAATATATGACAACTTGTATAACCATTCCTCTACTAGGGACTAAAGGGAAAAATCCCATTTTTTAGTATGCTCGAACACTGACCCAAAGCTTACACTAGATCCATTCCATCGATCCAAGGAATACAGATTCATTTCACCATCTGGGGTAGCCATTTGAAGTACCCAATGAGCGTCCGCACAATGCCTTTGGTTACAAGTATATAAGAAACAACTCTGTGTATCAACGATTCCTTAGCATGTGTATCCGAGCCCTTTCCTCGCTCCATCAAGTTTGCATTCATCCTAAAGGAATCATTTCATATTCCTTTCTTTCCATAATAGAATCATCCCTACAACTTTATTCATCCTCGAGCCATTTACAACACCAGCACCATCAAGTTACTATCATCGAAGTTCTGAAGTCATCATTTTGCTACCACTTTGCGATCAAACATCAACCGAGAAAACAAGTACCTTCTACATGACCTTCATAACATACTCTCCCATCTTGGAAGTTCGACCAAAATTGGCCTCTTCATGTCGGTACCGATCAAAAGGGACCAACACCAATATGAATTACTTAGCCATTACTTATCCAAAATTTTGGTAAGTATTTCTCCCCGATCACTTCCCCTTTTTCCTCGCTTGGGACTCCCTTTCTTCATTCATTAAACCCTCAACCTTACAGCCAACTCCCCTGCCTGGAAAAGAGGTTGGTACCGGCTAATTTAATCAATACCGAGTTGGGTACTTAACTAATTATGGGATCTTGAACTCTTGAATCCCCTTTCCAATATCGACTCAAAGCTTACTCCAAAAGTTTCCCACCTAAGTCCCAAAGAAACCTCACATCAACTTGAATTGGAACCTTCCATCATCCAGAATTTAGATCTCCACTGACCTGATTTTCACTATCCAAACCGCCTCCAAATGCCCTGTGACCTAAAATACAAGCTCCTTACCTCCTTTAGAGCCCCTTTCTAGTTTCATTCTATTTTGACCAATTTTAACTTCGTTTTGCCCAAATCGATAATCAATTCCTAACTATCCTAAAAGCATTAGCAAATCATATTAAACCAATACATTCAAAATTGAAATATCATCCATAAGCATCCGTTTAATGCGCATAATCCATCCAAACGTAATTAATATACAATATTTTGTTAAGATCTAACTTTAAACTAATATGATAATATTATCTATAAAGGGTTACAAACTATTTTAAATTCATTTTAATCTTTTTGAATTTGGCCATAAACATGCTTAAATGTTAAATTAATTTTCAAAAGCATTTAACATGGAAATCACATCAAAAACATCATTTTTAATTATATAGACAAGCATTAAATAATGAAAGATCAATTATCATTTACTTAATACCCAAAATACAAACTTTAATCCCTAGATACAAAGTGGACAGTAGGAAATCCATATTCAAAGCACCCAAATGATGAATGTACAGTCCCATTATTGGTGATTTCCCTTCTAATGATAGATTATGCTAAGATTAGTAAGAAAACGAGAGGTTTTTTTTATGAAATTAGGGTTAACGGAGGTTCATAATTGTTTTTGGAAGTAGAAATGATCTAGACATGTTGCATCATCCAAATTAGGCACAATTCTTCAAATTGATTGGTTGACCTCGGTATGGACTTAGTTTAATTGTCCATTAATCTATCCAACAATAAATGGAACTTATAACGTCCATATCTCTTTAATGATAAGTCCGTTTTCCTATTATGACCACTCTACGGAAAGAGAAACCATTATTCCAATCTAATGGAAGCGGTTTAGACCCTTTTTCAATCCCTGTCAATAGTTATAGGCCTCACAATATTGGTCCAAACTGTCCCATAAAAATTCTAAACATGGGAAATGTCCATAGTAATTGTTTCCCAAAATTTTTGAGTCATACGACCTCATATGATTTAAATGATAATACTTTCCAATCACGTAAAATACAGGTCGTTAAAAAAATCGTGTAAACTAAGGTATGAATTATACGAAAAAATCCGGTGGAAAGCAAGTCCTTAAACCAATATTCAAAATCATGAATAAGAGAATTGAAAACAACAAAAATAAACAAAGTACAAAGACCTAGAAAGCACGACCAGATGCTTGCCAAATGTTTGAAAATTTAGTCATGCATTTGAAAATTAAATTCAGACATCTGGATTTTGGGAAATTCTAACCGAAGAGTTTGTAGTTTGAATTCGACTTATTTATGGCACCTGACACCTTTTAAACGTTTGAAAATTAAGTTTGTTGTTTAAAAATTAAATGAGACGTCTGAAAATGGAATTAATATGTTTGAACATCTGGAGATGATGTTTTAAAAGTATTAGGCAGTTAGACATCTGAAGTAGAAATTCAAACATCTGAATAGCATTAGCAAGCCCAAGTTAAATCTAGAAATGATACAGGCCAAGTAGGGTAAATAGAGGGACTTGAATCCCATTGTATCGACCGTTAGGAGTTCGCGTAGCTTCATGGAGCAGGTGCAACAAGTAGTATCACTTAATGGTGCGCATAGCATGGGATTCGATATGGCGGGCATTAGCAGCACAATTATAAGCTCTTGTTTTTACTGAGGTACCTTGGTTGCATGCTTAACATGTATGAACCTAATAATAAAGATGGAGGCATCTGCAATAGTAGGGTTACACGGCCAGATAGGGCCTGGACCTATGGTGTAACACCTTAGAAATTTAGCGAAAAATTTAAAAAACAACTAAATTTAAATATAATAAAGGCTAAAATAAATTTTCACGAACATCCAATTCGGCAATGAAACTTGCATACATTCATAGCAATTTTCTGGGCAATTTCATATACAACACTTTGAAATTAGAGTTAGTACAGAGAAGTTATGAAGTTTGTAAATTTAAAAAATTGAAAATGGAATAAATTAAAAATAAACAAACTTTCCTTATAAAATCAATGTCACCAGTCGACACCGTAGGGAGTGCCGGTTGACATGAGGCGGTTGACTGGTCATCCCTACCAGTCGACTGGTGAATGTTGATTATCGGATCTGGAGCATGAATTTGGCGCAGACGATTCAACCAAATATTTCTGTTCTCTGCCAAGCAATTGATGTGCCTCTAAGATGAAACTAAAGATTAACTAGGGTAAATCCAATGCCCTAGATCAATCTCTAACCCCTATAAATTAATACCTAAGCTAACCCTGATTTCATTAGAAACTCTTTGCATACCAAAAGTCTGCCAAAATTCCTTCTCTTCACTTACAAAATTTCTTTCAAAAATAAATTTAAAACAAAGTAAGAGAGCACTTATGAATCAGATCAAGGAGGGGGCAAGATAATGAGTGATGATTCTTCAATGGAGTTTAGAGTTAGAGCTTGGATCCAAGGTGAATGGGAACAAGTTGAACAAGCAGGTTATTTACATTTAATTTAAACTTATTCTATCTTATCTAAGATGTTAATAGTTAAACTGTAAACTGCAAACCCTAATTGTTAAACCTGAGATTTGAATTAGTGCTTGAAATTTGTATAAATTGGCTATTGTCATTTTTGTTTTAACCCAAGCTAAACCCCTTTATTATTGAATTGCAACCCTAAAAATTAGTTAACCCTGAATTAAACAACTATAATTAATCTGGCATAAATCCATGAGATTGAAATGTAAAATTTGCAAAGACTGGTTAGTGTAAATCGATGCCCAGGGTTCATTGTATAAGTTAAATTGATAGAATTAACAAATAACAAATATCAAATCATTAAATCAGAAAGCCCTAAAATTTACACTGTGATTGGTCGACTACTACACCATACCGGTCGACCGCAAGCGGTCGACCGGTCGGGTATAGTTGTCGATCAGTTAAAGACTGAAATGCATAACTTAAACCTCGGCCCGAGGCCTAGGTTAAAATATAAAATATTAGTTGTATGTATAAGTATATTATGTACATATGTGTAGATGTTATGGATAGTAGGGAAGCTAGTTCCCTATGAAATAACATAGGAGGTTACGGGGTTAGGTAAATGTACTTTACCCAATGGGGATGATTCTATCGCAAATAGAAAACATAGGAGGTTATACGGTGGATGCACAACACAGACTAATGCCTGATGAAGTGTGTGGGCTTCACACCATATGACTCCTTGATATTCATGATTTTGACATGGTGTGATACTATGTTGTTGATGGACCCCAATGCATGCAATAAGGGTCAAAATCATGACTGAGAGGTGGACATGGATTATAGACGATGAGGTACACAGGTGAGTCAGCACTGCAGGCTCCCCTCGTTGCGTAGTTGGGTTATGTATAGTTGTAGTTATGGGAAATTTATTCGCATGTAGCTTAAAAAGCAGTGTTATTATGGTAAGTAGCTCTGGTAGCGACGTTTCCATATTGAGTAGCTCTGTTAGCGATGTTCCTATATTGAGTATCTCTAATAGCGGTGTTCCTATATTGAGTAGATCTAGTTGCACGGTTCATGTTTTGAGTAGCTCTAGTAGTGGTGTTTCCATATCGAGTAGCTCTAGAAGTGATGCTTTCATATTGAGAAGCTCTAGGAGCAGTGGTCGATCGTGAGTTCTTAAGGTTTGATCCTTGTAGTAGCCTGGACCAGTGGTAGTGTAGGTGTGTGTTGGATAAAAACCCTTAAGTAATGGACCCTAGGAATACATGGATACTTGTAGGACACCCTAGCACATATAGAGTAGAATTAAAGTCAACTGCACATGATCACCATATATTAGATATGTACTCATTCATCAGTTTTTTGTTTGCCTATCCTTTTTCCTTATTTTCCCCACCATAGGAAGATAGAGCAGTAGGTAATTTTGCCCAATTTTAATATATGGACAATGAGCTCATCATCATAAGAGTTTCTTATCCTTTATTTACTCTCCATTTAGCTTCCTATCTGTCAATACTTAGTATTTCTTTTATGAGACTATGGGTGGTATTTCTATATACTTTGTATTTGACCATGTACTATTTTTCTAATACTGCGTTTTAAGATATTTTCTGCAATGGATATTTTCTATATTTATAATCTGTTCCATTCTGCTATGAGTTTTGAACATGCAGTATATCTTAGAACATGTCTGTTTATTTTTACTCTTTGTAATGTTATAAAAACTTGATGGCTCATACTTCTTAGCACCAACATGAGTTAGAATGTCACCCCAGACTTTGAATCAGTGCGTTAAGAGGTATAGATTTTCATATTTGGCATCAAAGCATAGGTTCATAGTTCCTTATGGATTAGGAGCGCATTGAGGAAATATACTCAAAAAAGATCTTGAAAGAAAATGGTTGTTAAAAATATCTACCTAGAAGTTTCCAAAATGGGTTTCCATAGTATACATACATGCACATGTGTATGTGTGTGTGTATGTATGTGTGTGTATGTATATGTATATGTATAGATAAAAGTTTTCAAAATGTTTTCCGAAAGTTTATATATTTAAATCTCTCTCTTTTTCATGCCTATACTCTCTTTTATTCAAGCCTATACTATTCGTAAAAATTTGCTAATAAATTCTTAAAAATAACATTTAGAAGATCAGCAATACCATAGGTTCAGGCTTAGGCGGTGCAGCCTCTGGGCATGAACCTCCCGATTTGGTTTTGTCGGTATCTTTAGGCGAGGGGGCAAGCCGAGCTTAATTCTACTAGAGGAACCATGGAGAGAGTGGCATGTGCAATTCTTGCCCACCCACTTGCCATCGACTTTGCTAAGTTATGTAAGGATTTCACCAGCCTTGGAGGAAAGCCATATGTAGGGACTGAGCCATATGTAGATTCAAGGGCATGGATTCTTTCGTGTAAGAGGATCTTTGAGTTGATGGGTGTTGCTGGTGAGATGAGGAGATAGTTAGATACTTGGTAGTCACAAGGTAAGGCTCTTAGTTGGTGGAAGGTAGTCAAGGCAGAGACTAAGGGAAGAGAGATTAATTAGAGAGAGTTTCGGAGATGCTTTGAGTTGAAGTTTCTTTCTAGAGCAGAGGAAGGAGTGCAATTAGAGAAGTTTATTCACTTGAAGCATGGAGACATGTCACTAAAGGAGCATTTCATTTGATTTAATGAACTAGCTAGATCTGGGATGAGACTATCGTAAAAAGGATTTAAAGTTTTCTAAAGGTCTAAACTAACCCCTTCAAGGTCAGCTTTAAGACATTTTCTCATGGATGCTACATATGAGGGTTTAGTGGAGATGGATTTGCTGAATGCCATCTCCAAGGAGGAAGCAAACGTAAGAAGACTGGAGGAAAAGCGCAATAGCATAATTAGCGCAAGGGAGCATTTGGACCCAAGGGAAAGATCAAGAAAGTCGATATACATTTTAGGAAGTGTGGTAAGAAGGGATATTTCGCCAAGGTGTGTAGGACAGAGGGTTCAAAGGCCAAGTGCTATAATTGCAATCAATTTGGGAAAATGAAGCAGGAGTGTCTAGCACATCAGAAGACCTCTACCCAGCTAGTTATAGCACATGCACTGGATGTAGTACCTAGCTCGGGTACACCACAAGTTACTGACAAGGGAAAGAAGTCATAATTGAAAGTCTATTGACTTTATCCAGTTTATCCTTTCGCACTTTTTTGATGTAAGGGCATCACTCTTTTTGATATCTAGTAAACTTGTGGATGACTTACGCCTAGACACTGGCATAGTTATGAACCCTGTAGTTGTGTCAAACCCTATATTATGATCGATGTATTTGTCTATGATATGTAGGGGTTTGAAATTATTTATTTTGAAGGGTCGAGTTCAATTGTGATGCCTTTGTCTTAGGATTTTTTGGGTTTGGGTGATATTGGGCATGGATTGGATGATGATGTATGTAGGTATATCAGATTGTGATAGAAAGATTGTTAGGTTGAGTACGTGTAATGGACATAGCTTGGAGGTTTATTACAATCCTCGAGGATCAATTATGCTGAGCTACTTATAATTTTTATACCTATCACATGACGAGTTAGATTCGGTACTTGTAGTTAGAAATTACCTAGATGTTCTTTCCGAGTTTATTGACCTCCCATCCTCGAGAGTGATCGAGTTCTAAGTTTATCTTGCGGAGAATGCCTGACCAGTTACATTACCCTTAAGGCATATAGCTCCAAAGGAGAGATGCGAGTTAAGTAAACAAGTAAACGAGTTAGTGGAGAAAGGCTTCATTAGGAGGATCTTTTTAGCGTGGGAAGTACAATTCGTCCTTGCCACTAAGGTAGATGGTTCTTTGAGACTTTGCTTTAGCTATAGGAGTTGAATAAACCGACAAGAAGAATCGGCATCCACTACTCCATATAAATGATTTCTTTGACCAACTGGTTAGAGCAAGGGTGTTCTTACAGCTTAATTTGGCAACTGGATTCCACTGGTTGCGTGTAGCCGAGGATAATATCTATAAGACTGCTTTTCGTACACCCGATGGATTTTATGAATGGTTAGTCATGGCCTTAGGACCTACCAATGAACTCGCCTACTTTGCTGATTTAATAAGCCGAGTTCTCAAAGGGTTGCTTAAAAAATTCATCGTGGTTCTTGTCGATGATATTTTAGTCTATTTAAAGAGCGAGGAGGAGCCTGCATTGTGTTTAAAAGAAGTGCTCAATACACTCTGCTTGCATAAGATAAAGCAAAAGTTTTTGAAGTGCCGCTTTTGGCAAGGGGAGGTACGTTTTTGGGAAACGTTGCCTCCGAAAGTGGGCAGGCGGTTGATGTTAGTATAGTTGCAGCACTTCAGGATTGGCATAAGCCAAGAATGCCATGGAAGTGAGGAGTTTCCTTGGTTTGGCAAGACAATATTGGAAGTTAATTATGGACTTTCTTAAGATTTCTGACCCGCCTCACCAAGTAGAATCGATTTTTCTCATGGAACGTGAAGTGTGAGGATGCTTTTATTAAGCTAAAGGAGGCTTTGATTAGTGCACCTATTTTTGTATTACTTGATGGTGCGAAGACATTCACTGCATATACCGACGTTGGTCGTACGGGGTTGGTCGTGGTCTTAATGCAGAAAGGAAAGGTGGTAAGCTATGCTAGTTGATAGTTGAAGGTCCATGAGACAAACTACCTTAAACATGATCTTGAGTTAATTACTATTGTCTTTGCGCTCAAGTCATGGAGACATTAACTTTTAGGAGAGCGATTTGAGCTATATACGATTTACACGTCTCAAAAGCATTTCTTCTCCAAGAAGGACTTAAATTTTAGGTAGCAGAGGTGGAAGGAATTATTAACATTATATGATTTTGATGACTCATATACTCCAAGAAGGAGAAATGTAGGGACCGATGCCTTGAGTAGCCAACTAGTAGTATTGAGCCTTTTTTTCTTGGAGTGGAGACATTTGGAGTGCATTTCTACATTTGATTTTTGATTATCATCAGATATTACCTAGGTTTTTTAGTATCTTTGGATGTTCAGCCTATAGTAATGGAATATATTGGATCTTGTTAGAAGTAAGATAAGGAGCTAGCAAATATTTTTGAGAAGCATGATAGGGTAGAGCATTCAAGTTATTTTAGGCGATATGCCATTGACTCGAAGGAATGGTTGTAGAGAGATGGTAGATTATGTGTTCCTCTCATTACCGAGTTAGTTGATAGGCAGTAGTTAAGTCTCATCATCCATGAATGACCATTCATCTCGATAGAGACAAAATGTACCGTGGCATAAAATGAGTCTTTTATTAGTTGTTGTAATGACCCTCATTTTGGTTAACATTATTTAGGATATTTAATTAGTTAAATAAAATAAACTAATGTAAGGATTAGAGGATTGAGATTTGTGATTTATAAGGATAGCTGTGCCATGTTAACAAATGAACTAATATAAGTTAAAATAAATTAGTTAGGGAAGATAGATAAGGAGAAAAATAGGATTAAGTAAATCCTTATACCCTAAACCCTTCATGCCACTTCCATTTTACAATTTCACAAACTAAAACAAAGCAAGAGGTCGACCACCATTAGGAAGAACAAGAGGAAGATAAGAAAAATCAAAGGAAGGAAGTTTAATCAAATCAAAAACCATTCCCAAATCTTAGCTCTTTTATCTCAATGCTAAGGTGAATAATGATTACATCTCATGTTTTTAATTATTTTCGGTTTTAAGATGAAATTCAGATATTTTTGCAAGCTTATTTGCCATGTTTTGATTGTTAAAATGGATATATATGATTTTCGATGATTTATGATAATTCATATAGATTTCATTATATATTTTAATATGTAAACCCTATTAAATGACATTCATATGCCTTGCGATTTTAGTATATGATCATAAATGATATTTCAGATATGGATGTCAATTTTCATAATTTTCCGAATTAATGTGGATTTTATATTAATTTTCTAGTAAAGAAAATGATTAATAGGGATAGAAATTTATTACGACTAATAGTTATATGTTTTAGGTCAGAAAATAAGATATGTTAGAAAACATATAAAAATTATTTATAGGAATTTTTATAGAATTTTCTTAAGTGTTTTCATAAGTATATAAAATTATTTAAATTATAGGACTTAAATGTTTTATATATTTATAAAAGGAGAAGAGGCATTTTGTAAATAAGTTAAACTTTTTAATTTTGAAATTTCGGCAGCATTTTTAGAAAAGAAAACTAGCAACCAATCATGTTTTGACAAACAAGGTAGATTAGTTGAAAAGATTTGCTGAAAAAGGTTAGAAATTAGTTTAAACATGCTTTTACATGTTTCACCATCTTTGGCCGCCACCTTTTGACTAGGTACTTCCACCTCCATCATCATCGAAACTAATGCACATGGTATTAGTAAACTGGTATGTAGTGAATTGGACTAGGCAAAGGGTACTGGGTCAAAACAAAGGGTTCCAAAGGGGTAGAAGCCTTGCTTTGCTTTTAAAAGAAAAATGCAACTGCTTTGCTTTCGAATGGATTACTTTCAACTTAGACAGATGGTTTTAAAGAATGGTTCCGAAAGAGATTGCCGGCTTTGGTTTATAAAAAGTCTTTCGAAGGAGTCGAAACCCCTTGTTGCCGTCTTCAACCTTTGAAAGCATTGCCTTCGAAAGGGTTACTTTGTTTTTAAAACCCAGGCCACTTCTTCAATGCTTTCGAAAGGCTGGTTTTGACACCATCACTTCTTTACATAGTAAACTACTTTGGAAAGAGTGCTTTCGACTTAGTTATTTTAATGCCCTTTTGTTCTGTTGGAAGTTAAACCCAAAAGTTTCAAATGAGATGACTTTAAATGGTTTCGAAAGGTTACTCCGCATATATTACTTGAATGCAAATGTTTTCAAAAGTTTTGATTTTTATAAAGGACTTGATGCTTTCGAAAGGTATCAGATAATGGTTTCGAAGGGGTGGTTCCTTAAGGTTTTCGAAAGGTTTAAAAGGAAGGTGTCCAATGGTTTCGAAAGATTTGTTTAAATAAAAGAAGGATGTCTAAAGTTTTAATGTTTTAAAAGGAGATGTTCTTCAAAGTTTTCGAAAGGGTAAATAAGAACGGTTTCGAAAGTATGATTTAGCCTTTGGTCCAAGGTTTATAGTGAAGTGTTTTATTTGTATCGAAAGGGTTACTGTTTGTATCAAAATTGGGTACAATACTTTTTAGATGTGTTTGAAGAGATAAAATGAAGAATATAAATGGAAAAAGAGGAAGATCAGATAAACACACCAATAAACAGATCAGAAAATGCAAAGGAACAAACAGATTTAGAGTGGTTCGACGTATGGCCTACGTCCACTATGAAATATTTTACTTTTATGAACTTTTACTTGCTGGTTACAATGAATTACAACAATAAAACTCAAGCACAACAGTGATTTCGGCAGAGTCTGGACGTAGAAGAGACAAAAGTCCCTTTTCTGTATGTCCTAGGCTGTTATTTATAGGTATAAGTGGAGATATATGTCCTAAAATTTGAAGGACCCCTTCTCTCGCATGGGTGGGACCACATGATGGATCCCTGGTCATTTGGTCTCGATACACGATCGTTACGAATGAAATTCGTATTGATCGAGATTTGGATCAATCGAGTCGAGATTGAGCATGAACATTCCTTAGGTTGTACGCAAGATTTTGCGAAAGTTTGGTAGCATTTGGACTTGTAGATCGTGAGTTATGATCGATGCAAGTTGGATTTGTATGACATTGTTGCCTTCGTATAAATACTATTTCGTATCGATCATGCATGGCCCAGTTCGTATCCATGCCTTTCGCATCGATGATGTGGCTTGAAAATCCAAGGGAGATCCACTTTCCATGCTGTATGACCGAGTCTCCACCTTGCTTGCGCCTCGTTCGTATCGCTCCTTCGCTTCATGTGCTCGTAGCTTTTTCCATATCCATATGTTCCTTGTTTCTTATTGCTTTATTTGCTCATCGCTTCGTATCGCTTCTTTAAACATTGCTTCATATCTCTTCTTTCTACTCATTGCTTCGTATTCATAGGTATGGCGCCATTCGTATCGATCCTGGAGGTGCTAATTCGTATCGATAGCTTAAAGATGCTTCGTATTGACCACCTTAAATGTTGTTCTTCGCATCGATTGTTTTAGCCAACTGATACGAAAGCATGCCGGATGGTGATCGATAGGAAACATAACATGTTGATGGATATGAAGCAATATAGTTGATGGATACGAATTGTGGTGCATATTAATGGATACGAAGCGAGAGCGATGCGAAGGGGCTGGATGGATGGATTCAAATGGGTTGGCTTCCTTGGCTTGCGTGGATCATATCTTGAGCATACGAACTCCAATTGACTTGAAATTTGAAACATTGGCTTTCATTGCTTTGCATGTCATGTCATAGCAATTGTAGCTCGGTCTAGACTCAGACAAAATTTACCAATATCCATAGCTGACCTATATATAACTAGCATTGGAGAAGAACTATCTCCAGTTTCCAGTCGATTCCTTGGTGTCATGGCCTTGCCAGAAGGCAGGAGAACATTTGCCCCACAAAGTACGTCTTGTGTGAACATAATGTGCCTTTTGATGGATTGCTAGTAATATAAATACTGGATTGCTATTTGTCGATGATTGCATATCATACAGTTGTAATTGAGTGTCAAGTTCCGGAATCCTGTTGTTCGTCGTTGTAATTGTTTCCAGGTAAGCATTTTAATTTTTACAAATTCTAAGAATAAAATGCTGATTCACAACATATAGGACATACATAAACTTGGCTCTCGTCAACGCTTGCTCGTTCATGAGTCATTGCCATTTTTCTTGGATTGAATCCTGCGTCGATCCTCTCCTGAATCAACGTGAAATTCAAGCTATAACAACGTCGGATGGTTGTTCTGCAATATCAGTTCGTGTCGATCCTCTCCTGGATCGATGTGAAAAGTTAGAAAGCTTTGGTATCATTCATGTTGATGGATACGAACTTAGTTCATATCCATACGATCCGAGAGATATGAAATGTTTGATATGCTTGAGGTATGGACTGCAATGCTTTGATTTCATATCCATGATATTTGCTATTGTTTTGGTCCATTATTGGATACGAGTTTTTGGTAGCAAGTGAAAATTGGATGGAAGCGAAGCGGTTCTTCGTACCGGTTCATATAGGCAGCTGCAACTTCAAAGGAATGGATACGAAGCATGTTCTTCTATTGGTTTGATTAGGTGCTCGGCCTGTTTTAACTATTTTGCATAATATAAGGGCACATTCGTCTTTTTCTCTTGTTTCCATGCTCAAGTAAATAACTTCGTACTTGGCAGTATCCCTTCACTTGCTCTTATTTTAATATCTTTGCCTTCATATCGTTTGCTAAGTAAAGAAAGGAATAAAACCATATTCTCTCCTTGAATTGAAATAAACCAACATCCGTCCCTTTGAATTAAGATCTGGAAATATGTAAATAACTGACCGCATTTAACCTTAGTGTGACGAGACTTGAAATCTCATGCCATTCCATTTAAATTCGTGGTCGAATGTTGTGTAGAGGAGATGGGATGCCTTCGTGTTGATTCGAGAAGAAGGTGTTTGGAGGGATGCAAAAGAACTTCTCTTTCATGTCGCATCGATTAGAGAAGGAAGGAGTAAGGAGGGTTATGAAAGGTTTGGTAGATGGTGGTTCGGCCTTCATTTCGTATCGATGGTTGGAGAAGAAGATGTTTTGGTTTCGTATCAATTATAAATTGAAGTTTCGCATCGATCTCCAACCTTTGATTTCTTATCAATAGAGGGATCTTAAACTTCGCATCTATCACTTCGAATTAATATGGATACGAAGCCAACATACTTTGATCGATACGAAGTTGTTGCCTCCCTAATCGATACAAAACTGAGTCGATCGATGGATATGAAATTGATGACTTTTGATGGATACGAAATTGATGACTTTCGATGGATACGAAATATATGTTAAATAATTGATACGAAATTGGCATCTTCCCATCGATACGAAATGATCGGCTTGGATCGATGCAAAATGGTTGGCTTTGACTGATACGAATTGAATACCTTGACTGATACGAAGTGATTAACCTCGATGGATACGAAATAATTGTAAAGATCGATACGAAATTAAAATCTTTGCCATGAATGATCGAAGTTTTGACTTTGATGGACACAAAATTTCATGCATGTTCCAACACTTGACTGCGGCTAGCTTCTACCTTGCATATTTTGGACTCGACCGTTTCACTACACATTCGACCGCCTTTCGAAGCTCGTCGATGGAACTATAACTTGACCAATTCACTTTAACTCGGACATAATCTCTGAAGTCAGGATGGTACGGTTATGACGGTCGGCGATGACGGTCATTCCGATTGAATTTCGAAGTCTCGTCATCTAAACACCTAGCTAATTTTTGTAGAACAATCTTTTGTATCATAAAATATTGCATTGCACAACACAATCCTGCACTTTACACTGGGTCACGCATGGGATTATTATCGTCTAACGATGTTTTTTGATGAGTTGATTAGTTATGGAACCTGGAAGTTTACAGCAGCCGGAGACTCAAAATCCAACTTCTTCAGTTATAGTATTGCCAGAAATTGAAGCTGAGATCGTTAGCCCAACTCCGGATGAGCTTCTTGGAGTAAATGTAAATCTGAACCCGCATGATTCGGTTCCATCTAACGTTTTTGAATTCATGCTAGGAAGAATTTTTCTACGTCATGGGCTGTCGCAAAATGACGTTCTGCTACCAGGGCTAAGTGGCAGACCACATGCTTCCTCGAAGGGATATATTGCTTTCAATCGACACTCATGCATAGCTGGGACACTTCCTCTATTTAACCAGCACATTCGAGAAGTGTTGGATTTCTTAGGGATTGCCCGGTCACAATTGCATTCGAACGGATATGCTTTGTTAAACAACACATTCATTGTCTTTATGGAGCATCTCTTGCGGCCCCCAACTCAGAAAGAAATCAGATTTATATTTAATGTCAAAAGTCAAGGAGACAACCCTTCTTTCACGTTCTTAGAGCCGGTTAGGAACTGCGAAGTTGTGATCGGTGCCTGGACCAGATTGAGCTACTTCAAAGTTGAGTGGTTCTATGTCCGATGCCAGCCGGGCTTCGCCATACGATGGATAGTTAAGCGTAAGTGCTTCGGCTTTACATCGATTGACTATGTGATCTTACTTGATATCCATTCTAACATTTTATTTCTTTCGCAGCCTCGATTATGCGGCCAAAGAGTGTGCAGTATAGGGAAATTATAAGGCTTCTCCAGGAAGTGCCCGCGATAGATAAAGAAATCAGCGTAGTGCTATCTAATGAAAATTTGACGATCATCGGCCTGATCGGAGAGAAACAGAGTATCAGGCTTGAGGGACGCTTCAAAGCTATGCCATCAAGGCCAATCAAGCGGAGAGGTCCTAGAATTGTTATCGCTGAGGAGAGCGACGATGAGGATACTCATTCTGAAGACATACCGGCACCAAGGCCTTCGCAAAGTCCTCATCAATAGGGAAAAGTAAGAATGGGCAACGCCACTGTGCACAAGGCCCCAAGGCATAAGTCTATAGTTGTGTCTTTTCCTGCCATAGGTATACCTATTATAAGATTCCTTCTCCCATGGAGGTTCCCTTTGAAGAGCTTGCTAACATTACAATCCATGATTATATATCACTTCAACATGATACTGAGTTGTAGGGACTTCAAACAACATTAGACATGGGTGAGTCGACTCCTGTGAGTGCGGTCGAAACAACCGGTTAATTGGGGGTCAACACATACATACATACACTTTACGGCGCTATACTTCTAATGCATATGAACTATTTAATCTCTGAAGATAATTAACTTTGTTTTACTTTTACTTTACAGACACGATGACTAGGAGAGATTCTATGCTTGGAACCCTCTATTCGATGCGTCAGTCATCGAGTTTATACTATGAGTCCCATAGAAGGAAGCTGAAGGAGATCGTAATCGTGGTTATTCAAGCTAGGAGCGCTATGAAAGGAAGAGGGACAGAGATAGAGAATACAGATACCGCTCTCGATCTCGCTCTCCGCCTCCTCTAGCCCTGAAACAATCCTCTGGTCATGGCAAACAACCTTTAGAACCTTCACATCAATGACCCCCTGCTCAAGCACCTAGGTCCGATTCACTGCACCAGAGGAACGAACCTGAAACCCCCATTGTCACTGAGCAGGCTGTCACCGAGCCCACTAGGGAAGGGGCGATCAGGATCGCTCAGTTGAGAAAAGATTTTTCGAACATTTGTTTCGATAGCTTTATCTTCCCTCCTCACTTAAAGAAAATTCCGATTGAGGCAGAGCAAACCATGCATGATTACATCCACGGTTTTTATAGCCAATACAGGGAGTGGATGAAGACTATGGAAAAAGCATCGGCAGTGGCTTTTTAGTGAGCGAAAATAATTGATAAATTAAAGATCGACCTTAATAAAAAACCATATAATGCAAGTGTTGAATGGTGAAGCCAAATCTTCTCGAAAATCTAAAATAGAGGCCACCCAAAAGGCCGATGAGGCGAATCTGGCTATGGAGAGGATGCGACAAACGCATTACGCTTTGGTTGAGGATGGGCGACTGAAACACCACAATTACAGCTGAAAGGGATGCCGCTCTGAAGGAACTTAATGAGATTAAAGCCAGACTTTCTAAAATCATCAAGGAGAAGGATGATGCAAATATAGCAGCCTAGGAGGCGTGTGAACAAGCTGTAGTGCTTCGGGGTGAACGGGATGCGACATCACTTAAAATCCGAGAGGTTGAGGATGAATTTAAAATGGCGGAGTCTAGGTTAGAGGTAGATATTTAAGACCTTCTGATCACGTATAATGCTAATGTCTTGAAGTATAGAAATCTAGCCTGGCTCGACAATTATCCAAAACTCCTGTACAATGCTTGGGGTCGATTAGTAGAAGATGATAAGGTTGCACACCAAGCTGAATCGATTGATGAGTTCGAGCTCAAGAACCGGGTGTTGAGCGAAGATGAACGGAAAGTTCTCCACGATATGATGATCTCATATAAAAGGAAGAAACTCGGCGCTCAACACTCGGAGGTTGGAGAAGGCTCTAGTGTCGAGCACCATGATATAAGTTCTGAAACTCTCGCGCCAACTCAACCTGAACCCACTTCTATGGTTGATCCTCAGTCCATTCCTGCTTATAACTCGGATCAACTGCAGTTATCTCCAGCTCACGAACAAGTCTCTAAAGCTGCTCTGCCACCCGCGAGCCAAACTGAGGAAGGTACTATGAACATTTCTTATGCTTATTCAAAATCGAAAGCGTTACTTAAAATAATTACTAACAGTTCTTCCTTTGCTTTTATCTAGTGATTGGAGCCACATCGGTCATACCTCCTACAACTCAAGAATCACATCATGCATAGGAAGCCATCATAATAAAAGCAACACCACAACAACCACGACATCAATTAACGAAGCATAGGGAATCCACTTAATTTTGATGAATAGACGATGGAGGAACTTCTCGATCATCGCAGTGACCCCTTTACTGATTTGCCATTTGTCATGGGTGGAAGTGCACTTGTGACTAGCTCTTCGGTCCCAACTATGGGCGTTCCCGGCGACGCGCAAACACTTCACGAAGAGGAGATTGTAGCAGAAATCAACGCCAAGATAGAGGCAACTAAACGAGCTAGTAGCTTTGGATTTGGATGGCAGGTCTTGGTCCAGCTCTGTTATGAATGATTTCCCCTGGTGGTACGATTGTCGACACCAGCATGCCTATCTCGCCTCCTACCGATGATCCCGTCCCTCCGACTCCGTCGTTGGGAAGCATTCCAATACACGTGAGTTTTGAGGAGGAAGTTGATATAATGCCCCCGATCAAAGATCGACCGTCGAAAGGTAAGGGATCAAAGATAAAGCCAAGTGGTAGCTTCAATGGGTCAATGCCGAAGAAGAAACTGATAAAAAAAGGAATAGATATATCTTTTCGGCTCATTTTTGGTAGATAGATAGGAATCTACTTTTGCTTTCTTTTTGTAGGTCGTGTATAGATGCGGGTTCGGCCCCTGCTAGTAGGACTTTTGGTATAGTTTTGTACTTAACCCTTTTCTTCCAAAACATAAAATTTCATTTTGTCTTCTATACAATTTGTGTTAACTTGCTTAAGTGTTTCAGCACTCGAACTTCCATTTGGTAGACTTGTGAAGCTTTAGTTCTTTAATTCGAACCCGAATTTAGTTGCTAAGTCCCAAGACTATGGTTTTGGATCGCGATCGAGTGTTAATTTGAATTCTGATACGCATTATCTCGATCAGTGGCTGATACTTAAGTTCTGCCCCCAGATTTAGGGATACATTGGAAAGATCGGTCATCAATCGCTATTTTCCTTTAACACATCGATCTCGATCTTTATGAAATGATGCTAAAACATGGAAAATTTGGTAGTCAAACCATACTTGCTTATCAATTGGCGATCGTTTCCACACTCTTGGGATTGCACCTATTCGTCAACGGTCGGTTATGCCCACTTAAGTTTTAGTGATATGTCAATGCTCCTGGGACTTAAGTTATTCTCATGGGAGGTTAGTCACACCTAATCGATATTTAGAACTGCATCCACTCTCTGGGGACTTTAGGTTGATTCATGGGTAATCAGTCACACACAATTTATGTTTATATTCTGACCGCACTCCGAGGACTCAAAGTTGTCTTACGGATAATCGATTCATATCCGGTTTGTGTTTAAACTCCAATCCACTCTCTAGGGATTTAGAGTTAGTCGATGTTTATACTTCAATCCACGCTCCGGGGACTTAGAGTTAATTGATGTCAATACTCCGGTTTGCACTCTGGGAATTTGGAGTTGGTCGATAGATGGTCAGTCACATCTATTTAGGCTTTAGGATTCTGTTCACACTCCGAGAATGATCGGTTTATCAGGATCGTGGATGGTCTTCTCGTACCAACTCTGAGTTAACAAGCAAGGTCGTTAGATGGACGGGTCCATCCTGCTCGAACTTGGTTTTAATACGGGCAAATTATTTAGGTGGACGGATCCACCCTCTTCAAGACTGTATTTGTAAGATTATACTCCAGTTCGCACTTTAGGAATCTGGAGTTAGTTAGAGGATTGTCTTGTATCAATCCTTTTGAGCTTCAGTATGATGACTTTGTTGAATATGCACTTATATGATTTTTTGTTTGATGATAATAAACATATATACATTCGTTTAAATGTATTTGTTAATGTACTATTTTATTTTTCATAGATTAAATAAATATTTGCTGAATAAAATAAATAACACTGAATTTGAATTCAAACGAATATTTTATTCAAATAAATATTTATTACAATTTTTGATAGTACAACTTCAAGCTCTAACTATTAATATACATTTTCTGTTACACTTCATTTCTGATTACATCACAATTCACTTTTACATTTTCACCTCACTACATATCACTCACACTCGTATTAATCTTCAACTTCATTCCAGTTTGAATTCAGCATCTGAGCAATCTGCAAAAATATTCACTAACGTAGTAAAATTGAAAATAAAATATTTTTGCAATATAAAATAAAAGATGGATTTTTGAAAATACGATTTGCCTCAGTTATTTGGGTTGTTCGTCATCATTCACATTTGAATTCATCACACACGAACAGTGTGACATGCACAGTGTATCACTGTACATGCCACAAGGCCGTGCACACCGATATACACTTGATTGATTTACAGGGACAGGTGAGCACAGGTCAAACCCAAATGAAAAGCCGGGTTCAACTCAGGTGCAATAAAAATAAAATCTCGGCTTCAGCACAAGGTCAAACCCGAGCCTCAAGCTGGATTCAACACAGGTGATAAATCAAATGAAATGGTCAAGATACATAATTCATAGGGTTGACCAAAAATCCAAATGCACAAAAGCGCGATGCAAACTGAACAACAGATCAGACATGACCAAAGAGAAGCCAAAGTTCATGAACACAGTGAAGACCACAAAGGCAATGCATCAGTGAATCAATTGAAGAATGAACTCGAACAGTACTATGGACAGAAGACCACTATGCAGTGCAACAAAGAGCAACTACGTCAAGACCAAACTGCAATATCAAAGCAATAATATGGATTGATTCAGGTCAATGCAACATGACAATGAAAGCTCAAATCTAAGTGCAGACAACTCAAATGAACACACGAAAATGGAGTGCAACTACAAAGATGCAAGCACACTCAAACCAGAAGCATGCTCGATGCAAAAATCCAAACCAGGTTCAAATTATACAAGCTCCAGAAGGACAATGCATGTACAAGACTCAGAGACCAAGCAATGAACAACATACACGCAACTTGAACTTCATAATGAAACATTGAAACTGACTCGAACCAATACAGTGACAACATACTACAATGACCAAGTACAAATGCACCAATGAACCATCAAAAAGTGCAACAGCTTATACTGCAGGGAGGAATACAACATGAAGCACTGCAACTCAAGGAGACAGTCGACCAACAGTTACAAGCTAGAATGCACACTGCACTAATCCAGTTCCAACACAACAGAATCAAGTGACCAACTGCAAGTGCAAATGACCAGAGCTCATGCAAACATGAAGTGAATGCAATAACAGAAATGCAACAAACAAGACAGAGACAATACAGCAAGCCACCAGGATCAACGAATTGGATGAACAATACTCGAGTGCAACAGTGAAAGTGCAGACCAAATGCAAAATGCAATAGTGAATAGCATGGCAATGTGTCAAAGCATTTGTGTCAATGCGAACAATGTCGAATACATAAACAAGTGTAGCATCTGTTATAGTGAAAAAGAAAAGTGCAGAGATGAACGAAGATAAGGATGCGGATGTGCCAAAAGAATCAATGCCGTGTAAAGTCGAAAGCATCAGTGGATGGATGAAGTTCAACATTGCAGAGATGACCGAAGTAAAATACTACTCAAGACGAAATCAATTTCAAAAATCAAGTGAGTATCTGTATTCTTTGAAATAGTCAAAGTAATTAAAAAAAAATGGAAAGTTTTAATGCCGTATGAATCAAGTAAGTATCGAACGCATCAACATCAAGGCCGTGCGTAGCAAGTTGCAAAAAATATCAGGAAAGTCGTGTGCATCAGGAAAGTGAATTTCAGGAAAGTATCGAGTTAATTAGTGTATTCAAATTCATATAAATACGAGTATCAAAGTATCATCATCGGCATGAAAAAGCAATCGAACTCAAGCAATCAAACCTGAAAGCAAAAGATACAAATAACATACCAGAAGAAAAGGCGAATTTAATTATCTCGAAGCAACCAAGCCGAACCCTAATTTCACAAACAAATCAAGAGAAGCAGCCGAGCGCGACTCCAAGCAGCGGATCAAAAGAGCATCAATAACAATCGACGATAGCAACGAATTAAATTGGCATCCGAAACCCTAATTTTGATCGAAGGACAAAAGCCCTAAATTATGATCGAAGAAGCCGCCATTTTCCAAAGGACCGAATAGAAAAGGAATCGGGTCTAAATAATAAAAGGGGCCATTCATTAAGTATTAGGGTTTTAGTATTTTAAATAAGGGATTTAGTTTTTAAATAAGGGCTTTATCTTATTTTCTGTTTTAAATTTGTTTTTAATTTTAAAACTCTTTTCAAACCATTGTATTTGCTAGTCGTGTGACTAGGGGACAAGCTACGTGGCGTAGCTTGAGAATTCGCAACTCAGTGGCTGAGTTGTGGCAGGGTTTTGAGCGTAGAGTTAGGTTAGTCAGTAGCGAGTGTCGTGAGTTTACGTGTGTAAGCGTGTGACTATCTAATTTCTAGTAGAAATCTTGGGGGAAGCACGTAGGTAGGTTTTTGCCGAAGCTGGGTAAATTCTGTGTCGTTTTATTTCTGCATTTATTATTCGGTTTTTATCTGTGCTGCTACTATTCTGTGATTTGTGTTGAAATTATTTTATAAGCTTCCGCAATTAATTTTTATAATTAATACTATCACCCTATTCACCCCCCTCTAGGGTGAAATCGATCCTACAAGTGGTATCAGAGCAAGGAATAGAAGTCAATTTTTTAAATTCCTTTTTCAAAAATCAGTTTCGGTTTAAAAGTTTGAAAAAATGGCTTCTTTTAATAATGCTTTTGCTGAAGGTCAATCCATAGTTAGACCACAAATGTTCAATGGTGAATATGCCTACTGGAAAAATAGAATGAAAATTTTTCTGTAAACCATTGACGCTTGGAACATTGTTGAGACAGGTTATAGATCACCAAATATAATTGTAGACAATCAGGAAATAGATAAACCGATGGACCAATTGACAGAGCTAGAAAATAAATTACAGAATGCTAATGCTAAAGCTATGAATTCTATTATCTGTTCTTTGGATCAATTTGAATTTAATCGTGTCTCTCTTTTTTTAACTGCGCAGGAAATATGGCACACGCTCGAAGTAGCTCACGAAGGAACATCTCAAGTCAAAGAATCTCGCCTAGCCATGTTAAGCAGCGAATACGAGAATTTCACAATGGCAAAAGAAGAAAATGTTAAAGAGATGTACGGACGACTGTCCAATATAGTATACAAATCAAAGGCTCTTGGAAAATCGTACACAGAGTTGGAGATAGTCCGAAAAATTCTCAGAGTTCTTCCTTGAAGCTTTGAAGCAAAAGTCACAGCTATTCAAGAGTCAAAGGATTTGAAACAAATCAAGGTGGAAGAGCTCATTGGAAATTTCACCGCTTATGAGCTAGAGCTAAAGTTCAAGGAAGAGCGAGAAGGAGGCGATACTAGAAAGAAGTCAATTGCTCTTAAAGGAACAACTGAAAATGACGATGATGATGGTGAAGCTGAATTAGCACTATTAATAAAGAGATTCAAAAATTGGAATCGCAAATATGGCAATCCAACCAGAAACCATCAAATTAAAAGTAGAATAAACAAAGCACTAGACATTTCGGAGAAGCAAGAGATCATCTGCCACAAATGTAATAAACCAGGTCATATCAAGCCAAATTGTCCTCAAAATCGACCAAACTAAGGAAAGAAACTGAAGAAGAAAAGTTTTGCGGCTACTTGGGATGAAATTGATGAAGATGAAAGTGATAGCACCGAAAGTGAAAGTGAAAGAGGAAATCTATGTCTTCATGGTGAAGTAACTGAAAGTGATGATGATGAGCCAAGTGAGGTATCAAAACTTTCTCATTCAGAATTACTTATATATTTTCACGAAGTAAATGGCTGTTTTGAACGACTTAAGGAAAAATATGCCAAACTTGAATCACAAAAGGATGCTTTAATTGATTTAAATAAACAACTTAACCAATTAGTTAAAACCTATCAAAGCAGAATCCCTAAGTGTGAGAAGCGTCCAACATTCGAAGAAGAGATTAAAAATTCAGAAAACAAAATTAAATCGCTTGAAAATGAAATCCTGCTTTTGAAAGAAATTGAAAACACAAGAAGAGAAGACTCTATTAAAAAGTGCACACAACTGATAAATGAAAATGAATCTCTCAAAACCCAAGTCCTACAACTATCAACAACGTTAGATAAATTCTCAAAGGGAGAAAAATCATTGAATATGCTATTAGGGAAACAAGCTATTAACACATCTAGGCAAGGACTTGGATATAACAAATTTCAAAAAGATAGAAACCAAATTAATCAAGTCAATTCATTTGGACATAATCAAAAGAGTTGTTGGTATAAACCCGAACATGTGAAGACTATATCGATTTGGGTTTCAAAAGGCACAAATATAAAATCTCTCAAAGTAAAACAAATTTGGGTGCCAAAAGGAACATGTATAAATAGTTCTCAGTCTCCTCTAAATTATATTCCAAAATATCTTGCCACTAACAATTTTGACCTATAAAAACAAATAGGTCACTAATTTTTTTTTCTCGTGTAGGTATGCTGGCAGGCTAAGGAACAACAGCAATGGTATCTGGATTCTGGTTGTTCCAGACACAAGACAGGTGATAAATCAAAGTTCCTTAGCCTAGAAAAGTATAAAGGTGGCAGGGTCACAATGGGTAACAATGAAAAGTGTAAAATTGTTGGCAAAGGTAAAGTAGGTAACAATACATTTACCCTGAATGATGTACTGTATGTTGAAAATCTGTACCACAACTTGATATCAATCAGCCAGCTATGCGATAAAGGTATGAATGTTATTTTTGACTCTGACTTGTGCAAAATTGTTGACAATTCATCTAAAGAAATCTTATTTTCAGGTAAGAGGAAAGGTAATATATATTCTCTATCTTTTGATGATCTCACCCTTTCAAAATGCTTGGTTGCTAAGGACATAGAAGTAAATTTATGGCATCGACGTTTAGGGCATGCTAGTATGAACTTGCTAAACAAATTAAAAAGGAAAAATTTGGTAAGAGGGTTGCCTTCACATGAGTTTGAAACAGAAAACATTTGTAAAGCATGCACTTTAGGAAAACTTAAAAAATCATCATTTCATGCCAAAAACAGTGTAAGCACTTCTAGAGTACTTGCGCTAGTTCATATGGATCAATTCGGACCTAATGATATTGCTAGCTTAGGAGGTAAAAAATATTGTTTTGTTATAGTTGATGACTACTCAAGATATACATGGGTATATTTCTTAGCCAAGAAATCAGAAACATTTTCATATCTCAAGAATTTCAGAAAATTAGTCCAAAATGAAAAGGAAGTTTCCATTATTTCACTAAGAAGTGATCATGGTGGAGAATTTGAAAATTATGAATTTGAAATTTTTTGTAATGAAAATGGAATCAAACATGAATTCTCTGCACCACGTACTCCACAACAAAATGGGGTAGTTGAGAGAAAGAATCGAACTTTACAAGAGTTGGCTAGATCTATGAGAAATGAGTATGAACTACCTTTACATTTTTGGGCAGAAGCAGTAAGTACAACATGTTATGTAATGAATAGAGTTATGATTAGACCGCTTCTCAACAAAACTCCCTATGAGCTATGGTTCAACAATAAACCAAACATTGCTTACTTTAAAGTGTTTGGATGTACTTGCTATATTCTCAATACAGGTGATCAATTAGGAAAATTTGAAGCAAAAGCTGATGAGGGTATCTTCATGGGATACTCTTCGAGAAGCAAAGCTTACAGAGTCTACAACAAAAGGACTAAAAAAATCGTGGAATCAATCAATGTGAAATTTGATGAAGGCATTGATAATCAGGAAACATCCAAAGGCAATGTTGAAGAGGAGAAGGAAAAAGATGAGCATGAAGAACCAAAAGAAACTGATGATATAAGAGAAACTGTCATAACTCCAGAAGTCCGAAGGAATCTAGATCCAGCAAAACTGAAATACAAAGCAGATCATCCTCCAGAATTGGTAATTGGAAACCCTATAGCAGGTATACAGACTCGTTCGTCCTTTAGAAATCTATGTGATCTGTGCTTATATAGTGGATTTATTTCAGAAATAGAACCAAATAACATAGATTCATCCCTTAACATCTAATATGGAATGCATATCAAAATTAATTTATTAAGTAAACAAGTTGATTCTAATCCAATTTAAAAGTCCTCACGGTAATGCGTGGTTAGAAGATACTTGAATTCATTTTTAAATTAATTTTTTTTTTGAAATACTACTAACCTCATTTAAAAGTCCTAACAGTTATGCGTGGTTAGTAGAAATTCAAATTCCTGATAGATATATATCACAACTCGACATAACTATATGATTTTATGATAACATCATTCCCATCATCTCTAAAATGGAATATGCGCCTAACAAGAATGGTTATGATTTTTGTTTGATTTTCTATTTAAATTACATAGTTATAGTCGATTGAGTTTTAATGTTATATTACTATCTATCACCTTATCTCTATTTCATGACACTTTTACTCTTTTGCTGATAATAAAAGGGCGAGAGAAATGTTGGATTTTGGCATTTAAATCTTATACTGCTATGCATATAAGAAGGGGGAGTTTCGTAAAGATGAAGCATTTAATAGGGGGAGCAAGCATTGAAATGGTGGAATCATCAAATACATTTAATATGTTTCAAAATCCTAAATATATGTTTG
The DNA here is from genome assembly GCA_030765085.1 of Allium cepa. NCBI lineage: Eukaryota > Viridiplantae > Streptophyta > Magnoliopsida > Asparagales > Amaryllidaceae > Allium > Allium cepa. The sequence continues at coordinate 126,324,239 of CM060939.1, forward strand.
TTATCATCAAAAGGGGGAGATTGTTGAATATGCACTTATATGATTTTTTGTTTGATGATAATAAACATATATACATTCGTTTAAATGTATTTGTTAATTTACTATTTTATTTTTCATAGATTAAATAAATATTTGCTGAATAGAATAAATAACACTGAATTTGAATTCAAACGAATATTTTATTCAAATAAATATTTATTACAATTTTTGATAGTACAACTTCAAGCTCTCACTATAAATATACATTTTCTATTACAATTCATTTCTGATTACATCACAATTCACTTTTACATTTTCACCTCACTACATATCACTCACACTCGTATTAATCTTCAACTTCATTCCAGTTTGAATCCAGCATCTGAGCAATCTGCAAAAATATTCACTAACGCAGTAAAATTGAAAATAAAATATTTTTGCAATATAAAAAAAAAGATGGATTTTTGAAAATATGATTTGCCTCAGTTATTTGGGTTGTTCGTCACATTCACATTTGAATTCATCACACACGAACAGTGTGACATGCATAGTGTATCACTGTACATGCTACAAGGCCGTGCACACCGATATACACTTGATTGATTTACAGGGACAGGTGAGCACAGGTCAAACCGAAATGAAAAGCCGGGTTCAACTCAGGTGCAATAAAAATAAAATCTCGACTTCAGCACAAGGTCAAACCCGAGCCTCAAGCTGGATTCAACACAGGTGATAAATCAAATGAAATGGTCAAGATACATAATTCATAGGGTTGACCAAAAATCCAAATGCACAAAAGCACGATGCAAACTGAACAACAGATCAGACATGACCAAAGAGAAGCCAAAGTGCATGAACACAGTGAAGACCACAAAGGCAATGCATCAGTGAATCAATTGAAGAATGAACTCGAACAGTACTATGGACAGAAGACCACTATGCAGTGCAACAAAGAGCAACTACGTCAAGACCAAACTGCAATATCAAAGCAATAATATGGATTGATTCTGGTCAATGCAACATGACAATGAAAGCTCAAATCTAAGTGCAGACAACTCAAATGAACACACGAAAATGGAGTGCAACTACAAAGATGCAAGCACACTCAAACCAGAAGCATGCTCGATGCAAAAATCCAAACCAAGTTCAAATTATACAAGCTCCAGAAGGACAATGCATGTACAAGACTCAGAGACCAAGCAATGAACAGCATACACGCAACTTGAACCTCACAATGAAACATTGAAACTGGCTCAAACCAATACAGTGACAACATACTACAATGACCAAGTACAAATGCACCAATGAACCATCAAAAAGTGCAATAGATTATACTGCAGGGAGGAATACAACATGAAGTACTGCAACTCAAGGAGACAGTCGACCAACAGTTACAAGCTAGAATGCACACTGCACTAATCCAGTTCCTACACAACTGAATCAAGTGACCAACTGCAAGTGCAAATGACCAGAGCTCATGCAAACATGAAGTGAATGCAATAACAGTAATGCAACAAACAGGTCAGAGACAATACAGCAAGCTACCAGGATCAACGAATTGGATGAACAATACTCGAGTGCAACAGTGAAAGTGCAGACCAAATGCAAAATGCAATAGTGAATAGCATGGCAATGTGTCAAAGCATTTGTGTCAATGCGAACAATGTCGAATACATAAACAAGTGTAGCATCTGTTACAGTGAAAAAGAAAAGTGCATAGATGAATGCAGATAAGGATGCAGATGTGCCAAAAGAATCAATGCCGTGTAAAGTCGAAAGCATCAGTGGATGGATGAAGTTCAACATTGCAGAGATGACCGAAGTAAAATACTACTCAAGACGAAATCAATTTCAAAAATCATGTGCGTATCTGTATTCTTTGAAATAGTCAAAGTAATTAAAAAAAATATGGAAAGTTTTAATGCCGTATGAATCAAGTAAGTATCGAACGCATCAACATCAAGGCCGTGAGTAGCAAGTTGCAAAAAATATCAGGAAAGTCGTGTGCATCAGGAAAGTGAATTTCAGGAAAGTATCGAGTTAATTAGTGTATTCGAATTCATATAAATACGAGTATCAAAGTATCATCATCAGCATGAAAAAGCAATCGAACTCAAGCAATCAAACCTGAAAGCAAAAGATACAAATAACATACCAGAAGAAAAGGCGAATTCAATTATCTCGAAGCAACCAAGCCGAACCCTAATTTCACAAACAAATCAAGAGAAGCAGCCGAGCGCGACTCCAAGTAGCGGATCAAAAGAGCATCAATAATAATCGACGATAGCAACGAATTAAATTGGCATCTGAAACCCTAATTTTGATCGAAGGACAAAAGCCCTAAATTATGATCGAAGAAGCCGCCATTTTCCAAAGGACCGAATAGAAAAGGAATCGGGTCTAAATAATAAAAGGGGCCATTCATTAAGTATTAGGGTTTTAGTATTTTAAATAAGGGATTTAGTTTTTAAATAAGGGCTTTATCTTATTTTCTGTTTTAAATTTGTTTTTAATTTTAAAACTCTTTTCAAACCGTTGTATTTGCTAGTCGTGTGACTAGGGGACAAGCTACGTGGCGTAGCTTGAGAATTCGCAACTCAGTGGCTGAGTTGTGGCAGGGTTTTGAGCGTAGAGTTAGGTTAGTCAGTAGCGAGTGTCGCGAGTTTACATGTGTAAGCGTGTGACTATATAATTTCTAGTAGAAACCTTGGGGGCAGCACGTAGGCAGGTTTTTGCCGAAGCTGGGTAAATTCTGTGTCGTTTTATTTCTGCATTTATTATTCGGTTTTTATCTGTGCTGCTACTATTCTGTGATTTGTGTTGAAATTATTTTATAAGCTTCCGCAATTAATTTTTATAATTAATACTATCACCCTATTCACCCCCCTCTAGGGTGAAATCTATCCTACAAGTGGTATCAGAGCAAGGAATAGAAGTCAATTTTTTAAATTCATTTTTCAAAAATCAGTTTCGGTTTAAAAGTTTGAAAAAATGGCTTCTTTTAATGATGCTTTTGCTGAAGGTCAATCCATAGTTAGACCACCAATGTTCAATGGTGAATATGCCCACTGGAAAAATAGAATGAAATTTTTTCTGAAAACCATTGACGCTTGGAACATTGTTGAGACAGGTTATAGATCACCAACTATAATTGTAGACAATCAGGAAATAGATAAACCGATGGACCAATGGACAGAGCTAGAAAATAAATTACAAAATGCTAATGCTAAAGCTATGAATTCTATTATCTGTTCTTTGGATCAATTTGAATTTAATCGTGTCTCTCTTTGTTTAACTGCGCAGGAAATATGGCACATGCTCGAAGTAACTCATGAAGGAACATCTCAAGTCAAAGAATCTCGCCTAGCCATGTTAAGCAGCGAATACGAGAATTTCACAATGGCAAAAGAAGAAAATGTCAAAGAGATGTACGGACGACTGTCCAATATAGTATACAAATCAAAGGCTCTTGGAAAATCGTACACAGAGTTGGAGATAGTCCGAAAAATTCTCAGAGTTCTTCCTTGAAGCTTTGAAGCAAAAGTCACAGCTATTCAAGAGTCAAAGGATTTGAAACAAATCAAAGTGGAAGAGCTCATTGGAAATCTCACCGCTTATGAGCTAGAGCTAAAGTTCAAGGAAGAGCGAGAAGGAGGCGATACTCGAAAGAAGTCAATTGCTCTTAAAGGAACTACTGAAAATGACGATGATGACGATGATGATGGTGAAGCTGAATTAGCACTATTAATAAAGAGATTCAAAAATTGGAATCGCAAATATGGCAATCCAACCAGAAACCATCAAATTAAAATAAGAATAAACAAAGCACTAGACATTTCGGAGAAGCAAGAGATCATCTGCCACAAATGTAATAAACCAGGTCATATCAAGCCAAATTGTCCTCAAAATCGACCAAACCAAGGAAAGAAACTGAAGAAGAAAAGTTTTGCGGCTACTTGGGATGAAATTGATGAAGATGAAAGTGATAGCACCGAAAGTGAAAGTGAAAGAGCAAATCTATGTCTTCATGGTGAAGTAACTGACAGTGAAGATGATGAGCCAAGTGAGGTATCAAAACTTTCTCATTCAGAATTACTTATATATTTTCACGAAGTAAATGGCTGTTTTGAACGACTTAAGGAAAAGTATGCCAAACTTGAATCACAAAAGGATTCTTTAATTGATTTAAATAAACAACTTAACCAATTAGTTAAAACCTATCAAAGCAGAATCCCAAAGTGTGAGAAGTGTCCAACATTCGAAGAAGAGATTAAAAATTCAGAAAACAAAATTAAATCGCTTGAAAATGAAATCTTGCTTTTGAAAGAAATTGAAAACACAAGAAGAGAAGACTCTATTAAAAAGTGCACACAACTAATAAATGAAAATGAATCTCTCAAAACCCAAGTCCTACAACTATCAACAACGTTAGATAAATTCTCAAAAGGAGAAAAATCATTGAATATGCTATTAGGGAAACAAGCTATTAACACATCTAGGCAAGGACTTGGATATAACAAATTTCAAAAAGATAGAAACCAAATTAATCAAGTCAATTCATTTGGACATAATCAAAAGAGTTGTTGGTATAAACCCGAACATGTGAAGACTATATCGATTTGGGTTTCAAAAGGCACAAATATAAAATCTCTCAAAGTAAAACAAATTTGGGTGCCAAAAGGAACATGTATAAATAGTTCTCAGTCTCCTCTAAATTATCTTCCAAAATATCTTGCCACTAACAATTTTGGACCTATAAAAACAAATAGGTCACTAAATTTTTTTTCTCGTGTAGGTATGCTGGCAGGCTAAGGAACAACAGCAATGGTATCTGGATTCTGGTTGTTCCAGACACATGACAGGTGATAAATCAAAGTTCCTTAGCCTAGAAAAGTATAAAGGTGGCAGGGTCACAATGGGTAACAATGAAAAGTGTAAAATTGTTGGCAAAGGTAAAGTAGGTAACAATACATTTACCCTGAATGATGTACTGTATGTTGAAAATCTGTACCACAACTTGATATCAATCAGCCAGCTATGCGATAAAGGTATGAATGTTATTTTTGACTCTGACTTGTGCAAAATTGTTGACAATTCATCTAAAGAAATCTTATTTTCAGGTAAGAGGAAAGGTAATATATATTCTCTATCTTTTGATGATCTCACCCTTTCAAAATGCTTGGTTGCTAAGGACATAGAAGTAAATTTATGGCATCGACGTTTAGGGCATGCTAGTATGAACTTGCTAAACAAATTAAAAAGGAAAAATTTGGTAAGAGGGTTGCCTTCACATGAGTTTGAAACAGAAAACATTTGTAAAGCATGCACTTTAGGAAAACTTAAAAAATCATCATTTCATGCCAAAAACAGTGTAAGCACTTCTAGAGTACTTGCGCTAGTTCATATGGATCAATTCGGACCTAATGATATTGCTAGCTTAGGAGGTAAAAAATATTGTTTTGTTATAGTTGATGACTACTCAAGATATACATGGGTATATTTCTTAGCCAAGAAATCAGAAACATTTTCATATCTCAAGAATTTCAGAAAATTAGTCCAAAATGAAAAGGAAGTTTCCATTATTTCACTAAGAAGTGATCATGGTGGAGAATTTGAAAATTATGAATTTGAAATTTTTTGTAATGAAAATGGAATCAAACATGAATTCTCTGCACCACGTACTCCACAACAAAATGGGGTAGTTGAGAGAAAGAATCGAACTTTACAAGAGTTGGGTAGATCTATGAGAAATGAGTATGAACTACCTTTACATTTTTGGGCAGAAGCAGTAAATACAACATGTTATGTAATGAATAGAGTTATGATTAGACCGCTTCTCAACAAAACTCCCTATGAGCTATGGTTCAACAATAAACCAAACATTGCTTACTTTAAAGTGTTTGGATGTACTTGCTATATTCTCAATACAGGTGATCAATTAGGAAAATTTGAAGCAAAAGCTGATGAGGGTATCTTCATGGGATACTCTTCGAGAAGCAAAGCTTACAGAGTCTACAACAAAAGGACTAAAACAATCGTGGAATCAATCAATGTGAAATTTGATGAAGGCACTGATAATCAGGAAACATCCAAAGGCAATGTTGAAGAGGAGAAGGAAAAAGATGAGCATGAAGAACAAAAAGAAACTGATGATATAAGAGAAACTGTCATAACTCCAGAAGTCCGAAGGAATCTAGATCCAGCAAAACTGAAATACAAAGCAGATCATCCTCCAGAATTGGTAATTGGAAACCCTATAGCAGGTATACAGACTCGTTCGTCCTTTAGAAATCTATGTGATCTGTGCTTATATAGTGGATTTATTTCAGAAATAGAACCAAATAACATAGATTCATCCCTTAACATCTAATATGGAATGCATATCAAAATTAATTTATTAAGTAAACAAGTTGATTCTAATCCAATTTAAAAGTCCTCACGGTAATGCGTGGTTAGAAGATACTTGAATTCATTTTTAAATTAATTTTTTTTTTTGAAATACTACTAACCTCATTTAAAAGTCCTAACAGTTATGCGTGGTTAGTAGAAATTCAAATTCCTGATAGATATATATCACAACTCGACATAACTATATGATTTTATGATAACATCATTCCCATCATCTCTAAAATGGAATATGCGCCTAACAAGAATGGTTATGATTTTTGTTTGATTTTCTATTTAAATTACATAGTTATAGTCGACTGAGTTTTAATGTTATATTACTATCTATCACCTTATCTCTATTTCATGACACTTTTACTCTTTTGCTGATAATAAAAGGGCGAGAGAAATGTTGGATTTTGGCATTTAAATCTCATACTGCTATGCATATAAGAAGGGGGAGTTTCGTAAAGATGAAGCATTTAAATAGGGGGAGCAAGCATTGAAATGGTGGAATCATCAAATACATTTAATATGTTTCAAAATCCTAAATATATGTTTGTTATCATCAAAAGGGGGAGATTGTTGAATATGCACTTATATGATTTTTTGTTTGATGATAATAAACATATATACATTCGTTTAAATGTATTTGTTAATGTACTATTTTATTTTTCATAGATTAAATAAATATTTGCTGAATAAAATAAATAACACTGAATTTGAATTCAAATGAATATTTTATTCAAATAAATATTTATTACAATTTTTGATAGTACAACTTCAAGCTCTCACTATAAATATACATTTTCTATTACAATTCATTTCTGATTACATCACAATTCACTTTTACATTTTCACCTCACTACATATCACTCACACTCGTATTAATCTTCAACTTCATTCCAGTTTGAATCCAGCATCTGAGCAATCTGCAAAAATATTCACTAACGCAGTAAAATTGAAAATAAAATATTTTTGCAATATAAAATAAAAGATGGATTTTTGAAAATACGATTTGCCTCAGTTATTTGGGTTGTTCGTCATCATTCACATTTGAATTCATCACACACGAACAGTGTGACATGCACAGTGTATCACTGTACATGCCACAAGGCCGTGCACACCGATATACACTTGATTGATTTACAGGGACAGGTGAGCACAGGTCAAACCCAAATGAAAACCCGGGTTCAACTCAGGTGCAATAAAAATAAAATCTCGACTTCAGCACATGGTCAAACCCGAGCCTCAAGCTGGATTCAACACAGGTGATAAATCAAATGAAATGGTCAAGATACATAATTCATAGGGTTGACCAAAAATCCAAATTCACAAAAGCACGACGCAAACTGAAAACCAGATCATACATGACCAAAGAGAAGCCAAAGTGCGTGAACACAGTGAAGACCACAAAGGCAATGCATCAGTGAATCAATTGAAGAATGAACTCGAACAGTACTATGGACAGAAGACCACTATGCAGTGCAACAAAGAGCAACTACGTCAAGACCAAACTGCAATATCAAAGCAATAATATGGATTGATTCAGGTCAATGCAACATGACAATGAAAAGTCAAATCTAAGTGCAGACAACTCAAATGAACACACGAAAATGGAGTGCAACTACAAAGATGCAAGCACACTCAAACCAGAAGCATGCTCGATGCAAAAATCCAAACCAGGTTCAAATCATACAAGCTCCAGAAGGACAATGCATGTACAAGACTCAGAGACCAAGCAATGAACAGCATACATGCAACTTGAACTTCACAATGAAACATTGAAACTGACTCGAACTAATACAGTGACAACATACTACAATGACCAAGTACAAATGCACCAATGAACCATCAAAAAGTGCAACAGATTATACTGCAGGGAGGAATACAACATGAAGCACTGCAACTCAAGGAGATAGTCGACCAACAGTTACAAGCTAGAATGCACACTGCACTAATCCAGTTCCAACACAACTGAATCAAGTGACCAACTGCAAGTGCAAATGACCAGAGCTCATGCAAACATGAAGTGAATGCAATAACAGCAATGCAACAAACAGGTCGGAGACAATACAGCAAGCTACCAGGATCAACGAATTGGATGAACAATACTCGAGTGCAACAGTGAAAGTGCAGACCAAATGCAAAATGCAATAGTGAATAGCATGGCAATGTGTCAAAGCATTTGTGTCAATGCAAACAATGTCGAATACATAAACAAGTGTAGCATCTGTTACAGTGAAAAAGAAAAGTGCAGAGATGAACGCAGATAAGGATGCAAATGTGCCAAAAGAATCAATGCCGTGTAAAGTCGAAAGCATCAGTGGATGGACGAAGTTCAACATTGCAGAGATGACCGAAGTAAAATACTACTCAAGACGAAATCAATTTCAAAAATCAAGTGCGTATCTGTATTCTTTGAAATAGTCAAAGTAACTAAAAAAAATATGGAAAGTTTTAATGCCGTATGAATCAAGTAAGTATCAAACGCATCAACATCAAGGCTGTGAGTAGCAAGTTGCAAAAAATATCAGGAAAGTCGTGTGCATCAGGAAAGTGAATTTCAGGAAAGTATCGAGTTAATTAGTGTATTCGAATTCATATAAATACGAGTACCAAAATATCATCATCGGCATGAAAAAGCAATCGAACTCAATCAATCAAACCTGAAAGCAAAAGATACAAATAACATACCAGAAGAAAAGGCGAATTCAATTATCTCGAAGCAACCAAGCCGAACCCTAATTTCACAAACAAATCAAGAGAACCAGCCGAGCGCGACTCCAAGCAGCGGATCAAAAGAGCATCAATAACAATCGACGATAGCAACGAATTAAATTGGCATCCGAAACCCTAATTTTCATCGAAGGACAAAAGCCCTAAATTATGATCGAAGAAGCCACCATTTTCCAAAGGACCGAATAGAAAAGGAATCGGGTCTAAATAATAAAAGGGGCCATTCATTAAGTATTAGGGTTTTAGTATTTTAAATAAGGGATTTAGTTTTTAAATAAGGGCTTTATCTTATTTTCTGTTTTAAATTTGTTTTTACTTTTAAAACTCTTTTCAAACCATTGTATTTGCTAGTCGTGTGACTAGGGGACAAGCTACGTGGCATAGCTTGAGAATTCGCAACTCAGTGGCTGAGTTGTGGCAGGGTTTTGAGCCTAGAGTTAGGTTAGTCAGTAGCGAGTGTCGCAATTTTGCGTGTGTAAGCGTGTGACTATCTAATTTCTAGTAGAAACCTTGGGGGCAGCACATAGGCAGGTTTTTGCCGAAGCTGGGTAAATTCTGTGTCGTTCTATTTCTGCATTTATTATTCTGTTTTTATCTATGCTGCTACTATTATGTGATCTATGTTGAAATTATTTTATAAGCTTCCGCAATTAATTTTTATAATTAATACTATCACCCTATTCACCCCCCCCCTCTAGGGTGAAATCGATCCTACAGACTTGCCCCCGAGCTCGGGTTTCACTTAGCGAGTAACCGATTGTATCATAGTTACTCCCTATTTGAATAAACCCCACCGTCGGGTGGAATTTAGCTCTTCGTGCATATTGAAAGATGTATGGCACATTTCAAAAAATCACAGCTTTGGCTCGAAGAGATTGCATTGTATTGCTGAAATAAGAAAATATGGCACAGTCAATGGCCTTATTACAAATTCAAATTTCGAAATGCATAAAAATATTGCAAATGAAAAGTAAACGTAGAAATAAAGTCTGTTATATGTAGTAGCAATGAAGACTCTTGGTGTTCCCGGTTTTTGGCAGAGTAAGACCGTCAACTGACGATAATTTAAATGTGCCATCTCTGAGCTTTTGTTTAATTACATACGACCTTTCCCATGTAGGTTTCATGTGCGAAGGAATCGGGTAGATTCTTTTGAGGACGAGATCTCCGAGTTCAAAGGTTTGGGGTCAGACCTTGGCATTGTATAATCAGGCGACTCGACTTTGGTATGCGGCTACCCTCAAGTCAGCCTTCTCTCGCTTCTCATCTAATAAATTCAGGGATTCGGCAAGTAATATAGCATTTATCTTTGGATTATAATATGTCACATGATGAGAAGGCACTTCTAAGTCGACTGGAATAACGGCTTCTGAACCATAAGAAAGAGAGAATGGAGTGTGGCTAGTCGTGGACTCATGGATTGTTCGGTAAGCCCAAAAAGCCATAGGAAGTTCATCAACCCATTTTCCCCCGGCCTTTTCCAGTTATTTTTTTAGAATAGTCTTTATAACTTTATTAACAGCTTCAACCTATCCATTCGCTTGGGGGTGTGCAACTAAAGAGAATTTCTTCTGGATGTGGAATCGTTGACAAAAATTATTGAATTCAACACTGTCAAGTTGGGTCCCATTATTGGTGATGATACTATGTGGGAGACCAAATTGATAGATAATGTTGCGTACTACAAAATTGATCACTTTCTTCGTTGTGATTGTAGAAAGGGGTTCAGCTTTCACCCACTTGGTAAAGTAATCAACTATGACGATGGCGTACTTTGCGCTACCTTTGGCTAGAGGTAGAGAACCAATAATGTCAATGCTCCATATTGCGAATGGCCATGGACTGACCATCTTAGTTATTTCTCTAGGTGCGGCTCTAGGAATCCAAGCATGTTTTTGACATCTGTCACATTTTCTGACGTAGTCCAATGCATCGTGATTTACGATCGGCCAAAAGTATCCATATCAGAGCACTTCCTTAGCTAGAGCTTACCTCTGGTGTGATCGCCACATTCTCCTTCGTGTACATCTTGTAATACTCGTTTGATTTCATTGTCAGCGATATACCGAAGGAGAGTAACAGAGTATCCTCTTCTATACATGATTCCATTCTGAATGGTGAACTGCGAAGCATTTCGAAGAACTTGTCTCTTTTCACTCCTGCGCTCTGGCAGGGTCCCGTGCTCGAGATAATTCTAAACGGAGTCATCCATGACTCCTTATTGGGAATAACCTCAAATACCCAATCTGTCTCCATTTGATCGATACTCGAGGAAGATAATTTCTCCATAGGAACGAGTCCCATTTGTTGTGCCTCTCCCATACTGGCTAGCTTTGCTAATGAATCAGCTTTCTGACTGCGCTCTCGTAGTATACAGTAGATGGCATAATAATCAAATTAATTTAATATTTCCTGAACCCGAGCGAGATAAGCAGCCAGTCTTTGGTCGTTGGCATGGTATTCCCCCCAAACTTGACACACGACCAATTGTGAATCACAATAAATTCCCACAGCAATGATTTTCAAATCTCTGGAAAGTCTCAATCCGGCAAGCAGGACTTCATATTCAGCTTCATTGTTGGTCGCACGAAAATAAAACTTTAAAGCATAGCATATAGATCGACCTTGAGGGGTTTTAAGTACTACCCCGGCGCTTGAGCAACGGTCATTTGATGCACCATCAGTATGCAGCTTTTAGATATACTTGAGGATTCACTAGTTTTGGGCAAGTCCTCTAGGATAGTAAACTCAGCTATGAAATATGCTAGGACTTGTCCTTGAATGGCTCGCCTTGGAGTATAAGTAATGTCAAACTGACTTAGTTCGATATTCCACTTGAGTAACTTGCCAGACATCTCAGGCCGCATGAGGACCTGTCATAATGGCTGGTCGTTGTAAACGGTGATAGGGTGATCCTGAAAATATGGACGGAGCTTTCTCGAGGCGATAACAAGACAACAAGCCAACTTTTCCACCTTTGGATAATTTCTTTCAGCTTCAGTTAGTCATTTTCTAATGTAGTAGACCAACCATTGTATCCAGTCTTCCTCCCGAATTGGGGCAGTAGTGATTGTGTTTTCTAAAACCGCAAAATAGATGTACAATCTCTCATGATTGATAGGCTTTGACAGAATGGGTAGTGTGGAGAAATGTTAAACCGGTGCCTGGAATGCACCCTCACATTCCGTATTCCATTCAAAATTCTGTTTCCCTTTTCTGACCAGATTGAAGAAAGGAATACATTTGTCAATGGATTTTGAAATGAACCTACTTCTTGCTGCTACTTTTCCATTGAGGCTCTAGACTTGCTTTATAATTCTTGGAGTCTCAAGATTTCTAATTGCCTAGATCTTTTAAGGATTGGCTTCAATTCCTCGAGCGTTGACGATAAACCCAAGGAATTTTTTGGATGCAACCCCAAAGTGACATTTCAATGGGTTGACCTTTATTCTATATTCTCGGAGCATATTAAACATTGATTCCAGGTCTTTGATATGATTAGTGGAGAATCGCGACTTTACTAGCATGACATCCACATATACCTCTATGGTTTTTTCGATCTGGTTAGTGAACATTCAGTTAAATAACCATTGGTAAGTCGATCCGGTGTTTTTGAGTCCGAAAGGCATAACTTCGTAGCAGTAAAATCCCAGATCGATAATGAATCTGGTATGCTCCTGGTTGGGTAAGTGCATGGGTATCTGATTGTAGCCAAAATATGCATCATGAAGGAAAAGAGTACATGTCCAATCGTCAAATATACGAGCTGATCGATTCGAGGAAGTGGAAAACTGTCTTTGGGGCAAGCTTTATTCAAGTCTGAGCAGTCAACACATGTTCTCCATTTCCCGTTTGGCTTTCGGACAAGTACAGGATTGGACACCCATTTCGGGTATAATGCATCTCAAATAAATCCATTCGATTTTAGCTTATCTACCTCTTCCTTAATGACGGAAGATCTCTCTGGATCCATACCATGCCTTTTTTGTTTGATTGGGATGTGCCGTGGGTCAATATTTAATGTGTTGCTCGTGATATCCGGGGAGATTCCACACATGTCAGAATGTATCTAGGCAAACATGTCAAGGTTCGTTTGGAGAAATTCAACCAATTCCTCTTGCATCTATTGGCTTGGCTGAGATTCAATCTTTATCATTTTAGAATTGTTATTATCATCGATCGGGACATCGATCGTTTGCTCGGCTGGAGAAGCTTGACTATCTTTACTTTCATCTTCACTTTCGATATCTCTCGGGTCAAGATCCCTCAGGAATTGGTTGGGGTCCCCGAGCCTACGCCCAGGCGTTAGCTGCCAATTCTATTCAAAGCGAACGCAGAGTGATTCCTCTATTCCCTCTCTTTTTTTTTATTTGCTGCCCCTCCCGTAGCTCAGCAACATAACAGGCTCGTCCAGCAGCCTGGTCTCCCTAAATGATTCCAACTTCATCGTTGGTAGGGAATTTTAAAGTCAAACACCAAGAGGCTGTCGCAGCACTGAATTCAGCAAGGGCCGGTCAGCCCAAGAAAGCATTGTACGACGAATCTATGTCCAATACAATGAATTGTAGTATCCGAACTCTCCGGCATTCTCCATTCCCAATTCCACTGGCAGTTCCACCATTCCAGTAGGTATACTTGCCCTTCCATTGAAGCAATGAATACGAAACTAACAAGGCTTCAAATCTTTTGCTTCCATTTTCATCTGATTATAGGATCGCTTAACCAATATGTTCGCTGAACTTCCACTATCTACCAAGATCCTCTTCATCCAAGCAGGACCTACTTGAGCTGATATGAAGAGTGGATCGATGGTTGGGGCTTCAACCCTATCTGCGTCTTTGTCTCGTATTACGATGTCATCAGTCATCGTCTTCTGTTGTTTGGCCGAAGCCCTATCTTCCAAACTACTACAACACTCGAAGCTTGCATGCCTAATAGAACTGCCATACGACTCCATTTTCTTCCAGCTTCGGTCTACTGGATGAGGACCGCCACTAACAATATTTATCACCAACCTCCCGTAGGTACGAGCTGGTTCCTCCTGTCTTGCCTGATTCGGTATATGGTTTTGATTTGATGGGCCTGTACTCTAGACTGCGGCGCCCGCACAAACTACTCCAACTTTCTCTCAAGTATCAACTTCTCAATTATATCCTGTAAATGACGACACTCATTCGTGTTATGGCCACAGCTATGATGAAATCTGTAAAACTTCCCCATTTTGATATGTTTCTCCGACGACTGCTTCAGAGCAGGTTTCTTATATTGGATGGTATTGCAAGTCTGCAGATACACATTTTCCAACGACATATTCAAAGGAGTATAATCATCAAACATAGGAGCTCTACACGATTCTGATCTCGTTTCCTGTTTTGATTTCCATTGCCTTTCTGTTGATTCTGTTTATTTTGTATATACAATTGCACTTTTTCAAAACTCTCCCCGGTTTGTTTAATAGCTACATTGCTCTGGATTTCTTCCATACTGGGCCCTACGTCATCCTTTTTCCTAGACTGTTTCGCATCCTCCCTTCTTAAGAATTGGGCTGCCTTGGAATAGAAATGGTCCAATGACGTAGGAGGTTTTCTGGTCAACCAGTTACCGAACTCGGAGTCAGGATCAATACCCTTAGTTAGTGCCATCAGAATTGAGTTATCATTGGGGTTAATAATCTCAGCGCATGCAGCATGAAATCTCTCCAAATAACATCTAAGTGTCTCTCCAGGAGCTTGAGTGACACTAGACAAAGTATTAACATCTTTCATCCTTGTAACATGCATGCAGAACTATCAACAAACTTTGTTGCCAACTAATCAAAACACGAGACAGATCGGGGTGGTAAACGGATGAACCACATGGTCACTATGCCTCCTAGAGAGATGAGAAACTTCGACACTTAACTGCATCATCAGCTCATGCAGCATTCATTAACCATTCATACTTTAAGATATGTTGATTAGGATTAGAGCTCCCTCTATAAATGGGTAAAGTCGGCATCTTGAATCGCCGAGGTGGCTCAGCATAGAGTATGTCATCAATAAAAGGAGTATTACTCCGTAAGATTCACTAGTCGTTATTGGTGAGACCTTGACTCTCTCGGATCATCTGACGGATCATCGTCGGGATGTTCGTCATTTGGACATTCTAGGCACGTTGGGCCAAGGCATGGTCGGGTTCCGCAATGCGAGGTTGGGCTGGTCGCGGTCGACAATCCATATCTTGCCTCCTTTGTTCTAGGTTCTCAGGGACAAATGATTTGGGAGTATGTTCATGTTGGTGATGGTTCAGATCTGTCCGATTTTGGGTATCAACTCCTAATTCAGTAGCAGTGGATGCAATGCCGTTGTCTGTAACATGATGATGAACAGTACCTCCTTGGGAGAAGGGTCCAGTCTAATAGTTGGTTGACGAGACAACTCTCGGTTGCTCAAGACTCGGTGTGGGCTGATGTCCAGTAGCTTGAGTGTAACTTCCATCTAGCCAAGGGCACAAGGACCAATGATGTTAGTTAAAAGAGGCTGACCTCTCAATGGATGAATAAGAAGCTTGATCCCTCCTAGATCTCCTTCGTCTTTGACGATTTAGTTGATTGGTTAATTCTGCGTTGGCACGCAATTGCCGAGTAAGTTGCTGCCAACTCTGTATCAGCTCCTGCATTAGCATTTGAAATTCTTCCTTGGTGATAGGGCCTTGCAGATCTAATGGTCCGGCAACATTCTGATCGGTAGAAGGTAGCTGTACGGGGTTCTGTCCGTCCCGTCCTTCTAGATCCACGACAGTTGAAGTAGTCCGAGTGTTAACCAGTGCGGGTAGCGAAGCTCTTTCCTAGACTTGATGCAAATCTGAATAGGATGGAAGAACTTTAAATCGAAATCTGGATCTTCTTCTTAGATTTATGTAATCCGACAACGATAGTAGATCCAACGAGTAGGAGAAAAACTAGGTTTTCTCAATGAAAGCATCAAATTATTTGTACCAAAATTGGACACAACACTCTTCGGACGTGTTTGAAGAGATAAAATGAAGAATATAAATTGAAAAAGAGGAAGATCTAACAAACACCAATAAATAGATCAGAAAATGCAAAGAAACACACAGATTTAAAGTGGTTCGGTGTATGGCCTACGTCCACTATGAAATAGTTGACTTTTATTAACTTTTGCTTACTAGTTACAACAAATTACGACAGTAAAACTCGAGTACAACAGTGATTTCAACAGAATCTGAACGTAGAAGAGACAAAAGTCCCTTTTCTTTAGATCCTAGGCTGTTATTTATAGGTGTAGTCTGGAGATATCTATCCCTAATTTCGGAGGACCCCTTCTCTCCAACGGTTGGGCCCACGTGATCGATCCCTGGTCGTTTCGACTCGATCCATGATCGATATGAATGAAATTCGTATTGATCAAGATTTGGCTCAATCGGGTCGAGATTGAGCATGAACATTCCTTAGGTTGAACACAAGCTTCTGCGAAAATTTAGTAGCATTTAGACTTGTAGATCCTGAGTTATGATCGATGCAAGTTGGATTTGTATGACATTGTCGCCTTCGTATAGAAACTATTTCGTATCGATCATGCATGTCCCAGTTCATATCCATGCCTTTCGCATCGATGATGTGTATTAAAAATCCAGGGGTGATCCACTTTCCATGCCGTACGACCGAGTCTCCCCTTTTATTGCACCTAGTTCGTATCGCTCCTTCGCTTCATATGCTCGTAGCTTGTTCCGTATCCATATGTTCCTTATTTCGCATTGCTTTATTTGCTCGTAGCTTCGTATCGCTCCTTTAAACAATGCTTCGTATCGCTCCTTTAAAAAATGCTTCGTATCGCTTCTTACTACTCATTGCTTAGTATCCGTAGGTATGGCGCCAGAACCGGGAGGTGCTAATTCGTATCGATAGCTTAAAGGTGATTCATATCGACCATCTTGAATGTTGCTCTTCGCATTGATTGTTTTAGCCAACCGATGCGAAAGAATGTCGGATGGTGATCGATACGAAACATAGCATGTTGATGGATATGAAGCAATATAGTTGATGGATACGAATTGTGGTGCATATTGATGGATATGAAGCGAGAGCGATGCGAAGGGGTTGGAAGGATGGATTCAAATGGGTTGGCTTCCTTGGCTTGCATGGATCATATCTTGAGCATACAAACTCCAATTGGATTGAAATTTGGAGCGTTGCTTTCATAGCTTTGTATGTCATGTCATATCAATTGTTGCTCGGTCCGGAATCGGTCAAAATTTACCAATATCCATAGTTGACCTGTATATAGCTGACATTGGAGAAGACTGCCTTAGTTTCCAGTCGATTCCTTGGTGTCATGGCCTTGCCAAAAGGCGGGATAACAGTTAATTTTAATGGGTTCGAAAGGGATACTTTCAATGGTTTAAATGTTTTCATCAACAATGTTTTGAATAAAATTTAAAAACAAGGCAAGGTGATTTGAATAATGCATAGAATATATTTTTCTTGTTTAAAGTATGATTTAAATATTTAAATAAATTTGAGAAGAAAAGTTTTTCAAGGAAAATTTCAAGTGAAGATCACCCTAAGTAAAATGACCCAAATATTAGCTAGTTGCCCCTAACAAATATAAGTCCAAAATTCCAGTGTGTAGGGCATTGTTACAAGTAAGACTAAAATGATGTTATACACAGAAAGGAATCTATAGAGAAAAGGATAGATTATTGGTGAGCCCACAAAACCATTAGGACCAGTTAGACCTGGAGAAGTAAGCTAGGGACAGAACGTCCAAAAGAAGGGGATCTAACAGAAGTTAGATTTTTTTTTATTTTGTCTGGTAAGCCCAATCAGCTAAAGGTTAGTAGTTAGACAAACAAAACTATAGTGTTCGGACTGACAGTCCATTTATTACCTGATTTATATGCACATATAATAATGCTTTATTGTTTTAACTAGTTTTGGTTGCAGGATTAAGATTTTCAAAGGGATATGTTTTAAAAGAATAAGTGAGGGAAAACCCGTTCTGCTAAGTGATGTGCTCTCACTTAATATCAAACAACCGAGATGTATGGTATTATTCACACTAGGCTTTAAGTCTGACTCGAAGTTTATGTTTTCCCCTTAAACTCTCGGGTGCTCAAAATTGATTTGAGTAGGCCAAGGGTTAAGGATTTTCAAGTTTTAGTCGGCGGACGAATAAAGCTTCCGAAAACGAGTAGGAGGCTGGTGCTAGCTATTTAGGAGTTGTTATGCTTTATTTCTGCTGCGTTGTATTAATGACTATTTAGTGCTCTGATCATCCAATGGGACATCTTCACATGTCACTCTTGTCATATTTTGTAATGATTATATTTGATCAATGCTTGGGAAATGATTATAGGATTATGTAATTTGAATATGAAATATTGTTTTGGAATGTAACCAAAAATGCTATTTTTAGTCTGTGATGATTTTATGTCATATTAAAGTGCTTCTTATATTATGGATACCATTAGCATTATCGTATTTTGTCACTAGAAGTTAATACTATAGATGACTGCATCATCTATAGCGCTTAGCTTTTGGCCTCTAGATACAAGGTGTTATAGCTTGGTATCAGAGCATAGGTTTATTAAAAACTTTAAACGAAATGATTTTTGAAAACATACTCCTAAGAAACTAGAGATAAGATCGAGGTATGAGATAACACTATAGTAACATATTTGTATTTGTTATACATAAGTCTATGCTTTATCTGTAGTCTCCGATCTCTATAAGGCTATTCTTCTGTATCTTACGAAGGACCAAATGTAGATATGGATGCTAGAAGTAGAAGAGTTAACCTTGGTGGGCGAAGCATCACAATAAATGGTGATTCCAGGCCAAATACGAGAAGGAATCCAGGTCAGGAACAAGCTGGAAATATGGGTGATGGAGCCCTGCAAGTTGACATGGGAGCAACGTATCAGTATTTTATTCACATAATGCAATCAGGATCTACAAGTAGAGTGGTTAGATGAGGAAATCAAGAAGCTCCAATAGTCAACAACTATGCTTTTTTGAGTAGGGATTTTCCCGGTTGGGAGGAAAGCCGTTCATTGGTACCGAAGATGCTATTGAAGTGGAGATTTAGTTACCGCACTGTGATAGAATCTTTGCTGACCTAAGGCTAATGATGAGCAGAAGAGAAGGCTTGCTTATAGATAGCTTCAGGAAGCAGCGCTGTATTAGTGGAACAAGTGACTGTTGGAGTTAATAAAGAGACGATGACATGGGCTAAGTTTAAGAGAAGGTTTAAGGAGAGGTTTATATTTAAGATTGCTAAGTCAACTCTGCTCAGAAAGTTTGCTGAGTTGGAGCAAGGGGATATGACTATGTTGGAGTATGCTATGAGGTTTGAGGAGTTAGTGAGGTACGGATATACTATTGTTGATACCATGATTAAGAAGAACGAGAAGTTCATCACAGGTTGAAACCTTAGTTGTCCAGGGCTACATTACCTCATATTAAGGATCCTTGTGATGTTGTAGTAGTGATGGATTTAAGACATAAGGAGACGCTTGCTTTTGGAGAGAAATAAGGCAAAGAAGTCCAAGAAAGGCAGAGTCAGAAAAGGAAGTTATTTCATAAGAAATGAGCTCAGAAGTGTGGAGTCGCAAAGAGAGGGAAGGCAGAAGTTGTTTGTTTTAAGTGTAACAAGAGAGGGCATTTCACAAATGAATGTCGCTCAAAAGATGGAAAGAAGATGACCGAGAAGAAGAATATCAGGTGCTTCAACTGTGATCAAATTGGATATTACAAGAGCCAATGCTAGGAGCCTCCTAAGAATGGGAAGAGCAAAGTATATGCATTGGAGCCAGCTACCACGAAGCCAACAGTAGAAGAAAAAGGAAGGGCTCTATTGGTAGGTATGCTTCTGATTCATGGTATGTCAGTTAGCGTTTTGTTTGATATTAGTGCACCGCATTCTTTGATGTCTCATTGTTTGGTAGATAAGCTTAACCTAGAACCCTCATATCTAGTTAATTCCTTAAGGTTTGCAAATCCGATAGGAGGGTATGCGATACTTGGGATGAAGTTCGACCACCTAGAGTGTGATTTGTTGGTTCATACATTTTTCTGCAGTTTGCATATGTTTGATTTCATAGGGTTCGATATTATTTTGGATATGGATTAGTTAAGTAAATACGATGCTAGGATATTTTCCATGATAGGGTAATATCACTAAGACACCCTGATTGTAGAGATCGGATCGTATATGCCGTAAATAGCCTTAGTGGTGAGGTGAATGTTTTGTTAGGTGTTGTAGAGGTAGAAGACGAGTTGAAATGAGTTTTCATGGTTAGAGAATTCGCATACGTTTTTGAACCTATAGTCGGATTGCCACCAAAACGAGGCATTGAGTTTCAGATAGATTTAATGCCTAGAGCAGAACCGGTGAGTAGACTGCCAAGTAGAATGACACCTACCAAGATGAGGGAGTTAAAGGTGCAGTTGGTGGATTTAAACGGAAATAATTTTATCCAAACATGCATTTTGCCTTGGAGAGCAGCTGCTGTGTTTGCTAAAAATCCGGATGGATCATTATGGTTATTATCGATTATCGTATTATGAATGAGAAGAAATTAAAGAATCAATATCCGTTGCCTAGAATTGACAATTTGTTAGATTAGCTGAGTGGAGCCAGGGTATTTTCTCCATTGGACTTAGCAATAGGTTTCCATTAGTTTAGAATAGCGGAGGATAGTATTCCTTTGACAGTGTTTAGGATTAGATATGGATCGTATGAATGGTTAGTAATGTCGTTCGGACTAACTAATGTGCCAACATTCTTTGTGGATTTAATGAACCGAATTTTCAGAGAGCACTTGGATAGGTTTATGTTAGTATTTTTAAATGATATTCTGATATACTCTAAGGAAGAAAGAGAGCATGAAGTTCATCTTAGAATGATGCTTGAAGCATTGAGGCAGCATTAGCTAAAGGCGAGATTTTCGAAGTGTCATTTCTGGAAGAAGGAAGTGAATTTTCTTGGTCATGTAGTCTTAGAGATAGGGTTGCCTCTAGATCCATCTAAGATTGAAGTGGTGAATAATTGAAAGAGACACGAGACAGTGACTGAGATAAATATTTTTTCTTGGATTAGCTGGATATTATCGGATGTTCATAAAGGATTTTTTGCGGATAGCAGCACCGATGACCAAGCTAACTGTGAAGCTTGTATGGACCAATAAGTTCAAGGAAGCATTCCAGAGCTTGAAATAGTTATCAACTGATGCACTTGTGCTAGTTGTTCCTGAAGGGAACCGGGATTTAGTAGTATATACAGATGCTTGTGGAACCGAGTTAGGAGCTGTATAATGCAAAAAGGTAAAGTGATTGCCTATGCTTCTTGACAACTTAGACCGTATGAAATTAGATGCCTGACACATGATTTAGAGTTACCTGCAGTTATTTTTGTGCTGAAGGTGTGAAGACAATACCTTTTGGGAGAAAAATTTGAGTTATATATGGATCATAAGTCATTGAAGTATTTATTCTCTCAAAAGGAGCTGAATATGAGACAACAGAGATGGTTGGGGGTTTTAGCTGCTTTTGACTTTGGAATTGAATACACACCAAGGAAAGGTAATAAGATTGTAGATGCACTTAGCAAAAAACAACAAGATGCAGTGTTGGTAATGATTGCCGAGTGGAGATATTTGGAAGCATTGGCTATATTTTGAGTACAGTGGAGACCTAAAGCTGGATCTAGTGGAGAAACTGTAGTGTTATTATGTTTTGAAGTTCGACCGGCAATGATTGAATAGATTGCTTATATATAGATGGAGGATCCTATATTAGTTGAATGGGTCAAGAAATTAAAGGATGGAACTGAGAACGATGACCTGAAGGATTTTAATCTTGCGTAAAATGGGTGGTTGAGAAAGAAAGGAAGATTGTGTGTTTTGAAGGCGGGAGACATTAAGAAGTTTTGAAAGAATTCCATCATTCGAAGTTCACTACTCATCCGGAAGGAACTAAGATGTATTACGACATGAAGAGGAGTTTCTTGTAGGAAGGTATGAAAAAGGATGTAGGCATATGGATGGATAAGTGTTTGAGCTATCAATAGGTAAAGGCTGAACATCAGAAGTCAAATGGGTTGCTTTAGCCATTATATATTCCAGTATAGAAATGTGATTCTATATCTATGTATTTTATAGATGGGTTGCCGAGAAAAAACTGAGGAAATGAAAGTATATGTGTCATAGTGGACAGGTTAACCAATAGTACCCATTTAATTCATGTTCACTCCACCAGGACAACATTTATTTTGGCTAAGTTATTTATGAAAAATATAGTTAGACTGCATGAAAGTCCTAGTAGTACATTAAAAGATAGAGATTTCTTGTTCACTAGTGTGTTCCGAAGAGTCTACAGGAAATTTTAGGAACCAAGCTTAACATGAGTACTGCTTACCATCTACACAGATGGACCAACGGAAAGAGTGAACAAAGTCTTGGAAGATTTGTTACGAGCTTTATGCTAGATTTTGAAGGATCATGGGAAGACCATCTACACTAAGTTGTGTTTTCATATAACAACAATTATCAGGCTAGTATAGGGATGACACCATTTGAATCTTTATATGGAAGTCTATGAAAATCTCTAGTTTGTTGGTTAGAGACCAGGGATAGGTTGGTTCTTGGTCCGGATTTAGTTAGGGAAGCTGTAGAAAAGATTGAGTTGATTTGGGCAAGGATGAAAGAAGCTCGGTCTAGGTAGAAAAGTTATGCAGCTAGAAAATGAAAAGACATGGAGTTCTCAGTAGGAGATCATGTTTTCATAAATTTGTACCGACAATGAAGGGTGTCATTAGATTCAAAAAGTCAGGGAAGTTAGCACCAAGATTCATTGGACCACTTCCTATTGAAGAGAGCATCGGGTAACTCGCATATAGGTTAGAGTGACCAAGTAGTTTGGCAAGAGTCTATGATGTTTTTCATATTTCTCATCTGAGGAAATGTGTTTGAGATCCAAAGATTACTATAGCACCGACTGTGTTATAGGAATTAGTAGCAGAGCCAAATTTGAATATAGTTAGAAAGCCAGTTCATATAGTCGTGAGAGATGAGAAGAAGTTGAGGAACAAGACAGTCAGATTAGTTAAGGTCCAATGGAGCGAGGATGAGAGAGACTATACTTGGGAAATTAAGAGCTGGATTAGAGACGCTTATCCTGATTTGTTTGATGGTATGCTTTACATTTTGATTGATTTGTTAAGCACCTTATCGTAATTTCAAGGACGAAATTCTTTAAAGAGGGGAGTCTGTAACGACCCTAATTTTGGTTAAAATTATTTAGGATATTTAATTAGCTAAATTAAATAAAATAATGTAAAGATTAAAGGATTGAGATTTGTGATTAGTAAGGATAGCCCTGCCATGTTATCAAATGAACTAACATAAGTTGAAATAAAATAAGTTAGGAAAGTGATATAAGGTGATAAGTAGATCCTTATACCCCAAACTATTCATGCCACTTTCATTTCACAAATTCACAAACTAAAACAAAGCAAGAGGCCGGCCATCATTAGGAAGAATAAGAGGAAGATAAGCAAAATCAAAGGAATGAAGCTTAATAAAATCAAAAACCATTCTCAAATCTGAACTCCTTAATCATAAAGCTAAGATGAATAATGACTACTCTCATGTTATTAATTGTTTTTGATTTTAAGATGAAATCCTAATATTTTTGCAAAGTTATTTGCCATGTTTTGATTGTTAAAATGGATATATATATATATATATATATATATATATATATATATATGCTTATTGATGATTTATGATAATTCCTATAGATTTTATGATATGATTTAATACGAAAACCTATTAAATGACATTCGTATGCCTTGTAATTTTAGTATATGATCAGAAATGATATTTTAGAGATGGGTTTCAACTTTCATAATTTTCTGAATTAATGTGGATTTTATATTAATTTTCTAGTAAAGAAATGACTAATTAGGTTAGAAATTAATTACGGCTAATACGTATATGTTTCGAGTCAGAAATTAATATATGTTAAAAAACATATTAAAAATGATTTATAGGAATTTTTATAGAATTATCCTAAGTGTTTTTATTGGTTTACAAAATTATTTATGGTATGTGACGTAAATATTTTATTTATTTATAAAAGGAGAAGGGGCATTTTATAAATAAATTAAACTGTTTAATTCTGAAATTTCGACGGTACTTTTAGAAAAGAAAATTATCAACCAATCATGTTTTGATAGATAAGGCAGGTTAGTTGAAAAGATTTGCTTAAAAATGTTAAAAATTAGTTTAAACACACTTTTTACATGTTTCACTATCTTCCCTAGCCACCTTTCGACTAGGTATTTCTGCCTCCATCATCATCGAAACCAACGCACATGGTATCCGTAATCTATCATGTAGTGAATTGGACTTAGGCAAAGGGTACGGGGTCGAAAAAGGGGTTTCGAATGGGTTAAGGCGTTGCTTTGCTTTTAAAAGGAAAATGCATCTGCTTTGCTTTCGAATAGATTGCTTTTAACTTAGTCAAATAGTTTTAAAGAATGGTTCCAAAAGAGGTTACCGCCTTTTTTTATAAAAAGACTTTCGATGGGGTCGAAATCCCTTGCTACCGCCTTCAACCTTTCGAAGCAATGCCTTTGAAAGGGTAAATTTGTTTTTAAAACATAGGTTGCTTCTCCAATGCTTTTGAAGTGTTGATTTTGACACCACCACTTCTTTACTTAGGAAACCGCTTTCGACTTAGTTATTTTAAGGCCCTTTTTTCTGTTGGAAGCTAAACCCATAGGTTTCGAATGAGATGACTTTAAATGGTTTCAAAAGGTTGTTCCACATGTTTTACTTGAACCCAAACGCTTTCAAAAGGTTTTGTTTTTTATAAAGGACTTGACACTTTCCGAAGGTATAAGTTAATGGTTTCGAAAGGGTGGTTCTCCAAGGTTTTCAAATGGTTTTAAAAGGAAGGTTTCCTACGGTTTCTAAAGGTATGTTTAAAGAATTTTAGAGAAAGAATGTCGAAAGATTTAAAGCTTCTGAAGGATATGTTCTTCAACGTTTTCGAAAGGGTAAATAAGAATGGTTTCGAAAGGTATGATCTGGCCTTCAGTCTAAGGTTTAAAGTAAAGTGTTTTACTTGTATTGAAAGAGGTACTTTCAACGGGTTTGGAACATGTACTTTCAAAGGTTTAAATGTTTCTATTTGCAATGTTTTTGGATAATATATATATGTAACATGGCAATGTGATTTGAGTAAAGCATAGAATATACTTTCCTTGTTTAAAGTATGATTTAAAGATTTAAATCAATTTGAGAAGAAAAGGTTTTCAAGGAAAATTTTAATGGAAGATTACCCTAAGTAAAATGACCTAGATATTAGAATACTAGATGAGACTGGTATGGGGTCGCGCCTTATACTTTAGCTAGTATCCCTTAGCCAATACAAGTCCACAATTCCGGTGTGTAGGACTTTGTCACAGGTAAGACTAAACTTACGTTACACATAGAAAGAAATCTACAGAGAAAATGATAGGTTATTGGTGAGCCCGCAAAACCACTAGGATCGGTTAGATCCGGAGAAGTAAGTTAGGGACACACTGTCTAGAAGGGGAGGATCTAACAAAAATTAGATTATTTTTTTATTTTGTCTGGTAGGCTCGAGTTAGCCAAAGGTTAGTAGTTAGTCAAACAAAACTATAGTTTTCGGACAGACAGTCCATTTGTTACCTGATATATATGCATATATGATAATGATTTATTGTTTTAGCCAGTTTGGTTGCAGGATTAAGATTTGCAAAGGGATATGTATTAAAAGGATATTAGGGAGAGGAAACTCGTTTCGCTAAGCGGCATGGTCTCACTTCATATCAAGTAACCGAAATGTATAGTATTATTCACACCAGACTTTAAGTCTGACTCAAAATTTATGTTTTCCCCCTTAAATCCTCGAGTGTTCAAAATTGATTTGAGTAGGCCGAGGGTTAAGAATTTCAGGTTTTAGTAGGTGAACGAATAAAACTTTCGAAGATGAGCAAAAAGCTAATGATAGCTATTTAGGAACTGTTATGTTTTATTTCTACTGTGTTGTATTAATGAATATTAGTACTCTGATCATCCAAAAGGGAATCTTCATATGTCGCTCTTGGCGTATTTTGTAATAATTATATTTGATCAATGCCTGAGAAATGATAACGGGATTATGTAATTTAAATATGAAATATTGTTTTGGAATGTAATTAAAAAAGTTGTTTTTTTATCTATGATGATTTTATTTCATATTCTAGTGCTTCTGATATTATAGATATCATTAGCATTACTGTATTTTGTCATTATAAGTTAATACTATAAATGATTGCAGCTTCTGTAGCGCTTAGATTTTGACCTCTAGATACGAGGTGTTACATTTTTGTATGAAGAAGAATATTGCGAAGTATATAGCTCGATGTATGACTTGTCGAAGTGTGAAGGAGAAGCAGAAGAAGCTGGAAGGTTTGTTGTAACCATTCGATATTCTTCAGTGGAAGTGAGAGAGTATTTCTATGGATTTTATCTATTATTCACCAATGAGTAGGAGAGGGGTGAGAGTATTTGGTTCATAGTTAATCGACTGACCAAATGCGCTCATTTTATGCCAGTAATAAGTACGAGGACAACGATATATTTGGCTACTCTTTGCGTGAGGGAGTTTGTTAGGTTACACGGATTTCCTACTAGCATAGTTATCAACCGAGATCAGCTTTTCACGAACGAGTTTGTGGAGGAGTCTATAGGTTGCTTTAGGCCAAGAATTTAGCTTAATAGCGCTTATCATCTGTAGACGGACAAACATATGGTGAGAGTGAATCGAGTTTTGAAGGACTTTCTTCGAAAGTTTATCTTAGATTTTGGAGGATCTTAGGAAGATCATTTACCATTGGTGGATTTTACCTATAATAATAGCTATCAAGCAAACATTGTGATGACACCATTTGAGACGCTAAATGGTAGACCTTGTAGATCACTGTCATGTTGGTAGGACACTATATATATGATTATTCTTGGGTTGGATATGGTGAGGGAGACATCAGAGAAAGTAGAATTGATCTGTAGAAGAATGAAAGCCATGAAAGATAGGTAGAAATCTTATGCTGATAGGAAATGTGCGGAGTTAGAGTTCACAGTGGAAAACATGATGTTTGTGAAAGTCTTGCCGCTTAGGTACGTCATGAGGTTTGGTAATTCGAGAAAGATAGCACCACAGTTCATTGGACCGTTTCTTATTATGGAGAGGATAAAGAAGTTGGCATATAGAGTAGAGCTTCCTGAGAAGTTGGTGAGAGTACATTTTGTTTTCTACACGTCGCGCTTGCAAAAGTGCTTGCATGAGTTCGCCATTGTAGTCGAACCGAGTCGGCTAAAGGAGGTGGAGGTGGAGGTAGGGAGGGAGTCACTTGTTCGCCATGCATCCACTTGTATTCTTGAGCATAGTACAAAGTGACTCCGCAATAAGGAAATAAAACTTGTTAAGGTCCAATGGGAAGATAATCCAGTGGATAGTACATGGAAATCCGAGGAGAAGATCCAAGCTACCTACCAACAACTCTTTTCCAGTATATTTGTAATTTAATTTTGTAAGTAGATGTTACTTAGGCTTTAGGACTTATCGTGTTATACCATTTAGGTTGAGACCATTGGATGATATGGATGGTTGTAAACGTGTCATTAGAACATGTTGTGAATGATGGATGCTAGTGGATGTATTAGTTGGATTGTTTCTTTTACAAATTTATGACAGAACCCTCTAGATAGCGCGCGCACACATTCACATCATGTTTTTTTTGTTTATCTTATGGAGCATTATGCATATGGATGTTGCATATGGATTAAATGGTTGTGCATACATGTAGGATTGCAAGTATACTTACTTAGAATGTTTCATATATTTTGGATTCATGGTATGGGAACTTGCATGACAGGAGGTCAACTAGATCAGGAGACTGCTTACTCTTTGCGTCAGTATGGTTCACGTGCATTTCCTACTTGCATATATACATATTGCATTAGAAAAGTTAATAAGGACAAAGTTTGGCCGTAGATAATGGATGAGTGGATGGTTGTAACTATTGTTTGTTATGCATATGAGTTATATTTTTCCATCATTTGAGATTTTGGGAACGGAATCTTTTTAAGAGAGGAGAATGTAACACCCCAAAAATTTAGCGAAAAATTTAATATGAAAATTAAATTTAAATATAATAAGGGCTAAACTAAAATTTTCATGAACGTCCAAATTTGGCTATAAAATTTGCATCATTACTGTCGTAGCGTTTCTCTAGACAATTTTCATATATAACACTTTAAATTCGGAGTTAGTATGGAGAAGTTATGGACGTTTGAAAATTTGAAAACGAAATAAATTAAAATAACTTTCCTTATAAAAACAGTGTCACCGATCGATACCCTAGCTTGTGCCGGTTGACATTAGGCGGTCGATTAGTCGACCGCTTCGACTGGTGAACGTTGATTATCGGATCTGGAGAATAAATTTGGACAGAGATGATTCAACCAAATATTTTTCTTTGCTGCCAAGTAAATGATGTGCGTACAAGATGAAACTAAAGATTTCCTAAGGTAAATCCAAAGCTCGAAATCAATCTCTAACCCCTATAAATTAATACTTAAGCCAACCCTAATTTCATTAGAATATTCACTGCATACCGAAACTTTGCTAAAATTCCTTCTCTTCACTTACAAATTTTCTTTCAAACATAAATTAAAAACAAAGTAAGAGTGCATTGGTACATCGGATCAAAGAGGGTGCAAGCTAACTAGTGACGATTAGAGTTTGGACCCAAGATAAGTGAGAATAAGTTTAGTAAACTGAAAATTTACAATTACTTTTAACCTATTCTATCTGATCTAGGATGTTAATAGTTAAACCGTAAACTACAAACCTTAGTTGTTAGACTTGAGATTTAAATTAGAGTTTGAAATTGGTATAAATTGATTAATTTCATTTTTGTTTTAACCCAAGTTAAGCCCCTCTATTATTGAATTGAAACCCTCAAAATTGGTTAACCCTGAACTAAACAACCATAATTAATCTGTCATAAATCGATGAAATTGAACTCGATGCCAAAGGTTTAAAGTATAAGTCGAATTGATAGAATTAACAAATAACAAAAATCGAATCATTTAAATTAGAAAACCCTAGAATTTACACTGTGACCGTTCGATCGTTTACCCTGAGCGGTCGACTGGGTAAAGGCTAAATTGCGTAATTTTACTCTTCCTTAGGCCCAAGTTAAAGTATAAAGCATTAATTGTATGTTTAAGTGTAATGTATACATATGTGTGGATATTAGGGATAGTAGGAAAGGTAGTTCCCTATGAGATGACATTAGAATGTTGTGGGGTTGGGTAAATGTACTTTACCCAATGGATGCGATTCTATCACAAATGACCCTCAAAGGAGGTTCAATAGTGGACGCTCAGCAGTGACCGATGCTTGATGAAGTATGTGGGCCCAACACAATCAGACTCCTTGGTATTCTCGATTCTGACGCAGCATGATACAGTGTTGTTGATGGATCCCGCCGTGTGCAATAAGAGGTGTATGCTACGATCGAGAGGTGGATATGGATGTAGACGATGAGACACACCGGTGAGTCGGCATTATGAGCTCCCCCTCGATGAATAGTTGTGGAAAATTTATTCCTATGTAACTCTAGTAGCGATGTCCCTATGGTGAGTAGCCCTAGTAGCGGTATTCCTATGTTGAGTAGTTCTAGTAGCAATATTCCTATGTTAAGTAGCTCTAGTGTGGTGTTCCTATATTGAGTAGATCCAGCAGGGGTATTCCTATATTAAGTGGCTCTAGTAGTAGTGTTCCTGTGTTGAATAGCTCTAATAACAATGTTTTCATATCGAATAGCTCCAAAAATGTATTTCCATATTGAGTACACTACAAGAAAATAACTTTTTTACAATGGACAAAACCTGTTGTAATAGGTGGTTCGCAATGGGTCAACGCCCTTTTATTATGCGACGTTGTAATAGACTCGATAACTTTTTCAATGGTTTAAAACCGTTGTAGTAAACATTTTTACAACGATCCAAAACCGTTGCAATATAACCTTTTACAATAGTCATGGACCGTTGCAATATTTCCCATTGTAATAGATGTCTATTACAACTATTTTTGCAAGCTGTTAAAAAAAGATGCAAAATTTAAAAAGAAAATTAAATCATTAACACAACATGTATACAAATCATCCGCATAATTGCTAAAAGCCAAAATAAATTATACATACATAACATTTATAAGGTTGCACATTTAATTTTTCTTATACATATTGTCACACATTTACAGAAACAAGCTTATATATATTGTACAAAACCAATTAACAAAGAACATACATCATGATAAATAAAAATATCAGCCACGGTTCGAAGTTGAGTAATACTGCATAAACTTTGTTTTGACCTTTAATGGAAGAGGCATACTTTTGATAGTCTCTGTCCAACCAAATACCGATCTCATGCAATATATATAAAGTGTGGATATTTTGGTAGTCTGCTGCAATATATAAGGGCACAACAAGAAAATAGTCTTATTTTACATCCATGCATTGCATTTTCAATTAAGACTGATAAGAAAGCCAATTTGTCACCTTACCTATGATGCACCATTGCCAAATACTGATCTCAACCACCGTGAATAGTTAACTAAAAACGGAGTATGAACAAAATGGCATGTAGGCGTCCAGCTGATCAATCCCTGCAAACAAATCCATTTACATTAATGTCGTATAGTTTACCTTATATGTATACATATACATATACATATATATATATATATATATATATATATATATATATATATATATATATATATATAAGTGCATAACATAGTTTACCTCACCAAACACTTTAGTATCAGCCCTTGGATAATCCAACAAATGATACATCCTAAAATAAAAATACCATATATAATATAACTACGTTCTTAATTTCAGTGTATCAAAATATAAGTAATAAAACAAGCGGCTAGAGTCAGCTTACTTGATAATTGGAATCTCAGCAAGAGGGCATGCAATGCCAATGAGACAGCCCAAGGCAAATCCAAACCAAGTTCTATCTAGAAAAAACCACACAAATTCTACAATGGCAAACAATATATACGCTTCAACATTGCTAGCTATACCAGCCTTGTACATTTCTGCACTCAACTCTATCAGTGCTACCGGTGTTCTGTTTAATCATCACAGTTTGACAGCACATATTTATTTTGTTTAACATATGGTACAGAAAACTTGAGTTTCTTACACAAGCGATGTTGCTGCTTTTGTTGAGGTTGTCAGCGAAAATTCTGAATTTGCGGAATACTTTTCATCAATATACGTTGAAGCAGTCCAACTATGCAGTAAGAAGTTGCGGTGAAGTTGGTACTCACTCTTTTGTCTTCAAATATGCCTCTAGCGAATTCAGTTGAGTTTGGTTTGAATTTGTGGATGATGGGTACTATGCATGTCTCTGACCATAGCAGCAGATCGATTACGTTTACTTTGTGTTAAAGTTAAAAGGATTGAATGTGAATGAAATATCATTTAGTCCCACATTGCCAAAAATCAAAATAGAAATGAAATATATCAATAGCCTTCTCATGAGAAGATTTGGACCTTGGGGCACCCAAATATATACTTCGTTATGAGGAGGAAAGCCATGCTTCACCACCATGCACACGCACCGCCGCCTGTCCGACCGACCAAACTGGGTACGGGTCTAAAATCACCATTCTTTTTGCTAGGCCATTGTTTAACGGTTTTGGGCTTCGGCTGAAACTGGGCTGGGCTTGGAATTTGAAGAGAAGCGGGCGGGTTTTGGACTGAGGAGGCGCGACTTTCTGAAGCGGGCGCAAAAACGAACAGATGCGACATGTTACGAAGCAGAAACGGGCAGCATTTTTTTTGAAAGGATGCGACCCGTTATGGCGAAAGGATGCGACCCGTTAGCGGGCGCAGTTTAATTTTTGGCGAATGGATGCGGCCTATTCAAAATGAATGGGCGCAACCGATAAAGAGCAGCAGCAAAAGGCAGAAACGTGCGGCCTTTTACATGGAAATGGGCACGCCTGTTTGGACAAACGGGCGCAGACGCGACCGTTCGAAGGGATATGAACCAACTATAAATAAGGAGGAAAACTGATCACTTTCCTCACTGAATTTCCAATCCGAATATCTCTTCTCTTCTACTAACTGCTATTCTTATATTCAAATCACAGTGCGATATACTCATTACAATTTCGAGCAGATTTCGTCTGTTGTATCTTGGGAGAATTTTGAAATAAAATTCTTAAGGAAATCATTACGACGAGCATCAGACATAATCCGGTTAGAATTCTAGTCTGTTTGTATATTTATATACATTATTCTATATTCTATCCGTTATTCTGGTTATACTATTTATTCAAAATAGTATAACGTTGTTGTTGTAACTTATTTACAACATTCATATTGTTATAATAATTAATACAGAATTCCAGTGTAGTGGAAATTTGAGTTACAAGCTTGTGCGACGAGTTTATAATTGATTATTCTCTGTTTTGGTATACTAACGTATAACAAATATAACACTTTGTCCTCCCTTTTGTCTGTAATTCTCAGCGTTTCTATTGGAGTATTCTTCAGGGTCATTTTCATTGTGTTTTCCTCTTTAGGATTGATGTTGGATTGAATCTTTTTTGATATCTTTTCTAGTATTTTTCTAATTGCTTTTAATTCAAATGCTACCAGCAGCATATGAATCCAGAATTAAGACAATGAATACAAGGGGTTTTCATATACTAAAGTTATCCAAATTTTATTTTTGATAAAATAATTTACTAATTTTTGTGTTTTAAGTTTAACTAAAAATGGTTTTCTTTTCTTCTTCTTTTTAATCAAATTCTTCAACAATATATGGCCAATACTATATTATTTATTTCATACTATTGATTTGCAAATTTAATAGCCTAATCATCATCTCACAAAGCTATATATAGTAACAATAAAGCTAGTGAAGAAAAAGTTACCTTACATGTAAATCAGGCTCCTTATTGATAATTCAAAAGATGACAAATAGAGCACTAAAATTGAATAACGCATATTGGCTGAGTGAAAGTGTCAGGCAGTGAATACTTCTAATTCAAATTGTGATTAATTCTTCTGATTCCTTCTATCCACTCCTTAACCTTAACTGATCATGTTTACTGCATGGTTATTTTTGAAGCATTTCTCACGCATATCTAACAATTATATGATATATTGTATTAAAAACAACAGGCATAAGATAGACCACACTTCTTCATTGCTGGATTATCATCATACTCATGGTCAGATATGAAATGATTTAATTCATAGCAACTTTGTTAATGGTAATTTAGTATATAAAGCTTCGACTTCAATAGTTATGTTTCGGTATTTTGACATTGCTACAATTCAAATGATACATGTACATTCCATTAAAAATATATTATACAATGCAACAATTTCCAGTTTCTTATTAAAAAAAAGAAAACCAAATTCCAGGGTTTTACTTTTAATGGTGAAAATAGCAGAGTTGAGAAAAATAAAAGGTAGAGAAGTAAAAAAGATTTGGAGGACAAAATAAGAAAAAAATAAAGGTACTAACCAAGTTTGTTTGAATCAGATAGGGCCTTAGAACACAACTAGTCCATGAAAATAGGACAGACACCTTGATTAAAGGGTTTAATTCAAAAAAAATTTACCATGTATTAATTTAGCTTCGATAATTATGATCGCGTACCTTGTGAATGCCTCCGACAGTAGAGATGAACTGAAAAAATATGATATATTTCACAAGGAACATCGGCTAATTCGCTGGAAAATATCTCACTGTGACAGTCGATTTCCCTGCTGAGAATATTAGGGCAATTTGATGAACATAATTGGAGAGGTTTGTCATTTCGAGATTAATGCATTTTGGTTGCATGAGGTTGGGGATGTTGCGGTTTGAGGCGAATTTGGCGGCGATTGCGATGAAAATAATGCTGTACTTTTGACTTCAAGAATCTATGGAATAGATTCTTTCAGACAATAGTTCAATCTATCAGGTACAAACGGGTTATCGAACTATCGACTTTCAGGATTCAATGAAGCCTTATAACAACGTAATCGGATTTAAAGTTTGTACGTCTTTGATCCTATCAAGAACTTCTGATGATGCAATTTGTATAGAATATAATGAAGAGGAAGAAGAGACAAATCTGCAACGATTCAGCGTTTGCAACACTTTGCAGATGTTATAAAATATAGAGTAATGAAAGTGCATCGATTAGCAATACTTCCCTGGCGTTGCAGATCTGTGCAAGAAGAAGAAGAAGGGTGCAAGAAAAACTGTTCCCAACATTTCCGGGCGTTGCTATTTATAGACGTGAAGAGATGTCCATTAGTGAAGCGTCACAACCATTTGCAACGGTCGCGTCTACTCATTTTGTAATGGTTCATAACTGTTACAAACGGTCGCGTCCATTCATTTTGTAACGGTTCACAACTGTTACAAACGGTCGCGTCCATTCATTTTGTAACGTTCTAGAAAACGTTACAAATTTCCTGCCATTAATTCAAATTTAGAAATTTTGGTTCTGGATCCTTAACGGGCTGAAATCTGACCCGTTACTGTTCACCTATGATCCAAAAATATTTACGGATCCGAACCCGAACCCGTACACGACCCGGTTCGGTCGGACGGACGACGGCGGCGCGCATGTGGTGTTGCATGACTTCTCTCCTCACAACAAAGCAAATATGTGGGAGCCCCAAGGCCCCAACATCCACATGAGAAAGTTTATTTATACAAATATATTGTATAAGTTTCTATAATGCGGGGCTAGCTTCTTTTCTTCCTTCTCTTCCAAACAAAAAACCCAATAGCCCCCAAAGCATATTTGAAAATTTTACAACGATCTCCCCCAATTTTCAAAATAAATAATAAA
Organism: Allium cepa; assembly: GCA_030765085.1. Classification (NCBI taxonomy): domain Eukaryota; kingdom Viridiplantae; phylum Streptophyta; class Magnoliopsida; order Asparagales; family Amaryllidaceae; genus Allium; species Allium cepa. Next base: position 126,359,310 of record CM060939.1, read on the forward strand.
GGACGGCTGAATCACTAGAGTGACTTCCTACATACCCAAGTGAGATCAAGCCTATGTAGTTCTAAGATCAAGTTTTGCATCATCGTGAAAACCAACACATAAATAAAATGTATCTTTTGGATTTGAACGTTTACTTAGTGTGAACCATTCAAAGCCTTATCGAGATTCTATGGTGAACGAATCTTGAACCAAGTATCCCTAATGATAAAACCGGAACAATCACACATGTTGATTTTCTTAGGTAAAGCGTTCTGTATTGCTCAGCACGTTAATGGCCATGTGCTTAAATCCTGGTTCATGAGTCAACTTAGAAAGCAGTCTTACTTTCCTAGAAAACGTCCTGATTTCCATACTCATATAGGAAAGTCTCTTAAGGTGTTTCTGCGATTCACCTTTCAATGTTTCTAAACTTATTAAGGATATATATACATCATATGTTCTTACAGAATTCACTACTTAATATTATGCGATTATCGATTTAGTGTTCCATAATCATTCTCTTAACTTGTTGGTACCCATTGAACTTTGTCAATCCTTTTTAAGACATAAGTTGGGTTTCTATTAAGGATGATAAACCTTCATTCACAGACCTCAGTCCCATTTCTTGTGACTTTATAGAAACCATTGCCTTTGGAAGACTCTTTGTAAGTGGGTCGGCCAAGTTTTTCTTCGTTTCTATGTAGTCAACAGTTATAACTCCTCTTTTGAGTAACTGTCTCACCATTTGATGTTTTAGACTCACATGCCTTGACTTTCCTTTATATGTCTTATTAGACACATTGTATATCGTTGCTTGATTGTCGCAGTTAATTAAGACTGCTGGATATGGCTTCTTCAATAAAGGAATTTCCATTAATAAATTCCTATGCCATTTCGCTTCTTTACATGCATCTGCTAATGCAATCAATTCTGACAACATTGTTGAGTCAGAAATACAGGTCTGCTTCTTGGAAGCCCAAGACACAGCAACGCCTCCTAATGTAAAGATCCATTCAGTCGTAGACATAGATTTGGATTCTACATTACTCCAGGTTGCATCACTATATCCTTCTATCACAACAGGATATCCTTTATAGGAAAAACCATATTCAATGGTTCCTTTCAAATACGCTAAACTCTAGAAATAGCTTTCCAATGTCCGAAACCTGGATTACTCGTTAATCGACACAATACACTTATTGCATGTGCGATGTCAGGTCTAGTGCAATGCATAGCATACATAAGACTCCCAATAACACTGGAATACTCTAGTTGAGAGATAGTACGTCCAGTGTTCTTTTCTAATTTAATACTAGGATCTAAAGGAGTTGGTGTTGGTTTGTCATCGTAATGACCATACTTTTGTAGAAATTTCTCTATGTAATGAGGTTGAGTTAGTAATGACTCCCCCTCTTTCCTAACAATTTTAATTCCCAAAATTACATCAGCTTCTCCTAGATCTTTCGTATCGAATTTAGAAGACAGAAACTTTTTTGTTTCATTCACACAGGATATATTAGAACCAAATATTAGCATGTCATCAACGTATAAACATATTATAACAATACCGTTGTTATCCGATTTGCTATAAATGCATTTATCAGCATCATTAACAATGAATCTATATGACAGTGCAATTTTATCAAATTTCTCATGCCATTGCTTGGGAGCTTGCTTCAGGCCATAAAGAGATTTCACAAATTTGCAAAAATTTTCTTGGCCTAGGGTTTTGAAACCTTCAGGTTGTTCCATATATATCTCTTCTTCTAAATCTCCATTTAGAAAAGCAGTCTTTACATCCAGTTGATGTATGATTAAGTTATGAATTGATGCAAGTGCAATTAAACAGCGTATAGAAGATATGCGAGCAACTAGAGCATATGTATCAAAGTAATCTACTCCATATCTTTGCTTATATCCCTTAGCAACTAATCTGGCTTTAAACTTATCAATGGATCCATTTGTATTCAACTTTTTCTTGAATATCCATTTACATCATATAGGTTTAGCACCAGGAGATAAATCAGTTAAAACCCAAGTTTGGTTTAACAGTATGGAACTCATTTCTTCATTGATAGCTTCTTTCCAGAAATTGGAATCGCTAGAACCCATAGCCTCAGAATAAGTTTTGGGATCGTCATCGACGTTCATTACATATTTAGTCATATTAAGAACTTCGTCCTTACTGCCTCCTACTAGATATGTAATGAAGTCAGTACCATAGTCCTTCTCTATTTTTGCTCTTTTACTTCTCTATTGTTCAGTACTATTATGTGGTACTGACACTTCCTTACTGTTTTGAGCAGGAGCATAATCATCGTCATTGATATCATCAGTCATACTAGGTTCTGGACTAGATGATCATAATGGGATCTCAACAGTTTGATTTTCAAAAAATTCTACATCTACAGATTCTATAAGTGTCAAGAATAAGGAATCTATAAGTTATACTATTAAGTGAATATCTTATAAAATACATTTAAATGTTCTATTTCCTAACTTTGGTCGTTTAGGGTCTGGTTTTCTAACATATGCTAAGCAATCCCAAATTTTAAGTCTAGTTAGGTTAGGTTTCTTATTAAACCATAATTCATAAGGGGAAATATTATTCTTTTTAAGTGGTACTCTATTTAAAATATAACATGCATATATCATAGCATCACCTCATAGGTTATAAGGTAAATTAGAACTTATGAGCATGACATTAACCATTTCTACTAAAGTTCTATTCTTCCTTTCAGCAACACCATTTTGTTGTGGTGTATATGGGGCAGTACATTGGTGAACTATACCTTGTTGTTTACAAAACAAGGTGAATTCATTTGAGAAATATTCACCACCACAATATGAATGTAATATTTTGATTTTAACTCCTAATTATTTTTCGACCTCTGCTTTGTAAATTTTGAATTTATCAAAAGCCTCATCTTTAGTTTTCATTAGATATACATATGCATATCTAGTATAATCATCGATGAAGGTTATATAGTATTGGTTACCACCATAAGTGATATGACTTTTTAATTCACCCACATCACTATATACCAATTTAAGCAAACCAGTTTTTTTCTACGGATTTAAAGGATTTTCGGTGTATTTTTGCTTGAACACATATTTCACATTTAGAGATGGTATCGAAATCACAATCGGAAATTAATCCTAATTTATTCGTATTTCTAATGGAATTATAATTAACATGTCCTAATCTACCATGCCATAAATTAATAGAATCAACAATACAAACAGAATATTTCTTTATTAGATTCAACTTAATCATGTCGTTACAAGAGTATCCATGTCCAATGAATCTACCATTCTTAGACAACACTAGCTTATGAGACTCATACACCATCTTGAATCCTCCTTTGTTAAGAAGGTATCCAGAGACCAAATTCTTACACATATCATGTACATAAAATACATTGACTAATATAAGAACTTTTCCAGAGGTTAAAGTAAGTTCTATAGTGTCGTTTCTCAGAACTTTGCTTGGAACCTTATTTGCTCCAGTAACTTGGTCGGCTTCTCCTTTATTTTCTTCATAACTCTTGAAAAGATTATGGTATTTGCAAATGTGAAGGGTTGCTCCAGTATCGAACCACCAATCATTATCATTGCCGCTAACGGAGTTCTCCTCTCTTGCACTACAACCACAAGCGAGTCATCGACCACATTCACTTTTTGTTGTTTCTTCCACAGACGGCAGTCTCGGGCATAGTGGCCGGGCTTGTTAGAAAAATAGCAAGCACCTTTTCTTTTGTTGTTGGTTTTGAAATGATTTTTCTTCTTAAACCGTGTCTCATTCTTTGGCTTTAACTTATCAGTAATTTCAATATTATTTGCCTTAGAATGAGACTCAGTTTGTGGATTATCATCTAGATCGCGTTTGCGAGAGCCTTCTTCAATACGAAGATGACGCTATAAACCATCTAAATTATAATCCGTTTCCGCGTGCTTCATCTTTTTCTTATAATTATTCCAACTATGTGGAAGTCTAGAAATTATAACTCCAACAACAAAAGATTCAGGGAGATCAATTCCAGTATCTTTAAGTTGATTCACCAACAGTAAGATTTCACTTACTTGTCCAATTATGAACTTATTGGTGACCATTTTGAAATCCATAAAGTTAGAAATAATAAAAATTTTATTACTTGCCTTAGATATGCGGTACTTATTCTCCAGTGCAGTTCAGAGTGCCTTCGCTGTTTCCAAGGCCCTATGAGAATTATAAACTGGGGTAGATAGCGCATTCAGAATATGGCCTATGCATAGAAAATTATCCTCTTTGCACTTTGCATGTTTAGCCTTTGGAGAAGCATCATCTTTATCAGTTTCCTCTGGGACTTCTTCCAAGTCATCTTCCAAAATGTAGAACAATTTGACGGTGACCAGGAAAAATTTCATCATCTCTTGCCAACGAGTGAAATTGTCGCTATCAAAATGCTCCAATCGAGATAGATGCTGATTCATAACTTGTAGGGCACTTGAACCTTCCATGGTTGAATAATATTGTCTGAAAATTTTTGTTGGGAAATTTTGCGGTTCGAGACAAATTTGATGGCGATTGCGATGAAGACAATGCTGTACTTCAGACTTCAAGGATCTATGGAATAGATTCTTTCAAACAATAGTTCAACCCACCAGGTACAAACGGGTTATCGACCTATCGACTTTTAAGATTCAATGAAGCCTTATAACAACGTAATCGGATTCAAAGTTTGTACGTCTTTGATCCGATCAAGAACACTTTAGTAACGATTTCTGATGATGCAATTTGTATAGAATAGAATGAAGGGAAAGAAGAGATAAATTTGCAACAATTCAGCGTTTGCAATACTTTGCAGATGTTACAAAATATAGAGTAATGGAAGTGCAGCGATTAAAAACACTTCCCTGGCGTTGCAGATCTGTGCAAGAAGAAGAAGAGCGTAGGAAAAACTGTTCCCAACATTTCTGGGCGTTGCTATTTATAGACGTGAAGAGATGTCCATTCACGAAGCGTCACAACCGTTTGCAACGGTCGCGTCTATTCATTTTGTAACGGTTCATGACTGTTACAAACTGTCGCGTCCATTCATTTTGTAATGGTTCACAACTGTTACAAACGGTCGCGTCCATTCATTTTGTAACGTTTTAGAAAACGTTACAAATTTTCCGCCATCAATTCAAATTTAGAAATTTCGGTTCTGCGTCCTTAACGGGCTGAAATCTGACCCGTTACTATTCACCTATGACCCAAAAATATTTTCAGATTCGAACCTAAAACCCGTACCTGTACCCGACCTGACCCGGCCCGGTTCGGTCGAACGGACGGCGGCGGCGCGCATGTGGTGTTTCATTAGTTCTCTCCTCTCAACAAAGCAAACATATGGGAGCCCCAAGCCCCCAACATCCACATGAGAAAGTTTTATTTATACAAATATATTGTATAAGTTTCTAGAATGTGGAACTAACTTCTTTTCTTCCTCTTCCAAACAAAAAACCCACAGCCCCCAAAGCATATTTGAAAATTTTACAACATATGAATTTCGAATTGGAAGACCTTCGCCATTAATGTCATCCTCAACTCTACCCTTCCCTTTTCGACAGCTACACTACCACTACATGATGCACATGACCTAACCTCAGTCACTAATTACCATTCGTTGCCATTTTTACGTCATCTCCAGCCTCCAAAAAGCGTGCGCACCTGCTTCTCGTCGACCCCATTACTCATGCCATCTCGCCTGAAGTCGCGGCCATCATTGTCTCCGTTTTAACATCACTTAAATTTTGGAGTAACGGTCATTTTTTCTTGTGTCGTAGTAAATTTTTTAACAAAACTAGTAAAAATAGATATTCTAAGTTAGAACTAGTAAAAATAGATATTTTAAGTTAGACCGTTGTAGTATTTGATATCAAAGAAAAACGTATTTGTTTAATTTTTTCTTTATTATTAGTTTGATGAAAAATTAATTGCATTTTAAACAAATGAAAATAATTGAAACCGTGTAAATTCAATTATATCAAGGATTGAAAACGTAGGCCAACTTTATAATAAGGATGTGCTATCAGTGTATTGATATGAACCACCCACAGACAGACACATATATGTATCAAGAAAGTTCAATAAACAATTAATTTTGAGCTTTGTAGCTCTAATGTATTAATGAATTTGGGAAAAAAATCAAACAAATGTCACCATAATATACATCATCATATTTTTCAATACCTAATTAAAGAAGACTACTAATGAAAAAATTGATGTAAGAAATAAATCTCATATTATTGAATTACAGTGTTTAAATAAATTACCTAAAAGTACCATTATTATATGAAAAACTAACACTGCTAAAGTAAAAATAAAAAAACAACTAAAATTACTAAAAAAATAAACTATACTTTGGATTCTGTCATTGTTGATATTTCTTCTAACAAGAAGCTTGACTCCGCCACATAATCAATAACTGATTGAGACATAACATTGATTTTTTGTTTTTTTCATTCATGTACTCAATTTGGGCAACACCAATTCTGAAAGGACGAGGGATTCATAACAACTCCTTTAGTTTTTGTTCATATATATCTTCACCTTCATCATTCTTAATCTTATAAAGATCATCAGCACTGCAACCTATGATTTCCTCTGCTGGTTTATTAAAAGCAGTAATCCAAGCTTCAGTGGTTGGATCATTAATTTTCATTATCATAATATATCTGCATTAAACAAACATATTTTTACATATATTACTGATTACTATAGATAAATAACTCAATTTTCATGCCATGGGCCACAAGTTCGAAACTTGCGTAGCGTGATTCACACATTTATTAACATATGATATGTTATCCCAATGATACGTTGTATATAAAGTACCATTTCAAATAATCTTTACTAATAATACAAATTCTCCACTTTGGTGAAGCTTTTTTGGACTTCCAAATCAGCCCCTGTACAAGTGACTTCCCAACCCACATCGAAGTGGGCATATCAGTCAATTGTAAACTCACGTTTTACTCCCCCACTTCTTTCGCCAGTTGTTCAAGACTCTTCCCGTTTTAGCTTCCCCACTTTTTTCTACCCATGTTTTCTCCTAACCTCCTTCCCTTTTTCCTGCCTCGCCTACCTTTTCCAACCTACACCTTCTTCCAATCCCTCTGCAACCGCCAATTTCAGGCACCCCTTCTTCCTTCTCCTCATGTTGCTTTCCTCCCCAGTTTCTCAATTACACGTTCAAATCGACCATCGACCGACCTATTGTTTCACCTCCATTATCTGCGTTGCCATTTTCCGCTTCATCCATATATGAAGTCTGATTTCATTTCGTTTCCGATGCGGTTGACGAATTCAGTTGCATGCTCCGCTCAAAGCCTTTGTTTACCAGCAGCGGGGTGGAGGTTGGTCCATTTGTGATGACGTGCCAGCCGTGCGGCCTTTTGAATAGGTATTGTATACTACGCTTCTGTTTTGTGATCTTCGCTGCAGGCTCCACTTGAAGGTGGTCTTTGTCGGCCTCTTTTTACCGTTGATTTTGCTTGCTTTTCACTATGAACTCTCTGTTTTTATCCTTACCTATTTCTCGTTTTCTAAAACAGGCTTCTGTTTGTCAACGTTAGCTTCAGGTTCGCCACAATGGCTTACTTTCTCACCGCCATGGTGGAGATACGTCAGCTGCCAATGATCTGCCAGGCACAGGGCTTTCTTCTCCACTTGATGTTGCCTACTTTTCACTACTTATTCCCTTTTTGTACCGTACCGACTTATCGATTTGTGTAACAGCCTGTTGTTTTCCCTAGTCCTTCGTACGGTCAAGTCAGTTGCATTCTCTGCCGCCGACTCGCTGGAGCTACCTCATTTGGTGCTGCTTTGCCATCCACATGGCATGCTGTCAAGCTTGATGCTGCATACTATAGTTCGATTGGGGTAATGGAAATACATATGCTCGGTTCACCATAGTCTAATCTGTTTGATTTATTATGCTTATTTATTTACATAACGAGTTCTGTTTAAAACATCCATATTTATCGTTCTCTGTGCTGCAACATATACACTGCAGTCTGCATCAATTAGTTTTAGTGTGCGATATTACAGTTCTATTTTGTTCCTTCAGTATTTACTACGCTCGGTCCACTACGTTCTAAAACGTACGAATTATTATGCTTAGTTCAACAACTGCATGTTCCTGGTGGATAATATGCTGCTGTTTCCCGAATTCATTTGTACGCTCAGCTCAACGGCCTTCTCTGTCGGTGGCGCAGTGGAGCTACCTCAATTGGTCCTGCTGTACCAGGCATATGTCCTTTTCTCCCAAGGTAATCCTTCTATCTTATTTGTAACTAATCGTTTGATGTATATTTTTCATTTCAACAACCATTTTTCATAGATGGTGATACAACTGGATGTGGCTATGTATATTATGAAGTCTGTAGATTTTGCACATAATGGATTCATATTAGCCAGTTTGATAATTGCAGATGAACTTTCTACTACAATTCAAACATGGGACTTCGGCAATTTCGTCTCCTACTATGGCTCATTATATCTAAGTTCCTACTGACTATAATTTCCTAGGTATCTTTATCTTCATTCGGTTGTTCTTTGCTATTTAGACTTTTCTTAGAACTGTTGTATAACATGGTGCTTGATTTTACTGGATGCTTTGTTTGAATTATTGTTTTATCCTGTTATGATCTTTTAACAAATACATGTTAATCATGGACTGTACCTTCGGATGTATATTGCAGAACGTTTTCTGCACTGTAATAGATACAATGTAATTCACAGTTGGTATTTCATACGCTCGGTTCACTAGGTTCTGCTACATACGAATTATTATGCTTACTTTACCAAACATGTGTTCCTGATGGATAATAGGCTGCTGTTTGACAAACTCATTTGCAGGTTCAGGTCAACGACTTTCTCTGTCGGTGGTGCGATGCAGGCAGTTCAATTGGTGATGATGTGCCAGGCACACAGCCTTTTGTCACAGTTGACGGTGCTTGCTTTTGAACAGATATTCTCTTTTACAAACTTACCTACTTAACATTTTGCATAATATGCTATATACAATATGCTGCAAACTCAGTTCACTGTCTATGTCTACGATTTTCTTGCTACCGGATTAAATTATTAGATTTTAACTTGCACAGTTCAAATTTATTTTGTTCACTATATTCCATTGTGTATGAGTTTTTTCATTTACTTACTTTGAAAATCGACTCTTTTTCCTTCTTCTCAAATATCCCAATGCAGAGTTTATTTTCAGCCCACATATTAAAAATATAGCAGTTAATTCCTGCTAACTTAGTTCCAGTTAAACATTTTTGTTTTATTTTACCTGTTTAAACTCTGAAATACCCCTTATTTATTACCCTTCCCTGACTACGTACACAAATATCCACTTTATGCTTCCTCCTCCTGTCTTTACACGTCTACAATCTTGCTACAACTAGGCATTCCACCCCCTTCTTCCTTGCTTACATCACTGCTTCAAAGTTCATTTCCCCCCGGTTATGATGACAATGTCATTCCTCATTTTTTACCCACTGTTTCACAACACCATTTTTTTTCCATTACAGTCACTTTACCTTCCCTTATTACCGTGTTTATTCATCATTTATTCAGTTACATGTTTTTTTTCACCTCTGATTGTCAAACAGATGGATGTCGAGCAACGCAAACAACGTCGTTTGGCATAGCGAGCCCGACAACAATGAATGTCCAACGATGCATGACAAGTTCAGCTGGCTAACTGTAGACGACAACGGCGTGCGCAACATGTGCTTACATCTAAATTGCAGCTACCACCTACAACCGGTTCATGTATTACTCTTTTCCATTTTTCTTTTCCCATAAATCTTTTCCTGCCCCATTAGTGGGTTTGCCTTTCCTGCAGTTTTACTTCACCCACAGTCCATAGACTCCCTGTGTACATCGAAAATGTTTATATCAATTATATAAGCTTCCGTGTACATCTTTGATTTTAAAATTTTATTGATTACCCTATACACTTTTTTCCCAACAACTTCTAAATTTGCAAATTTCAACTGCAGCAGACATTTTGACGATGTATACCGTCGACTGCGCATCGTAAAATTTAAAATGAAAAAACTTTGTTTGCGTACTGACGTACCGACGGATTTCACTGTTGACTGTTTCAATTTTCAGACCAGTTTATTTGGATTGCTGTATGCTTTTGTACCTTTGTTCGCTAATGCAGCATTATGTATTTTTTTTTCCACATAAGCATTATGATTTTTATCACTCCTGGCTGAAATTTATGATTTGCTTACCGCTTACATATTCCGCGTTCTTCAAATTTACACATCTACCTTTCCCCGCTCCTCTACCTGCACACACTTTCCTACATGAAATTACGTACACATCTTTCCTGCATGTGCATTGTACTGCATTTGCCATTTATGACCACCTGTTACTGTATACTGGACGTACACATATGGATATAGCCAACTTTCAACTACTTTCAGTTACCTAAAATTTGGGTTTCGAATTTCAGCAGGTTGCCTGTACTACGACTTCATTCCGCGTTCATTTACCACCAAGTTCGAACGTCATATTACCTCAAATACGTACGTGCTTCAAATTTCAAACATACACCGTCACATCTCTATTCCATGAGTACAATTTATTACAACTGTATAAAGGTAAAATAATGACCAATATCATGTCGGATAAACATACCTGCTAATTGAAGTGGGGTGGTTGCCTTACTATATTCCCCCATCAATTTGTCAAAATAATTTGACACAATATGCAAACTGCACAACAAAGTGAATTCACACGGTAAATTTTTTTCTACAGTATACATTCCACACAGTTCTCTTCTCCGTCATCCGATTTTACACCAGCTCGTCTTACTCACGTCCATCGGACGTGCCTACATACTTGTAATAATAATAATAATTAGTTCTTAAATTTTTACCTCAAAATACAAGAGCTTTCATTCTGTTGGCATGCTTTACACCAATATCCCGATCCTACAGATTTAGTTACTTTTTTTGCAACTCTTACAGGCTTGATACCACAATTTCTGACTCTTAATATAAGTTATGTAAGCAAACAAGCTGAAGAATGCAGACTACGTATGGAAAAATATAAAAAATCAATATGAAATTATTAATGTACAATATAGTTCAAAATGATAAGGACAAACCTTGTCATAACCCAGTGTTGGATCATTTATTATACAGGTAAGCATAGCTCTATCATAAGTGGTAGATAAGATTTTTGTATTCTTGTCTTCACAATTGTACCAACTTCTAAGCTTTTTAGCTTCTGGTATGTTCGGATTTATATATAAATTGCTTTTACTCAATGTTGATAAAGACAAACCTACAGTAAGATTAAATAATCATAAAAAATGATGGCATGGCAAAAGCTAAAAAGATAGAACAATTTTTACCTTGAAAATCTCCAACTTTGGCATATTTAATAGCTACTATAGGACATTCATCAACCATTTGTAGCAGCTCGGCACCAATTTTCATATCAAGTTCTCCCCATAAAGTCACATTAACACTTTTACTTCTGTAATTTAAATATATGCATATATATTTTTAGTAAACAAATTTATTGGTTTAATATGTTTACTTACGAATCATCTCCAATGGTTATATCACGTTTTGGAATAGTCTTGATTTTTCTTCGAATTACGTTGATTGATGAGACACTTGGAACAAAGCCAATTACATCTAAAAGATATTTATGTTAAGAAAACGTACAGTGAGGTATAAAAAGTTAGTAATATGGATGCATTACCTACAACTTCCTTTCCTACAATATATTTTTGAAGTTGGTTAATCTTTACAAAGTTGTATACGATATCGGGTATATTAGAATTCGCATCATCCATCCATTCGACTACTGTGTACTCATTTATAATAATCTCGTACTCGTTTTTATACTACTAAATTCTTTATTCGCAGGCTTAACGGTTCCTTTAGAAATATAATAAACTTTTCCATATTGAAATATAGGATAATACTTCTCTGCATCTTTATTAAACATTGTAGCTTGAATTTGGGTACCCTGTGAATTTGAAGAGAACAATTATTATAAAAATAATTTAATGATAGCACAAATAGAAAAAATATTATTAAAACCTTTAAGATAAAATAAACTTACGTTTTCATCGGTGAGTTCTATACTAAACACACAACCTGCTCCTTTAATATTTTTATAAGATCTCAAAGTGCCTTTATTTATAACTCGAACTTTGATGATCTAGTTACGATTGTTTGGATTCAGTAATGCAAGAGGAAGAACATTTAAACCCAAATCCATTTGAGTAATAGAGCTAACATTGATTAATATAATATTAGAAAACAGACATAATACAACTTTAAACAACGTGAGCTCAACAATATTATATAAATGATAATGCAACAATGACAGCTTAAGTGTATGAAACAATAATAATATTAATAATATAAAATATCATCAATTTCGTTATATATATTTAGAGAAAGAATACAACAATTGAATAGACATATGCGTTGTCTAATTAATGAACAGAATAAAGTACTAACCAGTTGCAATTAAGCATAACCAAGCACATGTTAAAGTTATTTATACCATAGACCACATGGTGAACCAGTCCGTATTTTGTTTCTGGCCATTAGTACTTTATTAGTGGTCGGTTTAAATTGATGCATAACTATTTTTTAAGCATAACTTTAACATGTGGTTTATTGTCCACATGGTCAACCTAAGTATAATGTATTTAATATGTTGTCTATTTAAAAAAATAATAAAACACGAAAAAGATTTAAGCTTCAAATGAGCTGCTATACAACAAACAAAGGCTTATATGCTTTCACAGTTACAAACTAAATCAGTAAATGAACTATATAACTTGATAAATTATGTATATCAGAAAATGTGGGAAAACAAACCTTATTGTCATTATATTTGCTGTATAGCTGCTGTGGAGACAAGGGAATAGTGCTTTCAGAAGTCATCGGATCTGCAATAATAAATTAACTTATCCTATAAACATGATTCCTGGTAGATAGGGGTAATACACAATATCTTCTTGCATGAAAGACATCAGAATGAAATCTGAAAAGAGAAATTTAAATGCATATAACTTCTGTGTTTATGCATAGCACATTCTATATATATTAGCTTGTGAAATTAAATGACTGTATATGTTTTTGCTTGACTGTAGGACGGTGATTAACCACATATACAGTGGAGGAACCACTTTATTGCTGAGGGGGTCACGTGCCCCTCCCAGAAAAAGGAAAAAGAGCAACAAAAAAAACCGAAGACCTAAATTTTCAAGTCGCGACTCTCCTTTTCTCCACAGTCGGAAGGTACCGCTTCTCTTCTACGCAATTGCAGATTGCAACAAGCTCCAGCTTCAACCTCAAAACCTCTCCTACACACACAGGCACTTGCTCCCTCTTCTTAACCAACACCTACGAACATCACTATCGCTTAGGTCGAGTTCCTCTTCCGACAGCACCTTAGGTCGAGCTCTTTAATATTGGTAACCCTAATTAATTCAAAATCTGCGTAACCTAATTTGCGTAATTTGTTTGATTCGAATGTAAATTGGTTTAGGTTTAATTTATGTATTGTAATTTTCTTATTGCAATTAGTTTATTTTTTAGATACGAAAGTTCGATTCCTCAAAATCTTAATTTGTTTACTGTAATTAGTTTAATTGGAATGCAGGTTTTGTAATTTGATTTATTCTTACTTGATTTTTTAGTAATAAGTTAAATACTGATTTATTCTTTAAGTTTGAACTACTAAAACATGTTAAAAGTAGACATATTTCTTCCTGTGCCTTTGCTGCTTTGTTGTGTTTTTTTAGTAATAGGGAATTGTTTATTTGTTGGTTTGAAGCTACTGCGTAGCAAATAAAATGAAATTTTTTAATGAAGATCGCAATAGATTAATTTATTTATTCAGATTGACAAAAATATTTCAAAAGATTGTTTCTTGAAGTTGGATCTTCTAAAATTTCTACGTCTTCTAATAGTATCACGAACAATGATACTTACGACACTATTATTCCAAACTTAGTAAATCGAAGTCGTGCTCATATTGACTCATGAGTTCTTTTACGCTATTTAAATAATTGACAAAAAAAAGATTTTCGAGCCTACTGCCCCGAATCCTCTACCTTACTACGTTGTGCCCTCTTCAACGAAAATTCCTGGCTATGCCACTACATATATATTCATTATTTGACAACCGATCTAACAGATCTACCTAAAAAAGGAGAAACTCTAATATACATAGATATACACAAATAAACCGACAAAATCAATGCACAATTCACCACATGTAGAAGCACAAGTAAATAGACAATTAAAAAGAGCAACTCTAAACTTAGCAAAAGCAATGATGGTCACATATATTATACTGATGGCAGGCCTAAACCAATCGTTTGGCTGAACAACATGCAAGCCAACTGGCCGCCTACATGGAAAACCCGGCCACTGCAATACTTGCAAAGTGTGATACTATTCGTAGTTGTGATGGGGACCATGACTTCATATTGAAAAGTGATACACATTTAAATAGAGACTAGTCTATTCATGAAAAGACGTTTCTCCTTGAATGTAAAATCCTATCTTTTTAATATAAACAGTGTTGTCCATCTTTGGGGCAATTAATCATCTAGGCAAGAATGAAAACCAATATGATTAATCATTTAGCAATTGAAAAAAGAAAGCACATATGTCTAACAAAAAGATAAAACAAATAGAAATATGATAATACTGAGAAAGGTACCTCTATGCAGTCTACAAATAATACTGAACAGTATTGGCTTTTATAGCAGTCCGAATGAGGATGGGTTCAGTTTATTTAGGCTGTTTAAAAAATATCTTGATCAATTCAGGTTAAATTAACATATATATTTTGGACCAGGTAAAAGGTGATCACCTGATTGAAATAGCATACATATTTTCTCCTAATTCGTAGGCTGACTTTTTGAGCAGGCTTTTATTGGTTAAAAATAGAAGAAAATACCACAGGTTTCGATCCAGAGCATGCTTGCTTGAATTTCTGTCTATATTAGGACATGGGCTGTATGATAAGGGCTGCCACAATCTCCTTGAATTTCTCTATTCTAATTTGATTCAGGTGTGAAGCTTTCTCCACGTACCCAAGGACCTACGGTCTCATCCATGCTAGTGGTGTTTTTAGCTTGTACAGCTACAGGTAAGTTGTTAAAACATTAAGTTTTCGTTATATCATGCTTCATTAGACAAATTTCACACACATGATCAAGCGTGCATTGTGTACAAATGTGCAATAGAGGACATTCTTTTAGAGATGGATAGAATTTTAAGGCTAGAAGGGGTAGTTATATTCAGAGACGAAGTTGATGTTCTGGTAAAAGTGAAGAGTTGGCTTGTGGAATGAGATGGAACACAAAGCTGGATGATCATGAAGATGGGCCCAACGTGGCCCAAAAAATACTGTACGTCATTAAGCAATACTGGGTTGGTGGTGCCAATAGCACTAGTGATGGGTAAAATGAATTGGATTTACTCGATGATGAGCGGTCGGTTTTGCATTTTGTTATGGGAATGGAAAGTAAATTATGTGTTAACCTGATTAATTATTAATTGGATTGTATAAAAACCGTTGTTAATTATTTTTGGTTCATAGAGGTTGACATACATGTATCAACCAAATGCTTCTAAAATATACTGTCAATTTTTTTACGCTTCAATCCATTCATTTTGTATTGTGCATGTAGATTTAACTGTAATATCATCAATTCACATTATGATAAACACGAAATCTTTGAAATTTCTTTCAGAAATATATCAAGTTCTCTGTAATATCATCAATTCATGTTTTCTTTATCAGGTTCTTTGAATTTTTTTTTAGAAATACGTGTAATAGGGGGTGTTGGTATTTCAGACTGGAACAAGCCCTAATATATGTTTACATTATATACTTATATTTGTGTATAGAATCTACTTTTTTTATGCATATAAGCCAGTACTTGAATTTCAATTAAACTGCCAAATGCCAATTCTTCTTTCCTGTAAAGAAAATTAGTTCAGTTATTACTTCAGTAATTCTTCATATGCAACTTACAAGAAATATGAATTTGAGAAGTTATGCAAACTCAGGAAAATAAAATTGGACATTTGGTCATATTTTTTTTTTACTGTTACTACTAGTGATTCGGTTGTTATTGCTAGAAATTCTTCCTTTTTTTCATAAACATATTTAATCTTAAAACATGTTATACAATTAGGCATTCCTATTCTTAGGCTGAAAATAAAAATTCATTTGACAACTCAGGGAAACAACATGTTTTTATAAGTTATGCTATTTATGTTTTAGCTAATACTGTTAGCATTTGAAATTGTAGAACATGGATTCAATGTTAACATGAATATGCAACATTGATGCAACAAGACATGGTAATTTGTTTATGATTTGGTTGTTTTAATGATCAAGGAAATGTCATACATTGCAAGAGGACTTGAAAAATAATCAAAATTTGCATGCGTATAATGGAGGCCATGGAATTCCATCAGTGTCCCCACTTCAGTAAGTTCAAACAGAAAACTGATGTTGTTTAGTCCATATACTGATTTGTCATGGATAGTATGGTGACATATTGAAAAATCAATAGCAATTGATGTTTCAAAGCAACTTTGTTCAACCTATATACTGAAGTTTCACTATGCATGTTACTAATTAAAATTTTGAACAACATTTCTACCTGTTTTTACCTGCATATGGTACAGGTTTGGAAGCTAAAAGAAAGCTAAAGATACATTCGCTTGTGCTTTCATCTTTTGAAGCCTTTGAAGGTGACAATTTGATTATTGTTGGTTAAGAAAGCTAAAGATACATTTCCATGTGGGCAGTTTATGCAATTGTTTAAGCAATTGTTGGTTAAGAAAACTAAAGATACATTTCCATGTGGTATTATAAACCCAAGGTCGGTTTTTCCACCGTTGTGCGGTTATACTCAATGATAATTTTTTTCTTTGGTATTTTAAACCCAAGGTCAGTTTTTCCACCGTTGTGCGATGGGTTAATGAATTGGATTTACTCGATGAGCGTGCAGTTTTGCATTTTGTTATGGGAATGGAAAGTAGATTATGTGTTAACTTGAGCAATGAAGTGCGCGCTTTGACAGTCTTTGAGCTACCAAAGAAATTTAAATTGAATTTTTACATGTATATTATGATATTTATATTCTTGAAAAAATTTTGGACCTTTGCAACTGAATGAAAAGTCAGCAACTTCTATTGTATATTGCTCGCATAGTATTTTGTTCTTTTCATGCTGCAAGGTATATGTTGCTGTTTTAACAAATGTGACCTAGGTTGTTTATCATTGTTAGTGCAACAATTTAGAATACGTTTGCATATAATGTTTTGAAAGAAATATCAACGTCAAATTTTTTTATGATGTTTGACAACCTTTTAATCTACTCTATGCAATTTCATTCACATTATGAATGTAGTATTTGTTGGTATTTGAAAGGGTACTGACTTAAATATAGTGGTAAAACGACCAGGGTATTTCTGAACAAAGTTGCAAATTCTTCAAAATGTTGTAATTCACAAGAACATTGTGTTAAAAGAGAATAAAGTAACATACATTTACGCAATTGCTATCAAATACACTGTATTTGTAATTTACAAGAGCTCAAAATCTTGCCACTAACACGATACTAATTGTTACAAGCTGATAGTGATACAAAATCAGTAAAAAAATCTATTTACACGTTATCTTGGTGGAATTACAATACAAATGTTTGAAATTTATTCAGAAATGCATATTTTTTACAATTAAATGAGCCAAATCATCTGCTCCTGTCACATCACAGCAGCAACATGACTTGCAGCCATCAACGTAAAGTCTTTTAAAATTTTCAAACATGATATTTTATCTTTCTTCTTCTTTAACTTGGATCAGCTGCTTGCTTGCACAGAGTAATGTGAATGATAAAATGGAAGTTTATAGTCTGTTTTATTAACACCGATGAAGAGGTGCAGCATACACATCCAATGGTTGGTAACTCAACCGTTCATTTCTTGGCAATGGTCCCTTCTGAATTTCAAAAAAGAATGAAAAATATATAGACAGATAAGAAGTCATTATTCGATCTAATCAAAATTCCTGTTTGAAAATAAAATGTCAATTCAAATCTTCAATGAGTAATATGGTTGTGTTTTGTATACGGTTTTAACACTGTCATGGGATTGAAAAACAGATGATAATTTTAGTCACAAACATTGTAACAAACATTAAAACATGACAATGTAATTTAGAGTTGTACTAGAAAATTAACAGTAATTAAGTACCTCATCCGCGTTAATTTGAAATGGTTGTACAAAATCATCAAACATGACTGGGGTCATCTGCTTCATTCTATCTTGTACTTCCTCAAAATACATCATAACAGACACATATGAGTAATGAGTTACGAATATAATGCAAGCACCATTTTTGGGTCAAAGAAAGCCTTTTATTATATACAAGACAAGATAACCTTATCACACCGGAACAATATAATAACATAGTCCTTTTTTCTACTCATTTCATGCTTCTTAATTATTGTTCTTATTTTAATATTTACTAGTGTCAGAATTTTGCTGGTTGCTTGAAATAAACAAAAATTGAATGATAAAATATAGTTTTAAAGGAAAATACCAATCCAGTTATTCTTGAATTTGACAACGGTTCTCTGGTAATATATCCAAGATATCCTTATTTTTCATCAATCCATTCATTGCGATTTCATCTGTTTCATCTATGTACTGCAAATTGAATATGTTACATGATTAATCATATTATATAATTGTTTATAATATATGAAGAGTATAACCCTTGTGAGCTCCCGAGTGAACAATTCTGATACTTCTAGTGACATATCTGCTTGAATCACATTAGAATCATCCCATTAAAGACGTTCCAGAAATAATGAGTTAATAGAGAGGAAACTGAACATTGCTAAGTCTAAATAAAGAAATTAGAACATGCATTTATAGACTGATGAGGCTTTTCTAATATTAATTTTTTTAGTAATAAATAGTAGTGGATCTTTTCTATGTATGATTTACCAACCTTGACTACCGCCTTTTGTTTGTACAATGGTTGATGCGATTGTGAAAAGAACATTATATAGAATCTGCAACATTTGACTTCGAAGTTCAGAATACAAGAGTTTTTTTTAAGTTTCATTAATTGCTAATTTAACATAAAAGAAAAAATTTATTTGAAATTTCGAGAATAATAATAGTTGTTTTTACTTACCATTTATTCAACAGACATTGCATTTAAACGTTCTTCCTCTAATAATCTAGAAGGCGGGACTTTGGATCTTCCAATCTGTGCAAGTCTTTAAAAAGTAAACATAGTATTGAAAGCAAGATCCTCTAATTTTCTAGTTCTTGATAAATCAACAAACGTTAAACCAAGACTTTCTTGATCGTCGATATTAATGATTGCTTGACCAAGTGTCATTCCTTGACTTTATGTATTATTATTGCCCAACATAGAGCTAAAGGTAACTGAGTTCTCATACATGTTGTGCCAAAAGAAATTTTCCAATTTACTGTTTGCGGAGTTACTGGAATAATATTTGTTCCCTCACAAAATGGAGTACCATGGTATTTATCAAAATCGACTATGACTGCTAGTGGTAGATCGTTGGCAGAACTTGATGACTGTGAATATACAATATCCATAACAGTACCCATTACACCGATAACCAATCCATTTTGCACTGAAAGATTAGATCGTAACATCACTCGAGCACCTACGGAAAGATAAATACATTGTTCTAAACCTTTTGCATCATCAACCGAAGCATTAGATGCTGCTTCACAGTTATTGAAAGAAGGAATGCGTGCAATAGGTTTTCCAAGTTGAATCAAATGGTTTTTGTTATGTTTGTTAGCGGCAAGTCTTGTTGGAAAAAGACAAAGAGCAATCTTAAAGGTTTCCTTCTCTTTATTTGATAAAATTGACCAATCTCTGGTTTTGAAAAGTTTCCAATCATTTAAAGCAGATGCACCTCTACTCAGTCTTTCTAAAGCTCCTCTTAAAGGTGCTTGCTCATCTCCAACTTGACGGAATATGTACGATAGTCTTACACACTTATCAAAACTCATATATGCAAGTCCACCGCGTTGTTGTAAGAGATTACCACCTTTCAAGTATAACGAACTATCACAATCAGGAGGTAGTTGTCGCATATCACCGACTAAAACAATAGAAATGCTACCGAATAAGTCATTTATTGAAAAAATATCACGACACCGTAAATCAATATTTGCCATCATTGTTCTACCAAGCATACTATATTCATCTATTATAATCAACTTTGTATCTTTAAATTCATCTTGCATACGATGACATTTCTATGATGATAGTTCTTTGTAGGATGATTTTCTTTCCGTGGAGATTAGAAGTTCATGATGAATTGTGCTACCACCAATATTAAATGCAGCCACTCCAGTTGAAGCCATAATGTGAACTGCTTTGCTGGTTCCAAAATGAGTAACAATTGTTCGAACAATGGCATTTACAAGCGTTGATTTTCCTCCACCAGCACCACTGCATATAATCATTCGAATTGATTTTCCTTTAGATATTGCTTTAAATATCACATTACGTGCAATCCTCTGTTCTGTAGACAAACTCTCAAAAGGATCAACAGTAGAACAGTTTATGGTCTCCCTTTCATGTTCCATAATTGAACGTAAATTGGTATGGATAAAATTACGTTCAATATCTATATTAAGGTATCTTTGAAGTGCTTCATTCCAATTATGCAAAGTATCGAATTCTCTTAATCTCATTTCTGTTTCCTTTCCTGAAACAAACATTGGACCCATCGCGGCTGCTATCATCCATTCTTCTTTTTGATGTTCTTCTACATCATTGTTTATACCATCATCTTCAAAATCATCTTCTATAGCATCTGGGAGTGATTGATGTTGAATCAAACCTAAATTAACATATCTATCAGACCAAGCATCGAAGTTTCCTTTTGCTTCATTAAGAATTCTATAGTGATGACGTAGTAGTACCTGTATTCATATTAAAAAACAAGTTTACTTATGATTTCATGTTTTAAATATAATTAAAATCAATGTAATTTTTAATTATCAAAGTTTATCATTAATATTTTTAAAATTTGATCTAATAAAAATCAAAGAAGTAGCATTACCTGTTGTTCGCAATAAAATTCCCACTTTTCACCGAATGGAGGAATATTGGCACTTAGATCTGGTACTATTCGTACAATTGCCTCTTTTCGGAACTTATGCCACCCTTTATTGTAGTAACGGAAGTTTTTTGCCATATCAACTATTGAAAGGTTTTCAAATTCGCTTGGTCAATCCATAGACTTTGTAATTAAATTTGGGTCCGAATCAACGATATCTTCATCTATTGTTGTATTTCGACGTCGAATTATTGTTGATAAAATGTTTTTTTCAGTTACGTTAAGTTGTACTATTGTTCTAGATGAACTTACTAGAGGATAAGACATCAGAAGATGGCATACCTTTGGTGCAGAAATGTCTCTTTCGGATACACTCTTGAGAAGTAGTTTTTCGATGGCGGAAGTTGATGTTTGACAAGGTCGATGACTATTTTCAACTATTGTTCTAAATGTGTCTGTAAAGCTCTTTGATACTGGTTCAGATTTTGCTGTATATTTTCCAATATAATTTACCACAGCATGCACAGATAGCACATGAGACCAATCAATATTAGCACGCCAAACCTGAAATACTTTTCTATTATGTGAGAAGATCAGAGGTTCATTGCGTTGTGAAATAAATCGAAAGATTTTACTATTTGGAGGATCTTCTACAATTTTAGATCGTGGAAGCACGTCAAACGAATATTTAAAGCGACATGTCAACTGTTTGGTTGTTCTATGTACTCACGAATGAAAGAGGGGGCTATGCGGTAGGATCATATAATATGGAATAGTGGAATGATATAGATAAATAACAATAAGTAATAGGTAAAGCAGACACCAAGACTTTATACTGGTTCGGACCTCTTGTCCTATGTCCAGTCCCTAAGCTTCTCTTAGGAATTCTACTAACAACCCTCACTTAACCCCGAGGAATAGGTTTACAACTTACCCTAACAACCGAACGGGATTTCTTGCCTCAACTACCGAAGAGGACTTCAACTCAATTACTAAAAAACAATATTCGACTTGTTGTGTTCTTGTCAACACTAATGAGTCTAATGTAGTACAATATTCCTATAATCTTATCCTCGAGAGTATGCAATGTTTTGTGAAGATTTAGGAAATGTGAATTGCTATGAATCAAAAGAATGTTATAAACAAAACAGTGATTCAAGCAATAGATTGGTGATTGCTTTGAGAATATCTAGAGAATATGATCAAGAAAATAGTAAGATTAAAGCAAGAGAATTCAGTGAATTGAATGATGTTAGAATCATGTATTTATACTAGTAGAAGTGGTGCATTTGTTGTCAAAGGTTGCAAACAAGAGATGCTTCCATTTCCATTGGAGAATGGTTGCAACTCTTGGGAGGAAGAAGGTGTATTTTCAGAGAAAATTCGTAGGTTCAAATGCAGTCGACTGAGCAGGGAATTCAGTCAACTGAAAATATGAAGTAAAATTTTCAGGAACAAATTCAGTCGACTGTGCAGGATGTTCAGTCGACTGAAACTGTGCATGTTTATATATATGTACCAGTTTCAGTCGACTGGCCATTCCTGTTCAATCGGCTGAACTACTAAAATATGCACAATGAAAGTTTAAAAAAATGAAGTTCATAAAATGTGTTCTAGTGTTCGTGCAAGCCTCTTGAGGATAGATTTTAACAATAAATCTAGACTAAGACCTATATAAAAATCATACTTATGTTTGTTTGGTCTTCATCGATCTTCCTTTAGCTTTGCATATATCTCTTCCTTTTTTGTTGAAGCACATTGTCATTGATCAAAAATCTTCGCGTATCAACATTCTCCCCCTTTTTTATGACAATACTAATTTATTCTAGAGATGTATTTACTTATTTTATCCCCCTGAATGTATGCACTATCTTTCCTACAAAACAAAGTTAGTATTATAGATTTTCTCCCCCTTTGTCATCGACAAAAAGAAAGAATTAACAGTAGAAATATTTTATCAAAACAATCACTGAAGCATAGAGAATAGAAAATTTGCATAACCATGGCTTAAAAAAAGTTAAAAATGTTGCGTCGAACAAGCACAAAATGGCTATTTATACAAGCCATAAGAAAGTTATAAATAAACATCAAACCATACTAAAATTACTCATCTTTATCCCAGTCATATGAACCTTCTCTTCCTCCTGTTGGTTCACGTATGACGGGTCCTCCTATTGGTGGTCTGTACGCTCTTCCTCCTTGGCCACCACTAGCTCCAGTTGTGCTGCTACTTGTTTGCTCTTCGGATGACGTCCATGTAAACGTAGGTGCCGGACGTTTGCCGCGAGATGTCGAAGCAGTAGTGGTGCTTGAGCACGAGATTGCATCCCATAACTTGTTGAAGAATCCTTTGATTTTGTCAAGCTTGTGATCTACCTTTTTAAGACGAGTATCAAGAATTTGTTGATTTCTCGATAATATCCCCAATGATTGGTTGGTAGTAAAGCTTGGGTCAACAAGACGAATTTCATCATCTTGCTCGAAATGTTTTTCGTGATGAGGTTGTGGAGGTTGTTGTTGTTGTTCTTGATTCCTCACTTCCCATTCGGCGAGTGATATTATGCGAGGAGGTCGAGATGGGAGTTGCATTAGGCTTATGGTCTGGTGGTTAATTTGATGGACCATTGTATTCTCCGACTCGAGTAATGGCGTATCGACATTGAGGAGAAGTCGCATGATGTATTCTCCAAAATAGATAGTTCGCATTTTGCTATTAGCAAAAGTGAGAAACTCATCAAGAATAAGTTGTACCCAATTGACTTGTATATTGCCAAAAATATCTGTAACATTCCCATTTTTTTTATCAAATTTAAATTGGCAATTTATTTAATTTTAGCAATTTATTTGTGGATTAATTTGGTATTTTCCAAATTTAAATAGATATTTGTTTGTTTATTAATGAATATAAATATGTTTTTAAAAATAGAATCTCTAATTGGAAAATTAAAAAATAAATATTTTGGGAAAATTATATCAACCATAAATTTGATTTTGGATTTAATTTGAAAATTTTGAGTAAATATATATATATAGATTAAAATTTAAAATTGTAAAAGAAATTTTGATTTGGAAAATTCAAAATTGTAAATATTTAAAAATATACTGGATTTGGAAACTCAAAAATTAAAATATATTGTAAATAAAATTTTGAGTATATTTGAATTTTTCAAATTTAAAAAAGATATATTTTCATTTAATTATACAAATGAATTATAATTAAGAAATATAATGAACTAAGTTTAAAATAATATTGGCATAAGGATTGAATACATATTGGAATTGAATTTAAATTTAAAATGAATGTTTTTGAAAATAAATGGAATTTAAAATTCATTGAGATATAATGTATATAATGTAAATATTGGCTAAGGAAAAAATTCTTTTAACATTGTATATGCATATACACACATACAAATGAATTAAGAGGTGTGTTCATTTATAAAATAAATATGATATAAAAAGATTGTCTTTGAAAATTGTAAATGTAAACATTTACATAAGGAAGTGAAGAAGTAAACATACATATGTAAGTTTGAATTTGTACAAGTGTTAGATCTCATGATTATTTTGTTACAAATGGCATTCAATTTAATTGTTTAAATAAAATAATAGAATTAAAAATTACAAGAACTCTTCATTTTCCCATATGCAATCATATTAAACATCTCACCAAATCTGAAAAAATCAGTAATCAAAGATTTAGCTTTTTAAAACTTCGACACCCAAGAAAGCAAATAAAGATGGAAAGAAAGAAATGATAAAACCAGAAAAAAAGAAGAAGCAGTTTTCAAAAGCTTCAGTTCAAATTTGTTTCCAGCAAGTTTAAATTCAAAAAAAAGAAGCAACTCAGTAAACATGCAAGTTCAAGGTCACTGGAAATCAAATGTTTCAGCAAACAAACAAGATTTCCCGATCAAAGCAGAGGTGAAAACATTTTACATTCACAAGTTTAAAACCAAAGAAATCAAGCAACTTTAGAAATCTGGAAACCAAATACAAAGCTCTCTGGAAAACAATCTAAAGGCAAGTAATTTTTCTTTTAAGATTTGAACTTAAGGTATGTTAGTAATCAGTAAGTAAAGCAAAGATTTAAACAGCTTTATTAACAGTGTAGGAACAGAAAAAAAATCAAGATCAAAAACAAAATATAAAAAAACCTAAAATCAGAAACAAAGGCAATTCCAGTTGCAAAAGGAAATAAATTTCAAAGCTTGTTCTTTGCTTCCCTCTGTTCAAATCTTTCTGGTGAGAAAACCTCTAGCCCTTGTCTGTTCATCATATCAGATTTGGAAATCAATTCAAATAGCAATACAAATCTTCAACCTGGATTAAATAATAACTTCAACTAGATTAAAACAAAGCAGGGGGTCAACTGAAACAGCAAGAACAGGCAACTCAAACTCAACAATATCAAGCTCAGGCAGGTCGAATAAGTCAAGCGAGAATTCCAGATCAAAATAAATAAAAGAAGAAACCAAAACTGTCTATGTTTTTCTCAAAATTCAGGTGAGCAACTTTCCCTTTTGAAGCCTAATTCTGTTGATATATTGTGATGGTATGATGATTGTTTGATTTAATGATGGTTGAATAGGTGCAGATATGTGGTGTATACGTATAATGTTGAATGTGAACAGATATAGTCATATCTGTTCTTAGTTACAGAGTTCAGGAAAAAAAAATTGAAAGCTCAACATCTCAGCCTATAACTATCTATATACTTTGATGTTTAAATGGATCAAGTTAGAATCGGCAATATCTTAATTCTAAAAACATTTTTATGTACTATAAGTAAAGGGGTTTAGTGGGAAATACTAAAAACACAGTAAAAATCGAAAATTTTCAAATTTTAGTTGATTTAAATCTGGGTTTTAATTGCATAATCTTGCTCGTTTTCCTAAATCATGAATTTTAGAGGAAGAATCGAGATTTTTAGTATTGTATGGCTCGAGGAATTTGGAGTTGAACAGTAAATAGGAATTCGCCGCTTCCTGGCGATCGGCAAAACCGGGGTGGTCGAAATTTATGGTGGAGGTAGCTGGAGGAATAAGGGCGATAGGAAAAACGATCAGAATTTTTTTTATCCACCATGGGAGCAAATTGACGAGCATTTAGGGTTTTAACCCTGTATTTGTAAATTTTGTTCGTGAAGGCTTTTTCGTCGACGACGAAGAATTTCAGGTCATCGGACCGAGGGGGGTTAGTGGCGTCACGTTGTGTCGGATTCGTGGATGAGGCGGTGACGACTCAGATGGTCGGAGGTGGTTCCACGGGGTAGGTTTTGGTGTTGAGGTTGGGTTCCAGGAAGGATGAAGATGCTCGATTTGGATTTGGGGGCAATGTTGAGTTTCTGGGTGTTTGGGAAGCTCAAGGGGGCCAACGTCGACTTGGTGGTGGATGGCGACTTGATTGGTGATGGCGAGATTGATGTGCATTGTGCACGCCGTGTGTTGTGTATAAGAAAATTGGAGGAGGAAGAAGAAGGGTAGAACTGGGTAAAGGATCGAAGTCGAACTCGAAGCATTTATCGTGCGTGAGGGATTCCAGCTCGAGTTATAACTCGAGTAATTTATTCGCGTGTTGTTGTAGAAGTAATTCGAAAAAATTTCTTGTTGGAAAACGTGGCTCTTGGGTCGTTCTGGAAAAAGAAAAAAAAACTCGAAGTAGAGTTCGTGAATTGAAGGGTTTGGCTCGCGTAAAGGGAAGTGTGGCTCGGGGGAGTGAATACAGCAAGTTTTGTTTTTGATATTAGTTTAGTTAAACATTTACCAAAGTTAAAACTATTTAAATGTTTAAAGAAAGTTTTAACAAATACAGAAGGGTGAACTAATGATGAAATCAATAAAGTCTCCAAAATTTATTAATCGTATTTGAGAAGTTAAAATGAAAATTAAACGAGTTTTTAACAAGTTTCAAAAATTTAATTTTTAAGTTAAACATTAAAATTTGTTTTTAAAATATTTATATCTTTATTATGTAATTTTTTTTATGCTTTCAAATAGAATCTAATAATTTATTATTAGGATAGGTGATTAATTCTCAATATAATTAAATAAAATGGTTATTTGTAAAATTAAAGTGATTAGTTAATCCATTAAGAATTAAGGTAAAATAATTACATGATTTAGGTTAGTTAAATAATGACCTAAAGATTAACTAATGAAAGTATTTAGAGGATGATTTAAATTAATTAAGTAATTAAGGGTAATTAATTGCTTAGAGAAAACCGCCTAATTAAAAGTAACTAGTTTATGATTAAAGTTGATTAACCAAGTGATCAAACAATAATTCATTTAAGGATAACTAATTAATATGATTGATTGGAAGATGATTAATGAAATGGTGAATTAAATAATCTAAGGTAAATTATTAAAAGTTGATGGATTGTAATTAAGTGTAATTAATTTAAAGATAAATTTATTTATGAAAGTAAATAAAAGATAATTACCTTGTACAATTGAATGAGATCTAATTACTTAGTGAAATTAATGAAGGGAATTAATTAAGTGTTAATTAATTAATTAAAGATAATTAATTAAATAGTGAATTAAATAATTAAAGTTAATTATTTAATAATTAAAGGATGATGAATTAAAATTAAAGGTTAATTAATTTATTATTAATTGTTAATTAGTAATTGATTAAAGAAAAATTGACCAAAATGTTTGTAATAAATTTATATTAAGTAACCAGGATTAGTAATTCATAAGTAATTAATCGGATTTGAATTTATCAGATAATTAACCGACCTTACTTATGTATGTTTGGATTCTATTGGATGATTGTTTGATATCCCTGATTGTGATGCTCTGTTTTTGATTTGAGCTATGTTTACTGCAATTTATTATCCGTGATACATACCTGTGATCTGTGAATGAAAGATAAGCGTTACAATTGGTTGGTACCGCTTATCAAATATAAGCGTTATAGTCTATACCGCTTATTAAATATACGTTGTTGTATTTGAATCTGTGCTGATTGATGATGTGGCACTTTTATTGTGTATAAAACCCCTGGACCACACTTGTACACACACAAATATGGATTGCACGTGGAAATGGGTTAAGTCACAGATTTTGAAATAGTTTTAAAGATTGAATTTTTGAATCCAAATTAGTTTTGGAATTAGAATTGAAAGCTTTTGAAAATGAATTTTAAAAATAAAAAAAATTATTTGGAATAACTTGATTGAGTTTTGAAATTCAATAATTTGATTTAAATTTGAATTCAATATTTGAAATTGAATTCTATGATTTGAGAACTAGAGTTTATAAAGGTTATCCAACTTGTAAATATGTTTATATGGGTTTTTAAACCATTTTTAAAAGTGTTGGTTTGGGAATTTAAATTTAACCCAAAGATTTAACTTGTATAAATGAAATCGTATTTTTCCAAAACGAAAATTATTTGTTTTCAAAATAATAAAAGCTTTCACATAAGAAATGAACTTCCAATTCGTGGTAAAAGAGATTCAAGTTTGAAATGAAAAAAAGTTTCCAAGTTATGAATAAAACTTTGGAAACAAGTTTGAAAGCTATAAATTAAATCTTTGATTTAAAGATTTCATTGAGTTAATCCAAGTGAAATGGAAATTGTTTTGGAAATCTATAAATAGATCTTTGTGAAACTGAGTGAACTTTGTGGAATAAATCTTTTTGTTTAAAGATTTAGAATGGTAATTTGTTTAACCATTTAAAAGAAAGGTTTTTGGGTTTTATAAGTTGTGACTTAACTGAAATCCCATACCCATATGTTTTTAAATATTGCGCTCGCTATTCGGTTTAGCCGGGAGAGGACCTTGTGTCATATAACCCATTCCGAATAGTGATACGTTGTTATGGATTGCATTTGAAGACCGGTGTTGAAGACCGGGTGTCTTCAAGAATGTTAGGATAACCTATCGATTGTCTCCGCACCGAGTAGCTACGGTATAGAGATTCCCTAAGTGATGGGAAGTCCGATCGGGATTGTGGATACCCGGATTGGCAAGGGCTTCTTCGGAAGTGCCTTCAGTTCTGTTCGAACCTGGAACAGACTTGTAGGGTTGTATGTCTGACACTACACTTTGAGATATTAAACTAATCTGTATCAAATACATTTCTACTTGGTGGCGGAGAATTTATTCTCTTAGCTTAACACCCTTCTCTGAGACGTACGAGCTCAGAGGTTATGTAGTTGATATTTATCAGTGATATATTCCCAATTTGGTAGTGTGGCATGCTAAGTGCTGCTGTGTGTTGATGATCATTTGATCAAGCATGGCTTTTGTATAAAGCGTAGCTTTGTGGACGAGACTGCATCAGGACCTCACACCCCAGAAATGGTCGAAACAAGAAAGATGCGGCAAGGTTATGAGGGTCGCGCCCTTTAGGTTGTGTCGTTCCCTTCTGGTAAAGGGTGGTATCATGGTATGGAGCCCAGATGCTTATTCATGTGGATACTGCAAATCTGTTACTTTGTGATTGCTTTGTGGTTGTTGGATTAGAGGTACCTCGGATAAAGGTCCCAAAGGACCGGGGGATGGCATGCTCGAGTAGTAGTTACCTAGTTACAGAGGTAACCCGGCCTTATGTTGGCAGAGATCCGGTTAGGTTCTCGGGACGTCCCGCCAGAGGCGATCCCATGTGGCAGTAGGAAGTTCCTTAGCCTGACCATTTGTTGGAAATCCATTCTTCAATACGTGCCTTGTACGGTTTTAGTTGTATTACCTGCCATCTACTTATGGTGGAGCCCCACTGTTTGGATGGTAGCTATAGTAGGCATACGATACTGGTCGTATGTTGGCTAGGATTTATATTTTACTTTCGAAAGATTTTTCTACACTTTGCACTTATAGTAATAATATCAAAGAAATTTCTCGTATCAAGCATATTTGACTATCATAAGGAGAAATCTCCTCCAATTCTGCGTTTGCATTGTGTGTGTGGCGGGAGGCCTTATGCTAGTTTCATTTTCCAAAAAGCATTGCGAATTTCAAATTCAAATTCTTTTATTTGTTTTAAAGACCAAATATTTTTGTTTGCTCACACCAGTCTTGCTCTCTTAGTGAATGTGATAGGGGGTTCTCGCTTCGCGGTTTGGTGGCGAACGGGAGACTCTTACCCCTACATGTCCTCTCTTAGTGAATAGGGGTTGGTTAGGCGTAAGCCGAGACAGTCGAAAGGCTGGCCGTAAAAGCAAGGTCTGGATACCATTGTTATGCCACGGTGGGTCTGGGATGGTTGCAAAGCCTACCGGTCGCTACTGCCTCGTGCCGTGACATTTTGGTATCAGAGCTGAGGGTTAAACTTTAGCTCAGGAGTATAACACATTAAGTAACTCATTAGAGATAGGGTGAAGTATACCCTAGAATGAGTAATCCCTAAGATATCCGTTCGAATGCCTCAGTAAATTCTCTTATTATCCACTGATAGTAAGCATGAATGCGAGAAGAGGACGAGATAGGGGACGGGGAAATACCAGTACAAATGGTCAATACCCTGCAATAGCGGAATAACTTTCTCTATCAATCTCCTTTGATTCGTCTTTCCAAATTCTTTTGATTGCTTCGTGACAGCTTCAAGAAAGAAGTTTCGGTGTGATGGTGACCCTACGAATCGTTATAGAAATTCTTACTTCGTATCTTCATCGGTTTCTTATCATCTTTTCGACCTAAACTTTAATGAATTTGAGTTTGAAAATTAAAAATATTGAATAAATTGGAAATTTTAAATTGAGTTAAATTGGTTAATAGAATATAGGGCAAAATTTGAATTGAATCAATAAAACGATTATGTTTAAAACCAAATTGGAAATTCTATTGTAATTTCTTGTGTATATCAAAGTCCAAAGAGGGACAAATTGGTATATACTTTGGAGAATTCCAACTTGAATTTGGAATCCATATCTAGTATTTGAGGATTATGGAAGATTAAATCCATCTATCTATTCTTTGGGATCCGATATATTCTACGAACGATTAGTTATCCCTTCGAACTAATCAATGCCCTTGCATATTCGTAGGCCGCTGGACCCATATATATCTTGTGTAATATTGTATGAGTTTGTCCTCATATTATCGATATTCTTATTTGGTAAGCCAAATACAGAATTAATATTCATTTTGATTTGGAAAGATATTTCTCTATCTTTCATCAATTCTTTCTCGTCTTCCTTGCAAATTTCGAGGACGAAATTTTTTTTTAGGGGGGGAATCTGTAACATTCCCATTTTTTTATCAAATTTACATTGGCAATTTATTTAATTTTAGCAATTTAATTGTGGATTAATTTGGTATTTTCCAAATTTAAATAGATATTTGTTTGTTTATTAATGAATATAAATATGTTTTTAAAAATAGAATCTCTAATTGGAAAATTAAAAAATAAATATTTTGGGAAAATTATATCAACCATAAATTTGATTTTGGATTTAATTTGAAAATTTTGAGTAAATATATATATATAGATTAAAAGTTAAAATTGTAAAAGAAATTTTGATTTGGAAAATTCAAAATTGTAAATATTTAAAAATTTACTGGATTTGGAAACTCTAAAATTAAAATATATTGTAAATAAAATTTTGAGTATATTTGAATTTTTCAAATTTAAAAAAGATATATGTTCATTTAATTATACAAATGAATTATAATTAAGAAATATAATGAACTAAGTTTAAAATAATATTGGCACAAGGATTGAATACATATTGGAATTGAATTTAAATTTAAAATGAATGTTTTTGAAAATAAATGGAATTTAAAATTCATTGAGATATAATGTATATAATGTAAATATTGGCTAAGGAAAAAATTCTTTTAACATTGTATATGCATATACACACATACAAATGAATTAAGAGGTGTGTTCATTTATAAAATAAATATGATATAAAAAGATTGTCTTTGAAAATTGTAAATGTAAACATTTACATAAGGAAGTGAAGAAGTAAACATACATATGTAAGTTTGAATTTGTACAAGTGTTAGATCTCATGATTATTTTGTTACAAATGGCATTCAATTTAATTGTTTAAATAAAATAATAGAATTAAAAATTACAAGAACTCTTCATTTTCCCATATGCAATCATATTAAACATCTCACCAAATCTGAAAAAATCAGTAATCAAAGATTTAGCTTTTTAAAACTTCGACACCCAAGAAAGCAAATAAAGATGGAAAGAAAGAAATGATAAAACCAGAAGAAAAAAAAGAAGCAGTTTTCAAAAGCTTCAGTTCAAATTTGTTTCCAGCAAGTTTAAATTCAAAAAAAAGGAAGCAACTCAGTAAACATGCAAGTTCAAGGTCACTGGAAATCAAATGTTTCAGCAAACAAACAAGATTTCCCGATCAAAGCAGAGGTGAAAACATTTTACATTCACAAGTTTAAAACCAAAGAAATCAAGCAACTTTAGAAATCTGGAAACCAA
This sequence comes from Allium cepa, assembly GCA_030765085.1. Classification (NCBI taxonomy): domain Eukaryota; kingdom Viridiplantae; phylum Streptophyta; class Magnoliopsida; order Asparagales; family Amaryllidaceae; genus Allium; species Allium cepa. Next base: position 126,391,873 of record CM060939.1, read on the forward strand.
ATACAAAGCTCTCTGGAAAACAATCTAAAGGCAAGTAATTTTTCTTTTAAGATTTGAACTTAAGGTATGTTAGTAATCATTAAGTAAAGCAAAGATTTAAACAGCTTTATTAACAGTGCAGGAACAGAAAAAAAAAATCAAGATCAAAAACAAAATATAAAAAAACCTAAAATCAGAAACAAAGGCAATTCCAGTAGCAAAAGGAAATAAATTTCAAAGCTTGTTCTTTGCTTCCCTCTGTTCAAATCTTTCTGGTGAGTAAACCTCTAGCCCTTGTTCTGTTCATCATATCAGATTTGGAAATCAATTCAAATAGGAATACAAATCTTCAACCTGGATTAAATAATAACTTCAACTAGATTAAAACAAAGCAGGGGGTCAACTGAAACAGCAAGAACGGGCAACTCAAACTCAACAATATCAAGCTCAGGAAGGTCGAATAAGTCAAGCGAGAATTCCAGATCAAAATAAATAAAGGAAGAAACCAAAACTGTCTATGTTTTTCTCAAAATTCAGGTGAGCAACTTTCCTTTTGAAGCCTAATTCTGTTGATATATTGTGATGGTATGATTATTGTTTGATTTAATGATGGTTGAATAGGTGCAGATATGTGGTGTATACGTATAATGTTGAATGTGAACAGATATACTCATATCTGTTCTTAGTTACAGAGTTCAGGAAAAAAAAATTGAAAGCTCAACATCTCAGCCTATAACTATCTATATACTTTGATGTTTAAATGGATCAAGTTAGAATCGGCAATATCTTAATTCTAAAAAACATTTTTAAGTACTATAAGTAAAGGGGTTTAGTGGGAAATACTAAAAACACAGTAAAAATCGAAAATTTTCAAATTTTAGTTGATTTAAATCTGGGTTTTAATTGCATAATCTTGCTCGTTTTCCTAAATCACGAATTTTAGAGGAAGAATCGAGATTTTTAGTATTGTATGGCTCGAGGAATTTGGAGTTGAACAGTAAATAGGAATTCGCCGCTTCCTGGCAATCGGCAAAACCGGGGTGGTCGAAATTTATGGTGGAGGTAGCTGGAGGAATAAGGGCGATAGGAAAAATGATCAGAATTTTTTTATCCACCATGGGAGCAAATTGACGAGCATTTAGGGTTTTAACCCTGTATTTGTAAATTTTGTTCGTGAAGGCTTTTTCGTCGACGACCAAGAATTTCAGGTCATCGGACCGAGGGGGGTTAGTGGCGTCACGTTGTGTCGGATTCGTGGATGAGGCGGTGACGACTCAGATGGTCGGAGGTGGTTCCACGGGGTAGGTTTTGGTGTTGAGGTTGGGTTCCAGGAAGGATGAAGATGCTCGATTTTGATTTGGGGGCAATGTTGAGTTTCTGGGTGTTTGGGAAGCTCAAGGGGGCCAACGTCGACTTGGTGGTGGGTGGCGACTTGATTGGTGATGGCGAGATTGATGTGCATCGTGCACGCCGTGTGTTGTGTATAAGAAAATTGGAGGAGGAAGAAGAAGGGTAGAACTGGGTAAAGGATCGAAGTCGAACTCGAAGCATTTATCGTGCGTGAGGGATTCCAGCTCGAGTTATAACTCGGGTAATTTATTCGCGTGTTGTTGTAGAAGTAATTCGAAAAAATTTCTTGTTGGAAAACGTGGCTCTTGGGTCGTTCTGGAAAAAGAAAAAAAAAACTCGAAGTAGAGTTCGTGAATTGAAGGGTTTGGCTCGAGTAAAGGGAAGTGTGGCTCGGGGGAGTGAATACAGCAAGTTTTGTTTTTGATATTAGTTTAGTTAAACATTTACCAAAGTTAAAACTATTTAAATGTTTAAAGAAAGTTCTAACAAATATAGAAGGGTGAACTAATGATGAAATCAATAAAGTCTCCAAAATTTATTAATCGTATTTGAGAAGTTAAAATGAAAATTAAACGATTTTTTAACAAGTTTCAAAATTTTAATTTTAAGTTAAACATTAAAATTTGTTTTTAAAATATTTATATCTTTATTATGTAATTTTTTTTATGCTTTCAAATAGAATCTAATAATTTATTATTAGGATAGGTGATTAATTCTCAAAATAATTAAATAAAATGGTTATTTGTAAAATTAAAGTGATTAGTTAATCCATTAAGAATTAAGGTAAAATAATTACATGATTTAGGTTAGTTAAATAATGACCTAAAGATTAACTAATGAAAGTATTTAGAGGATGATTTAAATTAATTAAGTAATTAAGGGTAATTAATTGCTTAGAGAAAACCGCCTAATTAAAAGTAACTAGTTTATGATTAAAGTTGATTAACCAAGTGATCAAACAATAATTCATTTAAGGATAACTAATTAATATGATTAATTGGAAGATGATTAATGAAATGGTGAATTAAATAATCTAAGGTAAATTATTAAAAGTTGATGGATTGTAATTAAGTGTAATTAATTTAAAGATAAATTTATTTATGAAAGTAAATAAAAGATAATTACTTTGTACAATTGAATGAGATCTAATTACTTAGTGAAATTAATGAAGGGAATTAATTAAGTGTTAATTAATTAATTAAAGATAATTAATTAAATAGCGAATTAAATAATTAAGGTTAATTTTGTAATAATTAAAGGATGATGAATTAAAATTAAAGGTTAATTAATTTATTATTAATTGTTAATTAGTAATTGATTAAAGAAAAATTGACCAAAACGTTTGTAATAAATTTATATTAAGTAACCAGGATTAGTAATTCATAAGTAATTAATCGGATTTGAATTTATCAGATAATTAACCGACCTTACTTATGTATGTTTGGATTCTATTGGATGATTGTTTGATATCCCTGATTGTGATGCTCTGTTTTTGATTTGAGCTATGTTTACTGCAATTTATTATCCGTGATACATACCTGTGATCTGTGAATGAAAGATAAGCGTTACAATTGGTTGGTACCGCTTATCAAATATAAGCGTTATAGTCTATACCGCTTATTAAATATACGTTGTTGTATTTGAATCTATGCTGATTGATGATGTGGCACTTTTATTGTGTATAAAACCCCTGGACCACACTTATACACACACAAATATGGATTGCACGTGGAAATGGGTTAAGTCACAGATTTTGAAATAGTTTTAAAGATTGAATTTTTGAATCCAAATTAGTTTTGGAATTAGAATTGAAAGCTTTTGAAAATGAATTTTAAAAATAAAAAAAATTATTTGGAATAACTTGATTGAGTTTTGAAATTCAAATAATTTGATTTAAATTTGAATTCAATATTTGAAATTGAATTCTATGATTTGAGAACTAGAGTTCAAAAAGGTTATCCAACTTGTAAATATGTTTATATAGGTTTTTAAACCATTTTTAAAAGTGTTGGTTTGGGAATTTAAATTTAACCCAAAGATTAAACTTGTATAAATGAAATCGGATTTTTCCAAAACGAATTTTTTTTTTCAAAATAATAAAAGCTTTCACATAAGAAATGAACTTCCAATTCGTGGTAAAAAGGATTCAAGTTTGGAATGAAAATAAGTTTCCAAGTTATGAATAAAACTTTGGAAACGAGTTTGAAAGCTATAAATTAAATCTTTGATTTAAAGGTTTCATTGAGTTAATCCAAGTGAAATGGAAATTGTTTTGGAAATCTATAAATAGATCTTTGTGAAACTAAGTGAACTTTGTGGAATAAATCTTTTTGTTTAAAGATTTAGAATGGTAATTTGTTTAACCATTTAAAAGAAAGGTTTTTGGGTTTTATAAGTTGTGACTTAACTGAAATCCCATACCCATATGTTTTTAAATATTGCGCTCACTATTCGGTTTAGCCGGGAGAGGACCTTGTGTCATATAACCCATTCCGAATAGTGATACGTCGTTATGGATTGCATTTGAAGACCGGTGTTGAAGACCAGGTGTCTTCAAGAACGTTAGGATAACCTATCGATTGTCTCTGCACCGAGTAGCTACGGTATAGAGATTCCCTAAGTGATGGGAAGTCCGATCGGGATTGTGGATACCCGGATTGGCAAGGGCTTCTTTGGAAGTGCCTTCAGTTCTGTTCGAACCCGGAACAGACTTGTATGGTTGTATGTCTGACACTACACTTTGAGATATTAAACTGATCTCTATCAAATACATTTCTGCTTGGTGGCGGAGAATTTATTCTCTTAGCTTAACACCCTTCTCTGAGACGTACGAGCTCAGAGGTTATGTAGTTGATATTTATCAGTGATATATTCCCAATTTGGTAGTGTGGCATGCTAAGTGCTGCTGTGTGTTGATGATCATTTGTTGATCATTTGATCAAAGCATGGCTTTTGTATAAAGCGTAGCTTTGTGGACGAGGCTGCATCAGGACCTCACACCCCAGAAATGGTCGAAACAGGAAAGATGCGGCAAGGTTATGAGGGTCGCGCCCTTTAGGGTGTGTCATTCCCTTCTGGTAAAGGGTGGTATCATGGTATGGAGCCCAGATGCTTACTCATGTGGATACTGCAGATCTATTACTTTGTGATTGCTTTGTGGTTGTTGGATTAGAGATACCTCGGATAAAGGTCCCAAAGGACCGGGGGATGGCATGCTCGAGTAGTAGATACCTAGTTACAGAGGTAACCCGGCCTTGTGTTGGCAGAGATCCGGTTAGATTCTCGGGACGTCCTTCCAGAGGTGATCCCATGTGGCAGTAGGAAGTTCCTTAGCCTGACCATTTGTTTGAAATCCATTCTTCAATACGCGCCTTGTACGGTTTTAGTTGTATTACCTTCCATCTACTTATGGTAGCGCCCCACTATTTAGATGGTAGCTATAGTAGGCATACGATACTGGTCGCATGTTGGCTAGGATTTATATTTTACTTTTGAAAGATTTTTCTACACTTTGCACTTATAGTAATAATATCAAAGAAATTTCTCGTATCAAGCATATTTGACTATCATAAGGAGAAATCTCCTCCAATTCTGCGTTTGCATTGTGTGTGTGGCGGGAGGCCTTATGGTAATTTCATTTTTCAAAAAGCATTGCGAATTTCAAATTCAAATTCTTTTGTTTTTTTTAAAGACCAAATATTTTTGTTTGCTCATACCAGTCCCAAGACTGACCTGGAGTTTATTGTTCCTTTCCTAAACTTTGGGTGCCCACTATTTTCCCACACGGGTAGTCTAGAGTTGGGGTTTTCAGATAATCAATAGTAGGTGTAGATTCGATAGCTTTCGGCCTAGGATTTGGCAATCCTTTGCGGATGAGACTTTCTTATCTTTATGCATCGTGATTGGGAGTTCGAGCTATTGCTGGATTGGTGTTTTGAAGATGGAGTTCTTTCCTGAAGACTATATTGGAGATTTTTGTTCCGCTGTTAGTGTTGTCTTTTTTTCTTTCCGCTGCCTTTGTCTTGTATCATATCTCTGATGTATATTCATTGTAGCATTCTGCTGTATCAGATATTGTATCATGTTATGTATCAAATGTATATTCTGTTTCTTCTGCTGCGTTGTACTTAATGTGTTATAAGCTCCGGCACGACTCGAATTTCAACGTTTGAATCTGCGGCATTCAAGTACAGTGGAGTACGAATGTCGATTCTCGAACGATGGAATTTGGACCGTGACAATATCATATAGAGATCGATAATTAATTGGGTAGACAATTTCGTACGAGCCCGTGCATGGAGTAATTGTTCTCATTAGAGCTTTGTGAAGGATTCTTGCCATAGGTCGAAGAGAGGTGGACTTAAAATCTCTAAAGTTGATATTATCATCCATAAATCGATGGTTTATATTATCGCGAATTTGTGGATTGAATTCTATCTCGTCTAGCTTTCTTCCGACATTTGGTGATTCTAGAATGTGTGCTATTCTATCTAAGGAAAACCAAACTTTCTTTCCACATACCATACTCCAAACACTATTGTTTGGATTTCTTGGAGTTTGGTGTCCAAGATTAAGGTTAGCATAAAATAATTTGACCATTATATGATTTATGGCATGGTCATTTCTTTTCAAATCCAAAAGAGAAGTTAAACCTGCTTGATTGGTTAAAGCTTTTTATTTTTTATGTTATAATGCTTTGGAAGTCAACGAAGGAATGCTCGAAAATACGGGAATTCTTCATCTTATTCCACCTAGTGACAGCTACTCCATCGTAAAGCCATTGCGCTATTTGAGCATCAATTGGCTCGAAGGATGAAGAAGAGGAAGCTCTTGATCTCTTTGGTGCCATTTGAGTGAGATTTGAGTGAATTTTAAGGAATTGGGGGCTAGGGTTTTGAAAATAATTGGGGAAGAAACAGTTTTGGAAAGTAAAAAGTGAATGGATAGGTAAAAAATTGGTGGATAAAAGGGGGAAAGTTGCCTGGGAATTGGCGTTCAGTCGACTGAGTAGACTGTTCAGTCGAATGAATAGACTGTTCAGTCGACTGAATTGAAGGCCAAAAATTTTCTGGGTTGAATTCAGTCGACTGAACAGGATTTTTAGTCGACTGAATTTTTGTCTGAAAGTTTCTGTTTGTATTTCAAGGTTTGTTTCTTCTATATTTATCAATTCTTCATCATCTTTTATATTTAAATTTTTATTAATATTTTCATCAAAAGATATATGCAAAGTTTCTTCAATTATGTTTGTTCATTTATTAAATACTCGATATGCTTTACTTCGTTCTGAGTATCCTACGAAAATTCCTTCGTCAGCTTTTGGATCGAACTTTCCTAGTTGATCTTTTGTATTTAAAATGAAACATTTTGATCCAAATATTTTAAAATAAGATATATTTGGCCTTTTGTTATTAAATAGTACATAAGAAGTATTTTTAGTTAATGGTCTAATTGATATTCTATTTAATACGTAACATGCAGTAGCAACGGCTTCTGCCCAAAAATGTTTTGATAGAGAACATCCATTTAATAATGTTCTTGCGCATTCTTGTAATGTTCTATTCTTTCTTTCTACAACTCCATTTTGTTGAGGAGTTCTAGGAAATGAAAAGTTATGATTTATTCATTTCTTTTTACAAAAAGTTTCACAAGCTTCATTTTCGAATTCGCCTCCATGATCGCTTCGAATATTTTTAATTTTCAAATCTTTAGTGTTTGGAATTATTTTGACAAATGTTTTAAAATGCTCAAAAGTGTCACTTTTATTTTTCATAAAAATAGTCCACGTATATCTTGAAAAGTCATCAACTATTACAAATACGTACCGATTATGATTAATGGATTGAACTTGTGTTGGTCCAAATAAATCCATATGTAGTAATTCTAATGGTTGTAAAGTCGAAATATTTTTCTTAAATTTGAAAGATAATTTCGTTAATTTTCCTTTTTGACAATCATCACAAAGATTATTTATTTTAAAGTTTATTTTGGGTAAACCTCTTACTAATTCATTTTTAGAAAGTTTTCTAATAGTTTTAAAATTTATATGACAAAATCTTTTGTGCCATAACCAAGGATCATTATCTTTGGCAAGTAAACACATACTTGTGTTATGATTAATATTCATATTTAGAACATAAATATTTCTATCTCTATTTCCTTAAAAAACAAGATTTTGGTTTTGATCAAAAATCCTACATTTATTATCCGAGAAAGTTATTTTAAAACCTTTGTCACACAGTTAACTTATGCTAAGTAGATTATGTTTTAAATTTTCAACTAATGAAACATTTGTTATAAAAGGTAAATTTGATGTACCGTAATTGTGATAGCCCGCAAATCCGTACCCCTTCAACCAACACTATTCTACCTCTGTTAACTCAAGTGGCACAGAAATACGAACCATTTGGGGTTTAAGAAGAAGAGATAGAAGAAGAAGAAGCTAAACAATGTCAGAATCTCACAGTCGCAGTGGAATAAAATATAATAATAAATATAGATCTTTACACAAAATGAAATCTATACAGTTTTATACATCACATCATCAGAGTATCTCATACATCAACTTTCCAATCAGACAAATCATACAATCATAGCAGTGGAATATATGTATATACATAGATAATACGTCTTGGAATCCAGCTCCTCTCCTGCTCCATAGCAACATATCCTGAACATATAATACTCGGTCTGACTCGAGCATTATAATGAAATAGCACCCGAGTCAGTCTGGAATACCAGCTGATAATAATGCATCCAAATTGATTATTAAAGTTTTAAAGTCTTTTTGAAATCAAAAGCATCTCGTAAGACCACGCCACAAATAAACATGTCGGGTTTTTACCTTACGATAGCTAAAACACTTTTTATAGAAATCCTCTGATATTATAATAGGGTCTATATACAAATACTTATAAAATAGCCGAAATTGTTACATCTATTAAATTTCAGCTACTAGCCACAAAAGTGGGTAATACAAACAAAACTCGTACAAGGCTCGTAGGGGGAATGGATTTCCAACAATGACTAGGCACTGGGGTACCACCTGTCACAGTATGGGGCCTAGTTCACAGTACCGAGGACCACGCCCGATCCCCCGCAACACAAGGCCGGACCCATCCCTTACTGGACAGTTCCGAATAAGATCACCCCGCGGTTGGAATCAGCAACCGCACCACTAAGCCGAAATAAAAAAGGGACATCTAGACAGGGATGACCTTACTCTCCAGTGGGGGCTACCCACGAAGCCTTGCTGCATATCCCCTGATTTTCAGTCATTCCCATTTGATGAGGCTTGAGGCTAAGCATTTCCTTTTAGAACGTTTTACTTAAAATGCCCATCGCCCACCTGACGATGTTCCGAAAGCATTCGTCCATACAAGCCCGTCCCAGGTTCGAACAGAACCGAAGGCACTACTCCTACTACATCCATTTTGGAAATATCCTTAGGATTAGTAGCGACTAGCCCTTGCACTTCACTGCTCCATCTTCGACTCCGAACACGTTTTTCGCACGAAACGTACAAATCGGATCGAAGTAGTTTTCGAGAAATAAATCTCGATCTCGGTCTCTTCGGAACGATCAACGCATTTGTCCAATATTGATAGTCGGTGATTTAACTATCAATTAATATTCACAAACATCCATCACACAATAAATAATTTTCCATATTATTTATTTGCCTCAAATATCTTTCAAGAAGTATTTCCAAATTTCAAAACTCGTTTGAAAACAATTTTCCAAAGTTCTTTCTTTACCAGGTAAATCCTTTACCATTTATTCCCATTGGAAATAACCAAGCTCAAACCAATTTAGATTTAAAATAGTTAAAATACTTTGTACTGAAATATACTTTAAAATATGAAAATTTCTTCTATTTATTTACTCAAAATATAAATTTCAAAACAATTTTTAAATATCATTATTTAATAAGATATAAACTGGATTTAAATAAGAGTTTGGTTTACTAAATTAAAAAATGGAGTTTAAAAGAATAATACTAGCCTTTACCAATAACTTAAAACAAATGATTATAAAACAAAGTTTATCAATTTCTTCTTTAAAATAACCATTTCTAAAAAAAATACTCTTTAAACAATTTAACCTTTAACTTTTAATTAAATAAATCTTTTAAAACACTAACTTGGTTTCTCCTGGGAAAAACACTTTCCCGTTCAAACATCCCAAATAATATCCTTCGTATAAATCCAACCGATTTATTTCAATTCAATTTATGTTTACAACATAAATTCCCAATTCCATACTTATCTATATCTTCATCCGAAGTTCAATCTCAATTTTCCCATATCCGGAAATTCATTTTTGAAACATAGGTGTTAAATCATTTTTAAATAAAATAAATTTGGAGAATTTTTCAATGAAAAACCATATTTAAATTTTACTTAAATAAAATCCCAATGAAAAACGGCATTTCAAAATATTCTGTTTACATTTAAAATTGTTAATTTAAAGTCGGAAGCTTCATTTTAACATATTTTAATTTTTTTTCCGGATAACACTATTCATTATTAAAATAACCCATCGTTATTCTGAACCAAATTGTAATTTCCATAGAATTCATTTCCAGAAATCTACACTTCACATTTGTCAATTGGTAAATTTTCGCTGTATTTCAAATCCCAATTTTACGAATTTTACATTTTCCATCCAAATCAGATTTCACATTTTATTCTTTGAAATTCTATTATTAACAATTCATTTTATTTCGTAAAAACCCAATTTAATCCATTCGTAATTAAATTCTGTAATTATAATTTATACAACAATTTCACAGTACAATTTAGTTTCAGATTTGTCAATCACAACACATAATCAGGCATCATTATCAATTATAAAATAATTGTTACATTGTGAGGAAGTCAGTTTGGATTCCTCCAACCTGTTTTCACTCCATCCACAAATATTAGCACATCACATATATAAACATCAATCCAGACTGATAGCAACAATTATATTCAACCAATCACACAGATATTCAAATATTAACTATTTAAATTAGCTAGCATCCAGATGTGAGTGAGAATAACTCACCTTGAGTTATGACGAGAGTTTGAAATTTTGAATTAAATCGACTACAATCGATTTAACCCAAAATTTCGCTAACTCTGATCGTCTCCAAACTTCCGCTGCATGTAGAGTACGTCGCTGCGATTCCGGCGCTACCAAAATCGTCGAAATCTGATAACGTAAGTACAAGTTATGAATTTTTAAAGTTCAAACAAGATTTAAACAAATTTTCTTTAAATTTAAATTTTATTATACCCAAATACCATCCAGGCCGCTAGATCTAGGGACCAAAATCAAGGCCGCATGTTGACCTTCTTCCCACGCGAACACAGAACAAATGCCGAACCCAAAAATCCCCTCTAGGGTTTCGAAACGCACACCCAAACGACGACCGGACTCCGATCAACTTAGCCTATGACGAACTCCCATGCGACGCACACCCATTGCCCCAAACATGCTGAACTCGGTCGTCCCTAGGCGACGCAGTAGCCCTCCAAACGCGCGACGAACGCTGCGACCTCACGCCCTCCACGCTGCACGAAATTCGATCACGCCCATATGGATAGGAAGCTCCCGACGAGCTCCTCGATCTTCCAGTTGATAGTTTCTCGCGAAAGGCTGTAGATTGAGAGAGAAAAGGGGAAGAACGAGAGACGATTTCGTCCATTGATAGATATGGTGGCGGCTCTGAAGAATAAAGCTAGGGTTTAAGCAATAAATGGATATATATAATATTATTTAATTAATATAATTCTCGATTTAACAGTTAATGCAAACGACCTCCAAACAATGCGTTCCGACAGGCAACCTTGGGGTTTTTCCGCGTTCTGGACACAATGGAACAGGTTTCGTAAGCTAATTTGGTCATATGTGCGAGTTACGGAATTAAACGATCAATTTAAAATTAAATCGGTTAAATCAATTTCTAAGCGTTTCGTGCTGCCACGGTCAAACGACAACTCCGATTGCTACGAAAGTTGAAATCCGATAATAACTAACTATTACGGATCTAATGGAACTAGTTTCGTCGAATTCCGAGACTGTACCCCGGAAAGCTATTTTAACTCGTCTATTAAATCAAGCGATTTTCAAAATTGTCAAAAAGGCTTAAAATTCCACTTTTAAAATTTTAGTACCTTAATAATAAATCATATAAAATATATAATCACATTACAAATCATTCTGGCTTATTCCGGACCCAAAATCTGATTAATTGCATTTTAATAATATTAAATTCTATTATTAAATTAATATAAAATCCCAAATAATAACTTATTAACCTTTAAATTCATCTAAAAATCCAATAACACTTTAAAAAAAATCCAAATGGACTAAAAATAAATTTTAAAGACATTTTTATCACTATCTTCATCTAAATTCCCAAATTGTTTCAGTCCAATATTTAATTACTATTTAAAATTGAATTAAATTATCATATTTTAAAACCTTTAACTTATTTTATAAATTGAACCCGATTCTCTTTGTTCTAAAATTAACTAAAAATCCTCAGTGAACATTTAAAATGAATTAAATGTTCAAAATTCAATGGCTCAAAAATCCGGAATGTTACATTCCTTCCCCCTTATAAAAATTTCGTCCCCGAAATTTGCTAAGGTAGAAAGAATGTTCCAAACCCAATAACCAACTTACTTAGTGAAATCCCAATTTTCACTTTGTTCAAATTCTATAGTTTTCAAATTGAAACTACTAATTCAATCCTATTCCAAAATCCTTTATTTCCAATTGTTATTTGCAATCAACTTGACGCTAATGAAACAAATGCTCCTACACTCATTAACTTAACCAAAATTTCTTTAGTTAAAACTTATGTACACTTCCCAAAAACTCTTTAGTTCAAATCCGAACTTGTAACGACCCACCTTTTTGGACAGTTTAAACCGACGATCAAATACCCATGTCGATTCCAAACCATTAAAAGGGCAGATAGTTATTGGGGTAATTAAGAAAAGAAAAGGAAAGGAAATAAAGGAATGAAACAACACAGAATCTCACAGCGGAAGGCTAAAGTATAATAATAAAATAACAGTTCATGAAGCTGTTAATTAAATGAATACATTTGAAATGAATACATTTGATTATTATTATACAACATTTATCAGAGTTACATACACAACAAATATCATACAACAATGCAGCGGAATGGAATGAATATAATAGTAGTAGTTAATATACCAAATCTTCGTCTCCGTCCTCCAAGGAAATGATCTTCAACCTAAACTGAAAACTCAGGACTGACCCGAGCGTAATGAAAAGACAAAACACTCGAGTCAGGACTAAATATCCTTATGAAAGTTAAATCAATCGTAAATAAATATGAGTGTAAACGGCGTCAGAGATGTTTACGGGGTTTGACATCTCCTATCCAGTGTCAACGTGCGTGCAATAACTTAAGAGATGTTACGGGATTTTCCATCTCTCAAGGATCCGTTAAACTATCTACTATGTAGTAATATACGCTAAGTAGATAATGTCTATCAGTAATATAAAGTATCAAAATAGCGTTAAGGCGTTACCATAATCCCCCTTAACACATTTTTATATTCCCAAAAGCATATACAAGACCGTAGTTTCCCCAAAACCGGAAGTCACCAGAGGGAAATCCATATACTCAAGGTACAAATCAAAACGTAGTGGTCGCGAATAGGATAATCAGTATGACAAGGTACATGAGGCAATACCAACTAGGATACTAGTAGTTGCGTGATCCGGACTGATGTTGGGCATAGCCAGCAGCTACCCCAACACCGCGAAACAACACTCCCAAATCAAGGGGTGCACCCAAATCGCATCACAAATGTAATAGATATGGTATCGAAGAAGTGTGTCCGCTAGAGGTGGCGAACCTCAATGGCCCGGCGCGGCTCCTGTTTTAGTCATGTCAGGGGTCATCCAATAATCGTTCTCTTTCTTCAGTCAACGCGTTCACCAAACCATCCACTTCATTCTGGATCAACACTCCGCGTATAATAGTTATTAAAGTGGTTTTCAGTATCGACAGAGAGTATGTCCATATCCGATCCCGGACTCTTTAATAACTACGTATTATTACACCGTTGGCTCTTTTAAATTTCAAATCGATTTATAATTGATATCAAAATATCATATTCGTTTCAACAATCAAATCCATTTCAAATAATATCGAATCTATTAAAATGTAGGATTTCGTTCCAAAATAAATTTCGCATCAATATCTCATTTCGATTTCATAATCATTTCAAATCTCAATTTAGGTTGCAACTTCGTTTATTCCAATTCGTATTCAAATTCAAGATTTAAACATAAACATTTCACCTTATTAACCAGCTTGAAATTTTAGAAAATAGTTTTAAGTAGTTTAAAAGTAGTTTAAATAATTAAAACTAGTTAAAAATACTTAAAGTCTTAAAATGGATTTAAATAGATAAATTAGTTCAAAATAATTTAAATTGGGTTAAGTAGACTTAAAATAGATTAAAATAGTTTCAGTCTTCAAAATGGTTTATATCCTGAGTAATTTGGAAAACAAAATAACAGCTTCAAACCAATCCATTTCAATTATAACTTCCCAATTCAAATCAATTTCAATTTCCATTTTACCGATTCAATTTCGATTTTTAATTTAAATCAATGCCAACTTTGACTTCAAATTAATTCGATTTTACATTCACCTCCAACTTATTCAATTTCAATATATATCGATTTTTAGCTTGATTTTTCAGAATATCAATTTTAACACTTAACAAAATTATCCTTCCATATTCAAATTTAAATCCCAATTACAAACATGATTCAATTTCAAGCTCAATTTCAAATATCATTTTATATCGCTTTTACTTAATAATATTCAAAGCTCGATTTAAGGTTCAATCCCTTAAACGAATAAATTTTCAAACTTCAATCATAACCAAATTTTAAATTTCAAAGTCTCAACTTAATTATTTAACAAAATTCCTTTAACCAAATTTTATTTCAACATTCCAAACTCAATTTTTCGATGAATTCAATTTCTATAAATCGATTTCTATTTATAACTTTTAAATCAAAACATTTAAATAAATTTCAAATCGACGATTTCAAAAATTATTAATTTAGCCAATTCGGTGTCCGTATATAATTTTCTATCCTATGGCCAAGTAGTTATTTATTTCAATTAGATGTCAGGGATGAGTATATATTACTTAAATTAAATCACAGTATCATATGTATGCATAACAGGATCTATATAAGCAAATAAACATCCAAACATTCAATTATCAACCAATAGCATCCATCAAAATACATCATCCAATAAACAATACAATTCATGGCAGTTTCATAGTTATCAATGTCGGGTAATTTATTCGCAATTCAATTTTAATTTCAATTTAACTGTCAATTTAATTTTTCAACGGTTAATTCGAATAACAAGCTATATGACAATTAAATTTATATCAAACAACGACAAATAAAATTCATATCACTTCATAATGTCAATTTAACTAGCATAAAGATATTTAGTACGATGTGAGCATTATAAAACACTCACCTTGATTTTACGATTTCAAATCAAATCGAACGACGTTCGATTTAACCTAAAATTTTCTCTAGCTCCAAACGATTCCAATCCAATTCCAAAGCGTAGTGCTTGCCAACATGATTCCAACGCAACTGGTTTCGTGCGTTTTCGATCTCGTATGAAAAAGATATGATTTTACAAAGATTTCACGAATTTTAATATAAATAAATTAACAATTTCTTTTGTTAATTTACCCTCAACGAATCTTAGCCATTAGATATGCCTTCATCAGATCAAAGCCGCACGTGCTTCCTTCCCCATCTTCACGTTAGCTTCCAGGCCCGTTCGAACCCATGCCGCCACCCTAGGGTTAATTTTCGAACCTCCTCCCCTCGCTTCTACATCGATCAGGCACTCTCACAACGAAGCTCGCACGCAACACCACCCACGCCCAGAATGCGGCCCCACTCGGTCACCAATTTTCCTCGAACGGCGTGCTTGAACGCGTAGCCTTTGAGCTTGATTTGCCGACGATCTAGGGCACCAGAAACGATCATGTCCGTTCACATCGAAGATCTCAACGTGCTCTACGATGTTGTAGTTGGAGATTTCTGCTAATAATGAGTGGATCAAGAGAAAAATGAGGAGGGAGTTGGACAGTTTTCGGCCATTGACTGTATGAAGGTGGCGGCCACGAACAAGCTAGGGTTTCTCAATGAAAATAATAAATAATGGAGTGCTTTTATAGAGACGATGAAAACTATTCATCCCGGGTTTTTCGAACTCCGAATTTCGCGCGATCACTGACGTTCCTAGGGTTTATCCCGCGTTTCGGACACAATGGAACAGGTTTCGGAAGCTAATTCGATCGTATGTGTGAGTTACGGAAATAAACGATCAATTTTTAAATTAAATCGATTAAACGAATTTCTATGCGTTTTGGCTCGCCCCGGACAAACAATAAATCCGATTGACCTGAAATTTGAAACCTTACAATAATATCACGTTACGGATCCGATGAAACTGGTTTCGTCGAAATCCGAGACCGTTTGAAAAATGACTATTTTTAACTCGCAAAATTAATACTAAACAATTTCAACGCGTTTCGAGCTGCCACGGTCAAACGACAACTTCGCTTGCTACGAAAATTAAAATCCGATAATAACTAACTATTACGGATCCAATGGAACTAGTTTCGTCCAATTCTGAGACTGTTCAAAATTGGCTATTTTCCAGGCGATAATTAAATATTAAAATATTCAATTTTCACAAATAAATTTTAAATTCAGTTTTAAAAGTTCTATAACATCACTATAACTCCAATATGATAAAATAAAATTTTACAAATCATTTTTAATCATATTAAACCCGTTATTCAATTTATCCAATAA
Source organism: Allium cepa (assembly GCA_030765085.1). Taxonomy (NCBI): domain Eukaryota; kingdom Viridiplantae; phylum Streptophyta; class Magnoliopsida; order Asparagales; family Amaryllidaceae; genus Allium; species Allium cepa. Next base: position 126,408,115 of record CM060939.1, read on the forward strand.
ATTCCAGTTTTAAAATCTTATTAACTCTATTAAAATCCAAATATAACTTACATTCATTTTTGGAAACCAATTTGAATCATATTAAATCAAATTTCAAATATTCACTCTATTTTCATATATTAAATTTCAATACCAAATTAATCATATCAAATTCGGAATTTAATTATTCAACATTTATAATATTAAATTTTGCAAATTTGATTATTCCTAAATCGCTATCCTTTGAAATATTGAAAACGAACTTATAAAATTTAACCTCTAAAACCAATTCACATATTAGAACCATATTTCCATTTTTACAGTTATTTAATTGTTCAATAAGTTTTAAATATTTACTATAAACGATTTACCTGTTCAATATTCAATATTTGATTTTAAATAGATTTCACTAGTCAATCAATATCTCTATTGTACCCAATGACTTCACATTTATTATCCTATTCAACTTTTGATTTCAAAGACATTCACTAAGTAGTTTTTTTTTCCATTGGGTAATTATTGTTGCAATTCATTCCAATTATTATTATTCCAACCTAATTAAAAATTTTCTAACACCAAATCGCGAAATCTTATTAAATTAACTATTTTAATTATCGAAAATTTACGGGTCGTTACAATCTCCCCCACTCAAAACTTTTCGTCCGCGAAAAGGAAAAAGAAGGGAAAAGAAAGCTTAGTATAGAATTCCACACTAGATATATTTTATTCGAAGTTACCGACTTATAAACAATGAAATTCCATTTATAAAGTTATAACAACGTTTCTACTAAATTACTCCAAACGGCTTACAAACTTTTAAAGTTAGTTATCAAAACAAGTTATAAAATTTTTAAAACTCGAAAATTTTCTAACACTCGGATTTACGGAAAAATTCGGCAGAGTCTCCTTTGCGCGGCTCGATCGAAAAAATATAATAGCATATATATCACAAATATACATCTCATCTCAATGATGAGGCATCCCATATCTGGGGAAACAACATATATATATCACCAATATCATATAAAACCGTAAGCGTACCTTTTATTTAGCATTTATTAGCAATTTACTTACATTATGCGTTTAGCGTAGAAGCGAGCTCCACACCGAAGCGCAACCCCTTTGCTACCTACTAAAATGCTCGATAACTAAGTTAGAACCATGCATATAAAGATAGATAGATATACTTAGCCTACACAACATATATATAACATATTTAGCTTCAAAACTGAGATTTTAATTTCTGGACAGCAAACAAATCTTGGTTTTAGGTCACTTAAACGATAAAATTTGGCAACATAATCTAAACAAAGGTTGTTACATTCATTTCAGGCTTTCCGGAATGTCCAAAATCATCGAATTCGGACTATCCGTTCAAAAGTTATGGCCGTTTTACTTAGGGGATACGCTTTAGCCTGGGCAGTGTTTGCGCAGGTCAGCGACGTTCACCCATATTTTTGACCTTCTAAACGACATCAAAACACAAAACACTTAAAACAAAAGTTTTAGCTTAAGTTCTTAGCTTTTCAGAAAGGGCAAGATCATCAAAATCCGATAAACGAATCAAAAGATATGGCGAAAATACTAAGGGTGTATGCTTCAGATTTTACTTATTTTACACAGGACAGCGAGCAACATTCAAGTTTTTAACCTAGTAAACGAAGGAATTTCTCAAGACACTCTAAATAAAAGTTGTGCTATAGTTTCTAAGATTTTCGAAAAGTCCAAAATCGCCGAATTCCGTTCAGCCATTTAAAAGTTATGGTTGTTTTCGTTTCAGCATATATTGGACCATTTTGGATTTTTCCCAAAATTTTGCTTTTATTATTTCAAAGTACCAACCATCAAAACTTCAAATTTTCTACGGAACAATCATAAACACAAAGTCATTTATTTTCTTGTTCATCCATGCAATAGGTTTACATTCAATTTGTTTCCGATTTATTCAAGTTTGTTTCATTCACATTTTAATTCAAGTCAATTTGTTTCAATTTTAAATTGAATTCAATTATACTTAATTTCACTTTGCTTCGAGTTTGATTTTTAATATATTTTAAAAAATTTATTCCGTTTATTCAATTCCATTAACACTAATGAATTCTACTTAATCAATTATCATTCATCTAACAACCATGCATATCAAACATTAACATCCATCCAAAATCTACACTAAATCAATTATACATTTCCAAGTCAATTTTAATTTCATACACTTCCAAGTTTATTGACATTTAGTTATATTCAAATTTAATTAGTTTCCATTTACCAATTTTATATTTCATTAAGTTTAAATTTTATTCATTCACTTATACATGTATCATTCACTTTACAGCTTAAATTTCTTTTATATTTACAACTATCAATAGATCTTTACATTTTATTTTTCACTCTCACACTGGTATATCATTACTCTACTTATCCTTATTAGCATTTTAAACCCTTTAAGTATTTGGTAAGTTATAGTTATGCAAATAGAATGTAGTTAAACAACATACAACTTCTTTTCATTTAAAGTTGAATTTTCAATTTATCAATTCTTAAGTCATTACTTAAATTTCACTATAATTTAATTTCACATTTACATTCACATATAGTATTTTCATTTTATATTAACATAATTGTGAATCACCTTTAAATGTTAATTTAAATTCCAATTATTTACTAACAATTTTACTTATATTTGCAACCATTAATTAAATGCATATTTCATTATTCAAACCTATACTTGTATATTATCCAATTAACAATTCATGTAACATTTTTGAACTTCTTAAATATTTTGGTAAGTTATATCTATGCTATAGAATGAAATTTAATACTACGCTACTTTTACAGTTTCAATTTTATTTTAAGTTCATAATTTCCTAATTCTAAGGATTTCTACTTCAATTGATATTTTCACTTAGCTCTTAGGTTCATTTCTCATTTCACAATTCAGAAGTTCCTTAATGATTCAAGTCTAAATTCATTTCAATCATTTAAAAAAATCATTAATTATTAAAGGACTTAAGAATTCCAATCCCGGTTTCATTTTAAATCAAGTTTTGAAATAATATATACTTATATAATTTATATATCAAATCATACTATAGAGAATACAAAATAAAATAAAATAAAATTTGAATCAAAACAAGGTTTGGACAAGCTATTAAGTGGTCTCCCCCACTCGGACTCTCGAAAATAAACGCCGATGATGCGTGCACTCATCACCGAAATCATTTTCTAGCGTCAAGAGAAGGGAATATAACACTTATCATTAAAAATAAAATCCTTCGAAAACAATTTCAACCCAAATATACTATCATATAATACTCATATTATATTTTCCAATTCCTTGTAAATCAATTTCAAACACCGGAATTTAAATTCCCAAATCTAAGTAAAATTCATTTATATTCATTATCAATTGTGCTTATAAGATTTCATTTTCCTGAACCCATTATTATTTAATCAATTGTTGTAAATATTGACTGATCAAACAATAACGATAATAATCTAATATTATCATCTCCTAACAATCAATTCAATCAAAATGAATAAATATTCAAATAATTCTTTTATATGAAATATATTCCAAAATGATATTGTGTTGGTTTGTCCTATTCGAGTGTTTAGAAATTCCTATCGACGCCTTGGCGTCCCAAGTATCGACCAGAATTCATAAATACTCAACGGAACAAATTAACACAATATAAAACCATTTTATATCAAATAACAAGTACGCTCTCTCATATACACTCAACTCATTCATATAGTTTACCTCTATTTCAATGAGTTATTCCCCACTAGAGCCAAGGTTTATCGCTAAACCAAAGCTCTGATACCAACTGTAACGACCCACCTTTTTGGACAGTTTAAACCGACGATCAAATACCCATGTCGATTCCAAACCATTAAAAGGGCAGATAGTTATTGGGGTAATTAAGAAAAGAAAAGGAAAGGAAATAAAGGAATGAAACAACACAGAATCTCACAGCGGAAGGCTAAAGTATAATAATAAAATAACAGTTCATGAAGCTGTTAATTAAATGAATACATTTGAAATGAATACATTTGATTATTATTATACAACATTTATCAGAGTTACATACACAACAAATATCATACAACAATGCAGCGGAATGGAATGAATATAATAGTAGTAGTTAATATACCAAATCTTCGTCTCCGTCCTCCAAGGAAATGATCTTCAACCTAAACTGAAAACTCAGGACTGACCCGAGCGTAATGAAAAGACAAAACACTCGAGTCAGGACTAAATATCCTTATGAAAGTTAAATCAATCGTAAATAAATATGAGTGTAAACGGCGTCAGAGATGTTTACGGGGTTTGACATCTCCTATCCAGTGTCAACGTGCGTGCAATAACTTAAGAGATGTTACGGGATTTTCCATCTCTCAAGGATCCGTTAAACTATCTACTATGTAGTAATATACGCTAAGTAGATAATGTCTATCAGTAATATAAAGTATCAAAATAGCGTTAAGGCGTTACCATAATCCCCCTTAACACATTTTTATATTCCCAAAAGCATATACAAGACCGTAGTTTCCCCAAAACCGGAAGTCACCAGAGGGCAATCCATATACTCAAGGTACAAATCAAAACGTAGTGGTCGCGAATAGGATAATCAGTATGACAAGGTACATGAGGCAATACCAACTAGGATACTAGTAGTTGCGTGATCCGGACTGATGTTGGGCATAGCCAGCAGCTACCCCAACACCGCGAAACAACACTCCCAAATCAAGGGGTGCACCCAAATCGCATCACAAATGTAATAGATATGGTATCGAAGAAGTGTGTCCGCTAGAGGTGGCGAACCTCAATGGCCCGGCGCGGCTCCTGTTTTAGTCATGTCAGGGGTCATCCAATAATCGTTCTCTTTCTTCAGTCAACGCGTTCACCAAACCATCCACTTCATTCTGGATCAACACTCCGCGTATAATAGTTATTAAAGTGGTTTTCAGTATCGACAGAGAGTATGTCCATATCCGATCCCGGACTCTTTAATAACTACGTATTATTACACCGTTGGCTCTTTTAAATTTCAAATCGATTTATAATTGATATCAAAATATCATATTCGTTTCAACAATCAAATCCATTTCAAATAATATCGAATCTATTAAAATGTAGGATTTCGTTCCAAAATAAATTTCGCATCAATATCTCATTTCGATTTCATAATCATTTCAAATCTCAATTTAGGTTGCAACTTCGTTCATTCCAATTCGTATTCAAATTCAAGATTTAAACATAAACATTTCACCTTATTAACCAGCTTGAAATTTTAGAAAATAGTTTTAAGTAGTTTAAAAGTAGTTTAAATAATTAAAACTAGTTAAAAATACTTAAAGTCTTAAAATGGATTTAAATAGATAAATTAGTTCAAAATAATTTAAATTAGGTTAAGTAGACTTAAAATAGATTAAAATAGTTTCAGTCTTCAAAATGGTTTATATCCTGAGTAATTTGGAAAACAAAATAACAGCTTCAAACCAATCCATTTCAATTATAACTTCCCAATTCAAATCAATTTCAATTTCCATTTTACCGATTCAATTTCGATTTTTAATTTAAATCAATGCCAACTTTGACTTCAAATTAATTCGATTTTACATTCACCTCCAACTTATTCAATTTCAATATATATCGATTTTTAGCTTGATTTTTCAGAATATCAATTTTAACACTTAACAAAATTATCCTTCCATATTCAAATTTAAATCCCAATTACAAACATGATTCAATTTCAAGCTCAATTTCAAATATCATTTTATATCGCTTTTACTTAATAATATTCAAAGCTCGATTTAAGGTTCAATCCCTTAAACGAATAAATTTTCAAACTTCAATCATAACCAAATTTTAAATTTCAAAGTCTCAACTTAATTATTTAACAAAATTCCTTTAACCAAATTTTATTTCAACATTCCAAACTCAATTTTTCGATGAATTCAATTTCTATAAATCGATTTCTATTTATAACTTTTAAATCAAAACATTTAAATAAATTTCAAATCGACGATTTCAAAAATTATTAATTTAGCCAATTCGGTGTCCGTATATAATTTTCTATCCTATGGCCAAGTAGTTATTTATTTCAATTAGATGTCAGGGATGAGTATATATTACTTAAATTAAATCACAGTATCATATGTATGCATAACAGGATCTATATAAGCAAATAAACATCCAAACATTCAATTATCAACCAATAGCATCCATCAAAATACATCATCCAATAAACAATACAATTCATGGCAGTTTCATAGTTATCAATGTCGGGTAATTTATTCGCAATTCAATTTTAATTTCAATTTAACTGTCAATTTAATTTTTCAACGGTTAATTCGAATAACAAGCTATATGACAATTAAATTTATATCAAACAACGACAAATAAAATTCATATCACTTCATAATGTCAATTTAACTAGCATAAAGATATTTAGTACGATGTGAGCATTATAAAACACTCACCTTGATTTTACGATTTCAAATCAAATCGAACGACGTTCGATTTAACCTAAAATTTTCTCTAGCTCCAAACGATTCCAATCCAATTCCAAAGCGTAGTGCTTGCCAACATGATTCCAACGCAACTGGTTTCGTGCGTTTTCGATCTCGTATGAAAAAGATATGATTTTACAAAGATTTCACGAATTTTAATATAAATAAATTAACAATTTCTTTTGTTAATTTACCCTCAACGAATCTTAGCCATTAGATATGCCTTCATCAGATCAAAGCCGCACGTGCTTCCTTCCCCATCTTCACGTTAGCTTCCAGGCCCGTTCGAACCCATGCCGCCACCCTAGGGTTAATTTTCGAACCTCCTCCCCTCGCTTCTACATCGATCAGGCACTCTCACAACGAAGCTCGCACGCAACACCACCCACGCCCAGAATGCGGCCCCACTCGGTCACCAATTTTCCTCGAACGGCGTGCTTGAACGCGTAGCCTTTGAGCTTGATTTGCCGACGATCTAGGGCACCAGAAACGATCATGTCCGTTCACATCGAAGATCTCAACGTGCTCTACGATGTTGTAGTTGGAGATTTCTGCTAATAATGAGTGGATCAAGAGAAAAATGAGGAGGGAGTTGGACAGTTTTCGGCCATTGACTGTATGAAGGTGGCGGCCACGAACAAGCTAGGGTTTCTCAATGAAAATAATAAATAATGGAGTGCTTTTATAGAGACGATGAAAACTATTCATCCCGGGTTTTTCGAACTCCGAATTTCGCGCGATCACTGACGTTCCTAGGGTTTATCCCGCGTTTCGGACACAATGGAACAGGTTTCGGAAGCTAATTCGATCGTATGTGTGAGTTACGGAAATAAACGATCAATTTTTAAATTAAATCGATTAAACGAATTTCTATGCGTTTTGGCTCGCCCCGGACAAACAATAAATCCGATTGACCTGAAATTTGAAACCTTACAATAATATCACGTTACGGATCCGATGAAACTGGTTTCGTCGAAATCCGAGACCGTTTGAAAAATGACTATTTTTAACTCGCAAAATTAATACTAAACAATTTCAACGCGTTTCGAGCTGCCACGGTCAAACGACAACTTCGCTTGCTACGAAAATTAAAATCCGATAATAACTAACTATTACGGATCCAATGGAACTAGTTTCGTCCAATTCTGAGACTGTTCAAAATTGGCTATTTTCCAGGCGATAATTAAATATTAAAATATTCAATTTTCACAAATAAATTTTAAATTCAGTTTTAAAAGTTCTATAACATCACTATAACTCCAATATGATAAAATAAAATTTTACAAATCATTTTTAATCATATTAAACCCGTTATTCAATTTATCCAATAAATTCCAGTTTTAAAATCTTATTAACTCTATTAAAATCCAAATATAACTTACATTCATTTTTGGAAACCAATTTGAATCATATTAAATCAAATTTCAAATATTCACTCTATTTTCATATATTAAATTTCAATACCAAATTAATCATATCAAATTCGGAATTTAATTATTCAACATTTATAATATTAAATTTTGCAAATTTGATTATTCCTAAATCGCTATCCTTTGAAATATTGAAAACGAACTTATAAAATTTAACCTCTAAAACCAATTCACATATTAGAACCATATTTCCATTTTTACAGTTATTTAATTGTTCAATAAGTTTTAAATATTTACTATAAACGATTTACCTGTTCAATATTCAATATTTGATTTTAAATAGATTTCACTAGTCAATCAATATCTCTATTGTACCCAATGACTTCACATTTATTATCCTATTCAACTTTTGATTTCAAAGACATTCACTAAGTAGTTTTTTTTTCCATTGGGTAATTATTGTTGCAATTCATTCCAATTATTATTATTCCAACCTAATTAAAAATTTTCTAACACCAAATCGCGAAATCTTATTAAATTAACTATTTTAATTATCGAAAATTTACGGGTCGTTACAGAACTCATATGCTTCATTCGTACTCAAAAGCTTTTGTTTCAACATTATTTCAAAATAACTTCCTAAGTTAATTAATTTTTTCCAAAATCCCAAAAAATTTCTAACTCCCAAATTTCCGAAAATTTTTGGCAGAGTCTCCCCTGTACGGAGGAGCTTTCACGATATCGCGATACAAATAAATATATATACATCGACCCACACGGTCGAAAACCAAAATATATCACAACAAATATATGATTTCCCAATTATATTTGCGTAGGCATACCTTTTTAGCAAATTTTAATAGTAAGCGGCCAATATAACGCATATACGCGCTCCAACTCTCTCGAACGCCTCCCGTACCTGTACTTACTCACCAACTTATCAGTTTTCAAAGGTATGAACATTTTAACAACATTTCCAATATAAATGTAAGCCAAACATATCCTTTCATAATTCCAAACATCACTTTGCATAGTTTCATAAGTAAATCATATTTTATAACATCATAAAGTTTCCTTTTCTAATGCCAAATCCCACTTTATTTCACACAAAGGATTTACATACAAGTTTCGCTATTTCAATTCATACTCTACCCAATTTTCGAATTGATTCTCCAAGCAAATTTCATTTCAATTTACATTTGCATTTCTATTATAACTCTCTTACATTTATACTCAAATCCATTTATTAAGATTTTAACCCATTCTACTTTCATCCAAACCAACTTCATTTCATTTCATTTCACTTGAATGATTTACATTCAAGTTTACTATATACCATTCATATTTATTACAACCAATTCATTTCTATTTCAATATGATTTACATATGCCTTACTTGCATTTCTTTACTTTAACTTACATTCCCAATTTGATTTACAATCAAATTTTATTTTAAACTTGAAACATTTGCATTTCTTTTATGATCCATTTCCATTCATATGCAAAATCACTTAATATCATTTCAATCCATTCCAATTAATTCAAAAGTAATTCAGTTGCTGTTTAAACAACTCAATTTTAAATACATGCAAATACTCATGTCATTCAAGCAAAAATAATCACCACTTAAGCTCATAACCATTAAAATTAATTCCAGTTTAAATTTATATTAACTTTTCATGGTTCACAAGCTAAGTATTTTTATTCCAATGCAATTGTTAAATTAAATGTTCGTTACATTTTTATTTCATTAACCAATTCAAATTTATAATAATATCATTCCATCCTGGGTCATTTACAACCCATTACATTTTTGTTTCATCACAACAATTAAATAAGATTCTTCCAATTGCATTTAAATTTTATAATCTAAACAAATTTCATTCAAATCTACTAAATAAAGCTCATCCAAGTTAAGTTTCAATCAATATCATCACATTCCATATTATTTACAACTCATACCTCCTTAATTTATCACAATAAAATTAATTAATACCATTTCACTTGCAATTCAATTTCATCATCTAAACAAATTTATCCAATACCACATTATAAGCTTGATCACATATTTTTTTCCTTTAAGTTGCTTAAGTTCTTTCACAATATTTTCGTTATCTTCTTATATCAATTTTATTTTATTTCCATTTGATTCTCATTCAATCAAATTCCAATCCATTTACAAATTCGAATGCTCTTTGTTTACTCATTCAATCCATTTTAGATTTATTTTACTAACAAAGAGACCACTTAAATTATTTCACTCATTTGAATTTATTTATAAATCAAATCATCACTATTATAATCTAATCCCATTATCCATACACACTTTCAATATTTGTTACCAAAATTACATTCCATTCCAAACTGGACTTTATTTACATTCTAAATTTTGACCAAACTACCAAAATTCTATTCATGCCAATACAAATTCCATTTAATTTTGTTTACACTAAATGCATCTTCAAGCTTCTTTTTCTTTAATTTAGCTTACGCTAAATTCATTCTCAAACAATTCCTTTAAAATTTTAGTTGAGTGAGGATTTAATTATCCAATATCATTTCAATTTAATTTAACCTTCCCTCAACTCAATTCTTTTCCCATTAAATTCAAGTTCAACCAAATTTATTTAGCCATCTTGAATTTACACTATTTCCTTTACTATCTTAAATAAGAATTAAATTCCATTCATTTCTATTCTTAACATAATTGAATCTTGTTTTTAATTAAATCCAAATCCATCTCAATTCCATTCAATTGAAGTTAAATCCCATCCAATTCAAATTTAAAATTTTTCATATACAAGTTCAAAACTTATTTACGAGCTTAAGTTCATCCACATCTTTAATCTCTTACTTTATCTTATCTCAATTCACATTTCATTTGAGATTAAGTTTGAATTCACCATACCATTCAACTATTCATCACCTGTGATTATAAATTCCATTTCCTATTTATAAGTTCACCAACTTATTTACTTAAATGCTTATATTGCTCATTTGAGTTACTTTCATCTTATAATCACAATTCTGATTTTCTATATATATGTATCACTGAATTCTTAAAGATACATAATTTCTTACACCTTAATACTTTGCAAATTTTAAATTCACAAATTCAGATTATAATCATAACACTTAATAGCTTGTGGTTATAATTTATTACACAATGACTCACAAATACAAAGTCATTTTGCCTTTCAATTAACCCAAATCAATCTAATTCTAAGCCCAATTTATTTAACTTATCCAAGTTAAATCCTAATTTTCTACTCGCTTCAATTTATTCTATTCACTTCCATTTACTCAGGTTGAATTTTAATCCCAAGATTAAAAATTTCATTTCCTTCTTATTAATATCAACTTTACCAAATAAGTCCAATAGTTGATTTATTTTTACCCATTATTTAAATAGAATTTCCCAGAATTCAATTACCCGGTTTATTCCAAAACCATTTTGAAATATATCAATATATATACCTATTTGGTATATCAATCAAATCTCCAGATTTTCCAAAACAATCTGTTTATACCAAAAACAAATTTCCCATTTTGAAATGTCTAAAACAACTGTTTTACCCAACAAATCCAAATGATATAATAACCAACCATTTTGGTAGCAATCCATCACTTTAGAAACTCGAAAATGAATTCTAATGATGTGGCCAGCATCATCAGGATTATTTTTCAGCGACTGAAGTGAGTTCAGTGCTTTCTTACTTCCCAAATTCATTCCAAAACAGTTTCCATTCAAAAATACTTCCCAAATCAACATTCCATTATTGCCTTTAAACACTTGGGAAAATATTACCAAACATTTCCAAGATTTTAAATTTCCAAACCTTTGGTTTCATTACATTTAAAATATTTTTCAAAACTTTCGGGATTTGAATTCTGGTTCAAATTAAATTTAATTATCCCTCTTTTATATAATTTATATTTGTAGAATTTATTTGATTACAACAATTTCAAGTTTTAGATTAAATTTTAGATTCTTATATTTGATTATAGTATTAACAACCAATCTTCCAAATATATAATAATTTCAGAAAGTTATTTCCTTTATATCAAAATATAATTTTGGGTCAAATTATTTCATTTACCCAATTTAAAAAAACAATACTATGTCGGTTTATCTTGTTTAAGAGTTTAGAAACCCCTATCGATACGGTTGTACTTCCCGTACCGACCAGAATTCATAAACACTCAACCGATAAGTCAACACAGTATAAAAACAATTTTATATGCACTAACAAGTACGCTCTCATATCTATTAATACGCTCAAGTCATTATAGAGTACTATTGACTCTGTTTAATGAGTAATTTCCCCACCAAAGCCTAGGTTGTCGCCAACCTAAGCTCTGATACCAAGTGTGACAGCCCGCAAATCCGTACCTCTTGAACCAACACTACCTCTGTTAACTCAAGTGACACAGAAATACGAATCATTTGGGGTTTTAGAAGAAGAGATAGAAGAAGAAGAAGCTAAACAATGTCAGAATCTCACAGTCGCAGCGGAATAAAATATAATAGTTAATATAGATCTTTACACAAAATGAAATCTATACCAGTTTTATACATCACATCATCAGAGTATCTCATACATCAACTTTCCAATCAGACAAATCATACAATCATAGCAGTGGAATATATGTATATATATAGATAATACGTCTCGGACTCCAGCTCCTCTCCTGCTCCATAGCAACCTATCCTGAACATATAATACTCGGTCTGACCGGAGCATTATAATGAAATAACACCCGAGTCAGTCTGGAATACCAGCTGATAATAATGCATCCAAATTGATTATTAAAGTTTTAAAATCTTTTTGAAAACAAAAGCATCTCGTAAGACCACACCACAAATAAACATGTCAGGTTTTTACCTTACGATAGGTAAAACACTTTTTATAGAAATCCTCTGATATTATAATAGGGTCTATTTACAAATACTTATAAAATAGCCGAAACTGTTACATCTATTAAATTTCAGCTACTAGCCACAAAAGTGAGTAATACAAACAAAACTCATACAAGGCTCGTAGGGGGAATGGATTTCCAACAATGACTAGGCACTGGAGTACCACCTGTAACAGTACGGGGCCTAGATTAGCGTACCGAGGACCACGCCCGATCCCCTGCAACACAAGGCCGGACCCATCCCTTACTGGACAGTTCCGAATAAGATCACCCCGCAGTTAGGATCAACAACCGCACCACTAAGCCGAAATAAAGAGGGACATCTAGACAGGGATGACCTTACTCTCCAGTGGGGGCTACCCACGAAGCCTTGCTGCATATCCCCTGATTTTCAGTCATTCCCATTTGATGAGGCTTGAGGCTAAGCGTTACCTTATAGAACGTTTTACTTAGAATGCCTATCGCCCACCTGACGATGTTCCGAAAGCATTCGTCCATACAAGTCCGTCCCAGGTTCGAACGGAACCAAAGGCACTACTCCTACTACATCCATTTTGGAAATATCCTCAGGATTAGTAGCGACTAGCCCTTGCACTTCACTGCTCCATCTTCGACTCCGAACACGTTTTTCGCACGAAACGTACAAACCGGATCGAAGTGGTTTTCGAGAAATAAATCTCGATCCCGGTCTCTTCGAAACGATCAACGCATTTGTCCAATATTGATAGTCGGTGATTTAACTATCAATTAATATTCACAAACATCCATCACACAATAAATAATTTTCCATATTATTTATTTGCCTCAAATATCTTTCAAGAAGTATTTCCAAATTTCAAAACTCGTTTGAAAACAATTTTCCAAAGTTCTTTCTTTACCAGGTAAATCCTTTACCATTTATTCCCATTGGAAATAACCAAGCTCAAACCAATTTAGATTTAAAATAGTTAAAATACTTTGTACTGAAATATACTTTAAAATATGAAAATTTCTTCTATTTATTTACTCAAAATATAAATTTCAAAACAATTTTTAAATATCATTATTTAATAAGATATAAACTGGATTTAAATAAGAGTTTGGTTTACTAAATTAAAAAATGGAGTTTAAAAGAATAATACTAGCCTTTACCAATAACTTAAAACAAATGATTATAAAACAAAGTTTATCAATTTCTTCTTTAAAATAACCATTTCTAAAAAAAATACTCTTTAAACAATTTAACCTTTAACTTTTAATTAAATAAATCTTTTAAAACACTAACTTGGTTTCTCCTGGGAAAAACACTTTCCCGTTCAAACATCCCAAATAATATCCTTCGTATAAATCCAACCGATTTATTTCAATTCAATTTATGTTTACAACATAAATTCCCAATTCCATACTTATCTATATCTTCATCCGAAGTTCAATCTCAATTTTCCCATATCCGGAAATTCATTTTTGAAACATAGGTGTTAAATCATTTTTAAATAAAATAAATTTGGAGAATTTTTCAATGAAAAACCATATTTAAATTTTACTTAAATAAAATCCCAATGAAAAACGGCATTTCAAAATATTCTATTTACATTTAAAATTGTTAATTTAAAGTCGGAAGCTTCATTTTAACATATTTTAATTTTTTTTCCGGATAACACTATTCATTATTAAAATAACCCATCGTTATTCTGAACCAAATTGTAATTTCCATAGAATTCATTTCCAGAAATCTACACTTTACATTTGTCAATTGGTAAATTTCCGCTGTATTTCAAATCCCAATTTTACGAATTTTACATTTTCCATCCAAATCAGATTTCACATTTTATTCTTTGAAATTCTATTATTAACAATTCATTTTATTTCGTAAAAACCCAATTTAATCCATTCGTAATAAAATTCTGTAATTATAATTTATACAACAATTTCACAGTACAATTTAGTTTCAGATTTGTCAATCACAACACATAATCAGGCATCATTATCAATTATAAAATAATTGTTACATTGTGAGGAATCCAGTTGGATTCCTCCAACCTGTTTTACCTGCATCCACAAATATTAGCACATCACATATATAAATATCAATCCAGACTGATAGCAACAATTATATTCAACCAATCACACAGATATTCAAATATTAACTATTTAAATTAGCTAGCATCCAGATGTGAGTGAGAATAACTCACCTTGAGTTTTGACGAGAGTTTGAAATTTTGAATTAAATCGACTACAATCGATTTAATCCAAAATTTCGCTAACTCCGATCGTCTCCAAACTTGCGCTGCATCGTAGAGTACGTCGCTGCGATTCCGGCGCTACCAATATCGTCGAACTCTGATAACGTAAGTACAAGTTACGAATTTCTAAAGTTCAAACAAGATTTAAACAAATTTTCTTTAAATTTAAATTTTATTATACCCAAATACCATCCAGGCTGCTAGATCTAGGGACCAAAATCAAGGCCGCATGTTGACCTTCTTCCCATGCGAACACAGAACAAATGCCGAACCCAAAAATCCCCTCTAGGGTTTCGAAACGCACGCCCAAACGATGACCGGACTCCGATCAACTTAGCCTATGACGAACCCCCATGCGACGCACACCCACTGCCCCAAACACGCTGAACTCGGTCATCCCTAGGCGACACAGCAGCCCTCCAAACGCGCGACGAACGCGGCAACCTCACGCCCTCCACGCTGCACGAAATTCGATCACGCCCATATGGATAGGAAGCTCCCGACGATCTCCTCGATCTTCCAGTTGATGGTTACTCGCGAAAGGCTGTAGATTGAGAGAGAAAAGGGGAAGAACGAGAGACGATTTCGGCCATTGATAGATATGGTGGCGGCTCTGAAGAATAAAGCTAGGGTTTAAGCAATAAATGGATATATATATATAATATTATTTAATTAATATAATTCTCGATTTAACAGTTAATGCAAACGACCTCCAAACTATGCGTTCCGACAGGCAACCCTGGGGTTTTTCCGTGTTCTGGACACAATGGAACAGGTTTCGTAAGCTAATTTTGTCATATGTGCGAGTTACGGAATTAAACGATCAATTTAAAATTAAATCGGTTAAATCAATTTCTAAGCGTTTCATGCTGCCACGGTCAAACGACAACTCCGATTGCTTCGAAAATTGAAATCCGATAATAACTAACTATTACGGATCCAATGGAACTAGTTTCGTCGAATTCCGAGACTGTGCCCCGGAAAGCTATTTTAACTCGTCTATTAAATCAAGCGATTTTCAAAATTGTCAAAAACGCTTAAAATTCCACTTTTAAAATTTTAGTACCTTAATAATAAATCATATAAAATATATAATCACATTACAAATCATTCTGGCTCATTCCGGACCCAAAATCTGATTAATTGCATTTTAATAATATTAAATTCTATTATTAAATTAATATAAAATCCCAAATAATAACTTATTAACCTTTAAATTCATCTAAAAATCCAATAACACTTTTAAAAAAAATCCAAATGGACTAAAAATAAATTTTAAAGACATTTTTAGCACTATCTTCATCTAAATTCCCAAATTGTTTCAGTCCAATATTTAATTACTATTTAAAATTGAATTAAATTATCATATTTTAAAACCTTTAACTTATTTTATAAATTGAACCCAATTCTCTTTGTTCTAAAATTAACTAAAAATCTTCAGTGAACATTTAAAATGAATTAAATGTTCAAAATTCAATGGCTCAAAAATCCGGGATGTTACAGTAATTGTTCACATCTCCTTTGCCAATGATATAGGCTTTTGAATTGTCTTCGAAGGTAACCGAGCCACCATCAAAGTATGTGATGTTTGTAAGCATATCTTTGTCTCTAGTCAAGTGTTTTGAACAACAACTGTCTAATATCCATTTCTTCTTTTTGAGTGGGACCTGAAAATAAATATGAAATTATTGGTACCCACCTTTTAATAGGGTCCTAAAAAGTTAGAGTTTAGGAAACCAAACCAAATTTGGTTCAGTATCCTTTTTATAAATATAGTTTTTATTATGATGAACATTATCCATAAATGTTTTAATATATTTATTTCTTATTAATATGTTGTTAGTCTTTGGTATCCAAATTTTAACTACCTTGGTTTCTACTTTTGTTTTAATAGGTTTCTTTAGCAATATTTGTTGTTTTGAATCAACATTCCTGTTAAGTTTTATATTTTTCTTATTAGGAATTTTTTTAATCTTTTTTATAACCTAAACCTTGTTTGTTTGAAGATGATTGAGAATTTTCTAATATCTTAGATAAATTTTCTCTTCCTTTGTTAAAGTTAGAAACATTTTCAGTGATGTCATCTAATTTGGCTTGAAGACTATTATTTTCTAATTCAACATGTTTAATCTTAATTTTTAACTCGTGATTTTCAGAAACAAATACATCATTCTTTTTCTTTTGAGTTTCAATTTCCTGACTTAAAAGTGATAATTGAGTTTTCGAATTTGAATAAGATTCTTGAACCTTTTCAAGTTCTTCTTCAAGAATTTTCTTTTCATCATTTAACATATCTCTCTCAAACTCAGCTTTGTTTTGATTTTCATGAATTTCCTTAATTTTCTTTTTAAGAATTTTTATTGTGCTCAAAAGTTCAGTGTTTACTTCAATTAAATCATTGAAAGTTAAATTACTTACCTCTTGAGCCATGAAGCATACATTTGCCTGTTCATTGTTGCTATCACTATCATTTTCGGATGAAGATGAATCTGAATCTGAATCGTCCCATGTTACAGAAAATGCCTTCTTTTTGAATTTATCCTTCTTGTTTTTGTTGTTGAAGCTTTTCTGATTTTCCTTCATTTGTTCTTGACAATCTTTTTGCATGTGTCCTTTCTTGTGACAATTGAAGCATTCTATATTTGAGGATGAAGGTTTGTTCAAGAAATTCTTTTTGAATCTGTTTTTGTTTCCTTTTCTATACTTTAAGAATTTCTTGAAATTTTTGGCTATAAATGCTAGATCCTCATCTTCAGACTCTGAATCTTCCTTTTCTGCATGAAAAGCAACATTCTTTCTTTCTTGAGCTTGATCTTTCTTAGCTTGCATATTTACTTCATGCGACATAAGATTTCCAATCAATTCTTCTGGTTTCATTGTAGATAGATCATTTGCTTCCTCGATTGCTAGCACTTTTCTCTCCCATTCATCAGTGAGTGAATTTAGAACTTTAGACACAATGTCAAAATCCGTGTATTTTTCTCCTAGTCCTATTAAGGCATGATGAATGTCTTGAAATCTCGAGTACATGTCATTGATGGATTCATTTTGTTGCATTCTAAAGTTTTGGAATTGGTTCTTCAGCATGGATATCTTTGTTTGTTTAACTTTGTTTGTGCCTTCATGTATGACTTTAAGTGTTTCCCATATCTGATATGCAGTAGTACATATGCTAACACGGTTGAATTCATTTCTATCGAGGGGGCAAAATAGCATATTCATAGCTTTGGCATTTGCACTAGCTTCATTCTTTTGAGTTTGTGTCCATGTAGGATAATCGGTCGTGGGTACAACAAACTCTGCTTGAGTAGCATTCCAGGCTTCGAAACTTGTTGCTTGCATATAAATCCTCATCCTTGTAGCCCAATAGTTGTAGTTTAATCCATTGAATGGGGGGGTCTTTGGGTAGATTGTCCTTCCGCAAATGTAGAACTATAGGCAGATGTTGTGCTTGTACTTGCGTTATTTTCCATATTATCAATATGTTTGATAACGGTGTTATGGTTATAGGACGGCCTCGCTCCGATACCAATTGAAAGAGGGGGCTATGCGGTAGGATCGTATAATATGGAATAGCGGAATGATATAGATAAATAACGATAAGTAATAAGTAAAGTAGACACCAAGACTTTATACTGGTTCAGACCTCTTGTCCTACGTCCAGTCCCTAAGCTTCTCTTAGGAATTCTACTAACAACCCTCACTTAACCCAAAGGAAGAGGTTTACAACTTACTCGAACAACCGAACGGGATTTCTTGCCTCAACAACCGAAGAGGACTTCAACTCAATTACTAAAAAACAATATTCGACTTGTTGTGTTCTTGTCAACACTAATGAGTCTAATGTAGTACAATATTCCATAATCTTATCCACGAGAGTATGCAATGTGTTTGTGACGATTTAGGAAATGTGAATTGCTATGAATCAAAAGAATGTTATAAACAAAACAGTGATTCAAGCAATAGATTGGTGATCGCTTTGAGAATATCTAGAGAATATGGTCAAGAAAATAGTAAGATTAAAGCAAGAGAATTCGGTGAATTGAATGATGTTAGAATCATGTATTTATACTAGTAGAAGAGATGCATTTGTTGTCAAAGGTTGCGAACAAGAGATGCTTCCATTTCCATTGGAGAATGGTTGCAACTCTTGGGAGGAAGAAGGTGTATTTTCAGAGAAAATTCGCAGGTTCAAATTCAGTCGACTGAGCAGGGAATTCAGTCAACTGAAAATATGAAGTAAAATTTTTAGGAACAAATTCAGTCGAATGCGCAGGAAGTTCAGTCGACTGAAACTGTGCATGTTTATATATGTACCAGTTTCAGTCGACTGGCCATTCCTGTTCAGTCGACTGAACTACTAAAATATGCACAGTGAAAGTTTAAAAAATAAAGTTCATAAAATGTTTTCTAGTGTTCGTGCAAGCCTCTTGAGGATAGATTTTAACAATAAATCTAGACTAAGACCTATATAATAATCATACTTATGTTTGTTTGGTCTTCATCGATCTTCCTTTAGCTTTGCACATATCTCTTCCTTTTTTGTTGAAGCACATTGTCATTGATCAAAAATCTTCGCGTATCAACAACAAATAGTAGTTTCCACACCTGGAATAAAGCATAACCCAAGTAACTAGATTTGCATAGTCGTTCTCATTTGTATCCAAATTTGCATCAGGTGGAATAACTTGTGCACATGGATGCTCTTGTTCCCGTGAAGGTCCACCCATATTTGGGTTTATTGTACAAACAAGATGATCAAAATATTCAATAATTGTAGAATTTTTATACGAACTTTTGGTAATAGAAGATAAATCTGGTGCATCATGTAACCACAAAAAGCCATGGATATGTCCACTTCCACGATTTTGCCATTCAAAACGATACAAATAGTCCTTAACAGAAAATTCTGGCGTCAAAAAATCTAGTACAAAAGTTTTAACCCTTGCTTGGAAAAACCATGCAGCAACAAGTGGATTTTCATTCAGTAACTGTGCCTTTCTTTTTTATTTGTTCACTGTAGCTTAATTTTTGCTATTCATTTGTTTGATCGAGAAGTTTATAAAATTCTGGCCATTGCAAATCTGCTGAACTTAATGTGAAAAATATAGTTGGCGCACTTAATTGTTTGGCCATAGCTGTAAGCTCTTTTAATCTTGCAGTAAGAATGTCTTCCACGAATGCCTTTTGCATAGTAAGAAATGCGTTGGGACAACTGCTTATCTCCCGATTTTAACATTTCACGGATATCATTTATGGATAAATTCCCATCATTTGGGTTTTTTGTATGTATATGCTACCAATATCTAACGCACGCCACCTGCTAATTGAATTGTACGCAAAATATCTAAATCTAGAATCTTTTACAAACCTTTGATCATGAAATTTCATTAAATATTGAAAATATTCTAGGGGTCTAATTTTTCTTGGTCGTGTTTGTCGTAAATCAGCATTTCCTAATGGAAATAATGTTGGAAATGCCACCGAGATATATCCAGGAGTATTAAACTCATCAATAGCAACAGAAGAAACATGCATCTGAACAACCGTTTCATTTATTTCTTTATTTTCCAAAAAGGATAATAGACGGGCTTGGTTTTTCTGTTGTATTGCAGCCGTGGCTGCACCTGATATATCAAATTCACCGATGTGAGTTATTTCACTTTCCAATTCTGGAGGTCCATGAAAATCGTCATTGTGAATTTGAGTTTGTGAATTATCTTGTATATGAGGAAGATTTAAAGGTATACCGTCCTCTGGTAACTCATGTAGAGATATTTCATTAATGTGCACATCGGAATAAAATATATTATTAGATTTAAGCCAAAGTAGTGCCTGTCTCACATGTTCACGCATTACGCGGAAATCTTGACTCTCATTCGTTCCACTTCTGTTGATAACTAATACTGCTGATAAATCATTTGACCCGAAAGGGAGAGTACGTGCCATTGCATTGATATCCTAAGGGAAATTAATAATATTTCCACTATATTTATATTGTTATCCTTTAAAATGGTAAACTGACATAACTGGATGAATGCGTGCAATGAGGATTCGCTCCAAATTAGTAAGCATGATAATTCAGGTGGAACAGGACGGGGTTCCATTAGATATGAGAACTAAACTTGTAGGGAAGGCCATGTTGTGGTTTATCAGTACAACAATCAAAGCATGAACTTGACGTAACAATTAAATCTGGTAAAAATCGAGAACAAGTCTGACAACTTGTCCAATTAATCTTTTGGCATGAGCTTATAAATTTACGAGCGTTTGTTTTTGTAACTGGAGATATTAACATTGGAGTGTTGATGTTTGAGGATTTGATATGAGTTCCTATTTCTTTATGTCTTGCCACATCAACCACTTTACTACATTTTTTTTGTTGATCGGTTTCTCTCAAACGTCTAGCTCGTTGACTGGATGACCGATTTTCATTGTATTTAGCCATCATTTTTTCATATTGACGAAATATAGGCGAGTCTCTATTATAAAATATGCATATTCAATTAAAAAATAACTCAAAAATAGTAGGACTAATAATATATTATTTTCATATTATAAGTAAATGTAGCATTATATACCTTTGTAAGGTGCATGATAAGTCCAAAGGACAAATTGCATCAAATGACTCTTTTAAAACATCGTGTGAAGTTGAACTGGAAGGGTTGAATAAATCAACCATGTTGGATGCATCAAAGGGAATAGAATCTCCATACAAAGCATAATCGAATGACAATGGATGTTCTACGAGGATAGTTTGACGTAGTACATCATGTGGCATCTATGGAAGTATATATCATTTGAAAAAGTAAGGAAAAGGGTAATATGGGACATAAATTATTAAAGTGTCATTAAATATTTATACTATAGTATTATGTTTGATTACTGTAAATTAAACATTAAAATGAAAATACATGTAATTTGGGAAAAAATTAGTTTGGAAGTTCACCTGTGTCGTTGACACTTCTTGCATATTATCGACATAACCTGATATTGGTTGCTCCTCATTGTCAAGCAAAGCTGGTGCATTTAGATCAATAGAATGCATATCAACTGTACAGGTGAAGACGAATAATATTAATCCTATAAATTTAAAAACATCACAAAAACTTATAAAAAATGTGATAACAATTATTTTTTACTGATATTATATACAATTGTACATTATGGTAAAAGTGTCACCTTGATCGTTAGTTTGTGTATTTTCTGAAGTTTCTTCAAATAGTGCGGCAACCACTAATGATCTTGGATTTTCTTTACACATTGCTTCAATCGGATTCTAAACATTTTAGTGCAAATACCATCAAAAAATTAATCATATGACAGTCGAATAATCTTGTATCATAAAAATTAAAAATAAAACATAAATTTGACAGAAAGACAAATTAAATAAGAATTATAGAAAATTTACCGTACACAAATTCGACTGCGGTGTTGATACCATTTGCATATGATCAACACAATCTTCGTATAATTGCTCTTCATTATTAGACAACGGCAGTGCATTCAAATCAATAGGACATATACTATGCATTCCATTTTTCTGAACATGTGAAATAAATTAGTGTGCATGAATGATCAAAGTAGAATTATCAGTAGTACAAAAATATATGTTTATCCATTATTTTAGATGGCATGGATGTCCATTTAAAAAAAAAAAATAGGTTCACTGAAAAAAAATACATTCATACTCACAGTATGAATTATCAATCATTACTCAAGCAAATTTTATTGTAATACGTTAACAATGAAACATACCCATATACAAGCTTTACTATAGCACATTTTAATAATAAAACATGTAATTATTGAGAGATAGATAATGAAAATGATTACTGTATCAAAGATTGATGTTGATACCACATGCTTATCATCGTCATGATCTTCAAATGGTTCCTCATCATTTTTTATTGAAGGCGAAGTATTTAAATCAATATGATACAAATTATTTGTCATATATGCCTGAACATGGTCACAAATCTAATGTCTGTTATAGCTATAAGCAGGCCTGTAAATTTAACTATTCATGAGCTATGTCAAACCAGACTCTCCTAACCAATCAGAAACACACCGAATTAAGCAAGTTTGACTTCAGACTATTAATTTGTAGCTGAAAGCCTAAAACCGCAATGTTAAATCAATAATTTTTATAGCACATATCAATGAATTTTGCAGCGGAAACATCTATCTAAATCCCTGAAACTAGGAACCAAGAAAAAAAACAATAAATTGAGAAAGACGTACCAATTTAATTTGTGTAGAAATACGTGATGGAGATGAAGATCTGGGATGCAGCGAATCATCAACACAACCCCAGTGGATAGCTCGGTCGTCTTACGAATCTCAAAGGGGAGGCTCTAGATGAAGAGCGTTAGAGAAGATGGGCTTGTGGAACAGTATATGCTAGAGGGTTTGGGTTTTATTTGGTTTAGGGCGAAAAGGAAGGTAAAGATTGACCGACGAAAATGGAAGCGAAATTTCAACGGTGGAATACGCGGTCAAAAAGGAAATTTTGAGGGAGGAGAAGCATACATAAAGGAAGTAAATGAAGACGGAGCATCGACAGTATTTTTTTGGCTTCAGTTAAATTGATTTTGCCCAGTGATAGTAAGCAAACCTCCCTAACGGTCGGTTTGATTAACAAGTGAAAATTTATATTAAGTATGATATGAATTTCAAGGCAATTAACTTTTATTAAAATATTAAATATTACTTCTTAATTATTATTAATTACTACTTGTTACTTCTTACTTATAATTGAATATTTATTATTAAAAGTTAATCATTACTTATATGTTATCAATAGTTAATTATAAAATATTTAATATTAATTTGTTAAAGTCTAACTACTATGTATTAATCATTAATTATTAATTATTAATTATTTAAGAGTAATGAAAAACGCTATTATAAATTTTACTTTTGATTTTAAAGTTTCAAAGTTTTGTTTATAAATTTTATGATTTTTTAAATTTTATTTTAAGTAAATTTATGCTTTTTTTTAAATATTAAATATTATTATTAATTATAATTATCAAATAAATAATGCTAAATATTAAATTATGCTTCTTAATTACTAAATATTAGTCTTAGTTATATATTTATCACCAATTATATAATAAAAATTATTTATGGTGATTATTAATTATTAAAAATTACGAACTATTGGTTAATTGTTAATTTTTCAGTTGTTACATAATGCTTCTTAATTATAATTAAATATTAATAATTGAATATTTACTGAATATTAATATTAAATATTAGTACTTAAATATTAATCATTAGTAGTATTTATTTAATATTAATTACAATTTTTAAGTTATGATATCAATTATTATTTATTAAATATAAATTTTAATATTATTTACTGTTATAAATTATTACTTATTAATTATTAATTATTTATGATTTAATAGTAGTTATTATATATATTAACTATAATTAACAAGTTTATTCAACGGTAGCTATCAACGTTAATTACTGATTATGTTTATTTTATATTATTTTCATGGTTTAGGTTATTATTATTGTTATTATTACTTTTAAATTGATGTTATCATTTAGTTTTGGGTTCCATCTCTAGCCGACTACCACCCAACTTATTTGAATAACGGTTTAGTTGTTGTTGTATAAAATATAAAATAATTATTGGTTATAGATAATAGTTACTAATTATAATTATTGACTAATAATCATTGATTATAAACTATAATTAATAATGTTTTTACAACCTTTTATAACAATTGGTAAATTAAAAAGTTTGTAATATGTATTATTACAACTAGAAAAAAACGAAGAGTTGTAAAAATTGGTATCTATTGCAACGGGCGAAAGAAAATGGTTATAATAGGCATCTTAATGGGCAAACAGAGATGAAAACTATTATCTAGTACAACAGGCCGAACACTGTTGTGATAAAACTATATTACAAACCGTTGTAATAGGACTATATTACAATAAGTTGAAAACCATTGTAATAAAAGTATATTACAACGGGCCAAAACCATTGTAATAGAGCTGAAACTAGTATCTATTACAACAGACCGAAAACCATTGTAATAGGACCATATTACAGCGGGCAAGTTGGCAACGTTGTAACAAGTATACTAGATGATGAAAAGTTGCACCTATTACAACAAGCTTAAGAACATCATTGTAAAAGGTTTCTATTACAATGGCTGTTTATGGCCCATTGAAAAATAGACATTGTAAAAGGATAGTTTTGCTGTAGTGGTAGCTCTAGAAGTAGTTGCCGATCTTTAGTTATTGAGGTTCGATCCATAGTTTGATCCTTGTAATAGCCTTCACAAGTGGTAGTGTAGGTATGTGTTAAGTAATGGACCCTAGGAATACACGGACACTTGTAGGACACACCGACACGTATAGAGTAGAATTAAAGTCAAATGCACATGATTACCGTATATTAAACATGTACCAATTCATCAAACTTCTATCCGACCCATCATTTTTCCTTTCTTTTCCCAAGTGATTTGGCCCGATTTCAGTATATGGAGAGATGAGCTCATCACTGGGTTGCTAATCCTTTATTTACTTTCTATGTAACTGTCTATTTATCAGTACTTAGTATTTGTTTTATCAGACTATGAGTGGTATTTCTATGTGCTCTGTATTTGACTACGTACAATTATTCTAAGACCGTGCTTTAAGATATTTCCTAAAATGGATATTTTCTATATTTATAATTTGTTCAATGACGCCGTGAGTTCTGAAAGTATAGCATACCTTAGATCATATTTGTTTATTTTTAGTCTCTTAAATGTTATAAAAACCCAATAGCTCATACTTTTTTGCACCTACACGAGTTTGAATGTCACCCTCGACTTTGGATTAGTGTGTCGACATATGGGGAAACCGCTATTCTGATTTTTTCGAATACGTTAAGTTGAATCATAAAGAGCACAAGATACATTTACCATTAAGATGTTGACACAAATGGTTTTTTGTGCCATAAATTGTCGTGGTAGTATACTCTACTCAAACCCAAGCATTGCAATGTTCACTCAACATGTAAGTGTGATATACGTTGGTTGTAATTGGGAATGTTAACCCAATGTTGGTTAGAAAGTTAATCATCAAGATTCACATATAAGGAATTTACCGAGAATTGTCAGATGTTGGTTGTTCAATTTCTGATCGGAAACCTCTGTAAGTTGCTTATGGTTGTAGGATTAGTTAGAATAATACCCTTGAATTGAAAAATAACCAACCCTTTAGATGTAGTGGATACACATAAATGGACATTCCATGTCATGTAGGTTATAAATGAAACTAATTGCTTATAAACATCCTACACTAGTAATATAATTCATTCACTAACTTTGTGTGCTCCTGTAACGACCCACCTCGAGACCCATGCTAACAAAGGAAATTACTATATAATATCATCTACTAATGTAGAGAATAAGCCTGTTAGGAGCAACCTATAACATCTCCCTACTTGGTGTCCCAAAACTAAAGGCCACTAATGCTGCAGTCATCCATAGTTATCAATCCTTGGTGACCAAATAAGGCAATATTAGATACATTGATATACAGAAACACATGAATATGGAAAAAAAATTAAACAGCATTTCCACATTTCATTTCAAAACATTTCAAATTCATTACATAATCCCAGCACATAGACCACGTTCAGATAAAATATGCTTATTACAAAAATGCCAAGAAAGACATATGAAGATGCCCCTTTGGATGATCAGAGTATATAATAAGGAAATAAAACAAGTTTTCCTATTCAACCAAAATACACAGTGGAATAAAAGAACTGTAAATAGCTAACAAGCCTCCTGCACGCCTCCAAAAGCTTTATTCGTCTAAAAGAAATCCGAAAAACCTTAACCCTCAACCTACTCAAAATCAATTAAGTAACCGAAAGTTCAAGTGGAAAACAAAAACTTCGAGTCAGACATAAAGCCTGGTATGAATAATAATCTACCATCTCAATCCATTTAGATATCTAGTGAGATAACACAACTTAGCGGAATGGATTTTCCCTCACTAGTATCCTAAAACTTTTATAAAACCCTATACCGTGCTCCTGCATCCACAATGGTTAAAAACATAGCAATTCAAAATATTATGATGATATGCAAACAAGTAAATCAATTCTGGATTTCCCATCCCCATTCATTTAGACTAACTATCCCATTTATATTTTTTAGAGTTACCATTAACCTAATAGTTTTCATGGGCTGACTAATAACCGTTTAAATGTTTAAGGACTCCATGTCCAGTTACGTAGTTTTCATGGAATCATTAAGAACCTATTGGCCCCTGCCAATATCTTTATTGTTTCATAGGTTCTCCCTGAACCTATTGGTAACTCCAATATCTTTCTCCTATCCTAGTTTTCATGGATTGACTAGGAACCTATTGGTAACTTTAATATCTTTTCTCTTATCCTAGCTTTTATGGGTTGACTAGGAACCGATTGGTAACTCCAATATCTTTTCTCTTATCCAAATTTCCATATGTTGACTACAAACCTATTGGTAACTCTAATATCTTTTCTCTTATCCTTGTTTCCATGGATTGACTAGGAACCTATTGATTTCTGTCAATATCTTAATCCAGATATAGTTTTTATAGGTCCACTACAAACCTGTATCAAATCATAGTTTTCATGGGCTTATTATGAACGTGTCTTTCTGACATCTTTATACATATTTTTCATGGGCTTACCATGAACCTATTGGCTACTGGCAATATCTTTTCCAATACACAGTTTTCATGGGCTTATTGTGAACCTATTGGCCTATGCCAATATTATTTTCCGTTACACGGTTTTCATGGGCTTACTGTGAACATATTGGCCCCTGCCAATATCTTTCATTTAAATTTTAGCTTCTTATTTATAATCACTAATGGGTCAACCTAGTTGGTTATTCTATCCTTCTCCAAAGTACTGTTATGGGTTCATTACAATATGAATACATTTATATTTGAAGAAGTAACCGTAAAAACATAACAATACCACTCTTGTGGGTAAGATATCCTTGAAATCTTTCCCATATAAAAAGTGGTCAACCCCTTTAATCTATTATTTTATCAAGGAAAAGCTTCTTCAACCTTCATACTTAAAACCATTTCAAAACTCCTTTATTTAGCCATGGTTTTTACCTTTTTTTAAATATCGAGATCGGGTTCTTTGTTTTGAAAAACTAAAGCTTTCGAAACCTTCAAAACTTTTCTTTCGACGTCACTAGATAACCTCCTTGGGAAGAATATAAATCTCTTTTCAAAACACCTTAAACCTACCTTTCGTAATTGTTAGGGTGACTCACCTTTGAAACCTTCATAAAAAACTTTCGAAAACATTGGGGTAACTCCCCTTTGAAACCTTCATTAAAGACCTTATGGAAACATTGATGTCCCCTTTGAAACCAACTAAAAGCATTTCTTTCGAAATCATTGAGTTTAATTAAAAACATAACTCATTAGGCCTAAGTGAATATAAGCGAAAGTACCCCTTTAGAAACCATTAAAAAGAGTTCATGGAAAACAGATGGCTTCGGAACCATCTATTCGAATGCTTAAAACATTTAAGTAAAACAGTTGAAGGACAGCATTGAAACCCCCTTTCGACACCATTGCCTTCGAAACCCTTGTCCCTTTTCTAAAGAAGCTAGGAAGTGGCTTAGCTTAAGTAAAAACAAAAACGACCCGTTAAAAGCAATGATGGCTTCGATACGCTCGAAAGGCAAAAGAAACCACAGTAGGGTTTCGACCAAGTCGGAACCACTTCTTTCGAAAGATTTGGTTTATAGATAAGGTCACTCATTTGAAAGTTATACTTTAAAACATAAGGGGTAATCCCTTCGAAAGCTATTAGAAAACCCCTTATTGAAAGAATATATTTCGACTGAGTCGAAAGATTTTAGTAAAACAAAGCAGGCACTTAACATTTGAAAATAAAACTAAGGTTTCGACCCATCGTAAGCATTGCTTTCGATACCATGGCTCCCGCCTTTCCTCCAATCCACTACATACCATCAAAATGATACCTTCTCTTTTAGTTTCGACTAGGTAGGTTTTGGTTGGGTTGGTTTCCAATGAGTCGAAGCGGAAGCATTGGAGTCGAAAGGTATTAATAACGGAGGCGGAACCAACTTTTCTGATTAAAGGCTGAAATCATGTTAATTAAAAGAAACTTTTTGCAACTGACCTGCTTAGATGGAAACATTTAATTAGTTGCCCAAGCATTTCAAATTCTTTACTATTATAACTGCCACATTTATTAGATATAATCAAGAAAAAAGTAACATTTAAGCCCTTCCATTAAGCAAAACAAACTTTTGCAAATAAGCTATTCTTCTAAAATAACTAATTTTCCATAGCTATTCAATTAGGAAAGATCTCCAAAAAGCATAAAAATTCACTTTCATTATGTTATCAAACATACAAAAATTTTAGACCCAAATTGTTAATAAAATAATTAGAATTAACTTTAAACCCAATTATATCATATTTTCCTTTAGAAATTCATAATAAATTTTCCATAATTTGAAAAATTACAAAAATTGAAAATCATCTCCAAATCATAATTTACAAAACATCTTATTTTTCTATGGCATTTTAAGATCGTCTCTATTTGATTTTTCCCTAAAACCATGTTAATCCTTGCTTAAACAATTTTGTTTAAATCCATCATATTATAATTCAAGCATATCAACATTCAAACCATCATGAAAACAAATTTAATCATAAATTCGAAAATATATAATGATAGAATAAAATAGAGAAGGTAAAAATTAATTATTCATCTTGAATATGATAAGGAATTAGAGATTTGTTGAATATTGATCCCCTAACTTTGATCCTTAGCTTTGGTTTAATTTTCTCCCTCTTTTCCCTTCTTAACAGCTGGCTTCCCTAGGGTTTGATTTGCATTTGTAAAAATGAAACGTGGGAAATGAAGAGATACATGAATGATAAGTAAGGTTCTTTATTGATATGGCCTTATGTGGATTAATTAGCTTATAAACTCATTTAAACCCATTTATTTTGTCATTAAGCATGACCTTCTTATAGTTTTATTCAAATCTCAATCTTCTTTTCATTCTAATTACTTATATTATTCTATTTAATTTATCTAATTAAAACTCTTGAATAATATTATTAAAAATTAGGGATGTTACAGGCTCCCTTCCTTAAAGAATTTCGTCCTTAAAATTCAGTAAGGACTAAATACTAAACATAGAAATCATCGGTAACCATTCCTAACGATTATAATAGCCTACCTGACAAACTACTATCTATATAAAACTAATATAGACATACCCTCAAAGTAGATCAGGATAAGTATCTCGAATCCAATCTTCTATCTCCCAAATACAGTCCTTCTCATTGTCGCTTCACCGAACTTTCACTAATTTGACTGTCTTGTTCCTAAATCTTTTCTCATCCCTCACTACAGCTCGAACTGGTTGTCTAATAATAGTCAAATTAGGTTCTACTATCAAATCTTCCTACCTCGTCAAAGGAATAGTAGTCTCTGGATCATGCATATACTTGCGAAGATGAGATACATGAAATATATTATGGACACATGCCATGCTGCTCGGAAACTCTACTCTGTATGCGAGCTTCCCAGTCCTTTCTATAATCTAAAATGAACCAACATATCTTGGGGCCAGTTTCCCTAACTTTCCAAAACGTACCACACCTTTCATCGGTGATACATTAAGGAAAACCTTATCTTCGAATGAGAATTTTATGTCTTTACGCCTCTTATCGCTTAACTTTTCTGTTTGGACTGAGCTTCCTTCATTCTTTCTTGGATTAACTCAATCTTCTTTGATGTCTCTCTAAACAAATCTGGACCTAAAAGTAACCTGTCTCCAGTCTCTAACCAACATGCTAGTGATTTGCATGGCCTTCCATAAAAACCTCCAAAAGGCTCCGTTCCTATACTAGTCTGATAACTATTATTATAGGAAAACTCAATCAAATGTAGGTGATCTTCCCAAGATCCACCAAAGTCCAATACACAAGCTCTTAGAAAAACCACAAGTACCTTATTGACTCTCTTTGTCTGCCCATCCGCTTGAGGGTGATATACAATACTCATCTTAAGCGTGGTATCTAATACATCCTATAAACTCTTCCAGAATTCACTAATGAATAAATCATCTTTGTCACTGACTATGCTCCATGTAATCTTATTATGTTATTCATGAACAACATAGCTAATACAAGTGTCATCCTGGTTGACTTAACTAGAATGAAATGGGCACTCTTGGTCAACATGTCCACTATGATCCATATACTTTCATTTTCTCTATTTGACCTTGACAAACCGTCTATAAAATCCATGGATACCGATTCCCATTTTCAAACTAGAATCTCTAAAGGTTGAAGCAATCCACTTGGCTTTCGATGTTCGGCTTTCACTTGTTGACAGATTGCACACTATCCAACCCACAAGCCAACACCTTCTTCATACCTTCCTAATAGAAGCTCCTCTTCATATCTTGATACATCTTGGTTCCTCCAAGATGAATCGTAAACTTAGATCGATGACATTCTCCGAGAACTTCTTCCTTTAAGTCCTCTTTGGAACACACAATTGTCCCTTCTTTCTCAACCATCCTATTTGGTCAAGACAAAAATCCTTTAGATCATCGATCTTAGTTCCAACCTCAAGCTTTCTAATCTTCTTGTCTAATAATGGATCCTCTTTCTTCTTAGAAGCAATCCTTTCGATCGGCACCGGTCAAACTTCTAAATATGATAACATAGCGGTACTCTAACTAGAACTAGCAGTCGACCTTAACTGCACACTATAAGCAGTTAAAACTTCTAAATCCTTCAATTCTGTCAACATAGCTAACACCACATCCTGATGTATCCTACCAAGAGCATCCGCTACCTTATTACCTTTTCCAGGTGTATACTCTATACCAAAATCATAAGCAGCTAAAAGCTCCAGACACCTCCGTTGTTTCATATTCAACTCCTGCTGAGAGAATAAATACCTTAATGACCGATGATCCGTGTATAGCTCAAATTTCTCTCCTAAGAGATAATGTCTCTAAATCTTCAATATAAAGACCACCATAGCCAACTCCAAATCATGAGTAGGATATCTTACTTTATGCAGTCCAAGCTGTCGTGAAGCGTAGGCAATCACTTTACCCTTCTGCATCAACATAGCTCCCAATCTAGTTCCGCATACATACCACTAACCCTTGCTTTCCATCTGGAACTACTGACACATGTTCATTGGTCAACAGATGCTTTAACTTAAGGAATGCTTCCTCACATTTGTCGGACCAGATAAACTTTACATCCTTCCTGGTCAACTTAGTCAAAGGTGCTACTATCCGCGGGAAATCCTTGATGAATCTTCGGTAATGGCCAGCAAGTCTAAGAAAACTTCTAATCTCAATCACTCTCTCTTTTCTCTTCCGATTATTAACCGCTTCAATCTTATCTGGATCGATTGAAAACCATTTCTTTGAAACCACGTTACCAAGAAACTTAACCTCTTTCTTTCAAAAATAACACTTAGGAAACTTCGCCTTTAACCGATGCTGCCTCATCGTCTCCTACTTCCGTAGCACTTAACAAAGCACAACTACAGTGATCAGAATTCTCCACTGAGAATATAATTCGGTTATGACTATTAGGGTGTCTCACTGATATCTCCCTATCTTGAAAAAATATCCTAGACTCATACTTACCCAACCAATCCATACCCAAAATGGTTCCGAAATCTGGGAAATCGAAAACATAAAAACTACATGCTAACTTATGACCTAACAATTCTAGTTCTAACTGGTCACATCTCATCCATAGAGTTGCATACCATCATTATTAAATTCGCAACCCTTAACAATGTAACAAGGTTTGTGGGTTCTAAGCATAAACTATCAACCAAATTATAAAATACAAATGAATGTGATGCACCGGTATCAAATAGTATCCTAACTGGTATACTCTGGATCAAAAGCATACCTTCGATTACAGTCCTTCCTTTATCAACTGTAGTTGGCCTAGCTGATGATGGCCCAATAACAATTACCTTCCCTTTGTCCTCCCGGACTGGCTCTGGGTATTGATTCTTATAATGCCTAACTTGGTCATAGTTGAAGCACTACACATTCTTCTTTTCTACGAACTTCTTCTCCTTTCCTGACTGGCACTCATTTGCATAATGACCCTTATTGTCACATTTAAAGCAAACCAAATCTTCCCTTGCCTTCTTGGCAGCTTCCCCTTTCAGGGCTCCCTTCTTCTTAAAGAACTTGCTCTTCCTTTCTTGAGAACTTTAGGTTTCAATTGTCTTATATCTAGCACAGACAGTTAGCATCTCCTCATAGCGGATTGCCATCTCCACAACTACATTACAAAAATCATGGAGATGTGGTAGGGTTGCCCTAGCAATCTTAGGTCTCAAACCCCAAATGAACCTTTCATTTCTCCTTATGTCGGTGTCTATAGTGGCATATCCATACTGGGACAACTCATCAAACTTAGTAGCATACTCATTTATCGACATTTCTCCTTGCACCAAATCCATATAATTCATTATCAATTCTGACTTAGCGAATTTAGATAAAAACCTCTGTTTAAATTTCCTCTTAAAATCTTCCCAAGTCAACTCTGGCAGTAACACTATTCCACCAATGAAGTGCTACCTCTTGGAGCTTCCTAGAGGCTAGTCACCTCTTACGCTCATTCTATAAACCCAAATCAGTGAAAATCCTCTCAGAGTGCAACATCCAATTCTCAACTTCAATAGCATTATTTGTTCCAACTAATGACTTTCCACCTAAACTGGTGTAGTCTCTTCTCAGCTTAGCATAATTATTCCTAACTGGAGCCACATAATTAGCTCCTCCAATATTTCCAATAACAACAGCAGCAACTCCTGCTTGTACTATATTGGTGAAGAACTGATACATCGCCCTCATATCTACTGGTGGATTTCCCGCATCCACGTCGGCATTAGCATTTTGGTTATTAGAATTAGCCTGTCGACTTGGGTTCCTTCTGGTGGGTCGAGCATTTCCATTAGTTGTGGTGCATCCTCCATCAATATTTCCTATTCCATTTCCTGCTTTCATATCTTCTTTCTCGTAAGTCTGCATATGAGCCTTAGTAAGATATAGAAGAACGGTTTAAGAGAGCGAGGAATATGTACTTATATATATCTATATCAAATACAAGTACGTTACTATGAACCTATTGTCCCCTGCCAATATCTTTTCCTATACATGGTTTTCATAAGCTTACTGTGAACCTATTGGCCCATACCAGTATCTTTTCTTTTTATACAGTTTACATGGGCTTACTATGTACCTATTGGCCACTGCCAATATCTTTCATTTAAATTTTAGCATCTTATTTTATACTCACTAATGGGTCAACCTAGCTGTTTATTTTATCCTTCTTTAAAGTACCATTATAGGTTCATTACAATGTGAAGATGTTTATATTTGAAGAAGCAATCATAATAACAAAACAATATCACTCTTGTAGGTTTAATAACCTTGAAATCATTTTTATATAAAACAAGGTTAACTCCTTTAACCTATTATTCTATCAAGAAAAAGATTCTTCGGTCTTCATGCTTAAAACCATTTCAAAACTCCTTTATTTAGCCATGCGTTTTTCCTTTTTTTTTTTTAAATTGAGATTGGGTTCTTTGTTTTAAAAAACTAAGGCTTTCGAAACCTTCAAAACTTTGCTTCTGACCTCACTGGTTAACCTCCTTTGGAAGCATATAAATCTCTTTTTAAAACACCTTAAACCTACCTTTCAAAAACATTAGGGTGACTCCCCTTCGAAACCTTCGTTAAAAACGGTTTCGAAAACATTAAGGTAACTCCCTTATAAAACCTTCAATAAAGACCGTTTGAAAACATTGGGGAAACTCCTCTTCGAAAGCAATTGAAAGCCTCTCTTTTGAAATCATTGGGTTTAATTAAAAACATAACTCATTTGGCCTAAGTTAATATAAGCCAATGTACCCCTTTCGAAATGATTAAAAAGAGTTTGGGGAAAACAGATGGTTTCAGAACCATCTAAGCTTAAAACATTTAAGTAAAACAGTTGAAGGACAGCATCGAAACCCCCTTTCAACACCATTGCCTTCAAAACCCTTGACCCTTTTCGAAAGCATTTACAAAGTGGATGAGCTTAAGTAAAAACAAAAAACCCCTCAAAAGCATTGATGGCTTCAATACACTCGAAAGGCAAAAGAAATAACACTAGGGTTTCGACAAGGGCGGAACCACTTCTTTCGAAAGCTTTGGTTTATGGATAAGGTAACTCCTTCGAAAGTTATACTTTAAAACATAAGATGGCAACACCTTCGAAAGCTATTAGAAAACCCCCTTTTGAAAGCATATGTTTAGATTGAGTTGAAGGCTTTTAGTAAAATAAAGCAGCACTTAACATTTGAAAATAAAACTAAGGTTTCAACTCCATCGGAAGCATTGCTTTCGACACCATGGCTCTTGCCTTTCCTTCAATCCACTACGTACCGTCACCTTCTATATTAGTTTTGACTAGGTAGGTTTTGGCTGGGTTGGTTTCCACTAAGTCGAAGCGGAAGCATTGGAATCTAAAGGTACTACTAAAGGAGGGGGAACCAACTTTTCCGATTAAAGGCTGAAATCATGCTAATTACAGTAAACTTTTTGTAACTGATTTTCTTATATGAAAAAATTTAATTGGTTGCCTAAGCATTTGAATTTTTGTACTATTATAACTGCTGCATTTATCGGATGTACTTACGGAAAAAGTAACATTTAAGCCCTTCCATTAAGCAAAACCAACTTTGGCAAATAAACCCTTCTTTTAAAATAATTTATTTTCCATAGCAATTCAGTTAGGAAAATTTTTCAAAAATCATAGAAATTCACTTTCATCATGTTATCAAACGTACAAAAATTCCAGACCCAAATTCTTAATAAAATAATCAGAATTAATTTTAAACCTAAATATATCATACTTTACTTTAGAGATTCATAATAAATTTACCATAACTTGAAAGTTACAAAAATTGAAACCCATCTCCAAAATCATAATTTACATAACATATAATTTTTTCATGGCATTCTAAGATCATTTATATTCATTTTTTCCCCAAAACCGTGATAATCCTTATTTAAACAATTTTGTTTAAATTCATCATATTATAGTTCAAGCATATAATAATCCAAATCATCATAAAAACTAATTTAATCATAAATCCGAAAATATATAATCATAGAATAAAATAGAGATGGTATATATTAATTATTCACCTTGAATATGATAAGGAATTAGAGATTTGTAGAAGATTGGTTCTTCTAGCTTTGATCCTTAGCTTTGATTTAATTTTCTTCCTCTTTTCCCTTGTTAATGGCCGGCTTCTTTAGGTTTTGATTTGCGTTTGTAAAAATGAAATTGGACATGGGAAATGAAGAGATACATGAATGATAAGTAAGGTTCTTTACTAGTAAGGCCTTATGTGGATTAATTAGCTTATAAACTTGTTTAAGCCCATTTATTTTATTATTAAGCACGACCTTCGTATTATTTTATTCAAATCTCAATATCTTTATCATTCTAATTATTTGTATTATTCTATTTAATTTATCTAGTTAAATCTTCTGAATAATGTTATCAAAAATTAGGGATGTTACATGACAATTTGTGAATATTGCATCATTAAGCAAATATCTAGACGTCAAATTGAGTGATATTTTTTTCCAAAGTAGATTCGACGTATACAATACAGGCTTAAAACTGTAGTACAATGGCTATAATAATTGCTCAGAATAACATAAGATATCTCAACGCACAGAATCACAAAGTATGCTGCAAAGAATATACATAACATACACTAGAAAGATTGAATGAATATACACAAGGAGTTGTCAACAAAGATAGTAATATAAGTACAACATGCCATGAATAATGGATACAACCAAAGTCAAAACAATATACGTAAATTAGGTCTGTATCCTGACATGAATATATACATAGCACACAAACGTAGGACTAAGACAAATAGTACATTGAAAGATAAGATAACCACATAAGAGATAGTCTTCGGGCTAGGCAAGGTCTAAGATCAGCAAAAGATACTTGAAGCTACTTAGTCTAACTCGAATATTATTTAAAATAACAAACATGCCAATCCTGTACTGGTGTAAGTCAATAAGGTGGTACCATATGATGAACATACATAAATGGAATGAATGAGCTACTTGTGCACATCTTTATCTAGTGCATGTTCAAATACTATAATGGTAACTCTTATACTAACAATCTCAATCTAGTGCAAGTGACAAATACCACGTTGGTAACTCATTAGGGAATAGTCCTAAAAATTTAGCCACAAATAACACGTATCATTATAATTTCGAAAATCACCAAAACAAGAAACTCATATATAGCCCTAGATGGGAAAAACTAGAACTTGGCAAAAACTCAAATCAAATCTTAAATCTCAATTTTTAATTAAATGACACAAAATGGCGCCAATATCTAAAGATGAGTCGATGCTTGCCACTCATGCATGCCACTGTGAGGTACATTCCCCTCCAGGACAGAGGTACCCCTCCTCCTTGGATAGAGGTACGATCCTCTCATTGACAAACTAGACTGGAAACATACCTGAAGGTAATGCCTAACTAGAGATGGAATCAAAGATTACATCTAACTAGAGATGAAAACGTAGCTATGCCTAACCCCAAAGACGAGCATAAAGGCTATGTCGAACACAAATGAGGTACTGCCTCCTCATGGAAAATTGGAGATGTACCCGATGGTAACGCCTAAGTAGAAGTGTCACTTACTCTCGCTTAGCAACTAAATGAATTTCACCAAAACTTCCTGCACCATCCAGCGAACTTAAACTATTTACTAAGAAATCATAAACTCCACGCCATAAAACAGAAATAATAATATAATATAAAAGTTTAATCGAACAAGTATGGAAAATTAATCGATAAAGTAAATGCTAGCATTCCAAACCATTTTTTTTACTAAATCGTTTAATTATAATTTCTCATTCAAATCAAGTAGAAATTTTATATTGAAAATTATTTCTTTGAAAAAATTTGTTTAGTAAATAGTATTTAGTAGTGGAAAATATAATAAAGGGAATGGACAAATTAAAAACAACATGCAAGGACGTGCCAAAATAGGGTACATGCAAAGGGAAGTGTGAAAACTCAAAAAGGTGCATACAAATTCAAGTCAACAAGGTAGGGACATGTGAAATCTAGGCAACGACATGGGTGCATGTGCATTTCAAAGCAACATAAAGGAAATATGCACGACCAATTTTCATAACAACAGGGTAGGGACATACGAAATCAAACAGCAAGCATGGATGCATGACTAAATTCAAGGCAACATGATAAATATAGGGCGTACAAAGTCAAGGCAGCTGGCAAAATGAGGGACATGTTTTGGAAGCATGTGACCAGTAATGAACAACATGGGAAAAATGAAAAACTATTCAAGGCACAGGTGCATGATAAATTTTCAAAGCAAGTGGGCATTGCGTGACTGATTTCAAGACAACAGGTTAATTTACAGTGAGCAACTGAGTGTGTATAAACAGCAATAACAGCAAACCATCATTAATCACCCATCGCTTAAATTCAACCAGCACTTAATTTGAGTACAAGAGGTGAGTTTTACTCACTTGAAATCCAAAGATACATAGCAAGACAAAGATAAATTATTGCTAATTTCTTTCAGCTCTTGGCTCTAAACAAACATGCAAGAAGGAAAAGGCAGAAATAAATTAAATAACTAAAATTAGAGACAAACAAACTAGAATAGGGGTTTCAGGTTATAAAAGAATTACCTGAAAAGTTATTCACAACATTCAACAATTTACTTTCTATTTTCTAGATGAAATTGGGGATTTAATTAGCCTAAGGTTTTGACTAGAGAAGGAAGGAAGATCATGCTCTTTTTGCTTATAATAAGAAGTGGTCCAAAAGGAATGCATAATTTATTATTTAGAGGTACTATCTCTAACTATAGGTGAATTTTGGGCCAACAACTTATTTTCATTTAAGTTATGAAATAAGATGGTTTTTATCAAATTATAAAATTTAATACCCGAGTTTCTACATTTTAAATTATAATAAAAAGGTAGATTTTAGTCATTATAATATTTTTATATACAAATTCCAACTATTCATCTTACATAACAAAATGCAATTTTATCCATCTTATTAGTTTTACAATAGTTTTTTATATGCTAACTAATTCAACTTTCCTAACTAAGAAAATTATTTCCATTGATTTTTTATAATTAGTTACGACTAAATAACCTTTTACGACCAATTCATTTTTAATTGGTCCCGGGGAACAATGTAATTCGGTATGCCATGTTACAATGGCAGCGGGCTCTGTGTAGTAGGGGTGCAAAAAGTTCTTGTTGACCTTCGGTATATTTTATCTAGTCGTGTACTATACGGAAGGTAGTCCCTTACCTTGCCATGTTGGAAATCCAATCTCAACACGTGCCTTTACGATTTTAGTTGTATACCTGTTATGCTAGAATTTAAATAATGTAACAATTTAGGATGTGATTGATATGTATTTGTATCCTCGACACTATTATAATATCATTGGATTTTCTATACAACTGTTTTGGTTACCGCAAGGTAAAAACCCGTCCGTGTTTATATGCGGTGTGGTTTTATGAGATATCTTTATTTTAAAGAGTTTTATAACATAGTCTAATCGTTTTGATTATGTTTCTCACGCTGGTGGTTATAGTACCAGTCATTTCAGACATCCATTGATAATAAGAAGTGGTTAAACTACTGCATAACAGAAATGAACTTTAAAAGTAGCTTGCCTCCTATACGTCTCCAGATGCTTATTCGTCGAAACCTAAAATACCTTACTCTCAACCAACTCAATTCCAAATTAGGTACTTGAGAGTTTAAGGGGAAATCAAAATCTTCGAATTAGACAAATATATAGTGTGAATAATATTAGTCCATCTCAAACCAGAATATGGATTCTAAGTGAGACCATGCCGTGGAGCTGAACGAGTGTTTCCTCACTAACATCCTATCAAACAATATGTT
Organism: Allium cepa; assembly: GCA_030765085.1. Lineage (NCBI taxonomy): Eukaryota > Viridiplantae > Streptophyta > Magnoliopsida > Asparagales > Amaryllidaceae > Allium > Allium cepa. The sequence goes on from CM060939.1 coordinate 126,448,203, forward strand.
GTTTATAACATATCCTACATCGAAAGTGATTAAAACATAATCACAACATCATTCACAAGGGTCAAAGGGTTACATACTCCCATAATTACCCAATTCCATAAAAACGGTCCATTCAGTGACATAGTTTCCCTAGGGTCAAAGGGTTACACACTCCCACAATATGTTAACCATAAAAATCGCTTACAACACTATAAACTTGCAATCTCTTCTAACCTGAATATATTAATCCTATGTCTAGTAATCCTGCCTAAACTCAATGTCTTGAGATCAAAATCCCGAACTACAACACGCAACTTAAACAGAATTTCTAGAGTTTAAAATTAAAAAAAAACGTAGTTAATAAAAAAAAGTTAAATTGTCCTCTTTAAATATCACATGCTCAAAAACCTTGCTCCATTAAAATGGACTTCCTTCTGCATAGGAAACCTAACATGACTTCCCTATCTTAAATCGACTTCACCTTCCTCAAATTGGCTTCACCGATTCTTCAGCCGGCAGCCTACAAAACAGATGCCAAAAAATTCCACTTCTCTACTACTAATAAGGAAAAATCGTTAAACTAATTTACTCGATGTCTTTTTGAAATTCCAAAAATGTCCTTGCTTTCCATTTACATATTTGCGCTTAAACAAAATATCAACGTATACAATAACACAAACAGCCCGTTTGCGAATCACGGACCCATAATAGTCACCATAACTAAATTCTCAACGCTAAAACACTTCTTAGCCCGAGATTCACCAAAACCCTACCCCTAAAATTGATGACGTTGTCACTTATAAACTTTTCACCTCTACTTGAAGCTGCCTAAAATCGATGTAGAATTGTGCCTCCGATACTAAAGCACATCGTGTGTGAGTCACGATGGTTGCTAGAATTTGTCGTTGGAGTTTGAAATAGCTTTTCCAAATCATGATGATGCTAATATGTTCCTCAGTCTATGCATTCACTAATGCTAGTTCAATGCTGCTTTGATGAATACTATTTGCTTGGAGTTGCTTCGCCAATGCCTATTTCTAGAGATCATGTTTACCTTCTATTATGTTTGTGTCAGATCAAGGTCCACGTGCCTTGTTTTCAATATTTGGATTTGGGGTCGATCGATGAGATATTGACCTCATTACAAGTTTGAAAGCATGTCCGTATTGTCAGTTGTGTGCTTGCGTCGGAACCTAGGTGATGTTTTTGAGTTAAATGTTGATTATAAAATTGCTTTTCAATAGTATTGTTGACTCTCTGCTTGGTTAGAGTTTCTATGCCAATGTCAGATGAGATGGCAGATGGCTGTGTTAATATGGAGTAGTTGCCTCCTTTAAGATGATGCTACGGCCTAGTTGAGAGTTGTTGCTTTGAATCTGGCAATATGAAATTGTCAATATAGATTTGTTGTTGGCACTTAGTTATATGAAAAGGAGATGCTCGAATCACCCAACAAAATGGTGCTTTGATTTGTTTGCCTGAGTATTTGATGTGAGTATGTAATGTAAAGGAGAGTTGAAGTTATGATGGGACGAGAGCTTTATATATTTTTCTTAATCCCATAGTCAAAACTAGTGTACAAGTAATGATATATAAGAAACTTAAAGAAAGCTAGAATATTTGCTTGAGAATCTTGGTTTGAATAATTGAGCATGTGAATGAATCTATATGTTATATTCCTATTTTTGAAAAAACTATTAAATATTTTTTTTCCCTAGTTTGTTATCGTTGAGTATTTCCAAATAATGAGAAAATATAACTTTCCTCTTTTTTCGAGATACTAAAGAAATCTGCTTCCTTTATGAATTATTTAGTTTCCCATTTTGAATGATTGATATCCTATGCATTGATTTTGAAAGATTTTGTACTATACATAGAAGATTTGCTTTGAACTAATTAGATATGCAAACGAATGGAATTAAATCTCTTGACTAAAATCGAAAGCCTGTAAATGCACATCACTAAACAAAAAAAATTAAATACAACATATGTTTACTAATATCAAATCGAAATTAATTTTAGTACTTCACAATTTCTCCATTTTGATAATAACATATGCTACAATTGACAAATAAAAATAAAATGTGTGGTGTGTTGATTGAATACAAAATATGCTTTTATGATTTTTAACTATAACACATTCTAAAAAAAATCAAATTTAAAAATGAATATTTGTTTCCATCAAATAAGAAGCATGCTCCACAATCTCCCCCTTTAATGATAACAAACAAGAAGTTAAGATTTGACCGACGTAACTCATGTTGAGTGTGTACTGGATGTCATAAAATCGAAATAGCACATGTTTCAATATATATAATATGCTCCCCCTATTAATATGCTCCCCCAACATATATGTGTTCTAGAATAAAATAGTAAACAAAGAATATTTCTAAAATATTAACAAAAAATTCATAATATTACCAAATCTTACCCACCCTCTCCTCCTTTTGTTCTCATCAAAAGTATAAATGTCAAATTGGCATATTGAGAAAGTGATGTTATATGATGAACCTCGATCAAAATATGATATTAAATATTTAATGAAAGATCAACCATAAATTATAGTAACTACGTCGATCAAAGTCATATCTCAGGGTGGAAAGAGGTGACATAAAAAAAGTTATATGTAGTGGGGTTCAAATGACATAGCCCATATGATGTTTCACAATTAAATGTCTTATTTGAGTTCATTATGAGATCAAGTCACTTCCATCCATGCATTATCGTGAGGTATCTTAAATGAGAATGGATTCAACTAAAAATTATATACTATTTAAGTTAGAATAACTTATCCCTAACTTACCATAGATGAGATCAAGAACCTTCCATCCATGCATTACCACAAGGTCTCTTAGATGAGAATGGATGTTACTTGACGAGTACCGACACACCTATTTCATAGGCATGTTGGGGCTTAGGGAGTCCATTATATCATATATGTAAAAAATAAATTACTTTCCATAGGCTTTCAATAATAAAATTTGATTTTCTAAATTTAGACAACTCATATAAGAATAAGAATAATAGTGAAAAGAAAGAAAGTAAGGTGGATCGATATAATATGATAGTCAAATGGTATATTCAGCGATGATGTGGGATATTCAATAGCCAAAAGTAGACACTATAACATATGCTTGAATATCAAAAATATCAAAACATTATTATTTAATCAAATACAAAATGTAATTTCTATGATCATCTATGCAACCAATATATATACTTTTGAAAATCACATAAGAAAGTTCAATCGATCATCTATACATATGTAAAAAATATTTTAAGTTTTATATCTCATCCTTGAATATACAATATGAATTGGTTTTAGAGCTATTTGTATAAAGAGGAACACACGTTCTAAGGGTGTTTACATTAATATATAAAAAAATAAAAAATAAAGACTCATCTCAAAAGATCACAAAGCTCAAAATTTTTAAAATTCATCTCCAAAAATCATCTTAAGTTTTGAAAAAAGATCTCAAGAAGTTTAATACAAGGTCATTTCCAAAAATCATTTCAAGTAAAAATCTATCATCTTAAGAAGTTTCAATGTTTTCAAGTCATAAGAGTCTCTAATCAAAACTCTTCTATCAAAAGAAATTTCTCATTGAAAATTTATGTCGAAGATTTTGCCAAAAATGTCTCATTTTAAAATATTCACATCATAAATAGATATGGAAAGCAAAAAAAATCCTAAGAAAGCCAAAACATATTTTTAGGTTTTACAATTTTTCCAAAACCAAAAAAAATTCTAAGGAGAACACATGTTTTTGTTAAATACAATAGAAAATGCATGCACTCCACATATGAGTGAAATAGAATGTGTGAAATATCAATCGATCTGTGAGACATATGATTTATCAATAAATATCAGACTGGAGAAATCATAAATGTTAGAAGTCATACTAGATGTTCTGAAAACATAGAAGAAGTTAAAATTTCACCATAGCACTTGTCATTTGGGCTACCTATGGTGGTGAAAAAATGATTCCACTTATGCTCTTTACATACTGTAGTGGTGTACAATGGTATCTCATACACTGGTTTTACATTTGACCTCTTGAACTCTCATCATCAACGTCAATCAACAAAAATAAGCATCATCAAACATATGTAGTGCATATTTCATAGAATCAATCGAATTTTCTCAAACATTCGAATTTCTCAGTAATATCATCCATGTCAAAAACAAGACGCACAGAAACAAAAATTCTCTAACAAAAGATTTGCATATTAAAGGAACTAAACATAGCATCATTTCATGTTGAAGTATATCCCGAACGTATGCACAGAAACAAATTATCATCAACAACCGCTATTTGGAAAATCAATTTGTTTTGAACCCATTATTTGAAAATTTTAACTCTATAATTTGAATTAGCACAAAACTTGGAATCTCATATATTAGAAGTAGCTAATAAAAAAATAGTTTCAAGTCAAAACAAGAAATAGATCAATAGTTATGCCCAAAATACTACAGCTTGTTTGATAACTCGAAAACATATTTCAAGTAACGTGCTGATTTGGTTACTGTTTTTCAATATTTTATGTCATGAATCCATAAAAAATGAAAAATGAAAATTACAATGTTATCTGTTAACTTTCCAAAAGTTTAAAATTCCAAAAATCAAAGTTGTGGTGTTCAAGTCGATTTATTACAGTTGTGTTGGAAAGTTCTGAAATAGTTTTCAAACAGTGTACTGAATTGTTTGCAGTTTTTCAATAGGTTAAGTTCAAAGTATGGAGGAACACAAAACATAAGACTTATAGATTTTTCTATCTATTTTCCAGAACATATTGAAAATTTCAAATTGGAGCTACAGAGCTCAAGATATGATAGTTTTATTACAATACTATCAGAATATCAGAAATCAAAACAAGAAGCGAAAACTAAGAAATGAAGTTTACAAATCATACCTTCGCTTACTTTTGGTGTTGCATTTGCATTCACCATTGTAATCTAAAGTGCGTTGACATCCATCTTATTTTCCTAGGCCAAGAAAAATTTCAATTCTCACTTATCAGATGTGCAAGACAGCTCGAATCAACTTTCATCGTAGTTTCTCCTTAGCACGTCTTTGTACCTACATGTTACAAGAGGAAGTGGGTTGCCTCGAAAGAGATGTAAGACCATATTTGTTTATAAATGAAATCTTTGGCATCCAAATTTGTTTATATGACAAACCTTAATATTAAGAACCACATCCTTAGGAACCCAAATTTTTTTGACTTGTTTATTTGTGTTCCTATTTCGATAATCATTATAATTATGTCCATTATTGCCACACTTTACCAATTTAAGAAACACACTTCTCTCCCTAGCAGTATTACATGTCATTTGTTTATAAACTGCCCTTATTCAAATCCATGTCGTTCTCTGTTATTTGCAAACGGTTATTTCCTAATAATATATTAGACGATTCCCACTAGTAAATGTTTTTTGCATAATCAACTCAAGTTCATTAACTTTGGATTCAAAAAGATTATTCTCATTTATTGGCTTGGAATAACGACAAATATCATTCTCTCTCTTTTCAGAATCGTTCCTCTTTAAGATAATTTTTTTCATTTTCAACCTCTTTTAGGTCTTGGCTTCAAGCGTTTCAATTTCAAAACATTGGTGATTTTCAAATTCAAGTTTTCAAAAAACTTGATTTTCTGAAGCTTTTTTTCAAATTTGTCATTTATTCGAATAATTTCAATTTTGCTGTTTTTCAAATTAACATTTTCAATTTCAAGGGTTTTGAAATTTTCTTTAATTTTAATCGATTCCTTTTTTAGGTCCCCACATTTACTACATTTAAGATTTTTGAAATTTTCAAACCTTTTGATTTCATTTTCTAGCCTATATAGGACTATCTCAGTTTTCACCAAATTATCCTTTTTAAAAATTTCAAGTTTGGAATTTTCAGACATCTTAAATTATCCAACTCTTTTTGTAGAACATTATCCTTGGAAATTAGCTTTGTTTTGTTTTTCTTCAAAATCAAAATTTCATTTTCAAGCATTTAAATTTTTTCATTAAAGCGAACAAATTCTTTTCATATTTAAAACATTTTTCGCAATAAATTTTTTCATGTTTTTTAACAACTTTAAGCTCTTTTTCCAATTTATCATTTTTCGAATGCAATTCAAACTTTTGATATCAATTTGTTATTTTTTAGCTTGAGGTTATCAATAGTTCCAGCTAATTCATGACGCAAAAGAAGTAAGTCTTTAAATGAAATATTGCTTGTCTCATTATCCGTTGGGTCACTATCGTCGTCTCTTCACTATCATCATCTAAATATTCTTTTATGTATCCAACCAAACAAGTTCTGCTTTTGCATCAACATTGGGGTTTCTTCATCATTTTTTACATTTTAACCATATTATGCATCGAGAGTGCTCCAAATTTTCCGCGTAGTTAAATATTGAGATATGGTTAAATTTAGATTTATCAAATGTAGAGTTAAAAATATTTATAGCATTAGCATTAGTGGAAAAATTATCCTTATCAGGTGTAACGACCTAGGATTTAATCACTCTAATTATGGATGTTTGAATATATTTTTAGTAATTAATTAATGGATTCTATAACTCAAATAAACTCCATTTTATTAATAACTAATGATAGTGAAATAGTTTTTCAAATTTGTTTATAAAAATATTTAGTTCAAAGAAAAATAAAAAATGTGACCATAATTTGTTTTCTGAATTTTCGGCTTTTCATCTGCTAAAAGTTGTCGGAAACATTGTACACATTTAAGTTAACATATTCGCAATTACAAACAGGTTAGATATATATTTTGATAAATACACACACACACATATAGATATATATTAACTTAAATAAATATAAAGATGATGTGACCTTTATGTATTATTTATAAATAAGAAAAAAAGTTAAAGAAAATTCATTTCATTAGCAAACATAAAGTACATGAAGTACTAAAACATGTTTACACATGTTGGTGCATGTTTGTAAAGAAGGGACAAGGAGGATGATGTGTCGTGACGGTAGTGGTGGGTATGTACTTTAGAGTAATATGGTAATTTAATTCATGTAATTTTCATATATAAATTTCGTGATTTCCTTCCATTTTACCATTCCTTTCAATTTCATAAAAACCTCTTCATGTTTGTATGACACTTTAATGGCTTTAAAATAATTTCTCAAGTTTAAAAATCTAATTCACTCACTTTTATACTCCTAAAACCTTGTCTAAACTCATCTTCTTTCATTTCAATAATCATCGTTTCTTTACCTTGGTCGAATAACACACCTCCCTAGGCTGAACTATATTTCCATTGAAGCCACCAAAAACTCCAATTTTCCAAGGTAGAAGCAATGACCTAGGCCATGTTCGAGTTATAGAATAAGTTAGCTTAGTTCTTTGAAATTTAGACGAGTAAAGTTTCATTGTTTAACTAAGTTTTTCTAAATACACACACACATTATATATATTTGTGTGTGTGTGTGTGCATGTGACTAACTTGTTGTAAAAATGATGTTATGTTGGGTAAAAATAATGTTGGGTTGTATGTATGCATTACGCATGGATTTAAACGATGCTTGAATGAAATGATATGTGCTTGGTTACGTGGAAGTATAGTTTGGAATATGTAGTGAAATAGTTAAGTTAGTTTGCATATTATAATCTAGCTTGTGTATGTTGGTTATGGAAACGTTTACATGTGTGATGTTGTGTTTATGTAATCATGTATGTCGTCAACATGAATTCATGATAGTATGCCAAGAAAGTTAGCATCTTGCTAGTTTAAAGCGACATGTTATACCTTGTATAAAATTCAAAATTTTGGTTTTTAACATTTGCAAAATGTTTTCAAGTTTTAAAAGCTTGTTAGTTTTCCAGAAAAATATACTTTTGTGTTTTAGTAATTTTTTTTCAAGAGTTAAAGTTTTAAAGAAGACGTAAGAAACCAATTTCAAGTTTGAAAATTTCGGGTCGTATACCAATAGCCCCTATAAGTGCAGTTCGTGAAAGTTAACTCTTTTCAGAATCTAAAAATGTTTTCAATTAGAAACCTTTTAGAAAATGTTTTAAAAAATTACATTAGGTAATTAAAAAGGTAAACTTAATTAATTAATCATTAATAAATGATTAATTAATTAATTAATTAGTAATTAATCATTAGTTAATAAGGTAATTAATACTTAAGTGTAAATAAGTAAATTTAATTTTAACTAGTTAATTAATTAAAGATAATTATTGTTTAATTAGTAATTAATGTTTAATTATTATTTATTTAATATTAATTATTAATTCATTAAAGGGGTTTAATTAATTATTAATTAATTACTGATTTGTTTAAATTAATTAAGATTTTAATTAGGCTTAATTAATATTTAATAAGAGTTTAATTTATAATTTAATTAATAAATAAGGGTTTTAAATCGCTTTGTTTCTAAAATGTCGGTTTTGTTTTAAAACTGTTTTTCTTTTTCAAAAATGTTTTAAATCAAGTGATTTCTGTGTCGATTATCTTTAAGTAACCTTAAACAAGTATAAAATCCAGGTTAATATGGTGACACTTTTATGGAAAGCAAGTCATTCCATATTTAGCACTAAAAGCTAACGAGTAGGTTGATCCTCTATTTGTGAGATCTAGATTTTATTTCTAGACGAGGGATAGAGTAAGGTTGAAATATCAAATTCGTGATAGATACGAGAGGGTTAATTCCTATCAATGTGTCATGATTAAATTGAATATATGGTTATCCATATACGAACTCTGTATAATTACCCTAAGTAGCGGATTGTCCGCTTTTTGTAACTTGACCCATTTTAACTCAGGAAGTATGTTGTGTATATTAGAGTTCTCTTGTGAGGACTCGAATACTGGTTACATACTTCCAAAAGAATCAGATTGAATTAGCTGGGAATTATCGCTTAGTTTATAGAATCAGCTTCGAATCAATATAATTTGTCTGAACTACTTTAATAATGCTCGCGATGGGTCATTATGAAGTATGCTATAAAGGTGTACTATTCTTCCTGAGGGTGATTTCAAAATGGAAGATAGTTAATCTTGAACGCTTGTTCGATCCCGGAACAACTTGTATGGATGAATGCTAGCATTGCATTGGTTGCTTAGAGGGAAGTGTTAGCATTCCAAGATGGTCTACTAAAAGGAAAGGTAATCATAACCACAATCTTCACACCCAGGAATGACTAAAATCAGGGGATATGCTTCAAGACTATGTGGTTCGCTACCATTAGGTATGGTTATCATCCAATCTAGATCGATATTATAGATTATGTATGCTCGAGGCCCATTTAACTTGTTGATCTCAACCAGGGAAATGACTTATTCGTTGCTATCCAACAAGAGGTAGGGCTGTTCTTGACTCGTAGGAAGTCCGTGTGAGGCTCTCGGTATATTTTATGTAGAGATGCATTGTGGTAGGTGGTACCCCGGTGCCTTGTCATTGTTGGAATCCATTTTTCAAATGTGTCTTTACGGATTTAGTTGTGCCCAACTACTGAAATGTGAGATGCAAGCATTTCATCTATATTAAATATTCGTTTTAAACTTAGACATTATTATAATATCAAATGATTTTATATAGAAATATTTTGGTTATCGTAAGGCAAAAACCCCTCTTGTTTATGTGTTGCTTGGTCTTATGATATACTTTGGTTCGAAGATTTTTATAAATCTAACACTTATGCTTTACTCACACCGGGCTAATGTCTTACCCGGAGTTTTATTTTCTTTTCATAACTCTTGGGTACTCAAATTTGTATGAGTAAACAAGTGATCCGGGTTCATCACAGGTGCATTTTGGAGGAGCTTGGAGAAGGTGGCTTCACCGATAGCAAGCTATATCTTATTCCGCTATGTATGTATGTACTTCGTATCGGTTATATCAGGATAGACATTTATAACCATCCTAGTTTGGTATTTTTATTGTATGATTTAGATGTAATATTATTTTGATATTGACTCTATATGGTCTTATGTTGATTATTGTATATTTTTCCATTGCATTGTGAGATTTTGTGTTGTTTAGTTTCTTCTTGTCTTTCTTTTCTTTAACCCAATAACTCATCTTTCGAAGCTAGAAAGGTAGATTATTACACTTGGTCTCGGATCTTAGGTTGAGCAAAGTCCTTGACTTTGGGTTGGGATCAACTTCAAGGGTATATATTTTTAAATTTTATTCATATATATATATATATATATATATATATATATATTCCTGTTAGTTAGATCAGCTTTAATAGGTTTGATTAATACCCTTTCTTAAATAGTTATCTTGTCTATCTATATTTTACATTATTCAGGTAGCAAGAATGAATTTGAAGGGGACGAGAAGGGAAACAATAGCGCAACAACCACAAATGAAAGAACCCAGAATGTTAGAAGGGTAGAATAGCAGTTGAGGCTATAACTCCAGTACAGCCTCGAGTAAACTTTGCAACTCCGTGCAAGGACTTCATAAACCTAGGAGGAAAATCATTGAAGGTTACCGAATCTATCGTTGAAGTACAAGCATGGCTATGGTCATGTGAGAATATTTTCAAAGGTTTGTACATTTTCCATGATCAGAAATGGTTGTTGGCATCACGACAATTGCAAGAAGGTGTAGCTGCATGGTGGGATTCTGCCACCACAAATGTTCTAGAAGATGAGTTTTCATGGGACATATTCAAAGACGTATTCGAAGACCAATTCACGGCAGCGGCGAACAAAACTCAATTATATAGAAGTTTCATGGATCTTAAGCAGGGGGACCTGCCGGTGGTTGAATATGAGAAGAAGTTTAATGAGTTATCTCGTTTCGGTCCTGGACTCATGACACCCCCAATAAAGATGAATGAGATGTTTGTATTGAGTATGAGAGAAGACTTCCATGAAAAGATGATCACTCATATAAAGGAATCCTTTGTGGATCTAGTAGACATGGCCCTGAGATATGTAGTGCTTTTGAAGAAGAAGCCATCAACAGCAGTAGCAACACCCAGTGGCGGTACTGTTAATCCAAATAAAAAGAAGTTTAAGCCAAATTGGGAAAAGAAGCAGGGTACGGAAAAACCAGCAGGAGGAGATCAAGGAAATAGATATAAAGATGTTGTTTGTTTCAATTGTAATTGAATGGGCATATTTCAACACACTATCAACAGGCGAAGGTTATCTCTCCAATGGTCCAGAAGTTGCTTTGCTATAATTTCCATCAGCTTGGACACATGATTAAGGACTGCCCACTATTGAAGAAGGGTCAGCAGATTAAGGTCTATGCTATTAAGGGCGAGCTCTCAGCTATTGAAGATGTTAAAGGGAAGGAAGTCTTGGAAGGTACTTTACTTATTAATGCATTTTTGTTAGAGCTTTTTTGGATACCGGAGCTTCTCATAGTTTCACATTTAAAGAATTGGTGGATAGACAAGAATTTATCCCAGAATTTATAGAAACCCATATCCGGGTGTCAAATTCTGTTGGTGGTATGACCAGTCTATGTTTAATTTATGAGAATGTACAAATTTCCTGCCTTACCCATCGTTTCCTATGGAACATATTTGTGCTTGATTTTAAAGGTTTTGATATTTTTCTTGGAATGGATTGGCTAGATATGTATAATGCTATCCTTGATTGGGTTAATCGGAGTGTAGTGTTGAAAGCAAAGACCAGAAGGGTATTGGAAAGAATATCGTGTGAGACCCCAAATAATCGTATAATAGTTTCCTTTATTCTTAGAAACATCCAAAGAATAGCAAGAGTCTATATTAGTAGTTAAAGATTTCTTGGATATTTTTTAGCTGGTTAGCAATTTGCCACCCCATCGAGAAATTGAATTTCATACTGATCTAGTTCCAGGTGTGAAACCTGTTATTCAAGCCTTACGTAGAATGGCCCCGAGAGAGAAGCGGAGATAATAAGTCAAACCAATGACTTGCTAAGAAGTAGGCTGATCAATATAAGTCGTTTGATTTGGGTATCGGTAGTAGTTTTTGTGGCTAAATCAATTGGTTCTTTAAGATTGTGCGTGGACTATAGCGAGTTGAATAATCATATCATTCAGAATAAGTATCTGTTACCCCCCAAATAGGTGATATGTGTTGAATATGCGCTTATATGATTTTTGTTTGATGATAATAAACATATATACATTCGTTTAAATGTATTTGTTAATATACTATTCTATTTTTCACAGATTAAATAAATATTTGCTGAATAAAATAAATAGCACGGAATTTGAATTCAAACGAATATTTTATTCAAACAAATATTTATTACAATTTTGAATAGTACAAATTCAAGCTCTCACTATACATATACAACTTTGATTACAACATATCACAATTTCATATTTGCACAATTTCATATTTTCAGCTGACCTCACTACATATCACTCACACTCATATTTATCTTCAACTTCATTCCGGTTTGAATCCAGCATCTGAGCAATCTGCAAAAATATTCACTAACGCAGTAAAATTGAAAATAAAATATTTCTGCAATTTAAAATAAAAGATGAATTTTGAAAATAATATTTGCCTCAGTTATTTGGGTTGTTCGTCATAATTTAAATTTGAATTCATCATACACGAACAACTTGTGACATACATAGTGTATTACTGTATATGCCACAAGGCCGTGCATGCCGATATATACACTTGATCTATTTACAAGGACAGGTGAGCACTGGTCAAACCCAAATGAAAAGCCGGGTTCAACTCACGTGCAATAACATAAACGTCACAACTCACAGCACAAGGTCAAACCCGAGCCTCAAGCTGGATTCAACACAGGTGAAAAATCAAATGAAATGGTCGAGATACATAATTCATAGGGTCAGCCAAAATTCAAATGTACAAATACACACAACACATTGGTGCTGCATATAATGTACAGTGAAGCCAAAGTAGTACACAAACAACATAGCAGTATGGAAGAATGCAAACCATAGAACATCTACAAAGTAATGAAGGAAAACAAACCAAGCATACAAGCTCAAAAATTTCAACCACTGCAACAAAAGTGTACAAACTCAAGTGAATACAAAAATAACAGCATCAAGTGAATATGCATGATGAACACATATGGAATGCAACTTGATCATTAGTATATTTCAAGTTCATTTCAAGTTCATTAGTATATGACAGCAACCAGAGGCAACACCACACAATCAAACTACAACAAGATCACGGCTACAATATGCAGTGCACCAATGGAACATACTAAACAGCACAATCGATGGTAGATTGTTTGCCTACTAAACATGTCATGGATATTCCAAAAGAACTACACTGCCCACTGTGCAATCGAGTAATGCAAGATGCTGCACTCACAAGCAAATGTTGTTTCAAAAGCTACTGCGACAAGTGTATAAGAGATTACACAATTAGTAGGGATAAGTGTGCTAAACTGCAACAAGACATAAACAATATGAATGCAAGCAATACACTACAATGAATCATCAATGAGTGCAACAGATGGAGCTACAGGAAAGTACAGCAAGCTACAAGTTATACGAAATCAAAGTGACCAAAGTCAAAGCATAAGAGGGAATCATCAATATCCAAACTGCAGATACAAAGCTAAATGTATCAAAGCCGTGTTATTTTAACAAGTCAACAGAAAAAGGAACGAAAACCATGGTCATCACGAAATAAATCAAAGCCGTAACCATCAAGCAACCAAAATATACGATTACGAAAAAGTCAGTGAAATCACCAGCATCAGAATATAATCGAACGACCGAACAACTTATTTGACAAATTCAAATAAGTTTATACGAACGAAGATAAAGGAGTTCGAACGCATATATAACCCTAATCATCACAGGCAATCGATTATCGAGTTCAAGCAAGCCAAATCCAGAAAAGCAAAAAGCATAAAATTACTTACCGAAGCAAGTTCGAACTCGATCAATTTCAAGAGCCATAAGTAAAACAGAGAAGCAAGCGATCGACGAAGAAAACAAAGTGACAATTCCTCCTTTCGATCTAGCAACCAAAAGCCGACATCTTTGAAATGTCCAAATCCCTAATTTAAGAGCAAAAAGGAACGAGATCGAATGAATCCCTAATTCGGAAAGACACAGCCGCCATTCTCAAGATAAAGGAACGGACGAGACAATAAAAGAAAAAGGGGAGAGGGCCGGCCTTATTCTACTTTGATAAAAGGGTTTTTTATTTAAAGGGTTATAGGTTTTAAAAATTAGGGTTATTTTATTTTTGAATTGTTTTTAATTGTATTTTCTTTTTTAAACCGTTTAATTTTCTAGTCGTGTGACTAGGGGACAAGCTACGTGGCGTAGCTTGAGAATTCGCAACTCGGTGGTTGAGTTGTGGCAAGGTTTTGAGCGTAGAGTTAGATTAGTCAATAGCGGGTATAGCGAGTTTACGTGTGTAGGCGAGCGACTATCTAATTTCTAGTAGAAACCTTGGGGGCAGCACGTAGGCAGGGTTTTGCCGAAGCTGGGTAAATTCTGTGTTGTTCTGTTCTGCATTTTATTATCCTGCTATTTATTTCTGTGCTGGTAATATTCTGTGATCTGTGTTAATATTAGTTTATAAGCTTCCGCAATTAATTTTTATAATTAACACTATCACCCTATTCACCCCCCCTCTAGGGTGAAATCGATCCTACAAGTGGTATCAGAGCTAGGAATAGAAGTCAACATCTGTTTTAAAAAATTCGATTTTTTTTGAAAAAATCAATTTTTGTTTTAAAATTTTGAATTTTTAAAATGGCTTCTTTCAATAATGCTTTTGCAGAGGCTCAATCGATAGTTAGACCACCAATGTTCAATGGTGAATATGCTTTTTGGAAAAATAGGATGAAAATTTTTCTGAAAACCATTGACGCTTGGGATATTGTTGAGACAGGTTACAAAACTCCAACTATAACTGTAGATAATCAGGAAATAGAGAAACCAAAGGAACAATGGACAGAACTAGAAAATAAATTACAGAATACTAATGCCAAAGCTATGAATTCTATTATCTGTTCATTAGATCAATTTGAATTTAATCGTGTCTCACATTGTCTAACTGCGCAGGAAATATGGCACATACTAGAAGTGACTCACGAAGGAACATCTCAAGTCAAAGAATCTCGCCTTGCCATGCTAAGCAGCGAATACGAGAACTTTACAATGGCAAAGGAAGAATATGTCAAAGAGATGTACGGACGACTTTCCAATATCGTATACAAATCAAAAGCTCTCGGAAAAACATACACCGAATTGGAAATAGTCCGAAAAATCCTCAGAGTCCTTCCACGAAGCTTTGAAGCGAAAGTAACTGCCATTCAAGAATCGAAAGATTTAAAACAACTCAAAGTTGAAGAACTCATCGGAAATCTCACCACTTATGAGCTAGAAATGAAATTCAAGGAAGAGCGTGAAGGAGGTGATACTCGAAAGAAATCAATAGCTCTCAAAGGAACAACTGAAAGTGATGACGATGACGATGATGATGCAGCAGCAGAATTGGAGCTATTAATAAAGAAATTCAAAAAGTGGAATTACAAATATGGAAATTCAGCTCGAATTCAAAAAGCGAAAAGCAGAATAGCCAAAACACTAGACTACTCTGAAGAACAGAAGATCATCTGTCACAAGTGCAACCAACCCGGACACATCAAGCCCAATTGTCCTCAAAATCAACGCGACTTTAAAAAGAAATCAAAAAGGAAAAGTTTTGCAGCCACGTGGAATACAAGTGATGAAGATAATCAAAGTTCTAGCAGTGAGAGTGAGAAAGCAGATATGTGCCTTCGAGGGAATATAACTGATAGCGACGATAACGAGCCAAGCGAGGTATCAAAACTTACTCACTCTGAATTACTTATTTATTTCCACGAAATAAATGGCTGTTATGAACGACTTAGGGAAAAATATGCTAAACTTGAATCTCAAAAGGATACTTTGATAGAATGCAATGAACAACTTGATCAATTAGTTAAGAACTATCAACGTAGGATCCCTAAGTGTGATAAGTGTCCAACATTCGAAGAAGAAATTAAAAAATCGGAAATCAATATAAAATCATTTGAAAATGAAATTCTGATTTTAAAAGAGAATGAAAATACTAGGAGAGAGAATTCTATTAAAAAGTGCACACAGTTGTTAAACGAAAATGAATCTCTCAAATCACAAGTCCAACAACTGTCTACTACTTTAGAAAATTTTTCCAAAAGTGAAAAATCGTTGAATATGCTACTAGGAAAGCAAACTGTTAATACGGTTAGACAAGGACTTGGATATAATAAATTGAAAATTGTTGAAAGCAATATTAGTCAAGCTAAATCCATGTGCACAATTTGTAGAAAATATGGACACAATCCCAAAATTGTTGGTATAGACCCAAACATGTGAAAACTATACCGATTTGGGTTCCAAAAGGCACAAATATAAAATCTCTCAAAGTTAAACAAATTTGGGTGCCGAAGGGAACAATTATAAATAGTTTTGGGTCTTTACAAAATTGTTTTTCAAAATATTCTGCCACTAACAACCATGGACCTATAAAAACAAATAGGTCACATAAATCTTTCATCGTGTAGGTGTGGTGGCAGGCTAAGGAACAACAACAGTGTTCTCTGGATTTTTGGTTGTTCCAGAAACACAACGGACGACGAAACAAAGTTCCTTAGCCTAGTATAAAGGTGACAGAATCACAACGGACAACAACGAAAAATATCGTAAAGGTAAAACAGGTAATTGTATATTTATTTGAACGATATATTAAATGTGATAATCTGCACCATATTCTGAATTAAAATCAGCCAATATTGAGATGATGAAAAGATGATGATTTTGACTTATTCAAAATAGTTGGCCGATTATATTCTTATGCCAAAAACACTATAAAATTCTCTAGATATTTTGAATTACTTCATATATATGAGTTTGGATTAAAAATAGTGTTTTGTTGGATAATACAATTGGTTATAATACGGCTAACTCCTTATTCACGGTTTTCTGATTATTTACACGGCTTCAATTCAATTTCAAAAGAATGTCATTTAAATTGTTGTTAAAATTGAATTTAAAATTTTTGCTGCACACTTCATGTTTTGGTCAATCAAATTCAATTGACGATAATTTTTGAGTGAAAGAGAAATTCAGATGCAGATTACACTGGTAATCTAGTTGATAGAAAAATTACTAGTGAAACGTGATTTTTGTTGAGACATTTAGTAACTGCATCGTTTTTCAAAGAAAATATCTGCATTTTCTTCATTTCAAATAATTTTCAAATAGCAGAAAATTTTCTTTTAAATCCCCCTCGAGAAAATCATTTTTGACCATATTTTCAGATTAGTCATTTTGAAAAATTAATTTCATAATTATTTTTGAATTTGATTTTAAATGACTATTTTGACTAATCTGACTCCCTAATGTTTATCGAAAAGAAAAATAGTGATTGAAAAAGTGATGAGTGTTAATATTGATCAAATATTATGACTTGAGACGGTATAATTAATAAATTTCTTTAGAAATTTAAACAAGAGTTATAAAACTTTTTGTTGGTAAAAATTCCATGACCATCTCTATACCTATCATATTTCTAACGACCATCACTCATCAAAATTCTATATAGTTTGTCGATATGTGGTACTTTAAACAGGAATCGTTCGTTTTTCATTTTTCACATTTTTTTTGAAAAAAAGGGGATAATAACAACAATAATAATAAATACCAAAGTATTCACTCTCATTTAAAAGTCCTCACGGTTATGCATGGGTGAATTACTTGGAATTTGTTATGTGCTTCCATTTTCATTTAAAAGTCCTCGCGGTTATGCATGTATGGAACGCATATCAAAAGTTGATTTTTAAAATAAACAAGTTGATTCTAATCCCATTTAAAAGTCCTCACGGTTATGTGTGGTTAGAAGATACTTGATTTCATTTTTAAAAAAAATAAAATTGGAATACTACTAATCTCATTTAAAAGTCCTAACGGTTATGCATGGTTAGTAGATATTCAAATTCCTGTAAATATACCACAAATAGACACAACTGTATGGTTTTATATGATGACATCATTTCCATCATTCTAAAAGTGGAATATGCGCCTAACAAAATATTTATGATTTTTGTTTGATTTTTTATCGAAATTTAATATTTATATTCAATTGAGTTTTAATGTTGGATTGATATCGATTACTTTATCTCTATTTTCTCTAACACTAATATTCTTTTGCTGATAACAAAAGGGGGAGAGTAAAGTTAAGATTTTGTCAAATAAAATCAAGCAAAGGTCAAATAATTTTCCATTTGCATCTAGACTCATTTTCATATTTCTATTTGTATGCATATATGTAGGGGAGTATTGTGTAGAGAGGGAGCAATTAAATAGGGGGAGCAATTAGGATATATCTATGATCAAATACATTTAACATATTCAAAATCTTAAGTATATGTTTGTTATCATCAAAAGGGGGAGATTGTTGAATATGCGCTTATATGATTTTTGTTTGATGATAATAAACATATATACATTCGTTTAAATGTATTTGTTAATATACTATTCTATTTTTCACAGATTAAATAAATATTTGCTGAATAAAATAAATAACACGGAATTTGAATTCAAACGAATATTTTATTCAAACAAATATTTATTACAATTTTGAATAGTACAAATTCAAGCTCTCACTATACATATACAACTTTGATTACAACATATCACAATTTCTTATTTACACAATTTCATATTTTCAGTTGACCTCACTACATATCACTCACACTCATATTTATCTTCAACTTCATTCCGGTTTGAATCCAGCATCTGAGCAATCTGCAAAAATATTCACTAATGCGGTAAAATTGAAAATAAAATATTTTTGCAATTTAAAATAAAAGATGAATTTTGAAAATAATATTTGCCTCAGTTATTTGGGTTGTTTGTCATAATTTAAATTTGAATTCATCATACACGAACAACTTGTGACATACACAGTGTATTACTGTATATGCCACAAGGTCGTGCATGCCGATATATACACTTGATCTATTTACAAGGACAGGTGAGCACTAGTCAAACCCAAATGAAAAGCCGGGTTCAACTCACGTGCAATAACATAAATGTCACAACTCACAGCACAAGGTCAAACCCGAGCCTCAAGCTGGATTCAACACAGGTGAAAAATCAAATGAAATGGTCGAGATACATAATTCATAGGGTCAGCCAAAATTCAAATGTACAAATACACACAACACAGTGGTGCTGCATATAATGTACAATGAAGCCAAAGTAGTACACAAACAACATAGCAGTATGGAAGAATGCAAACCAGAGAACATCTACAAAGTAATGAAGGAAAACAACCAAGCATACAAGCTCAATAATTTCAACCACTACAACAAAAGTGTACAAACTCAAGTGAATACAAAAATAACAACATCAAGTGAATATGCATGATGAACACATATGGAATGCAACTTGATCATTAGTATATTTCAAGTTCATTTCAAGTTCATTAGTATATGACAGCAACCAGAGGCAACACCACACAATCAAACTACAACAAGATCACGGCTACAATATGCAGTGCACCAATGGAACATACTAAACAGCACAATCGATGGTAGATTGTTTGCCTACTAAACATGTCATGGATATTCCAAAAGAACTACACTGCCCACTGTGCAATCGAGTAATGCAAGATGCTGCACTCACAAGCAAATGTTGTTTCAAAAGCTACTGCGACAAGTGTATAAGAGATTACACAATTAGTAGGGATAAGTGTGCTAAACTGCAACAAGACATAAACAATATGAATGCAAGCAATACACTACAATGAATCATCAATGAGTGCAACAGATGGAGCTACAGGAAAGTACAGCAAGCTACAAGTTATACGAAATCAAAGTGACCAAAGTCAAAGCATCAGAGGGAATCAACAATATCCAAACTGCAGATACAAAGCTAAATGTATCAAAGCCGTGTTTTTTTAACAAGTCAACAGAAAAAGGAACGAAAACCGTGGTCATCACGAAATAAATCAAAGCCGTAACCATCAAGCAACCAAAATATACGATTACGAAAAAGTCAGTGAAATCATCAGCATCAGAATATAATCGAACGGCCGAACAACTTATTTGACAAATTCAAATAAGTTTATAAGAACGAAGATAAAGGAGTTCGAACGCATATATAACCCTAATCATCACAGGCAATCGATTATCGAGTTCAAGCAAGCCAAATCCAGAAAAGCAAAAAGCATAAAATTACTTACCGAAGCAAGTTCGAACTCGATCAATTTCAAGAGCCGTAAGTAAAACAGAGAAGCAAGCGATCGACGAAGCAAACAAAGTGACAATTCCTCCTTTCGATCTAGCAACCAAAAGTCGGCATCTTTGAAATGTCCAAATCCCTAATTTAAGAGCAAAAAGGAACGAGATCGAATGAAGCCCTAATTCGGAAAGACACAGCCGCCATTCTCAAGATAAAGGAACGGACGAGACAATAAAAGAAAAAGGGGAGAGGGCCGGCCTTATTCTACTTTGATAAAAGGGTTTTTTATTTAAAGGATTATAGGTTTTAAAAATTAGGGTTATTTTATTTTTGAATTTTTTTTAATTGTATTTTCTTTTTTAAACCGTTTAATTTTCTAGTCGTGTGACTAGGGGACAAGCTACGTGGCGTAGCTTGAGAATTCGCAACTCGGTGGTTGAGTTGTGGCAAGGTTTTGAGCGTAGAGTTAGATTAGTCAATAGCGGGTATAGCGAGTTTACGTGTGTAAGCAAGGGACTATCTAATTTCTAGTAGAAACCTTGGGGGCATCACGTATGCAGGGTTTTGCCGAAGCTGGGTAAATTCTGTGTTGTTCTGTTTTGCATTTTATTATCCTGCTATTTATTTCTGTGCTGGTAATATTCTGTGATCTGTGTTAATATTAGTTTATAAGCTTCCGCAATTAATTTTTATAATTAACACTATCACCCTATTCACCCCCCCTCTAGGGGGAAATCGATCCTATAATATGTTTGACTAACTTCATGGGGCTAGGGTATTTTCCCAAATGGACCTTACTATGGGTTTCCATTAATTAAGGGTAGCGGAGGATAGCATACCCTTAACTACTTTTAGAGGACTGGACCTTTTCTATGAGTGGTTGGTTATGCCTTTTGGGCTAACCAATGCACATACATTTTCTATTGATATTATGAATCAAGTTTTTAGGGATGTTCTAAATAAGTTCGTGTTGGTTTTCATAGATGACATCCTTATTTATTCCAAGACTGAAGAAGTGCATTAAATTCCATTTGGAACTAATGTTAGAAACGTTAAGGAAAACTATTTTGAAGGCTAAGTTTTTTAACTGCCACTTTTGGAAGTCGTAAGTGAGATACCTAGGTCATGTTGTATTGGGAGATGACATTTCATATGACCTGGATAAGGTAGCTGTCGTGTAAGATTTCAAAAGACCCCAAACTCCCACAGAAGCGAGAAGCTTTTTAAAGATGGTGGGTTATTGTAGGAAGGTCATAAGGATTACTCTAAGATCACTTCTCATCTAACCAAGCTGACGAAAAAGGATGTTAAATTTGAATGGACTCTAAAGTGTGAAGAAGCATTCCTTGAGTTAAAAAAATGGTGACTAGTGCCTCGGTTTTAGCTATTATATATGGAGGAGAGGGGTTGACTATTTATACGGATGCTAGTAGAGTTAGGTTGAGTGTAGTGTTGATGCAGCATGGAAGGTTATAACCTATGCAAGTGGACAGTTAAAGCCTCATGAGAAGAATTATGCAACACATGATCTGGAACTGTTAGCTATAGTATTTGCGTTGAAGATGTGGAGGCATTACTTGCTGGATAAGAATCCTCCTATTCCACTTTAGTTTATTACTAATCTTTAAGGATCCTAATAGTAATTTCCTTATTTATATAGGTGAAAAATTCGAACTCTTTACTGATCATAAGTCCCTAACTACCTTTTCACTCAAAAGGACCTGAACTTGAGGCAGCAGCGACGGCTAGAATTCCCGATGGCTTACGACTTGGATATTCTCTATATGCCAAGGAAAGCTTATGTAGTGGCAGACGTTCTAAGTAGGAATGTAGTTTTGGCTCTCTTGGAATTCACTCCGCCTCTCTTCAAAAGGATTGCGTGCAAACAAAGAGAAGACTTCAAGGCGTTAAGAAGGGTCTAGGTTCTAGTTTCTAGATTGATAACCATGTTACTTTAAAGATGAATGGAAGATTATGTGTTCCTAATATACATGGTCTTAGATAAGAAGTTTTAAAGTAATGTCGTAGGTCTGAGTTAAGTATCCAGCCTGGAGTTAATAAGATGTTCAAGGATATGAAGCCAGTGTTTTGGTATCCCAGGATGAAGAAAGATATTTCAATCTATGGCAGTCGATGTTCGATCAATCAGCAGATAAAAGGCGGTCACCAAAAGACGGTTGGTTTACTTCAATCGTTGGAAATCCCAAATTGGCAATGGGAAGTGATATCAATAGATTTTATGGATGGTTTACCTAGGACGAGAAAAAGGAATGAAGGTGTATGGGTCATTATACATCGGTTAACAAAGAGTGCTCATTATAAGGGAGAAATTTATATGAGGGAGATAGTCAGATTTCATAGAGTCCTAGTAAGCATAGTAAGTAATCGAGAGCCTATCTTCACCAATTAGTTTTGGGAGGAGTTGTATGTAGCTTTAGGAACAAAGCTAAACTTGAGTATAACATATCACCCCCAAACGATTAAACAAACGGAAAGGGTGAATCGAATTCTAGTTCTTTTAAGGGCATGTATTCTTGATTTTGGAGGATCATGAGAGGATCATATTATTTGGTGGAATTCTACAACAACAATAATTATCAACCAAGCATTAGCACGACACCCTACGAAGCTCTCTATGGACATCTTTGTAAGTCGTCGGCATGTTGGGTTGAGACTGGAGATTGGCCAGTACTTGGGCCGGACATGAAGGAAGCCCGGGATCGCCAAAAGAGTTATGCCGATAAAAGGAGAAAGGATTTGGAATTCAAAGTCATAGACTTTGTATTTGTAAATATCGCCTCAATCAAAGGAGTTATTCGATTTGGAATGGCCGGGAGGTTGACATCCAAGTATATTGGGCCTTTTAAAATTATTGAATGGATTGGACCGCTCGCCTACAAGGTTGAATTACCAGAAAGGTTGTCAAGGGTCCATAATGCTTCCCATATGTATCATTTGAGAAAGTATGTTCATGACCTCTCATTGATTGTGGAGCCGTCGGTTCATGAGGATTTGGAGATCGAACTGAACCTGTAAGGACCCGTAAATTTTAATATTTTTTTATAACGTATTTAATTGAATTTTTGTGAAATTTTAAATAATAAAATTTTGAAATATAAATTTGATGTTTGAAATACGTCTATTTTAACATAGCAACCGGTAAATTTTCATCAGATAATACGAATGTATGTAATTTTATTTCAATTTAAATCAGTTAATATTTGACGATAATAAAATGTTTTCCAAACCTGAATATTTTTGTACAGAAAATTTCTAAATCCTCTTCTGAGTGAGACGTCGGATTTCGTTTTACCAAATTCGGACTTCTATAGCTCCGTCGATCTTATTTTCTGCGTTTTATCTGCATTTTCCGCTAGCAGAAATTCGAAATTTTATAATTCAATCGTATCACTAATATCTATATACTGTTTTGACCGTCTCTTCGTGCTAATTACTATGGTATATTCATTTTTGTGTTTTGAAGTTTCAGTACGCAGCGAAATCTGTAAAACCATTAGTCATACCGGTACACGTTTTAAATCTTTTGGCTTTCTTGTGTCTATTCTCTTACCCACTGGTTCAAACCAAATAGTCGTTTGCTTTTATTAAAATCTGGATTCACGTAAGTGGCCATTGCCATTTCAAATTTTATCCATGGTCTATTCTTATTCCTTTCTATTCGTTTCTATTTTATTGAATATTTAAATTAAAAATGAGAGCTTATATTAGTGTAAGCCGGATGTCCTTCTCCTATTTCTTTTCTTCCATCCTGTTTGAAGCCCATCCCTTCGTTTCTACCCTCTCAGAAAAAAGAAAAAAAACATAAAGCATCCACTTTGACGCATCACCGAGCCAACCAAGCCTCCACTTCGAGGCGGAACATCTCCGCAACAATTGAGCCCGACCATTAGCAACCCATCCCCTCCACTCGCCTGAGTACCTAACCTCCTTGTCTCCCCTCTTCATGTGCGTCCAGCCTTAGCCGCACCTCATCCTCATCTCCTCTGTGTGCTCAACACGGCCACCAAGACCACCCTCCGACCCACCACGCGATGAACACCTCCCAACCGGTATTTGACTTGAGCTAGCAGATATCCTGCCTAGCCTCTATTATATGATAGGTAATATAATTTGGGTTATACATTGTTGTTACATTATATTATCTTATATATATAAAGACCTATATATTTATACATAACAGTGAAGATATATATACTAGTTGACAACTATTTTGTTTCTCTTGTTTTATTATTTGAAAGCTATTTTTCATTGTATACATATTTCTTTAATGGTCAGTCTATGTTTGTAAGTATGAAAATTGGTGTCATATATCTGCAATATATTTAATGCATAAGGGTGTATATAAACCTGGTAATATGTTATAATATACTATCACGGTACTTTATTATAGTCTATTTTAATATGTCTTCTTGTACCGTTTACTTTTTTTTGCTGCTTCTTTTTTGTTCAATATCTTATGTATGTTGTATATAATATTATATATATATATAATCATAGTATATTTTATTACATCTTATTTTATTATATTATATTATAAGATTTGGTCTGTAGTTTTTACACACACACACACACACACATATATATATATATATCTGAGTTATATTTAGCCTATATGTACAAATGAGTTGTATTTCATACTTCTTGTTTGCATTGTTCTATTCACATTATTTATATATGTATAGGTATGTATATAAGATTTGTCAAAGCTGATTTAATGAGATGTTTACAGTTTTAAGTTTCCAATATATATATATATATATATATATATATAAGAGTCTATAAGCTATACATAAGTTCATTTTACTTGTTTTGTCTGTTGCTGGATATATATATAATTTTAAGTATAAGATAATAGTGTGTTTATAAAGTATAAGCCCATATATGTATACGATATTTTTTTTATGAAGCTACGTTTTGTTTGTTGTGGCCATACTTTATACTCCTAGTTGTTTCGATTTATATATATATTTAACATGTTAATATATATGTTCGTTTATAGACTTTATAATGATGTTAGTTGTATATCAGTTTAAAAAGTACATCTATTTATATAAAATGTTTTCCAGAGATTATATCGGTATCATATACTGACCTTCGTTTACTAATTTATATTTTTCAAATACGTTGATTTCTTATGTTTTCAAATGTATATGTTCTTCTATGTGCAGCGTACTCAGTCTTATTGTACGGGTGGTTATATCTATACAGGAAATATAATTAAATTATGCCAAGTGTTATGTTGTATACAACTTTTATATATTGGGGTGTGTGTGTGTGTGTGTGTGTGTGTGTGTGTGTGTGTGTGTGTGTGTGTCTATATATAGGGTGTTGGTTATAGTTTTATAAATCGTATATTATATGTGCTTGTTTCTATATTGCAGCCTTTAACATGTTAATTTTTTTTTAATTGTCAGTGAATATGGTTAGTGGATAACATACTAGTATATACGCGTTACATACTTTATACGTGTTAAACATTTTAATAAAAGTTGTATAACTGTATTCAGAGTTTTGGATAAGTTTATATATATGTGTGTGTACTTAATTAAAACAATGATTTTTAAATTATATATATGTTATTTTATTTTAATATTTGTTTTAAATTAAATGTTGATTTTATGGAAATAAAAATAATATATAATTGCTATTTTATCAAACTGATTTCGTTTATTGACTTCCAATTTATCAGCTTTATCCATCTCACTCGTGCCAATCTTGCTTTTCTTTGAAATTGTGCTTGGATTCGTAACTCAATTTCAGTGTCCATATCAGTGCGTATCTGTGTCATCTCTTGTTCTCTCTAGCCTCGGAAGGTGAGCAATCAATCATGATTAACGTTCTTATATTTATTAAATTTGATTTCAATTGAAACGACAATTGAAATATGTTGCTGTTAGTATTTTAAATTTTTATATATGCTATTATCTGTAACTGTTCACCTGTAGGATATGACACCATATCCTGTTGTTTGTATTATATTATTATTGATGATATATGCCTTCTATTATTATTGTCATATCTGTTATCACTCAAAAAGATCCCTTTTAGTATAGAATTCACTATGGGTTGAATGATACATACCCGAATGGACATTAGAATAGGAGAAAATCTTTATGGGTTGAAATGATAGACCCAAGCGATTTTCATTTGAATTGAATTTGGGATTGTGGGTCGAAATGATATCTACCCGTATATATTTAAATTACGGATTGAAATGATAAATATATGTATCACTTGACCGTAGGATAGAAAATTATATACAGACACCGTTGGTCCATATATAAATGTTTTGAAAATAATTTCTATGGTTTTGGAAAGAAATACTTGGTTTTAATAATGCTGATTATTAAATTATATATATATATATATGGTAATGATATATATATATATATATATATATATATATATATATATATATATTTGATAATGATACTTAATTTAACTAAGATTGATTTAATGCATACAATATGTTTAAGAATTTAAATCTAGATTTCAAAATAGATTTTGATAAAAATTGGAATAAGTTAAAGTTGGGAAGATAATTCGAATTTTGTTGAAAATTTTATTCAATAAAGAATTTTATCTAACCGACTTGGAACATATTGAAATTAAGATTTAAGATATGATTTATAACTTGGTCTTGATTTAAATAATTTAATGAAGATTTCTCATTTAAATAAAATTAAGGAAATATTTAGTAAAAATGTAATTTAAGGCTAGTTAAATGATATTGAATTATTAAGCGAATATTTCTATACTAAATAATAATGAGTGAAATCAAGATCTATATGAAATCGTTAAATTTAACTTTGAAAATGTTGAATATTTAAGCTTTGAAATGCTGGAATTTAAATGGTTTAATTGTGATTCAGATCTGCATTTGAAATCAATAAAATTTGAATTTGTTATTTAGAATTTGAATTGAACTAAAATAGATAAATCTAAATGAACTAAATGTGAATTTGGAACTCGAAGTGATTGGAATCCATTTGTGAAATTGAGGATATATATATATATATATATATTCAATGGAAATGACACTTTGGTTGGAGTATAAATTTAGTGAAATGACCATGATGTTATATTATATATTTTCTACATTGTAGATAGTCCCACGGATCCTTAGAGGATGGTTATCCCAAACATCCTTTAAGTTACTTGTATTTCAGTTGATATTTCACTTGAGTTGGATTTATTGATATAAGAATGTTAATCCCGACTCGAGTGTTTTGTGTTTGCTTTACGCTCAGGTCGGACTGAGTGATACAGCATTTGAGACTCACCTTTGGAGTTTGGAGCCTCGTTGGAGATCCAATAATCGATTCAGCTTTTAGCTTTTCCAGTTGATTGGTTCAGAGAAGTCATCTATTCATGCGGAAGAATTCACTGTATTTGAGTTATTCCGTTGTAATTTATTTCTAACTCTGATGTTTAAATAGTAGCTTCATGAACTACTATTTATCTATTCCACTGCTTTATTATTATATTACTCTGTGTCTGTGATTCTGTGCTTGATTTATTTACTATATATGCTGAGTTTTGCCAAATTTAAATTAATAATTTGATATTTTAAGCAATTCAAGTCCGGCATGTGGGGATGCGAATGGTTGAAAAAATTGGGTCGTTACAGTTGGTATCAGAGCTTTGGCTCTAGGCAAAACTTAACATATATGGTAAATTTATTTGCAGAATCATTTTCGTTCGAGCTTGAATATCTTCCTCTTTGATTTAATTTTCCTTTGGACTTTGGAACATTCTCTGTGGTTTTAAAAAAGAAACCATCATCTTCTCTCCCTATTCGTGGTTCTTGATCCTGGAGTATCCCATAACTCCACTGTATGATTTGAAAAGGGGTGAAACTCGTTTACAACATACATTGATTCACTGGTGATTTCAGTACCCTCGGTTTAGATGCGGTTATCACTTGTTATGCTGAATTCTATCTCTAGCGATCGAATGGCGATTTACCTCAAAATTTTACACCGATCTTATTTTGAAATCACGGTTGACCGGTTAAGGTCGTCCGCGATTTATGTAAGTATATCCATATCCTTTTTTGAAATTTGATTATCTCATCTTCGATCGAGCCTATCTTTGTTTTGAAATCCATTCTTGGATCATCCTTTGAAAATCGAGTTTGGTTGTATTTTAGAAATTGTTTTATATATCAAAATTATTATTTTGATAAGTATGATTGTATTCTATATATAAAAGTGAAAATGCTTTCGATAAAGATTATATACTTAAAAAAACGAGAATTTGAAGTTCGAAGGGATTTGAAATTGTGAAATTATATAAGAAATTGATTTATATGAAAATGATTTATAACCGAAGGGTTTTGAATTTGAAATTTGAGGAATTGAACTCCGGTATTTTGAAAATTGGTTTTAAGATTTTTGAAAATATATAATAATACGATTTGAAAGTGTTTCCCGAATAAGAAATGTTTCAAATGACTTCAAATGAGTTAAAAGGATTCCGAAGAAATTTCAAAGAAGTTTTCAAGAAAATAGAAGTTGAGAACTCACTTATGTCGTTGGAAAATAATTTCGGTGATGAGTGCACGCATCATCGGCATTGATTTTTGAGTTTCAGGGTGGTGGAGAGGCCACTCTAGTAGCTTTGCTATACGAGTGATATTATGAAAGCAATTTTGATTTCAAATTCCGAAGTATGATTTGATATTTAGTAGATATATGTATATATATTGGAAACGATTTGAAGCGAGCCCGTTGTTCAGTCCTCGAGTTTCAGATTGGTTTTGGTATGACCTTATCTATTGAAATTGATTTACTGCTTTGTTGCTGATTTCCAACTCTTAGATTTGAAAATTTGATTTCTTCGACCATTTTGAATGTTCGAGCACTTCCAAATCAAGGTTTAATTTTCAAAGCTAAGTAATTTTGAAAAGTATAAATTATTTGGTAAGGTATATAAGTTTGAAACTGTTTGGTTAAGTAAATGAAGAAGACTATTTTGAATTATACTAATATGAATTTTGAAATGTTTTGAATAAAATTTAGTTTTAAATGTTTTATCTTAGTAACATCTTTTATAAAACTATATTTATAATATAGAACAATAATTTGCGAAAGGTAAATTAAATCTTTCAAATGGAAATAAATAATTTAAAGGTTTTAAAGGGATGGTTATAAACTTGGCAATCATTTTTGGGTATAATTGATTTTAACAAAATATTTGGTTTCGAAAATAGATTGGAATTTAAAGCCCAGTATTTATATGAGGATTTTGGATACGAATTTGTTTGACTTGAATTTTGTTGATTTGGAAACTTAGATTATTTTCTAAATCTATTATTTTGGGAACTTGAAACTAAAGATATTTAATTTGGAAGAAATGATTTGGTGAAATCGTATATGATTTTGAAACTGAACTGATATTGAAATGAAATCGAGAACCTTATTTTACTAAATACTTGATTTGGGAGTTATCGAACTTATATAAAAATTGATTTGTATAAGTATGTAATTGATTCGAAAATTACTGATTTGAAAGATACTCAATTTGAAAAGTGAATCCTATATAATCGAAGTCTATATAAGTATGATTTGATATACTGTTGATTTGGAAAGTATTTGATTTGAAAATGGAATCTTATATATGATGGACTTTATACAAGTATGATATTTGAAAGTGATTTTGAAAGGTACTATATGATACATATTTTCGAAGTAAAGATACGGAAAGTGCCTTCTGCTTGATATCTGCTTTGTGGCCACATTGTGGATTCATTCTATCGATATTATTCTCTCTAATTTGGGTTTTCCGAATATGACACTCGAGTGTCCATCGAATTCCATGGTGATCTCCATGGTTTTATAAGAGCGACTGCATAGCGTAATTCGCCTGGCCGAGATGGTCTAGGGGTACGGATGTTTCCTGGGGGATCCAGGCGTAACCATTGTGATATATGTAGGTCGTATTAGCAGCGAAATCCGCTGGCTGAGATAGCTTCGGGGTACGGATGTTTCCTGGGGGATCCAGGCATAATCACTGTGTATCTGCGGTCTACTAGTCATCATGGCGTAATTCGCAGGCTGAGATAGTTTACAGGTACGGATGTTTCCTGGGGGATCTAGGCGTAACCATTGTGTATCTGACGATCCATGATTAGACAAATGTTTTGAGTTGGTTGATTTGTATGGATTGTACTTTCCATATCTGTTTTTTAAGGTTTTCCGGTATTTTCACTGGTGTTGAAACAGGTCTACTAAGTACCTGGAGAATTCTAGCTTTGCGCCTAATCAACGCATGACCAGAGTCTGCAAGAACGATGATAAACTTGTTGAAACATCGAGTTATAAAAGTCTTTTCGAAAGAAAAATTGGTTTCGATATAAAAGTATTTTGTTATAAGGGTATTTTATTATAAAAGTATTTCCAATGAAAAAAATTTGTATTAATATTTGAAATTGAAATTCTTATGGTTTGAATTAACTATTCATGCTGGTACTATTCTTTTGAATCCACCTTATCGCTGAGCTTTATTTATTCACCTATATTCTGTTGCGGAATCTTCCTTCTTTTACTTGTTGAATATATCCTTTTAAAATATAGTTTATTTATATACTACATGGTTTAACAATAAATTATAAATAATTGATCTTATAAAAATAAGTGAATGGATTTATAAAAAAGGGGTTTAACCAAATTTATAGAATATTAATTCATTTAAATTGAAATTTATATGGTTTTAAATTAATTGTTTTATTTTGTTTTCCAAATCTAATGTTTCTGCGGGTTGTTTCTATTCTCCTACCTCCTTCCTCTTTTCGGGGACGAAAATTTTTGAGTGGGGAAGAGTGTAATGACCCGTAAATTTTAATATTTTTTTATAACGTATTTAATTGAATTTTTGTGAAATTTTAAATAACAAAATTTTGAAATATAAATTTGATGTTTGAAATACATCTATTTTAACATAGCAACTGTTAAATTTTCATCAGATAATATGAATGTTTATTTTATGGTGTAATTTTATTTCAGTTTAAATCAGTTAATATTTGATGATAATAAAATATTTTCCAAACCTGAATATTTTTATACAGAAATTTCTAAACCCTCTTCTAAGTGAGACGTCAAATTTCATTTCACCAAATTTGGACTTCTACAGCTCCGTCGATCTTATTTTCTGCGTTTTATCTGCATTTTTCTGCTAGCAGAAATTCAAAATTTTATAATTCAATCGTATCGCTAATATCTATATACCGTTTTGACCGTCTCGTCGTGCTAATCTCTACAGTATATTCATTTCTGTGTTTTGAAGTTCCGGTATGTAGTGAAATCTGTAAAACGATTAGTCATACCGGTATACGTTTTAAAACTTTTGGCTTTCTTGTGTCTATTCTCTTACCCACTGGTTCAAACCAAATAGTTGTTTTCTTTTATTAAAATCAGGATTCGCATGAGTGGCCATTGCCATTTCAAATTTTATCCATGGTCTATTCTTATTCCTTTCTATTCGTTGCTATTTTATTAAATATTTAAATTAAAAAAATAAGAGCTTTTGTTAGTGGAAGTCGGCTGTCCTCCTCCTATTTCTTTTCTTCCTTCCAGTTTGAAGTCCATCCCTTCGTTTCTACCTCTCAGAGAAAGAAAAAAAAAACATAAAGCATCCACTTCGACGCATCACCGAGCCAAACAAGCCTCCACTTCGAGGCGGCACATCTCCGCAACCATCGAGCCCGACCATTAGCAACCCATCCCCTCCACTCGCCCAAGTACCCAACCTCCTTGTCTCCCATCTTCGTGTGCATCCAGCCTTAGCCGCACCTTATCCTCATCACCTCCGTGTGCTCAACACGGCCACCAAGACCACCCTCCGACCCACCACGCGATGAACACCTCCCAGCCTGTATTTGACTTGAGCTAGCAGATATCCTACCTGGCCTCTATTATATGATAGGTAATATAATTTGGGTTATACATTGTTATTACATTACATTACATTATCTTATATATTTATATAGATCCGTATATATATACATAACAGTGAAGATATATAAACTAGTTGACAGCTATTTTGTTTCTCTTGTTTTATTATTTGAAAGCTATTTTTCGTTGTATACATATTTCCTTAAAGGTCAGTCTACATTTGTAAGTATGAAATTTGGTGTCATATATCTGTTATATATTTAATGCATAAGGGTGTATATAAACCTGGTAGTATGCTATAATATATTATCACAGTCTTTACTATAGTATATTTTAAAATGTCATCTTGTACCGCTTACTTTTTTTTTGCTGCTTCTCTTTTGTTCAATATCTTATGTATGTTGTATATAATATTGTGTATATATATATATTATCATAGTATATTTTATTACATCTTATTATATTATATTATATTATAAGATTTGGTCTGTAGTTTTTACACACACACACACACACACACACATATATATAGATCTGAGTTATATTTAGCCTATATGTACAAATGAGTTGGATTTCATACATCTTGTTTGCATTGTTCTATTCACATTATTTATATATGTATAGATAAGATTTGTCAAAGCTAACTTAATGAGATGTTTACAGTTTAAAGTTTCCAGTATATATATATATATATATATATATATATATATATATATATATAGACACACACACATATATATAAGAGTCTATAAGCTATACATAAGTTCATTTTACTTGTTTTGCCTGTTGCTGTATATGTGTGTGTGTGTGTATGTGTGTGTATATATAATTTTAACTTTTAAGTATAAGATAATACTGTGTCTATAAAGTATAAGCCCATATATGTACACGATATTTTTTCTTCTGAAGCTATGTTTTGTTTGTTGTGGCCATACTTTATACTCCTATTTGTTTCGATTTATATGTATTTAATATGTTAATATATATGTTCGTTTACAGACTTTATAATGATGTTAGTTGTATATCATTTCAAAAAGTAAATCTATTTATATAAAAAAATTTCCAGAGATTATATCAGTATCATATACTGACCTTTGTTTACTAATTTATATTTCTTTAAATACATTGATTTCTTTGATTTTCGAATGTATATGTTCTTTTATGTGCAGCGTACTCATTCATATTGTACGAGTGTTGTTGTACGGGTGATTATATCTATACAGGAAATATAATTAATTTATGCTAAGTGTTATATTGTATACAACTTTTATATATATTGGTACATATATATGTAGTGTGTTGGCTATGGGTTTATAAATCATATACTATCTATACTTGTTTCTATATTGTAGCCTTTAACATGTTAATTTTTTTTAGTTTGTCAATGAATATGGTCAGTGGATAACATATTAGTATATACGCGTTATATACTTTATACGTGTTAAACATTTTAATAAAAGTTGTATAATTGTATTTCAGAGTTTTGGATAAGTTTAAATACATACGTGTATTTAATTAAAACAATGATTTTTAAATTATATATATGTTATTTTATTTTAATATTTGTTTTAAATTAAATATTGATTTTTTTGAAATAAAAATAATATATAATTGCTATTTTATCAGACTGGTTTTGGTTATTGATTTCCAATTTATCAGCTTTGTCCATCTTTCCCGTGCCAATCTTGCTTTCCTTTGAAATTCGTGCTTGCATTCGTAACTCAATTTCAGTGTCTGTATCAGTGCGTATTTGTGTCATCTCCTATTCTCTCTAGCCTCGGAAGGTGAGCAATCACTCACGATTAGCGTTCTTATATTTATTAAATTTGATTTTAATTGAAACGACAATTGAAATATGCTGCTATTAGTATTTTAAATTTTTATACATGCTATTATCTGTAACTGTTCATCTGTGGGATATGACACCATATCTTGTTGTTTGTATTATATTATTATTGATGATATATGCATGTTATTATTATTGTCATATCCGTTATCACTCTACAAGTTCCCTGTTAGTATAGAATTCACTATGGGTTGAAATGATACATACCCGAACGGACATTAGAATAAGAGAAAATTGTTATGGGTTGAAATGATAGACCCAAGCAATTTTCATTTGAATTGAATTTGGGATCGCGGGTCGAAATGATATCTACCCATACATATTTAAATTACGATTGAAATGATAAATATTCGTATCACTTGACCATAGGATAGGAAATTATACACAGACACCATTGGTCCATATATAAATGTTTTGAAAATAATTTCTATGGTTTTGGAAAGAAATACTTGGTTTTGATAATGTTGATTCTTAAATTATTATATATGTATGGTAATGATATATATAGATTTGATAATAATACTTAATTTAACTAAGATTGATTTAATACATACAATATGTTTAAGAATTTAAATCTAGATTTCAAAATAGATTTTGATAAAAATTGGAATAAGTTAAAGTTGGGAAGATAATTCGAATTTTGTTGAAAATTTTATTCAATAAAGAATTTTATTTAACCAATTTGGAACATATTGAAATTAAGTTTAAGATATGATTTATAACTTGGTCTTGATTTAAATAATTTAATGAAGATTTCTCGTTTAAATAAAATTAAGGAAATATTTATTAAAAATGTAATTTAAGGCTAGTTAAATGATGTTGAATTATTAAGTGAATATTTCTAGACTAAATAATAATGAGTGAAATCGAGATCGATATGAAACCGTTAAATTTAACTTTAATGGTGGAATTTAAATGGTTTATTTGTGATTCAGATCTATATTTGAAATCAATAAAATTCGAATTTGTTATTTAGAAATTGAATTGAATTAAAATAGATAAATCTAAATTGAATTAAATGTGAATTTGGAACTCGAATTGGTTGGAATCCATTTGTGAAATTGAGGAAATATATATATACACACATACATACATACATATATATATATATATATTCAATGTAAACGACACTTTGGTTTTGGAGTATAAATTTATTTAAGTGACCACGGTATTATAGTATCTATTTTCTGCATTGTAGATAGTCCCACGGATCCTTAGAGAATGGTTATCCCAAACATCCTTTAAGTTACTTGTATTTCTGTTGATATTTCACTTGAGTTGGATTTATTGATATAAGAATGTTAATCCTGCCTCGAGTGTTTTATGTTGTTCTTTACGCTCGGGTCAGATTGAGTGATACAGCATTTGAGACTCACCTTTGGAGTTTGGAGCCTCGTTGGAGATCCAATAATCGATTCATCTTTCAGCTTTTCTAGTTGATTGGTTCAGAAAAGTCATCTGTTCATGCGGAAGAATTCACTGTATTTGAGTTATTCCGTTGTAATTTATTTCTAACTCTGGTTTTTATACATTAGCTTCATGAACTATTATTTTCTATTCCACTGCGTTATTATTATATTACTCTATGCCAATGATTCTGTGCTTGATTTATTTACTATATATGCTGAGTTTTGCCAAATTAAATTAACAATCTGATATTTTGAGCAATTCAAGTCCGGCATGTGCGGATGCGAATGATTATATATCGGGTCATTACAGAACCTAACGGTAATCTGGCATCTAGTTCGTATTGTAGATTAGGATGAGAAGAGGTTTCACAATAAGGTAGCAAAGTTAGTAAAGATTCAGTTGAGTGAGGATCCTCGAGATTTTACTTGAGAAACGATGGATCACACTAAGGATGCCTATCCAGAATTGGTGTTGGGATAGTCATTGTTTCATGTATAATGTATGAATTATTGTGTTATGGATGCTTAGAGTATGTCATTTATATGGATTCATGGTATAATATATGACTTTTTGAGTTATTATGAGTTATCTCTTTGTTTGATAATTCAGGACGAAATTCTTTTAAGAGGGGGAGAGTATAATGGTCCAGGATTTAATCACTTTAATTAAGGATATTTAAATATATTTTTAATAATTAATTAATGGATTCTATAACTCAAATAAACTCCATTTTATTAATAACTAGTGATGGTGAAATAGTTTTCCAAATTTGTTTATAAAAATATATAGTTCGAAGAAAAATCGAAAATGTATCGAAATTTGTTTTCCGAATTTTCGACTTTTCGTCGACTAAAAGTTGTCGGAAAACATTATGCACATTTGAGTTAACATATTCACATGTACAAATAAGTTAAATATATATTTTGATAAATACACACACACATATTAACTTAGATAAACACAAAGGTGACGTGACCTTTTTTGTATTATTTATAAATAAGAAAAAAAGTTAAAAGAAAATGTCATTTCATTAGCAAAGATAAAGTACATGAAGCACTAAAACACGTTAAACAATTTGGAGCATGTTTGTAAGGAGGGGACAAGGAGGATGATGTGTCATGATGGTAGTGAAGGGATGTACTTTAGGGTGATATGGTAATTTAATTCATGTAATTTGTATATATACAAATGTTCATAATTTCCTTACATTTTATCATTCCATTTCCATTTGACAAAAACCTTTTCATGTTTGTATGACACTTTAACGGCTTCCAAAAAGTTTCTCGAGTTTAAAAATCTAATTCATTTATTTTTATACTCCTAAAACCTTGTCTAAACTCATCTCCTTCCATTTCAATACCTCTCCTTTTCAAAACTAAACCCCATCACCATTTCTTCACCTTAGCCGAACCATTCCCCTCCCTAGGCCGAACTATATTTCCATTCAAGCCACCAAAAACTTCACTTTTCCAAGGGAGAAGAAATGACCTAGGCCATGTTCGAGTTACAAAAAAGTTAGCTTAGTTTTGGGAAATTTCGGCGAGTAAAGTTTCACTCTTTATCTAAGTTTTTCTAAACAATATATGTAACTAACTTGTTGTAAAAATGATGTTGTGTTGGGTAAAAATAATATTGGGTTGTATGTATGTATTGCGCTTGGATTTTAATCATGCTTGGATGAAATCATATGTGCTTGGTTATGTGGATGTATAGTTTGGAATATGGTAGGGAAATAGTTAAGTTAGTTTTCATATTACAATCTAGATTGTGTATGTTAGTTATGGAAATGTTTACAAGTTGTGATGTTGTGTTTATGTAATCATGTATGTTGTGAAGATGAATTCATGATGGTATGCTAAGAAAGTTAGCATCTTACTAGTTTAAAGCGACATGTTATCCCTTGTATAAAATTTGAAATCTTTGGTTTTAAAATTTGTAAAATATTTTCAAATTTTAAAAACTTGTTAGTTTTCCAAAAATATATGCTTTTATGTTTTAGTAAAGTCTTTACAAGAATTAAATTTTTAAAGAAGAATAGGAAACAAATTTCAAGTTTGGAAATTTCAGGTCATACAGCGATAATCCCTATAAGTGTAGTTCATGAAAACAAACTCTTTTCGAAATCTAAAAATGTTTTCACTTAGAAACCTTTGGGAAAATATTTTAAAAACTTATATTAAGTAATTAAAAAGGTAATTATGAATTAATTAATTATTAATTTAATAAATGATTAATTAATTAATTAATTAATTAGTAGTTAATAAGGTAATTAATACTTAAGTGTTAATAAATTAAGTTAATTTTAATTAGTTAATTTTAGTTAGTTAATTAATTAAAGTTAATTGTTATTTAATAAATAATTAAGGGTTAATTATTATTTAATTATTTATTTAGGATTAATTATTAATTATTCATTCATTAAAAGGGTTAAAAATTAATTAATTAATGATTTATTTAAATTAATTAAGATTTTAATTAGGACTTAATAAGGGTTTAATTTATAATTTAATTAATAAATAAGGGTTCTAAATCGCTTGTTTCTAAAATGTCGGTTTTTCTTAAAACTATTTTTCCTTTTCCAAAATGTTTTAAATCATGGAATTTCTATGTTGATTACCTCTAAGTAATCTCAAACAAATATGAAATCCAAGTTAATACGGTGACACATTTATGGGAAGAAAGTCATTCCATAGTTAGCACTAAAAGTCGATGAGTAAGCCGATCCTTTATTTGTGAGACATAGAGTTTATTTCTAGGCGATGGATAGAGTAAGGTCAAAATGTCGGAAACATGATAGATATAGGAGGGTTAAATCCTTTCAATGTGTCATGTTTATATTAAGTACATGATTATCCATATGCCAACTCTGTTTAATTCCCCAAAGTAGCAAATTGTACGCTATTTATAACTTGGCCCATTTTAACTCAGGAACTATGTTATGTATATTAGAGTTCCCCAGTGAGAACTCGAAACTGGTTACATACTGCTAAAATAATCGGAATTGAGTTAGCTAGGAATTATCATTTAGTTTAGAGACATCAGTTTTGGATAAATGTAATTTGTCCAAACCACTCCAAACTAATAGTGCTCACGATGGATCAATATGAAGTATGCTATGGAGATGAACTATTCTTCCTGAGGGTGATTCCAAAATAAAAGATAGTTATTTTTGAATGTTTGTTCGATACCCGAACAATTTGTATGGATGAATGCTAGCATTGCATTGTCTGCCTGTAGGGAAATGTTAGCATTCGAAGATAGTCTTCTAAAAGGAAATATAATCATAACCTCGAGCTTCACACCAGAGAATGACTAAAATTAGGGGATATGCTTCAAGGCTATGTGGTTCGCTACCATTAGGGTATGGTTATCATCTAATCTAGATCGATATTATAGATCATGTATGCTCGAGGACGTTTAGATTGTTGATCGCAACTAGGGTAATGGCATATTCGTTATTGTCCAGCAAGGGGTAGGGCATCTTGACTCGTAGGAAGTCCATGTGAGGCTCTCGGTGTATTTTCTCTAGAGATGCGCTGTGGTAGGTGGTATCCCTGTGCCTTATCATTATTGAAATCCATTTTTTAATACGTGCCTTTACGGACTTAGTTGTGGCGAATTACTGAAATGTGAGATGAAAGCATTTCATCTATATTAAGTATTTATTTTAAACTTAGACATTATTATATTATCAAATGATTTTATATAGAAATGTTTTGGTTATCGTAAGGAAAACCCCTTCGTGTTTATATGTGGCACGGTCTTAAGAGATACTTTGGTTTGAAGGTTTTTATAAAGTTAAAACTTATGCTTTACTCACACCAGACCCATGTCTAATTCGGAATTTTATTTTCTTTCCATAAAACTCTTAGGTACTCAAATTTGTAAGAGTAGCCAAGTGATCCAAGTTTCTCACGGATGCATTTTAAAGGAGCTTGGAGCAGGTAGCTTCATCGTTAGCTAGCTATTATCTTATTCCGTTGTGTATGTATGAACTATGTATCCGTTATGTCGGGATAAACAGTTATAACCGTCCCAGTTTGGAATTTGTACTGTATGACTCTGATGTAATATTATTTTGATAATGACTTGTATGGTCTTATGTTGATTACTGTATATTATTCCATTGTGTTATGTGATTCTGTGCTTTTTAGTTTCTTCTTATCTTTCTTTTCTTTAACACAACGACTCGTCTTTCAAAGTGAGAAAGGTGGATCATTACATCTGCCATATCCAATCCATTATTAATGATATCTCAAATATGAAAGTCGATAAATTTTAACTAAATTTCCAACCTATATTTCCAATATGAAAAAACTATTTTATTAAAAATAAATGGACTAAAAATGCACCGACTCTTGCATAAAGTACAACTAGGGTAATATGATATTAGATTTTCCTAACAATTTCTCTAATACTGCTTGTTAGGATCGTGCAATATACCCTAGAGGGGAGGGGTGCATAGGATATTTAAAATATTTCATAGATATACAGTTAAAGTAATGCGGAAACGTAAATATGAAAAATAAAGAACACACATATATACCCAACTTCGGCCACTAACCTGTTAGTGCCTATTGCTGCTTCGAAAGTTACTACTAGAATTATATATTCGATCACTTACAACATTGTACACCTACAATACTTGCTAACTTGAATGTATTAATCCTATGCCTAGTAACCTTTCCCGAACTCATTGCCCTTGAGATCAAAATCCTCAAACTACAACACATAGCTCAAATATAAAATTCTAGAGTTAAAAAATAACACAGTAAATAAAATAAAAGTTAAACTCCCCTCTTTAAATTTCACATGGTAAAAAACTTTACCCCATTAAAATGGACTTCCTCCTTCGTAGGAAACCTAAATTGATTTCTCATACGTAAATTAACGTCACCTTAAATTGGCTCCACCAATTCTTTAGCCGACAGCCTACAGAACCGATGCCAAAAATATCTACTTCACCATAGCTAAAACCTCAATACCACGACACTTCTTAGCCTTAAATTCACCATGACCCTGCCACCTGAAATTGATATCGTTATCGCTTAGAAACTTTTCACCTCTACCTGAAGCCGCTTGGAAGCGATGTAAATTGTGCCTCTGATGCTAAACTACGTCTGTGTGAGTCATGTTCATTGCTGGAGTTCATCGCTGCAGTTAGATATCACTTTGCCAAATCACGACGATGCTAATATGTTCCTCAGTTTGTGCATTCGTTATTGCTACGTTTGATGATTACTATTTGCAAGGAGTTGCTTCGCCAAAGCCTATTTTTGGAGATCGTGTTTGCCTCCTGGTGTGCTCGCATTTAAATCAGGGTCCACATGCCTTGTTTTAATGTCTGGATTTGGTGTCGATCGATGAGATACAAATTTTATTACAAGCATGTTGAAACAGTGTCCCTGTTGTCAATTGAGTGCTTGTCTCGGGTGATGTCTTTGAGTTAAATTTTGATTGATAAATTTCTTTGCATTGGTATTGCTCATTCTCTACTTAGTTAAAGTTTCCATGTCAATGTCAGATGTGATGGCAGAAGGTTGTGTTAATACGCAGTCATTGCTTCCTTTAAGATGATACTGTCACCTAATTGAGAATTTTTGGTATGAATCTGGCAATATGTAGTTGTTGTTGGCACTTGGTTGTATGAAAAGGAGATGCTTGAATCACCAAAAGATTTTGTACTTTGATTTTCTTGCGTGAGTATTTGATGTGAGTATGTGATGTAAAAGAGAGTTGTAGTTATGATGGGATGAGAGCTCAGTATATTTTGTATTTAATCCCATTGTCAAAAACCAGTGTACAAGAGATGATATATATAAGAAACTAAAAGCCAGCAAGAATATTTTCTTGAGAATCTTGGTTTGAATAATTAAGCATGTGAACGAATCTATATGTGATATATTCCTCTTCTTGAAAAGATTGTTGTGAAATATTTTTTCTTGTTTTGTTGTTGTTTAGTATCTTCAAACAATGAGA
Organism: Allium cepa; assembly: GCA_030765085.1. Lineage (NCBI taxonomy): Eukaryota > Viridiplantae > Streptophyta > Magnoliopsida > Asparagales > Amaryllidaceae > Allium > Allium cepa. Next base: position 126,489,532 of record CM060939.1, read on the forward strand.
TAATATAACTTTCCTCTTGCTCCAAAATATATGATTCCAGATGAAAATTACAAATGATTTAGATTCCTATTTTGAATAATTGATATGTTATGCATTGCTTTTGAGAGATATTGTACTACACATAAATAATTAGCTTTGAACTAATTATATATGCACATGAATGAAGTTAAATCTCTTGACTAAAATTAGAAGCCTATAAATGCACATCAATCAAACAAAAAAAATTTAAATACAACATATGTTTACTAATATCAAATCATAATTATTTCAGTACTTCATAATTTATCCTTTTTTGACAATAACAATCATATGCTACGATTGACAAATAAAGAATAAAATGTGCGACGTGCTGATGAAAACAAAATTATGCTTTTATGATTTTTAACTATAACACACTCTAAAAACAAAAATCAAATATAAAAACTTAAATTTACTATCATCAAACAAGATTTATACTCCACACCAGCAAGTACAAGTAATATCAAGACTTCCTATTAAAAACTCATTTGAAAGGAAAAGTTCTCTAAACATAATGGATCAGGGATAGAAGAAAAAAGGAGAGAAGAAGACCAAGTTCCACCTCTAAAATTCATACCGGTACCAGCCTCTTCTGGCGGTACTAGCTTCTTCTGGCGATACTGACCTCTTCTAGTCGGTACCGAGTAGAATTTATGGCCTGGGTAGCCCCATCTTTCCCTCTTACACTCTTGGATCTGGATCTGCACTTGGTATTTCATGGGCCTCCAGTTCTACTTGTCGATATATCTATAAATACAAACCCTGTAGCAACTGGAGAAGGACTTTTAGATCTCTTAACTTCTTTATCTTCTATCCCTCCTCACCATAATTGCTAAAGAAGACACTGTTAGCTTTTCCAGGCTTAATGATATGCACGTAAATATGCATATTTTTATCACCATATATAATCTATTTAAATTAAATGAATGATCATATCGGTTATTTTAACTTGTTTAAAACTAATTCAAATTATTTTCAAATTGTCACATATTCGTCAGCATTCAAGGGAAAAATGATCATTTTTGTGGAAGTGTCAATTTGAGAATTTTTACTTATACATTTTTTATGATTTTTATAGGAATGTAGATGCATATGGAAGAAGGTTTTATGAAGATACATGCATGGACAAATGAATATAAAGGAATGAATAACCAATTTCATCACATAATACACCGGAAACTGCCATTCATATCTTTGCTTCTTCCAGTGCATATCTCTGCTTCAACTTGCACACCATACACACTTCTTCCATCTACCCGTACACTTCAACAACCATATACCTGAAACATCCATCAATTCTTCCCTCCGACTGTAACCAGTACCAGCAGTAAGCACCCTCCTCATTTCACTCTTGCACCCTGCTTACAGTTCGAAACTGCAACACAAATATACTGACATCCATCTCTGACATCAATTCCACTACCCAGTAATAACATCACATAGCTCAACATAATTCAACTGCCCAGAAACAACATCACACTACCCTCATCGCCTCTAACTGCTCCTCCACGAAAACCACATCATCAGAAAAAACAAACTCGCATCCAACTCGCGACACAGCGCCTTCACTCCCCTCGAAACCGCAACCACCCAATAGCCCAATCGCAACAACCATCCGCGAGTCACCCAGAACTCCAACAAAACTCCAGCAATCACCTCAAAATCCCTAAACATACCAGCCTACGTCGCCGCGACCCGAAGCCAACAGCCTCGACTTCGACCATTCACCTCACAATCCTTCACCAGAAACTACGAATCTTCAGCAAAATAGAAGCAAACTACGATGTTGTGACTTGGAGTTCGGTTTCGACTTCGAGAATTTTGATTTGGGGATTTTAAAAATTGTGCATGTGAAATTGATTTACTGAATTCGCAGCAAAGTGAAGAGTTTTGTTAATCTTTACATTGGGTTCGGGTTATGTTATAAGGCCGAGTACAACTTTTTTATTATTATTTGTTTTCTTTTGGTTAAATTGTTTTTTTATTTTTATTTAAAAGTCCATCCTTACAAAAAAATGCTCAATTTGTTTTATTTAATTTTTTTAGTTTTGTTTTGTTTTACCTTTTGAAAAAAGATTTAAGTTCATTTTGCTTTGTTTTAATTTGTTTTGAAGTTCGATCCTTATATTTCAAAAAAAATAAAAATAAAAAGTTGTATGTATCTTGTTTTTATTTCATGGTGCTAAACAGAATTTTAAAAGAAGAAGAACCACTGTCAAAAATATATCGTCTGCGTATACAAAATTTTGCACCCTTATCTATTGCTTTATTTCCTTTGCATTGTTGTTTGTTTGCATTTTAAAAAAATCATTCGTAGTTGCATTGTTAATACACGTTTATTTTCTGCTTTACATTTCATTCTAGAATTTGATTAATAACAACGGTTAGACATCGATAACACTTAATTATTTATTGACAAATTGTCTTCTTTGAACAATTTACTTTCTTGGTGTCTAAGCTACGGTAGAGTAATAACCGTTTATAAATATCACGGTGATTCGTAAATATTATAGCGGTTGTTCCTCTGAAGGTACTTAAACCTTCGGCTGTATTGCTACGATGACTCGTGGTGCAACGGTAAATCCTGTCCGTTACTTGGCTAAGAACTATCTTGTTGATTTAAGACAGAGTGTGATTATACAATTTTGGGTTAACTTTGGATAAATCATTTGTAATTAAGCCTTGCATTCATTTAGTTGCATTTGTTAATACATATTTAAAAAAACAAAGAAAAAGTTCAAAATTAAAAACTAATTTTTTTTTAATACTCTGTTTCCTTTCCTTTGAAAATTTTCAAAATCCAATATCCAAAAAGTCCACAAAAGAAATTACTTAGTGTATTTAGAAAATCAAAAATCCAAAAAAAATCTTTTCGAAATAATATTAAAAGATCAAAAACAAAACAATAACCAATTTTCCACTTTGAAAAATAAATTCTATCTGTAAATATTTTTTCTTTATGAAAAAAAGAAGAAAAAAACATTCTTGAAAAAGTCCAAGTTTTCCCACTTACGTTAATTTTACAATAGTTGTGAAAATCAATATAATTTCACACCAAATTCTATGGATATTTCAACAACAACTATTATGTAAACAATTCGAATTTCAAACTACAAAATTTTCAAAATAACGAACAACCATCAACTCTTGAAAATAACATTTCGTCTTTACTTGAACTCTCTACACAACAAAATCAAAGTATAAATAATTTATGTAATTCATATTTGTGTAATAACTCGAGTCAAGGATTTAAAAATTTGAATTCAATTCAAAATTCAAATGATTTCGATTATGGCCCATGTCAATACAACTTCGAACTCCAAAACCAATTTCAAAATGGAAATGTGAACCACTTTTCAAATAATTTTGACAATGGGAATAATCTCGACTATGATGCAAGTAAGAATTATCATTTTCAACATGTCCAAATCGAAAATTCTCAAGTCAATAATTATAAGTTGGATTTTGTGAACGAAATTTATAATGATCACACGAATTTGTTGATGGAAACATACAAAAATTACATGAACAACAAAATCAAATCCCAACGTGTGATGAGTCAAATAGTAATCCATTTTTTCCACAATCGACGATTTTCAAACGACAACTTTTGAAACTGAAAATGATGATCGTAATGAAGTTGTTTAAAACACGGTAATTGATTCAATTCTTTTGAGGGTGAAAAACTCGATTTAAGATTCGATCTTCCTTTTCTCATTTTGAAAATTTGAACACAACGACTTTGGATTTTGAACTTGACACATGTAATAAAGTTGTTGATAATTAAATAAAGGAAGACGAGTTCAATGAACATGATTTCTTTAGACTTTTCGAAAATGAGTTGTTAAATTTTAAAGGGGAAGATTTAAATCACCATTTTGATTTTGAAATCAACAATTTTGAAGAAGTTTTCAACGATAAATTTGAATTTCAAATTTGTGAAAATAAAATTGAATTTCAATCATTCGTTTGATCAACGCCGAAAACAATCAAAAGTAAAACAACTCGTATGATTTTCAATAAAAAACATCCGTTTTTCCAAATCAGCATTCAACTTTAAAATCTTTGAAGGTTTGGTTTTTCTAGCTTCAGCTGCGTCTTGCATACTTGACGAGATAAATAAATCGGTCTTTGCAAGACCCTTTCATTTATTTTTTATCGATATACTTTCTAATTCCATGTAAATACATGTCATTTTCATGTAAATAATAATAAATGTTACTTTCACTTGGTTTGACTGTGGGGACCAGTAAAAATCAAGTGTGGGGGGAACTCATCTTCATTTTTTTTAATTTTCGTTGTTTATTTTTGCATTTTCTTTCGAAAACTCAAAAAAAAAATTGAAAACAGAAAAAAATCCAAAAACAAATTTTCTTTTAGCATTTTGATTTATTTTTAAAGAAACACTATAGGATAAATATATGATTTTGGTTTATTAAATTGAAATTTTTGAATATTTATTTGTCTCAACAATAATAAAAATAAAGTTTGATTACAAATAATGGTGGTTTAACTAGTATATAGTAAGATTCATACATGTTAATTATGAAATATCCTATTTGATGATCTTTATTTTAAAACGTGGTGAATTCTAATAAAAGGATATAACATTTTTTTGTCTTCTAAGTTAAATGGTACTAAGATGATTTTGAAAAACTCTCTCTTCAAATATATATATATATATTTATATATATATTTCTTGTATATATTTTTTAGCACCTACGGTCGATAGGTGTACACATTTATGTGTACACTCGCCATGCTCTGTACCCTTTTTATGTAAGCCTGAAAGGTAGTACATGATCGGGATATCTGGCCTCAGTTTATCAGAGTTAGGTGTGTGTATATAAAGATTCTTTTTAATAAGGCCTACAGTCGATAAGTGTTCACACATGTGTGTTCACTCGCCACACTCTGTATTCCCCTCACATAAGCCCAAAAGGCAGTGCACAGATAATACATCTGGTCTTAGTTTACTTGAGTTGTGCATATGTAAATATTGTTAATATCAAGAAAAATATATTAAGAGAGAGTAAGCAATTAAAATCCAAGCACTATTTTAAATTATTTGATTTGACTTGTTATTGAAAATAAATGAAATTACCACTTTGATAAACTTTGATAATCAACTAAGGATCCATTTTATAGTTACATTGTTTTATCAACCGAAACAAGGGTTAAACTATAGTCCTTTTGTTATGATAACTTAATTTTTGTTGGAAATTTTGACGAGTAAATGACTTAAATTTTCAAGAAAATGACCAAAATGAATATTTAACTTATTTGTGTCGATCTAAAAGTAAATCCTTCATTTGTAAATATTTTCAAAAACTTGCATTCACATATTTGTAAATAAATCTTGCATTTTGTAAATATTTTCATATCGCATTTGGATTTTGTGGGTAGTATCCGCTGAAAACCCTCATGAGACAACTTTCGTCCTACTAGGGACACCCAGAGGTTTAACGGCTAGTTGTATACGCTCAATGCAATCGTGCTCCCTACGAAAATAGATTTATCCTAGTTTTTCTTTATTCAAGGACAAATAAAAAGGTAAGTGTGGGGGTATTTCATGTGCACGTAAATGTGCATTTTTTTACCACCATATTTAATCTATTTAAATTAAATAAATGATCATATCGGGTATTTTAACTTGTTTAAACCAAATTCAAATTATTTTCAAATTGTCACATATTCATCCTCATTCAGGGGCAAAATGGTCATTTTTGTGCATCTGTCAATTTGAGAATTTTTACTTGGGCATTTTTTATGATTTTTATAGGAATTTAGATGCATATGGAAGAGGGTTTTATGAAGATACAAGCATGCACAAATGAATACAAAGAATGGAGATGGAAATAGTCTATTTCATTGATTAGGGGACCCCACCCACCTATCCACCTTCATTTACAAATTAGAGGCTAATGCACATGCTAATAGAGTTTAAAACTTCATGCATATTTAAATGATGAATATTTGATGCTAATGATTACTTGGCCTCGACACTTCCTATGAGGGTAGTATGAGTAGTTCCCAAAAAAATGAATTAGGATTTCCAAACATGTATAAATACCTCTTATCTTCATGTAACCTCCTCTCTTCTTTAGTCTCACTTAGTTCTCTTCTATTTAGTTTAGTTAGGTTCATAAATAAAAGAAAGCTCTCTTTCTCTTTTCATGGCTACTTAGCCATTTTCTCTTTATGTAATTTTTTATGCAACTTTAATACATGTTCTTTTCCTTTTCATGTTTATTTATTTTCATGTTAGTAGTGCAGATTTATTTTTCATACAAGTAGAATGGTTTTTCTTTACTTTGATATCTTTTTCCTTTTCTTTTTCTTTCATGTTGCATGCTACAATTATTGACATAATAACAAATATGAGAGGCTAAACCTCTTTAATTTAGAGGTAATGAAGCTCTCTAATCATGTAGGTTCAACATTGTGATCATTTATGTTCTCTTTTTGTGCTTAATGGAAACATTTGAAGTGGTTTAATAATGTTATTTAGCTTTGAATTCGATAGTCTATGTTGTTCATAACAAATAGACTATGCTTAAATAAACAAAACACAATTTGCCTCATCATTTAAATATGTTTATGGCAAAGAAGTGAATGTTGAAATTAAAATTTGATGGCTTATATTTCGAAACAATAGTTAATAGGCCATGCTTAGAATAGATTTTGCTTTCAACTTTGTTGTCATATTTCATGAGACTTAAATGTGTATTAGTGGTTATGTTATAGTTTGATGGTTTATATCGGGCTAATTAATAGCATAAATATACCATACTTATGATAATTACATCAACTAATTTCACTAATGACCAAAAGAGTGATCATAACTTCATTTTTTGATTTATGTGATCTAGAGAGTGGAAATTACCTCTAAATTGTCTTAAACTCTCATGTTTTTATCAATTTCTTTTGTTAGTTTCCTAAATTTTTAGTTAATCACACTTTCAAATCTTTGGTTAATTTGATTGAATAGAAAATTTTAAAATCTAACAATTCCCTATGGATCAACGTATACTCCCCACGTGCTAACTTTTGTATGTCGTGCACTTGTGGTTAATTTTATTTCAAAATTCGTTCAGCCATTTTCTAACTCGATAGAATTTCCATCAACGAACACTTAAAGAACTTGTTAATCCTTTGTACTGGTGAATTTTAATCAAATACTCAATAAATTATAGTGGGCACAGACCAGAGATTGCAAAACCACTTTAAAAATCTTGTTGTTCTATTTTTTTCTATCTATTCTCTGCTATATCTCATTATTTCTACAATCTTTGGGTGTTGTGCCACTTTTGGCATCAACAATTAGGTACCTCCACTAAAAGAGGAGATTTTTGAGTATAGATCTTACCTTTTATTTTGGATTGGAGCTTTCAGAGGTTAGATAATATAGCTGGTGGAGATGAAGGTAATGCTCATGAAATGGAGGTTAGCAATCAGCGGTGGTGCTAGGATCATCTGCTGTAGAGAAGATGATTATTAGGTGGAATTCGATAAGATAATGGAGGAGCTGAATCAGAAGTTGGTCTACAGTCAAAAGTCTTTAATGGAAAAGATGGATGCTAGCATAGCATTGATGATCAACAATAATAGAGGACTAGGAGGAGTAAGAGAGAAGTTTCTCTGGCTCGATCCGAAGAAGAGAATTACTCTGTTTCTGGTTAGAATAAACAAAATAAAAAACAAAAGAAAAAGGAAAGAGTTATTGGAGTAGCAAAAGAAGTTGTTGGAGGAAGTCAGAGCACTCCTCCTAGAAGGAATCAACTAGGCACCGACTAGAATTAGGTTCGTACCGAGAAGAATTATGGTGGACATAGAGTTAAGGTTATGGACTTGTCTAACTCAAAGAATGATCTGCAACTGATGGGAGATGGTTATGAGCTCGATGTTGGAGCAATAGTGTTGGAGTTCAAACAACCACAGCGAAACCAACTTGATGTCAACGAGAGTCTGGAGGAATGATTCTCGTAGAGACTAGAGAACCTAGACATCAATAGGCAAACTGAGATCATTTTCAGAGCCAAACACTTGGTGTAGCCCCTAATAGTTAACCTCTAAGTATCATACTAGCAAGGAGTATATAGCGGATATGTTATATGGTTGGTAAAAGAAAGCAAAGGTAGAAAGAGTAAGGATTAGGTTCTATGCCAAGCAGGACTCCAATAACGAAAAACATTTTAAGGGAGGAGTATCCCAGGAGGTTTATGATGTCAACAATGCGATTGTATAACGAGATTACTGTAACGACCCGGAATTTTCGATCTCGAAAACTCCAGATTGTTAGAAGAAGAAGAAAGAGGTAGAAGAATAAGAAACAGAAAACACAACACAAATTCTCATTCGCAGCGGATCAAAATATAATATCAAATGGTAACAGTTTACAAAGAATTCTATATTATCATTTGCATTTCAATACATCAGAGTTACACACATACTCAAACACTGGACATATACAAATCAACATGTCTCAGATATACAACAATATAATACAGTGGAAACACTCCATACGTTTTTGCCATCCAGCTCGCCCCCTGAGCTCCAGAACGTCCTTACATGAAAATATGTAATACTCGGTCTGACCCGAGCATTACATCAAAGTAACACCCGGGTCAGGCTGGAAACCAGCGTGAGTAAACCCATCTAACTAAAGTATACAACCTATATAAACCCGGGGTAACTTGTACCAAATTACAGTTTCACAAGTTGTTATAAACATCACATATTTCACCCATCAATTTCTAAGTACCAAAAACCTAGATTAAATGGTTCAATTCACATAAATCATTCCATTTCAACCTTTCGATTCCACATATCAGTTTATAAAGAATCGAAGTGGTTTCGGGTACTTATTCATACCCGACTCCGGTCTCTTCGAATCCACTGTTATCTTAACCAAAGTTATTCAAATGACTAAATTCAAAAATTGGATGTCACTTTTACACAGCAATATCATAGATAAACATCACACATTTATCATTGATGTAACCAATATCATATCAACATAATGTCGCAGCATATCATCCAATAGATATCATTCAATAGATGTCAATTAATTCAGACATTCAACAATAATCATCCATAAACAAACATTATCAGTTCATATCATGGTTAATCATCTAATCCTGCTTAATAAACCATTAATTATTTACAATCATTTAATTAATTCATCACTTCTTGATTACCTTATCAATCAATTAATCTCTAATCACAGATTAATTATGCTTTAGTTATTAATTAATAAACCTCAATTATTAATTAATCTCCTTTAATATAAAGTAATCAATCCTTAATTACTTTAAATCAACTAATTAATCTCTAATTAACTAATTAATTAACCATCATCTGTTGAGTAATAACCCTAATTATTAATCAATATTCTTAATAAAAATTAATTAATCCATAATTATTCTTATAGTTAATTAATTTGTCATTAATTAACTAAGTAATTATCTCTTAGTTATTAATTAATAAAACTTAATTATTAATTATTAATTAACAACTTAATTAAAGATTAATTATTTATTAATTACCAGTTGATTAACTATTTGATTAATCCTTAATTAACAGTTAACCCATCCTTAATTATTAGTTAATCATTCCTTAATTACCATTGATTAATCAATTCGTTACCATTTAACAACTTCTTAATTACTTTTATAAATCCTTTTGATTAATTATACCAAATAATTAATCCTTAATTACTTTTATCAGGTAATTATTCCTTTGAATTACTTCCCATTAAGTAATTTCCCTTATATCAATTACAGCCAGTAATTCATTTATCAATCACTTACACTAAGTAATTACACTATCAAATCTCATTAAGCAAATATACTTAATCAATTACTATAAGACAATCTTTAATTAATTTACAAATTAATTAACTTAAATAAATCACATTCATCTCACTAATCATAAATGAGTAATTCATCCTTTAATTACTCTTTAAACAAATCAACTAATCTTTCATTACAGATTAAAATTCCTTAAGATAAATCATTATCTTTAAAACATTTGATCTAAGTAATTAACTTTACTAATTAAACCATTAATTAAGTTTAAAATAAAATAATCCTTAGTTACTTATCTCAAATTATTAATTAACAGTCTTTAATTACAATTTAATAAATCACTTGAACCCTTAACTGTTAATTAATAAATCACTAATCATCAACTAATTTGATTAACTAATCAATCTTTAGTTATTCATTTATTATCAAACTTAAATGAACTGTCAAGACCCATTTTTTCTATCACCACTTAATCTCTAATTAATTCATTAACCATCCACTAATTACTTCATCAAGTAATTATTCTTAATTACAAATAAGTAATTAACCTTTAATTTAATTTATTTATTTATTATCTTTAATTAATTTCAACTTAAATTATTAATCATAAACTTGTATTTATATTAAATACTTACTCAAATCATTTACTTCTTTAAAACCAATTTAGAATTCAATTTGAAATATAATTTTACTTTAAACAAAGCAATTCAACATTTAATTTTAATATACTTAAAATCTTTGAAAACCCTTTTCAAATATACTTAGTCAAATTAAACAAACATTTATTTTTTTGAAATCTAAATTTTCATATTCTTTAAACTTATTTAAAACATATTTGAAATATAGTTTAAACATTACTTATATAATTACTTTGGATGTAACTTAACAACTTAAGACATGCTTACTTAAACTTATTAGATTTCTTAAACTTGATCTAATGTTTACATTGAACATTCTTTGAACTACAATTTCAAGATCAATTTAGTTAGTTACTTAAAATTCAATTAACTTAACACTTAAATTTGAAAATATATTAGATTAAACACCCTTAAAATCTTTGATTTTCATTTATTTGAAAAACTTGCTTTTACAATGTACTTGATTTCATTTGCATACATTCTTCGCTCAAAACCAAAACAACAGAACCCCGAGACACTCACGAGTCTCTCCTACTTCCACTTCGAGCCGCACATGAGTAAAATCCCAGAAATGCCCGAGCCCAAACACTTCTTCCCCAAACCAGATTCTTACGTCTGATCACAACATGCACGTGCACGTGCACCGCCAACTCCGGCCATCGACGATCGGCGCGACAGTCCTCAACAACTCTACGAACCCACGCGAACACAAATGCAAGTCCAGATGGCAAAAAAATCCAACGAGACTCGATGATCCCTCTGACTGGAGACTCCAATACGCCTTCTAGAGCACCGACGCATCACCATGCCACCATCTCCAACTCGCGATCACCTACGGCGAGCAACTGACGTCAAACTTCCTTCGAGAACAATGACAGCACATCAAGTTGATAAAATCCTACTTCATCCAATTCCAACCACCACGGCGAAAAATAAAAACCAATGACATTTTTCCCGTGGTCAACAACCCTAAAATCATCCTCGACCATAACCCCGAGTCCTAAATCATTCACGATCGCCAGAAATTGAGCAGAACGCAAATCACGTTCAAATCGCAATTTTACTCAAATTACATACTTAAAAATCATGATTTTACCTTTAAAAATCCTAAATTTCAAAAACAAAGTCAGCTATATACTTAAAATTAGAAATCGTTATAGTCGAAAATTTGATTGAATTAACAGTCCTGCCGTTCTTCTTCTTTTATCTTAAAACCACCCTTATTTATTTCCTGCAATTATTTTTAGATTAAATACCTTCCCTTTTCAAACCAGTTTTGTTTAAATATCAATCCCTAAAAGTGAGTAAGTGAAGGAAAATTTGATTTTGAAATAAATTCTAAACAGTAAAACTAAGAACAGAGCCTAAATCATTCTTTCAGACATCCATACAAACATCCTCATACATATTCATAGGAAATCACAATTATACTACCCTGTAAAGCATATTTTATATCATACTGTCCAAGATTTCCACAGGCATCAAATTCTTATTTACTTGATATTTTTTTTAAAAATGTTTACTCACTGGTATAAAGATAGAAGAAACTGGGTTAGTTTACTCATCGTAAATGGTTCGAACAGAGGAAAATGGCTTTGCACTGATGCTTGCTTTGATTTACTTTCAGAGCTTAGTTCCTATGCTTCTCTTTTTCAATGGCAGCCTCTTTCTTTGTTATATTATATATACATATACTTTTCTTTCCATTTGGTTATCTTCCTCGAATGCAGAATGAAACAAAGGATAGTGAGTTTATAAAGACAGTAGGCTACAGCCTCCTTTTGTGCACAACAAGCGTCCTTCCCACCCCTCTTTTTTTTGACAGACTAGATTTGATTTCCATGTTTCAAATTATTTGAATTATTCCAGAGATATGACCCTTTTACGGCTTGACTAGATTTGTATAATATTTGTTTTGATTTTATAAGATGGATTTGATCTTTCCCTTTTTACTCAATCTTGACTTGATTATATGTTTTGTGTGCTTGCATTAATTGCTATGTCCCCTCTTTTGTTTTTATACATATATTCATCTTTTGAATGTACATTTATGTACTTGTACAATTTCTCGTATCCATTTATTTACCTTTATACACATTTCCTATATTTTACTTCATATAGGCCTCTATACATACATACATACATACATATATACATACATACATACATACATACATAGATCCATTTATATACTTATGTACATATCAAACACCATATGTTCGTATATTTACATTTTGGATATTTATCTTAATTTTAAATGGTCGAGTTTAGATATATGACTACAATATCTTCATATCTAGAAATTTTATATTTATTATAGTTTTAAATTTATATATATATATATTCAGATATTTTAAATATGAGAAAATTTATTTATTCGACTAATAAAATCAACATCCTTATAATTAGAATAAATTATTTACCAAATTACAGATGTTAGAAAACCCGGGTCGTCATATTCCTCCCACCTTTAGAACTTTTCGTCCTCGAAAAGGAACGAAACAAATTTTATGAAAAATGCCTAAAATCAGATAAATATTCTTTGATCATTTTCAAAACACTTTTTAATATCTATATAACATTATTCCAAAGTAGTTTTTATAAAAATACATTTATAACTTGATGTTTCAACAAGTCCCTTGTTCTCATAGAAATTCGGTCATACTTGATCAGACGTAGGATTGAAAATCTATAAGTACTTGGCATACCCATTTTCAACATCCAGTGAAAATACTTGGAAAATAATTTTATTGAAATATAGAAAACAGTTTTGAAAATAGAGGAAATATCTTTGGTGAGAATGCTCTGGAAATCATCACCCCCATCCATGGTCGCAGTTACATCCTGGGTTACGTTGCCATCGCAGCAAAAGTCCATGTAACTGTAGGCACTCTACGCCCCTCGATTACGCCATGGAACCCACAACAGATCGCAATTACATTCCAGGGTTACGTTGCCGTCGCATGAAAAGTCCATGTAACTGTAGGCATCAACGCCCTCGATTTTTACTGTCAAAATGAAACTTCTCCACTCCCACATAGGTCGTAGTCTACCGATATAAAATCAAATGTTGACCGTTGGCTTCCAGCGGCACACACGACTTTCGCTATGGTCTGCAGTAGATCGTAGTGACATCGAGTTACACTATCATCACGGCATAACCTAAATGCCTCTGTAGACATCAGCGCCCTCGACTTACGCTACACACTACTCACAATCCTCAGGAACTAGTTTTGTCCGGACTCCTCACATGATCAACTTTAGAAACCCCCCTTAGGGTTCAAGGTAGCGCCATCCGGTGGCACTCTTAAGAAGTTCATTTCAAGGGAGCGCCTTTTTCCCTAGAGCCATTATCAAAACACTTTATACTATACGCATATAGTATCTTCCAAATCATACACCTAGTATGAATCTCATATAAATCTCCTTTCCTCAAAATCGATTATCCCAAAATCGATAATTCTCAAACTAGGCTTTTCAAATTCCAAAATTGATTTTACTCAAAAAATCAAAAGCCTTTTGCAAATCCGTAGGTTCCCAAAACCTTTTTCCAAAATCCTCATGAGGTCCTTTATATATATATACACTTTTTAAAAACTTTTGGATCATTTCAAACTTGTACAAAACTCCTTTTATACTTCAAACACTTTCAAAAATCCTTTTCTTCCGGTAATAGATTCAACAAGGGGAGATTTATCTTATATAACAAGGATATATAACTTTGTTTATTCAAAATCAAATATTCAAATTTGATTACTCTTCTTTTATTTTTATATAAAGTTGTTTCCATCTTACTTATCATCATAAAAATATTCGACTTTCACTTTTATCCATTGTATATTTCATAAAATATACTTTCGTTTCAAAAGAAATCATTCACTTTTTTTATTCACAAATTTCAATATCAATTTCATTCAAATCCGTACGATGACACATGTCATCTGCACGCTATACCAATTTGATTGCTCGCTCGATCATACAATTTCACTTCCGAACTAGTATCGTCCACCCGACTTCCTAATGCGGACACAGATCTGGTTTCTTGATCAAAAACCATCATTCTCCTTGCATAGCCATAACTATGATAGAGAATATCCAGAACCAATCAATAATCCATATCCAGGTTCGCCATCGAAAATTGAGTGAAAAATCCCAACTCGGATCGATATAACTATCTCGAAATTATGTGCTCGAATGTAGGCCAAATCACTATACGAATAGAATAATATACGTAGATCCTACGTATTTATTTTCATTGATTATTAACTAAACCAATTTTTCTTTCTATTCACATTTCCTTTAATTTATATCTATATAATCACAATTGTTTTAATTCCTTGGATTATCACTTTAATTCTTATCTCAGTTGGGTATTTAATCAGTAACAGTTTGAACTCTGACCAGTTTATATTTAGAAAATAGCTTGAAAATTTTAAAAATAGACAAGTAGTTGAAAAATAATTATTAGTTTGCAAAATAGCTGTAAAATAGTTAACTAATTGTAAAATAGTTGGAAAATAGTTGAATAGTTTCATAAATTTTAGATAATTGCAAAATAGTTGTAAAATAGTAATTAATTTGTAAAATAGTAATTAATTTATAAAACAATTGAAAAATTGTTAAATAGTTCCAAAAATAATTGTAAGACAAATATAAAATAATTCGGCTTTAAAAAGAAAGGTTGTATTTATTAAATAGCTAGGAAAAATAAGTTTATATTAAAACTATTTATATTGAAAATAGTCTAGAGTCAAAACTGTTCACTTCCATATCAATTCAATTTAAATTCCACTTCCATTTAAATTGACTCAATTCTGATTTGAATAACTTCAACTTCCATTGAAATTGATTTAACCCCAATTCAAGTTGAATCAATCCTGATTTCTTTTCCAATTTAAATCAAATTCCATTTGATTTTAAACCTGTTCAACTTAATTATAATTTCAAATTATTCCAAATTCCAAATTAAACCATCTCGAATTATATAAATTCAAGCTAAAATTTTAAATGTTGTCTTAATCCTTTAAATCAAATCAACTTATCTCTTTATACCTTTTAATTCTAAATCCATTTCAAACTTATCTTCATTTAATTTTTATTTGGTTGTATTTCTATTACCACTTAACTTAATTCCAATTCAAGATTTCAATTTGGTTGTATTATATTACTTCTTAATTTAATTCCAATAATTTAACAACCAATCACCTTAATATTTATTAGAAGGAAATATTGCTTTATATATCAAAATATATTTATATATAAAATCATTTAAAACCTTTATATAAGAAAATAACAAGTACGCTCTCATATATATATATATATATATATATATATATATATATATATATATATATATATATATATATAGACACACACACACACTCAACTCATCCTAGAGTACTATGGACTCCATTTAATGAGTAATCACTACCAGAGCCAAGATTCTTGCTTAACCTTTCAACTCTGATACCAACTGTAACGACCTGGAATTTTCGATCTCAAAAACTCCAGATAGTTAGAAGAAGAAGAAAGAGGTAGAAGAAGAAGAAAAAACACAACACAAATTCTCACATTCACAGCGGATCAAAATATAATATCAAATAATAACAGTTTATAAAGAATTCTATATTTATCATTTGCATTTTAATACATCAGAGTTACACACATACTCAAACACTGGACATATACAAATCAACATGTCTCAGATATACAACAATATAATACAACGGAAAACTCCATACATTCTTGCCATCCAGCTCGCCCCCCTGAGCTCCAGAACGTCCTTACCTGAAAATCTGTAGTACTCGGTCTGACCCGAGCATTACATCAAAGTAACACCTGGGTCAGGCTGGAAACCATCGTGAGTAAACCCATCTAACTAAAGTATACAACTTATATAAACCCGGGGTAACTTGTATCAAATTACAGCTTCACAAGTTGTTATAAACATCACTTATTTCACCCATCAATTTTTAAGTACCAAAAACCTAGATTAAATGGTTCAATTCACATAAATCATTCCATTTCAACTTTTCGATTCTATACATCAGTTTATAAAGAATCGAAGTGGTTTCGGGTATTTATTCATACCCAACTCCGATCTCTTCGAATCCAATGTTATCTTAACCAAAGTTATTCAAGTGATTAAATTCAAAAACTGGATGTCACTTTTACACAGCGATATCACAGATAAACATCACACATTTATCATTGATGTAACCAATATCATTTCAACAGAATGTCACAGCATATCATCCAATAGATATCATTAAATAGATGTCATTTAATTCAGACATTCAACAATAATCATCCATAAACAAACATTATCAATTCATATCATGATTAATCATCTAATCCTGCTTAATCAACCATTAATTATTTACAATCATTTAATTAATTCATCACTCCTTGATTACCTTATCAATCAATCAATTAATCTCTAATCACAGATTAATTATCCTTTAGTTGTCAATTAATAAACCTCAATTATTAATTAATCTCATTTAATATAAAGTAATCAATCCTTAATTACTTTAAATCAATTAATTAATCTCCAATTAACTGGTTAATTAACCATCATCTATTGATTAATAACCCTAATTATTAATCAATATCTCTTAATACAAATTAATTAATCCATAATTATTCTTATAATTAATTAATTTGTCATTAATTAACTAATTAATTATCTCTTAGTTATTAATTAATAAAACTTAATTATTAATTATTAATTAACAATTTAATTAAAGATTAATTATTTCTTAATTACCAGTTGATTAACCATTTGATTAATCCTTAATTAACAGTTATCCAATCCTTGATTATCAGTTAATCATTCCTTAATTACCATTGATTAATCAATTCATTACCACTTAACAACTTCTTAATTACTTTTATAAATCCTTTTGATTAATTATACCAAATAATTAATCCTTAATTACTTTTATCAAGTATTTATTCCTTTGAATCACTTCCCATTAAGTAATTTCCCTTATATCAATTACATCCAATAATTCATTTATCAATCACTTAAACTAAGTAATTACACTATCAAATCTCATTAAGTAATTATACTTAATCAATTACTATGTGACAATCTTTAATTAATTAACAAATTAATTAACTTAAATAAATCACATTCATCTCACTAATCATAAATGAGTAATTCATCCCTTAATTTCTCTTTAAACAAATCAATTAATCTTTCATTACAGATTAAATTTCCTTAAGGTAAATCATTATCTTTAAAACATTTGATCTAAGTAATTAACTTTACTAATTAAACCATTAATTAAGTTTAAAGTAAAATAATCCTTAGTTACTTATCTCAAATTATTAATTAACAATCTTTAATTACAATTTAATAAATCACTTGAACCCTTAACTGTTAATTAATAAATCACTAATCATCAACTAATTTGATTAACTAATCACTCTTTAGTTATTCATTTATTATCAAACTTAAATGAACTGTCAAGACCCATTTTTTCTATCACCGCTTAATCTCTAATTAATTCATTAACCATCCACTAATTACTTCATCAAGTAATTATTCTTAATTACAAATAAGTAATTAACCTTTAATTTAATTTATTTATTTATTATCTTTCATTAATTTCAACTTAAATTATTAATCATAAACTTGTATTTATATTAAATACTTACTCAAATCATTTACTTCTTTAAAACCAATTTAGAATTCAATTTGAAATATAATTTTACTTTAAACAAAGCAATTCAACATTTAATTTTAATATACTTAAAATCTTTGAAAACCCTTTTCAAATATACTTAGTCAAATTAAACAAACATTTATTTTTTTGAAATCTAAATTTTCATATTCTTTAAACTTATTTAAAACATATTTGAAATATAGTTTAAACATTACTTATATAATTACTTTGGATGTAACTTAACAACTTAAGACATGCTTACTTAAACTTATTAGATTTCTTAAACTTGATCTAATGTTTACATTGAACATTCTTTGAACTACAATTTCAAGATCAATTTAGTTAGTTACTTAAAATTCAATTAACTTAACACTTAAATTTGAAAATATATTAGATTAAACACCCTTAAAATCTTTGATTTTCATTTATTTGAAAAACTTGCTTTTACAATGTACTTGATTTCATTTGCATACATTCTTCGCTCAAAACCAAAACAACAGAACCCCGAGACACTCACGAGTCTCTCCTACTTCCACTTCGAGCCGCACACGAGTAAAATCCCAGAAATGCCCGAGCCCAAACACTTCTTCCCCAAACCAGATTCTTACGTTTGATCACAACATGCACGTGCACGTGCACCGCCAACTCCGGCCATCGACGATCAGCGTGGCAGTCCTCAAAAACTCTATGAACCCATGCGAACACAAATGCGAGCCCAGATCGCACAAGAATCCAACGAAACGAAATTAAGACAAAAACTCGGCCATACTGAAATGCCATGGCCGGAAAAACTGCTCGCCTCCGATGATCCATCTGACTGGAGGCCCCAGTACGCCTTCCAGAGCACTGACGCTCACCACGCCACCATCTCTAACTCGCGATCACCTACGTTGAGCCACTGACGTCGAACTTCCTTCGAGAACAAATATTCATTACTCAGGATATTAACATTTAATATAAAATTTTGAGGAATCAAGTTGGATCCCTCCAACCCGTTTCCCTGCATCCACAGATGTTAGCACAATACCAATTCCACTTCGAGGTGGAATATCGCGGTATATGGGATTAATATATTATCATCCTCTATTATGCGGCGCATAGGGTCTCATCCGCTAAATAATGCGGAAAATCAAACACTCCAATATATACTATATACTACTATATATAATATTGCACATCCAAAACAATTCAATCATCCAATCGGTTATTTAAATTTAACCATTTAAATTTAAATTAAATCCAGTCGAGTGAGATCAACTCACCTTTGATTTTTGCAATCCACTACAAACCAGCTCATTTCCATCAGGATTCGGACCTTGAATAAATGTTATATAAATTAATTAACACTTAAATTTTAAATCAAACAATTTATTGTCATTCACTTATTTAATTTAACTTTGAAATCAAATTATTATTAACTTAAAAGCTTTAATGTTATTAAATTTAATCATTCATTTTAAATTAACTACTTAATTAAAATGTTAATTAAGATCTTAAAAACATTCTTAATTAATTAATTTTTTTTAAAAAATTCTTAACTCAATATTTACAAACCCTTAATTATTTATCTATACTTAAAATAGTTTAATGGCGATTAACTTAAAAATTTAAAAGGGAGAAAACACTAGAATAAAAAACCCGAGGAAATCTCCACTATACTCGAGTATTCACTCGAGTTACATCCCATCTTTCCCGAATCCCCTTCTTTCTTTCTCACATACTTCTTTTTTTCAGCTAAGTTTTAGTTTCAAAACTTATACACCTAGAAAAGTAGATTATGCAGACAACTACAACCCGAGACAGAACTATATTTACTCGAGAACTACTCGAGTAATTCACAACTCCAAACCCACTGACGTGTACACGACCCAGTGTGTACGTGCACCACCAACGGTGATGTTCTGGCACCAGAGTTGATCACCAACAAGTCGCGCAACGCCCCCACTTTCGATCGCAACACTAATCTCGGAATCAAAAACTCGAGAACAAAATTTCATCGTTCGATCAAAAACTGAGCTCGATCTACCCAAACAAACCCACTACCCCTAATCGCTCCGACCACCAGAGTCGATCCAGCTTCGGCCTCACCTCGCTTACCCCTCACGCGATGCTTCCCCAGAGTCTCAAGCAACTCGGTCAATCAGAGGTGACGAAATCACCTCGTCTCTGACCTCAAATAAAACAACAGCAAAACCCTAAAATCGTTTCGTTACAACGCCACCTCCATTAGAAAAAATTTCTAACATTTTTCCCTACACTATTGATTACTAGGATTGCTTCATGCAAAGATTCGACACACAATAATTTTTCGATCGCTGGAATTTGTTTAAAAAGCATTTCCTACTTCATTAAGAACTGCTTTCCAGATAGTAAAGGAAAAATCAAAATTTTTGTTTTAAAAATCCTATTTTCGAATAACAATTCACTATATGTACCTGAATAATGATTCATCATATTCGAAATTTACATATGTTTGAGTTTTCCCTGTAAAAACAAATTTTAAAAAAATGCGTATCACCATAGCTTGAAACTATTTTAAATTTTCATTTAGGTGAAGTCAAACTAGTTTTGTTTTAAACTCGCAACCTAAAAATGATCAGATGAAATGAAACTGAAGTTTTCTTATTAATTTACACCTGTAACCAAAAACAGAGAAGAAAAAGTGTACAACTCAAGCATGTATATATTATATACAGAGATAAGACTGGAAAAAAAATATTCCAAGCAAGGCACCTTATTAATCATAGATCACACACATATATTTAATTCAACTCAGATCATGTAATAAATTGTTTACTCACCTGTCACAAAAACTTGAACAGAGAATGAATCTTCCCTTTGAAAACTGTTTGCTTCAACCTCCTTAATCTTCTTGTTAATTTGATGAAGTTGTTTTGTGGTTAGAATTGGATTACTATTTAAGGTTTTTTTTAATGGTGGCTTATTTCCTTACTCAGGTTTGCTGTTGAACGAAATGAGCAAAAGTTGTACATATATAAGAAGAAATATGTACGATCTTGTTCACTGGTACAAGATTATATTCAGAGATTTTTATTTTATTTGGTGGCTGAAATGATTTTAAGCAATACGAATTGACTTTGTTTGTGCCAAAATGGAGAGCATTAAATGCTCATGTCCTTAATGTCTCCTACTTATCTTCTTTATGTTTCCAGATTCTTTTTTTTTCTTTTGATATTATTTTTCTTACCTAATTTGCTTGCGTGCAAAGATACTTGCATGAAGATATTGTTTTCTTGAATTACTTACATGTATTCATAGATAATTATTATTTGTTTTTACTTCTCTTACCTGATTTGTTTTCAAATTTTGTTTATGTCCAAATGCAAAGTATTTGAGTTACTTGTTATAACTTTACTTAAGTTATATATATACATAAGAATTTTCTTATATATTTTGTTTTCTTGTATATAATAAAATTTATATTTATTTTAAATATGAACAAGATAGATTTTATTTTCATTATTTTGGAAAGGCTTTATTTTAAATTTCAAATCATAATCCCTTCCAAAATACCCACATATACTTATTTAAAAAAAATAAGTTTGTATTTTTAATTTATCAGATTAAAAGCTTATTAAAATAATATCGCCAAATTTTCGGGTCGTCGCATGGAGCATCCAAGCTTTCCCTTCGACAAGTTCCATCCTTCGCCCAAGTCTCCTTGGATCTTACATGTGGAACACGTGTACTAGTTATTTTTGCATACCCCATTAAGTACTTAACTTCTAAATTTTAAAATACTTCATTAACCATCAAAATATAATACCAGTCAAGGAAATAAAACTATTGTTTTAGCAAAAAAAGTAAGCAAGCATTCAACAAGGTTTTTTAGACAACACTTAACACTTAAAGTTCTTTCAACTTCACAATTATTTTAATGAACTTAAAATAAGAAATAACTCACTTTGGATTCCACTCTGTCAGCCTTTAAGGCAAGGAAATCAAGACCGAAACCATACTTCCTACCATGATTCGGAACCAAATGAAATTAAGCCTGAATCCTCCTTCCTAATGCTTAGCCAAGGCTTGATATGGAGGGTGGTTGAAAGTATAGAGAAGAAGTGGTATAGCTTTGACCTTGAATTCTCAAAATTAGACCCGAAAAATAGGTCATCTTCCCTCTTATTTTTAACTCTCTCAGTCTCCAAATTTGAAATATTCTTTTATTGAAAAGTTGTTAAAAATTCTTTTCTCTTGAATTTATAAGAAATAATTACTAAATTCTGATTTATTATGAGGGAGATGTGCTTGAATGAAGTAGAGGCATTCTTGGATTCACAAAAATGAAGCTCGAAAATGCACTGAAAAGAATAGGAATTTTGGAAGAGCTAAGCTCAAAATTCGAAGAAGTGCTCAACATAAAATTGTAGCCACTGGAATTTTATATGATTTAAATTTTTTTCGTTATTTGGATCTTTTTTTAGGTGTTATGATTATAATAAACAGAGATATTTTGGGATACAAAACCTAGGTCAAAGAATGCACTTGAAAGAAGTTGATTTTTGACATAGGAACTCTTGGATTTTGAAGAAATGATGAAATAAAAAATGTAGCCAACTCAATTCTCTTGAGTTTGAAAAAAAATTCCTATTTAGATTAGTTTTGAGAAAGTTATGGTGGTGAGAAGAGGAGATAAAATATGGAGAAGAATGAGTTTGATTTTGAAGAGAATAGATATCGATTTTGTTTGAATATTTTGTAAATGTTTTGGCATTATTTCTTTATAATATTTTATATGGCTTGGAAACCATTAAAGAGGAGAGGAAGAAGGTGAAGAAGCTTGATAAAAGAAGAAGAAGTGTGAATAAAATAAGAGAAGGAGATGAGTATTTAAAGAAAAGTAAGGAATGAAATATTACAAATTTTGCATCTTATCAAATTACCAAAATAATCGTACTTCAAACTAAAGTAAGATTTATTTTTTCATCCCTTCGAAAATACTGTCCGGATCGTGTAATATGGAACTATATTAAACTAGTGCAGAAATAAACAAAGTTACTATAGTAGAGTAAATAACTAAAATAAAACAAGCACACTAGGAATTTTTATACTGGTTCGAACTTCTCGTTCTACGTCCAGTCCCAGACTCCTTCTGGAATTTCAACTAACAACAATCCTCACTTAACCCGAAGGAACAGGTTTATAACACCTGAACAACAGAAGAGGATTTCGATGTCTCAACAGCCGAAGAGGACTTCACTTGCCTGAACAGCAGAACTGGACTTCAACTTATGCAAAAGGTATTCGACACAGTGTGTTCTCACTAACACGAATTTGTCGCTTGATAGTACAGTCTTCCTATATCTTCTCCTTTTGATATATGTGTGTGTGTGTGTGTGTGTGTGTGAAGAATATGGAAGTAAATGAATGATTTTGTATAAATTTGAATGCACAAAAGTGTTAGAATCAGAGTAGTATAAAAATAGAAAGAGTTAGATCGATTAGGTGATTAAAATAGATGATTCTAACATGTTTATATAGAGTATAAAGAGGTGTAATCATTCGTGAATGGTTATCATGAAAGAGTATGGACATATCTGTTAATAAAAGGTTGTAACTCTTCATGGAAAAGAAACGTCCATTCAAAAATATAGTAGTTGTATCAGTTCAGCCGTCTGAAAATTGGAATTCAGACTTCTGAAATTGTTATCGTGCAAACCAGAAAAAAAATAGGTCATTTTTGACCAGATTCAGACGTCTGGAATTTCCAATTCAAACGTTTAAATATTATAGAAATTTTAAATTGTAGATTCAGACGTCTGAATTGGTCATTTCAGATGTCTGAATTTGACCTGAAAATTCATTTTTCTTTTGTGAATGTGTGTATGTGTATGTGTCGATATATATATCCATAGGAGAGATTTTAACATCATTTCAATTCTAAATAACGACTTAACACAACATATATGCAGCATGAAGTTCATTTAAATCCGGTCTTGTAGATATTCCTGAAAAACAAGTTAGTATAAAAAATCAACGTATAAAGTAGAATTTGTGTGTATAAATGGAAGAAAAATGTTTAAAAATAAAACTTTTAGTTAAAGCAATTTGTGGCTGAAATGCTTTAACCAGTAATATACACATGTTTAAATGTAAAGAAAATAAGAGGTGAAAAATGAAAGTTAGTATTAGTTACCTAAGAGAGAAGAGTTTTGAAGTGAAAAGATAAGCAAAAAATATTAATATCTTATAAAAGATATTATAGATTTTTAAGAGAGACGATACCAAGCTCTCGTCTAAGTTTGATAAAAACATTTTCTAAAAGCGGTTTTGTAAAAATATTGGCCAACTGATTTTCAGAAGAAACAAAATCCAAATTTATTGTTCCTTTTTCGACTTTGTCACTAAGAAAATGATGACGGATGTCAATATGTTTTGTTCGTGAATGATTGACAGGATTTTTAGACAAGTTAATAGCACTAGAGTTATCACAATATATAGTTGAATTTGTTAAGTTTATATTGAAATCTTAAAGTGTTTGTTGCATATATATTACTTGAGTACAAGCCAAAGCAGCAAAAATATATTCTGCTTCACATGTAGAAAGAGAAACACAGTTTTGTTTCTTACTAAATCAAGATACGCGTGATTTTCCAATAAAATGGCACGTACCACTTATGCTTTTTCGATCTGTTCGAGAACCTCCGATGTCAGCATCACTATATGAAACTAACTCGAATAGACATTCTTTAGGATAGAGCAGACCAAAATCCTTGGTGTTTGTAACGACCCTGGATTTTTGTCCTTGTTATTTTAGTAAATATTTAATCTAAATAAATAAAATGTAAACTGATTATTTTAAATATGAATAAATCTTTTAGAAATAGTTGCCAATTGTTTATATAAATTTTTATTTCAAAAAGGAAATTGGATTTTGGAAATTTAAAATAAAATCTCTTGATAATATTTATAATAAAATTTGTCTTATATAATTGAATTAAAATACTTTACCTTGTTAACATTTGATAAATAGATATATATGAATGATAGTGTTTAAATTAAAATCTAAGTCTATTAATATAAAATATAAATATTAAATGTAGTCAAACATATGAATGTAATTTAAAGATTGATAGTTAAAATATAAAATACAAATAAATATAAAAATAAGTATAAATATAAGAAAAATGTAACGACCCAGAATTTATATTAATTAAAATTTGTATATTTAATTGAATTTAGATATTAATAAGTGAAATTTATGAGTCGAATAATTTTATTTCGAAATTGAATTTAATTGGATAATTAAATCGATAATTTAATAGTTGAAATTACAGAAATAATTGGAAATTGGGTTTAATATGATTGAAAATGATTTGTAAAATTTTATTATATCATATTGAAGTTAGAATGATGTTATAGAACTTTTAAAATCGAATTAAAAGTTAATCTGTGAAAATTGAATATTTTAATATTTAAATTGACGAGTTAAAATAGCCATTTTTTAAATAGTCTTGGATTTCGATGAAATCAGTTTCATCGAATCCGTAATGTGATATTATTGTAAGGTTTCAAATTTCGTGTCAATCAGATTTATCGTTTGTCCGAGGCAAGCCAAAACGCCTAGAAATTAGTTTAAATCGATTTAATTTAAATTGATCGTTTATTGCCGTAACTCTCACATATGATCTAATTAGCTTCCGAAACCTATTCCATTGTGTCCGGAACGCGGGGTAAACTTTAGAAATGCCAACCGGCACGCTTCGTTTGGAGTTCGGAAAATTTCGATGAATAGTAATTTGGACAATTTTCTATAAAAGCACTCAATTTCTTTCATTTGCACTCAAAGCCCTTGCTTCTTCTTCCAGCCGGCCCTAATAATTTCTATGGCCGAAAATCACCAATTTTCTTCCCTTCAAATCTCTCAATCCATCAGCTTTTAGCAAATTCTTCCAACTACAAAAATGTAGAGGGCTGTGAGATCTTGTATATCAACGGTTGTGATTGGATTTAGAGCGACGAACTGGAAGCTAAGGGGCCGCGTTCGGCTGTAATTCGCATGCATTTTCTGGGCCAAGGGGGAGGACGAGCTTGGCCATGCTCACGGCGTTGGTGAGGGG
The DNA here is from genome assembly GCA_030765085.1 of Allium cepa. Classification (NCBI taxonomy): domain Eukaryota; kingdom Viridiplantae; phylum Streptophyta; class Magnoliopsida; order Asparagales; family Amaryllidaceae; genus Allium; species Allium cepa. The sequence goes on from CM060939.1 coordinate 126,515,751, forward strand.
GAGTGAGGCGAGTTGAACGGCGTTGCTCGATCGTTGTCAAAGTGAAGGTTTTGGTCACGAAATTTAACCCTAATGGCGGCAAGATTGGGTTCACGTTCGAACGTGATGCCTGGAGAAGGAGCACGCGCGTGCGGCCAAGATTTCAGAGAGTGGAATGGATGGCTATGATGTTAAAAGGTTGTAAAATTTATAAAAGAAATTGAAATTAAATTGTATATTTAAATTCGTATAACCTTAAAACTGTATAACTTTTTCGTACGAGTTCGAAAAATTACGAAACAAGTTGCGTTGCGTTCGTATTGTCGAATACTACGCTATGAAGCTAGATTGGAATCGTTTGGAGCTAGTGAGAATTTTGGGTAAAACTAAATGCGTGTTTAATTTTATTCGAAATAAAACGCGGAAACTGAATTGAAATCAAGGTGAGAACTTCTCACTCAATCGAAATTGTTCGATGTTAATTTTAAATAGTTAAATTTAAAATTGCTTGATTGTATGTTTGAATGTTGATTTTTTTCAATTGATTGTTAAATAGACATCATGCGCCGTTAATAAGCGGAGGTTATTTATTAAAAACATATGCCGCGAATATTTCACCGTATAGTGAAATTGGTATTATATATGTACTTGGAGTTGATTTTCCCGCATTATATAGCGGATGAGACCCTATTGCGCCTTCTATTAAGCGGATAATATTTTATAAATCCCATATACCGTGATATTTCGTCTTGAAGTGAAATTGGTATTGTGCTAATATCTTTGGATGCAGGTAAACAGGTTGGAGGGATCCAACTGGATTCCTCAAACATTTGAATTGGTTTCAATATTGTGTGTTGATCTATTTATAATCTGCGCGATTATCTTTGTGATTAAAGTCGTTGAAGGCTAAAATTTAGCCGAATATAATTTGGTATCGTTGGATGCCGAAAATGAATAAAATTGGGTTTTTGAAAAATTAAGTCGAGAATTCATAATAAAATTTTATTTTGAAAATTGATTCATTTTAAATAAATAAACGTTGAAATGTTTATGTTATAAAATTACGATTTTTGTGAAATATAACCGAAATGCGATTTTTGAGATAAGTAGTTAATTAATTTATAAAAAATGGTTTAAAATTGGGATTTTTTGAATTATTATAAATGATTTATATAAAATATTTATAAAATTGATATTTATAAATTAAAATTATTGGAATTATAAAACAAGTTTTTATAAGTGTTAATATGGAATATAAATGGATTTTATAAGTGAATGAAATCTATATATTTATAAATTGTGGAATTATAAAATGAATAGATTTTATAAAATAAAAGATTTATAAGTAATTAACTTATAAACTGGATTTTTGCGTGTAAATGGAATATGGATAGAATTTGTTAATAAAGTGATTTTCTAAGTTGAAGTTGTTATAGAATATAAATCGAACCTATAAACGTTGTTTATAAATTTGAAATCGACTTATTTTGATAAGTTAATTATTATAGCTTATTAATGGAAATATATCCACAATTTTGGACAGTGGATGATCCTTCAAATAAAATATGTAGTGAATTTGGATAAGGAAATATATTCACGATTTTGGACAGTGAATAATATATTAAAGAAATATTTTGGAAAAGTGATGTTTTAAATAGAATTAAAATGATTTAAAGATGTTTTAAAATGTATTAAGTATCGAAACCATAGATTTCAACATTTATTGTTGAAATAGATGTTTTGAGAAATAGAAGGAAATGTTGGACTATAACACTGTTGTTATAGTAAATGATTTCCTAAAGGAAATGTTTTATGTAGTACTGGGATTTATATACCTATCTTAGTTTCGAATCCCTATACTAGTGATTTTGGGTTGTGGTAACGATGTTTTACGTAATGTTCGTTTTGACCCAAATAAATGTGTTTAAGAGAATGTCTTCCTTATAAAATAAAATATATACTTAATTTGAATTTAAGTATATTGAATATTTTCAAAATGTTGAAAATAAATAGATTGGTGAATTACTTATTATTAAATAAGTATGGAAATGTTTTTCCAATATGAAGTGAATGTTTGAGATTTTATCTTTTAACGATAAATTGAAAATGAATATTAGAAATCGATTTAAAAATCATATATTCATAGATATTTTGGAATTGTAAATTCACTATGGAATTTATAAAAGAAAGGGAAATTTGTGTAAAAATAAACATTGATTTATTTTGAAGTGTGGGAATAAATTTACGGATTTGGAACGTAAATATAAAGTAAATCGGTAAGGATTTATTTAATTGGTTTAAATGAACCATTTTGAAATGAAAGTTGTAAGGGTGTAAATTGATTTGAAATTGGTTTTCAAATGGTTGAAGTGTGGGATATATATCTTATAAAGATATTTTTGGAAATAAATAATTTGGGAAAATTACTTATAATTAAGTGATGTTGTGAATACTGATTGATTGTTAAATAACCGACTATCAATATTTACCTTTAAATATGTATTTGTTGTGATTTGCTTGAATTTGAATGCTACACTTATTTTTGAATAAGCGCTCACTATTCGGGTTAGCCGGGAAAGGACCTTGGGGTCGTATAACCCATTCCGAATATGTGATACGTCGTTATGATAGCATTGAAGACCGGTGGTGAAGACCGGGTATTTGTGAAAACGATATGATGACCTATCGATTGTCTCTGCACCGTTAGCTACAGTATGGAGATTTCCTTTGTGATGGGAAGTTTTATCGGGATTGTGAATACCCGGATTGCAAGGGCTTCTTTTGAAATGCCTTCGGTTCTGTTCGAACCCGGAACAGACTTGTATGGTTACATGTCTGACCTTACATTTTGAGATATAAAGCAGATTTCTTTCAAATACATTTCTGTTGGTGGCGGAGAATTTATTCTCTTAGCTTAAAACCCTTCTCTGAGACGTACGCGCTCAGAGGTTATGTAGTTGAAGGTTATCAACGATATATTCCCAATTTGGTAATGTGGCATGCTGAGTATTGCTGTGTGATGATTATTTATGTAACATACGCGATTTTTCGTTGCCGAAAAACCGAATAGTTAGGGTTTTAAGAAAAAGAAAACGACAGAAGAAGACAGAAGAAGAGAGGAAATAGAGAGAAAAGAAAATAGAACGGAATAGAAAACAACAGAACAATATCAAAATCTCTCAATCGCAGGGGAACAATATATAATAGATAAATGAATAATCTTTAAACAAAGAACTATATCAGTTATTACATTACATCACATTACATTTCATTACATCAGAGTGTACAACAACAAACAACATCAAACAGCGGAAAAGAAATACTATATACTAATAATACGCCATGCCATCCAGTTGCCTCCAGCAGCTCCATAATATCCTGATAAACTGTCTCTTGACTGCCCGTGTGGAAATTGGTGGGCACCCAGAGTTTAGGAAGGAAAACAATAAACTCCGAGTCAGTCATGTGACTGGTGTGAGAACTCAAAACAATTTATTTATCTTTGAAAACAAAATAGAGGAATATTTTTAAAATCAATTCGCAATGCTTTTAAAAATGAGACTACCATAAGGCCTCCCGCACACACACACAATGCAAACGCAGAATCGGAGGAGATTTCTCCTTATGATAGTCAAAGATGCTTGATATGCATTAAAAAGAACATTTGATATTATTACTAGTGCATAGTGTAGGAAAAATTCATTTCTAAAATAAAGATATAAATCTTAGCCAGCATAGACATTCCGCACTTATGCCTACTATAACTACCATGTTCAATAGCAGGTTACCGCCACATTCCATGGCAGGTTATACAACTAAAACCGTACAAGATCGTATTGTTTCTTTGGATTTCGAACGAATGGTCAGGCCAAGGGACTTCCCATTGCCACATGAGAACGCCTCTGGAAGGACGTCCCCGAGAACCAAACCGGATCTCTGCCAACACAAGGCCGGGTTACCTCTAACTGGGTAACTACTGACACGAGTATGCCATCCCCCGATCCTTTGGGACCTTTAACCGAGCGCTCGTAATCAACATCACACCAAAATAATAAGTGTTTCATCATGAGTAAGTATCTGGGCTCCATACCATGATACCACCCTTTTCCAGAAGGAAATGCACATACCCTAAACTGAGCTACCCCTCATAACCTTGCTGCATCTTTCCTGTTTTAACCTTTCCGGGGTGTGAGGTTCGACGAAGTCTCGTCTACAAAGCCACGCTTTATACAAAAGTCGTGCTTTGGGTCAACAAATGATCATAGAAATGATCACAAAGATAAACGATCAAACAAATGATCCTATCACAAATGGTCAACACAATGATCATTTCACAACAACACTCAGCATGTCACATTACCAAATTGGGAATATATCGCTGATAACCTTCAACTACATAACCTCTAAGCTCGTACGTCTCAGAGAAGGGTGTTAAGCTAAGAGAATAAATTCTCCGCCACCAACAGAAATATATTTGAAAGAAATCAGCTTTATATCTCAATTGTAATGTCAAACATACAATCCATACAAGTCTGTTCTGGGCTCGAACAGAACCGAATGCACTTACAAAGAAGTCCTTGCAATCCGGATATCCACAATCCTGATCGGATTCCCCATCACATATGGAGAACTCTATACCGGAACAACTCGGTGCAGAGTCAATCGAAGGTCATCCTATCGCTCTTGCAAATATCCGGTCTTCAACACCGGTCATCAATGCTATCCATTACGTCGTATCACTATTCGGAATGGGTAATCCGAATAACGAGCGCAATAATTTTAAAATAAGTGTGTTCAAATTCAGCAAATCACAACAAATACCTTTCAAAGGTAAATATTGATAGTCGGTTATTGAACTATCAATGGATATGCACACATCACCAGATTCCAAATAATTTTCCAAATTATTTATTTCCAAAAAATATCTTTACAAGATATACAATTTTCACACTTCAAAAATAAATCAATATTTATTTTTAAACAAATTCCCCTTTCTTTTATAAATTCCATAGTGAATATTCATTCCAAAATATCCATGCATATACGATTTCAATTATTCATTTCAATTTATCTTCAAAAAGATAAATTCTCAAACGTTTCATTTCACATTGGAAAAATATTTCCATACTTATTTATTCATAAGTAATTCACAAATTTTATTTATTTTCAACCTTTGGAAAATATTCAGTATACTTAAATCGAGATTAAGTACATATTTCATTCTTTAAGGAAATCATTCTCTTAAACATATTTATTTGGGCCAAAATGAATGTTGCGTAAAACATCGTTACGACAACCCAAAATCACTAGTATAGGGATTCGAAATTAAAATAGATATATAAATCCCAATACTATACAAAACATTTCCTCTCGGAAATCATTTACTATAACAACAGTGTTATAGTCCACCATTTCCTTCTATTTCTCGAAAACGTCTATTTCAACAATGAATGTTGAAATCTATGGTTTCGAATCTTAACACATTTAAAAAAAACATCGTTAGATCGTTTTAATTCTATTTAAAACATCACATCCAAAACATTTTCTTCAACATATTATTCACTATTCAAAAATGTGAATATACTATGTTAACCAATTTCATCCTTTCTATTCATTTTATTTTAAAGGACTATTCACTGTCTAAAACGTGAATATAACTCCATAAATAAGTTATACTATTTACTTATCAAAATAAGTCGTTGCGAATTTATAAAACAATGTTTATAAATTCCATTTCTATTTATTTTATAACTATTTTCTTTATAAATCTCCTTTATTAACCTATTCAATTTATAACTCAATTATAAACCAAAAGTCTATAATTTAAGTTAAACACTTATAACTTATAAGATTCCCAAATTTATAAGTGTCAATTTATAAACCAAAAGTCCTATTCAAAAATCGTTCTTTGAAACTTCCCAAATTATAAATCTTATAACTTATAAGATTCATTTATTTACCCAAATCTCTTCCTTTAATAACTTTACAAATTTTATAAACCTACTGCTTATAAAATTTCATTTATAACTTCACCATTTATAATTCTATAAATTTCATCCATTTATAAAATTCATTCACAATTCATTCTAATACTTATAAAAACTCGTTTTATAATTCAAATATTTTAATTTATAAATATCAATTTATAAATCCTTTATATAAATCAATTTATATTATTCTTTTAAAACATCTTTAATCTCCTTTATAATTTCACCGTTCTCTTTGATTTATAAAATAATTAAATTTATAAATCCTATATTTAAACTTTTATAATAAACTCAAAAATCCTGATTTAAACTATTTTATAAAATCATCAACCCATATTTTCAAAAATCAACTTTTAACTATTTTTCTCAAAAATCATAATTTTTATAACATTAAAAATTATAACGTTATTTATTTAAAATGAATCAATTTCAAAAATATTTTATAAACGTATATTCTTCAAAAATCACTTTAAAAATCCTTTTAAAATTCCAAAATCATGGCCCAATGATGCTACACACCAAATAGTCAATCACGACAACAACGATATCATATATCGATATGATAATCAACGAATATCAAAATATCCATAATCAAATAAATACTGTTGAGGAATCCAGTTGGATCCCTCCAACCTGTTTTCCTGCATCCACAAACATTAGCACAATACCAATTCCGCTCCGGTACGGAATTATCACGGTATATGGGATTTAAAATATTATCCGCTTAATAGACGGCGCAATAGGGTCTCATCCGCTATACAATGCGGGAAATCAATAACTGCAATATATACATATGCCAATATATATATATATATTGCTATTATATATAATACCAATTTCATTGTTTATGAAATATTCGCGGTATATGTTTTTAATAAATAACATCCGCTTACTAACGGCGCATAATGTCTATTTTAACAATCAATAGATAACAATCATCATTCAAACATACTTTCAAGAATTTTAAATCTAACTATTTAAAATAAAATAGAAACCGATTCGATTGAGTGAGAAGTTCTCACCTTGATTTCAATTTCGTTTTAGCGATTTATTTCGAATAAAATTAAACGGACGTTTAATTTTACCCAAAATTCTCACTAACCCCAAACGACTCCAATCCAATTCCATAGTGTAGTGCTCGTCCATACGATTCCAACGCTTCCTGTTTCGCGCGTTTTCGACCTCGTATGAAAAGGATATGAATTTTACATGTTTTACACAAATTTATATTCACAAATTTACAACTTTATTTTTAATTTATATTATAACCTAGATCATAGCCGTAGATCACAAGCTCCACACATCAGGCCATTCGTTTCTTTCTCCTTCTATTCACGTTCTACAGGCCGCATATGAACCCATTGCTCGACATTTAGGGTTAGATTTCTCGACCTCCACGCTAGCTTCTACCTCGATCAAAGACCTTCAACATGCTCGTCTCCATCCCCTCTACTCTCGGCCGCAACCCTTGCAAGCTCGGCCACCCAGGTGCACAGAAAAATGTGCGCGACTTCATGACAAACGCGGCCACACAACGTCCCCATCGAGCCTCCATTCGTGATCATATCCGTATAGATACGAAGCTCTTCCAATGCTCTACGTTTTGCTAGTTGAAAGTTTTCGATAATATTGAGTGGATTGAAAGAAATTAAGGGGAGAAGATTGAAAATTTTCGGCCCTTGGTTTAGTTACTGGCGGCTAGGTTTTTAAACCTAATTTTTTTTTATTTTGTGAAGAGGCAAGCGTCTATTTATAGAAAATCGAATGAAACACTATTCATTTTGGATTTTCCAAACTCTGATTTACGCGCGGTGACCAGCGTTTCTAGGGTTTACCCCGCATTCCGGACATAATGGAACATGTTTCGAAAGCTAATTCGATCATCTGTGCGAGTTATGGCAATAAACGTTCGATTTAAAATTAAATCGATTAAACGATTTTCTAGGCGTTTTAGCTTGCACTGGACAAACGGTAAATCCGATTGACACAAAATTTGAAACCTTACAATAATATCAAATTATGGATCCGATGAAACTGGTTTCGTCAAAATCCGACACTGTTTGAAAAATGACTATTTTAACTCGCCAAATTAATATTAAAACAATTTCGATGCTTTTCGAGCTGCCACGATCAAACGAAAACTCCGATTGCTACGAAAATTGAAATCCGATAATAACAAAATATTACGGATCCAATGGAACTAGTTTCGTCCAATTCTGAGACTGTTCGAAAAACGACTAATTTCGCTAGTCGATTTAAATATTAAAATATTCAATTTTCACAAATAAACTTTTAATTCGATTTTAAAAGTTCTAAAATATCATTCTAACTCCAATATGATTAAATAAAATTTTACATATCATTTTCAATCATATTTAACTCAATTTCCAATTATTTCTGTAATTTAACATATTAAATTATTGATTTAATTATTCAATTAAATCCAATTATTCGAAATAAAATTTATTCGACTTATAAATTTCACTTATTAATATTTAAAATTAATTAAATATTCAAATTTTAATTAATAAAATTCTGGGTCGTTACATACTTCCCCTCTTAAAAGAATTTCATCCTCGAAATTAACAAGTAAGAAAAGTTACAGAATCTATTAACTTTCCCAAAATCCATAGTTAAACTTCTTACAATAAATTTACTAAGTTTTCAAATCATACTTAGTTATCTTTTCAAAAACAACTACTATTGTTTAACTTTCAATTCCAAAATCAAAGTTATAGTTTTCAAAAAAATTCTAATTTTTTCAAAAATATTCTAACGCCTTAAATTTCCGGAAAAATTCGCCAGAGTCTCCTTTGTGCGGCTCGATCCGAAAAAAAAATGACAGTATATATATATATATATCACAAATATACATCTCATCAAGTAATGAGGCATCCCGCAGGGAAAAAAGTGTAAAAGTACGATATTTAATCTGAGATATGTACCTTATATTTTATTAGCGAGCATATACGACTAATATAGCGCGAAAGCGAGCTCCAAATGCGAAGCAAACGCGATCCGCACCTACTAAACACTCAACAACAACATGAGAATCATGCATATATGAAAATAATATCAATATACAACATATAGCAACATAATAACTATATATGCCAACATAGCAAATGCAACGAAAGCTATATATTCAACCATCAACCAACTATCATCCAACTAGCATTCATAACCAATAAATATTCATTCATATTCTCATTAATATTCAATGAAATGGTTTTCAATTTAATCATATCTGATTCATTAACAGTTGATGTTTTTACTAACATTCATTTTCAATTAGTTTATATTCACTAATTCATATTCAAGTTGGTTCACTTCCAAATCAAATTCAATTCTATTTAAGATTCACTTAACTTCCAATTGAATTCCAATTACTTTAGCTTTCAATTTCATTAACACTTAATGAATTATATACAATCAACCAACAATCAAATAACAACCAATGTATATTCATTACAACCAAATTCCTTTGCTTATATTCATTCAATTTGGTTTAACACCTTTACTTTCAATTGGTTCAATTAAATTGATTTTCATGCAATTATTCAACTTCCAATAACATTAGATTTTAATGAATTAATACTTACATTCATTATTTCATATCAATTTAATTCACATTTAATAGATTAATATTCAATCCATTAGTCCAATTTAATTTCTAAAGTTGAATTTCATTTACATAACTTAAGTTCATATCCATTACATAACTTTATTAATTTACTTTGATACCGAAATCAACTTCATTCAACATCTCTTAAGTTATATTTCATTTTATAAACATCACTTGGTTTTACTTAACTTAAATTCCCACTTATAAATCAATTCAGATTCCAATTCTAAAGTAAATTTTCCATTTAACTTTAAATTTCATTCTTTATTTACAACTTATATTCATAAATATATTCATATAGTTTCACTTCTTATATATATAAGTTTATTTCACAATTGTAAATCACTTTAATTATAATTCAATTCTTATAATTCTTTTGCTTATACAATTATTCTTTTATTTAGATTATTCAAACATCTTATTCAACAACCAAACAATCAACTTATATCCACTTTAATAATTCTGAAAAATTATTCCTTTATAAATAAAAATATAATCAAGGTAAAATTATTTCATTTACCCAATTTTAAAACAATACTGTGTCGAATTGTTCTGTACAAGTGTTTAGAGATCCCTATCAACAACGTTAATTACTCGTATTAACCAGAATCCATATACCACTCAACAAACCAATCATCACAATATAAAACAATTTTATATTCACTAACAAATACGCTCTCATAGCTATTATTACACTCAAACTCATTCTAGAGTACTACTGACTCTATCTCTAATGAGTAATACCCAACAGAACCATGGTTGTCGCTTAACCATATGCTCTGATACCAACTGTAACATACGCGATTTTTCGTTGCCGAAAAACCGAATAGTTAGGGTTTTAAGAAAAAGAAAACGACAGAAGAAGACAGAAGAAGAGAGGAAATAGAGAGAAAAGAAAATAGAACGGAATAGAAAACAACAGAACAATATCAGAATCTCACAATCGCAGCGGAACAATATATAATAGATAAATGAATAATCTTTAAACAAAGAACTATATCGGTTATTACATCACATTACATTTCATTACATCAGAGTGTACAACAACAAACAACATCAAACAGCGAAAAAGAAATACTATATACTAATAATACGCCATGCCATCCAGTTGCCTCCAGCAGCTCCAGAATATCCTGATAAACCTGTCTCTTGACTGCCCGTGTGGAAATTGGTGGGCACCCAGAGTTTAGGAAGGAAAATAATAAACTCCAAGTCAGTCATGTGACTGGTGTGAGAACTCAAAAAAATTTATTTATCTTTGAAAACAAAATAGAGGAATATTTTTAAAATCAATTCGCAATGCTTTTAAAAATGAGACTACCATAAGGCCTCCCGCACACACACACAATGCAAACGCAGAATCGGAGGAGATTTCTCCTTATGATAGTCAAAGATGCTTGATACGCATTAAAAAGAACATTTGATATTATTACTAGTGCATAGTGTAGGAAAAATTGATTTCTAAAATAAAGATATAAATCTTAGCCAGCATAGACATGCCGCCCTTATGCCTACTATAACTACCATGTTCAATAGCAGGTTACCGCCACATTCCATGGCAGGTTATACAACTAAAACCGTACAAGATCGTATTGTTTCTTTGGATTTCCAACGAATGGTCAGGCCAAGGAACTTCCCATTGCCACATGAGAACGCCTCTGGAAGGACGTCCCCGAGAGCCAAACCGGATCTCTGCCAACACAAGGCCGGGTTACCCCTAACTGGGTAACTACTGACACGAGTATGCCATCCCCCGGTCCTTTGGGACCTTTAACCGAGCGCTCGTAATCAACATCACACCAAAATAATAAGTGTTTCAACATGAGTAAGTATCTGGACTCCATACCATGATACCACCCTTTTCCAGAAGGAAATGCACATACCCTAAAGGGAGATACCCCTCATAACCTTGCTGCATCTTTCCTGTTTTGACCATTTCGGGGTGTGAGGATCGACGAAGTCTCGTCCACAAAGCCACGCTTTATACAAAAGTCGTGCTTTGGGTCAACAAATGATCATAGAAATGATCACAAAGATAAACGATCAAACAAATGATCCTATCACAAATGATCAACACAATGATCATTTCACAGCAACACTCAGCATGTCACATTACCAAATTGGGAACATATCGCTGATAACCTTCAACTACATAACCTCTGAGCTCGTACGTCTCAGAGAAGGGTGTTAAGCTAAGAGAATAAATTCTCCGCCACCAACAGAAATATATTTGAAAGAAATCAGCTTTATATCTCAATTGTAATGTTAGACATACAATCCATACAAGTCTGTTTCGGGCTCGAACAGAACCAAAGGCACTTACAAAGAAGTCCTTGCAATCCGGATATCCACAATCCTGATCGGATTCCCCATCACATATAGAGAACTCTATACCGGAGCAACTCGGTGCATAGTCAATCGACAGGTCATCCTATCGCTCTCGCAAATATCCAGTCTTCAACACCGGTCATCAATGCTATCCATTACGTTGTATCACTATTCAGAATGGGTAATCTGAATAACGAGCGCAATAATTTTAAAATAAGTGTGGCATTCAAATTCAGCAAATCACAACAAATACCTTTCAAAGGTAAATATTGATAGCCGGTTATTGAACTATCAATGGATATGCACACATCACCAGATTCCAAATAATTTCCAAATTATTTATTTCCCAAAAATATCTTTACAAGATATATAATTTTCACACTTCAAAAATAAATCAATATTTATTTTTAAACAAATTCCCCTTTCTTTTATAAATTCCATAGTGAATTTTCATTCCAAAATATCCATGCATATACGATTTCAATTATTCATTTCAATTTATCTTCAAAAAGATAAATTCTCAAACGTTTCATTTCACATTGGAAAAACATTTCCATACTTATTTATTCATAAGTAATTCACAAATTTTATTTATTTTCAACCTTTGGAAAATATTCAGTATACTTAAATCGAGATTAAGTACATATTTCATTCTTTAAGGAAATCATTCTCTTAAACATATTTATTTGGGCCAAAATGAATGTTGCGTAAAACATCGTTACGACAACCCAAAATCACTAGTATAGGGATTCGAAATTAAAATAGATATATAAATCCCAATACTATACAAAACATTTCCTCTCGGAAATCATTTACTATAACAACAGTGTTATAGTCCACCATTTCCTTCTATTTCTCGAAAACGTCTATTTCAACAATGAATGTTGAAATCTATGGTTTCGAATCTTAACACATTTAAAAAAAACATCGTTAGATCGTTTTAATTCTATTTAAAACATCACATCCAAAACATTTTCTTCAACATACTATTCACTATTCAAAAATGTGAATATACAATGTTAACCAATTTCATCCTTTCTATTCATTTTATTTTAAAGGATTATTCACTGTCTAAAACGTGAATATAACTCCATAAATAAGTTATACTATTTACTTATCAAAATAAGTCGTTGCGAATTTATAAAACAATGTTTATAAATTCCATTTCTATTTATTTTATAACTATTTCCTTTATAAATCTCCTTTATTAACCGATTCAATTTATAATTCAATTATAAACCAAAAGTCTATAATTTAAGTTAAACACTTATAACTTATAAGATTCCCAAATTTATAAGTGTCAATTTATAAACCAAAAGTCCTATTCAAAAATCGTTCTTTGAAACTTCCCAAATTATAAATCTTATAACTTATAAGATTCATTTATTTACCCATATCTATTCCTTTAATAACTTTACAAATTTTATAAACCTACTGCTTATAAAATTTCATTTATAACTTCACCATTTATAATTCTATAAATTTCATTCATTTATGAAATTCATTCAAAATTCATTCTAATACTTATAAAAACTCGTTTTATAATTCAAATATTTTAATTTATAAATATCAATTTATAAATCCTTTATATAAATCAATTTATATTATTCTTTTAAAACATCTTTAATCTCCTTTATAATTTCACCATTCTCTTTGATTTATAAAATAATTAAATTTATAAATCCTATATTTAAACTTTTATAATAAATTCAAAAATCCCGATTTAAACTATTTTATAAAATCATCAACCCATATTTTCAAAAATCAACTTTTAACTATTTTTCTCAAAAATCATAATTTTTATAACATTAAAAATTATAACGTTATTTATTTAAAATGAATCAATTTCAAAAATATTTTATAAACGTATATTCTTCAAAAATCACTTTAAAAATCCTTTTAAAATTCCAAAATCTTGGCCTAATGATGCTACACACCAAATAGTCAATCACGACAACAACGATATCATATATCGATATGATAATCAACGAATATCAAAATATCCATAATCAAATAAATACTGTTGAGGAATCCAGTTGGATCCCTCCAACCTGTTTTCCTGCATCCACAAACATTAGCACAATACCAATTCCGCTACAGTACGGAATTATCGCGGTATATGGGATTTAAAATATTATCCGCTTAATAGACGGGCCATAAGGTCTCATCCGCTATACAATGCGGGAAATCAATAACTGCAATATATACATATGCCAATATATATATATATATATATATATATATATTGCTATTATATATAATACCAATTTCACTGTTTATGAAATATTCGCGGTATATGTTTTTAATAAATAACATCCGCTTACTAACGGCGCATAATGTCTATTTTAACAATCAATAAATAACAGTCATCATTCAAACATACTTTCAAGAATTTTAAATCTAACTATTTAAAATAAAATAGAAACCGATTCGATTGAGTGAGAAGTTCTCACCTTGATTTCAATTTCGTTTTAGCGATTTATTTCGAATAAAATTAAACGGACGTTTAATTTTACCCGAAATTCTCACTAACCCCAAACGACACCAATCCAATTCCATAGTGTAGTGCTCGTCCTTACGATTCCAACGCTTCCTGTTTCGCGCGTTTTCGACCTCGTATGAAAAAGATATGGATTTTACAAGTTTTACACAAATTTATATTCACAAATTTACAACTTTATTTTTAATTTATATTATAACCTAGATCATAGACCTAGATCATTGCCGTAGATCACAAGCTCCACACATCAGGCCGTTCGTTTCTTTCTCCTTCTATTCACGTTCTACAGGCCGCATATGATCCCATTGCTCGACATTTAGGGTTAGATTTCTCGACCTCCACGCTTGCTTCTACCTCGATCAAAGACCTTCAACATGCTCGCCTCCATCCCCTTTACTCTCGGCCGCAACCCTAGCAAGCTCGGCCACCCAGGTGCACAGAAAAACGTGCGCGACTTCATGACAAACGCGGCAACACAACGTCCCCATCGAGCCTCCATTCGTGATCATATCCGTATAGATACGAAGCTCTTCCAATGCTCTACGTTTTGCTAGTTGAAAGTTTTCGGTAATATTGAGTGGATTGAAAGAAATTAAGGGGAGAAGATTGAAAATTTTCGGCCCTTGGTTTAGTTACTGGCGGCTAGGGTTTTAAACCTAATTTTATTTTTTTATTTTGTGAAGAGGCAAGGGTCTATTTATAGAAAATCGAACGAAACACTATTCATTTTGGATTTTCCAAACCCCGATTTACGCGCGGTGACCAGCGTTTCTAGTGTTTACCCCGCGTTCCGGACACAATGGAACAGGTTTCGAAAGCTAATTCGATCATCTGTGCAAGTTATGGCAATAAACGTTCGATTTAAAATTAAACCGATTAAACGATTTTCTAGGCATTTTAGCTTGCACCGGACAAACGGTAAATCCAATTGACACGAAATTTGAAACCTTACAATAATATCAAATTACGGATCCGATGAAACTAGTTTCGTCGAAATCTGATACTGTTTGAAAAATGAATATTTTAACTCGCCAAATTAATATTAAAACTATTTCGATGCGTTTCGAGCTGCCACGATCAAACGAAAACTCCGATTGCTACGGAAATTGAAATCCGATAATAACAAACTATTACGGATCCAATGGAACTAGTTTCGTCCAATTCTGAGACTGTTCGAAAAACGGCTAATTTCGCTAGTCGATTTAAATATTAAAATATTCAATTTTCACAAATAAACTTTTAATTCAATTTTAAAAGTTCTAAAATATCATTCTAACTCCAATATGATTAAATAAAATTTTACAAATCATTTTCAATCATATTTAACTCAATTTCCAACTATTTCTGTAATTTAACATATTAAATTATTGATTTAATTATTCAATCAAATCCAATTATTCGAAATAAAATTTATTCGACTTATAAATTTCACTTATTAATATTTAAAATTAATTTAATATTCAAATTTTAATTAATAAAATTCTAGGTCGTTACAATTTATTGATCATTTGTTGATCAAAGCGTGGCTTTGTGCCTAGCTTTGTGAACAAGACTTCGTCAGACCTCACTCTCCGGAAAT
Organism: Allium cepa; assembly: GCA_030765085.1. Lineage (NCBI taxonomy): Eukaryota > Viridiplantae > Streptophyta > Magnoliopsida > Asparagales > Amaryllidaceae > Allium > Allium cepa. The sequence goes on from CM060939.1 coordinate 126,531,749, forward strand.
GGTCAAACCAGGAATATGCGGCAAGGTTATGAGGGTCGCGCCCTTTAGGGTATGTCATTTCCTTCTGGAAAGGGTGGTATCATGGTAAGGAGCCCAGATACTTACTCATGTTGATACACTATATCTATTACTGTGTGGTGTTGTTGGAATCGAGCGCTCGGATAAAGGTCCAAAGGGACCGGGGGATGGCATAGTCGTGTAGTAGTTACCTAGTGACAAAGGTAACCCAGCCTTGTGTTGACAGAGAGCTGGTTAAATTCTCGGGACGTCCCTCCAGAGGCGATCCCATGTGGCAGTAGGAAGTTCCTTCGCCTGACCATTTGTTGGAAATCCAAATAAAACAATACGATCTTGTACGGTTTTAGTTGTAAAGCCTATCATTCACTTATGGTGGTCACCACTGTTTGGATAGTAGCCATAGTAGGCATAAGTGCGAAATGCCTATGCTGGCTATGATTTATATCTTTACTTTCGAAATGATTTTTCCTACATTATGCACTAGTAATAATATTAAATGTTTCTTTTTAATGCGTATCAAGCATCTTTGACTATCATAAGAAGAAATCTCCTCCAATTCTGCGTTTGAATTGTGTGTGTCGCGGGAGGTCTTATGGTAGTCTCATTTTCCAAAAGCATTGTGAATTGACTTTAAAATTATCCTGTACTTTGTTTATTTTTAAAGATAAACTGTTTTAGTTCTCACACCAGTCACATGACTGACTCGGAGTTTATTGTTTTCCTTCCTAAACTCTGGGTGCCCATAATTTTCCACACGGGCAGTCAAGAGTCGGGTTTATCGGGATATTCGGGAATTCAGGAGTTGCTGGAGGCAAGCTGGATGGCATGATGTATTCACTAGTATATAGTATTTTTTTCCGCTATTTATTGTTGTTTGTTGTTGTACACTCTGATAATGTAATATAATGTGATGTAATAACTGATATAGTTCTTTGTTTAAAGATTATTCATTTATCTATTATATGTTGTTCCGCTACGATATGTGAGATTCTGATATTGTTTCTGTTGCTTTTCTTATTTCTTCTATCTTTTTCTTCTACCTCTTCTTCTTTAACCCTAATAATTCGGTTTTCCGGCATTCGATTACGCAACATTTGATACAGTGGACGTATTGATGTCGGTTTTCGAGCGATGAAAAATCGAAACGTCACAAAAAACATATTGAACATAATTCAAATATTGATAGTTAAGATATAAAATAGAAATGTAAAATATAAAGCAAAAATTAAGTAGTAATGTATACATACAACATAACTTTAACATTTGTAAACAAAGTATAAAAATAAGCTAGAAGTAATAAGACAAATATTTTTATTTGAATCAAGCAAGAAGACCAATATTCTTATGTAAACTATCTTCATACAAGACCAAGTGTTGCGTGCAAAGTATAAAATAAACCTGACACATATGTATGTACATTATTCAAGCTAGAAAATAACAACACAACATATCTTTATTTACAAGCTATGTCTTCCTGCAAGTTGTACATTTACATACAAATATCTATATATACACAGCAAAAACAATGATAATTATGTAAACTAATTAAGCAACAAAACATTTAATGCCTATTTATTCATGCCCACATTTTGTCCATTAAAAATATTTAGCAAATCTTTATTTTTCAGTAGCAAAAATCTGTTCATATCAAAGCCAAAAGAAGAAAACAACTGCACCAGAAAGTACCTTCCTTCATACACCTGTTATCTTCTATATATATATGTGTGAGACCACCTTCTATTTAATTCTAGTTCGTTCAGAAATCATATAAGTAATACCCGAGAAACAAAAAAATGAAAAGAAAGTAAACTGAATTTTTTATTCAAACTAGAAACTGACAGAATTCAAAACAGATTCAAGGTAGTTCAACTTCATGTCTTCAAGAAACAAGAAGTGTTCTTTGTTCAGAGTTTTAAGGTGAGTAAACAAAGTTTTTTTTTAAAGTTTTAAGTTTAAATTAAACAGTTCATGATTCAATGATTATATGATATGGTATATACTTTATCTTATATACATTTCTATGTTGCTGTGCTCTTTGTTGTGTTACAGTTTGCATATTTTTCTTTCAAAACTCAAATATTTTTCATCTAATCATGGTAAGTTTAGAATTCTAAATACATACAAGATGATTATACCCTAAACTAAGATTTTTAAACTATTTAAAGCATGCTGGAGAGATAGTAACCCTGGAAAATCATGTTTACATGAAATCAAATAATAATTTGATAAAATTCAATTGTTGTAAAATATTAATTCAAGTTTATATATTGAATCCTTACTGAATTTTATGATTTTTAAAACAAAGACGAAGATTTTAAATTTAGTAATTTGAGAGCAGTTTGTATTTTAAATAAAATTACATTTTCACCAATTTCAGATGATTGATCCAATAATTACAGTTGAAATTTGGGATGAAGCAAGTTTAAGCATCTATGTTTTCATGAAAATTATCAGAAAATTTTTCTATTGAGTAAATTTTTGAAACGAGATCGATTTAGGGTTTTTGTTCAAAGTTTTTGGCATGTCTGTAACTAAACGAGTACAACTCTTATACGTGATCGAGCGTCACGAATTCATGTGGATTGTTGGTTATCGCGTTGTCGTGGTGTGGGCGAACGCTTGGCGACTCCGGTGGCTTGAATGACGATCGCGAGGCGTTTTAAACTGATGGTCGTGTTATAGTTTTTCGACCAAATGTCTTAATTTCGAATTCGAATTTATGTAAGAGATTTGAGCTTTGTTTTCGAGTCGTGGGTGGATTTGGGACTTGACGATGATGTTGGTGATCGCCAAAGGATGGTCGTGCCACCGTGCACGTGTACGGCGAAGAAGAGCTGGCGTCGGTGTCGTGGTGTGTGTGTGTCTCAAGTCGTGCTCGAGTAAGTGGTGTGTTAGCTTCGAGTTGGATCGCGTGAGTGAACCTGATGCTATTTATATTTAGTTAAAATCTAAACTTACTGTAAATAAAAAAAGGGGGAAGAAGAATGTTCAGGGAAGACTCGGGAAAGATAGGTGATCAACTCGAAGTTACACTCGGGTTTTAATAGGGGAGGTCTCGGGTTTTTATAACTGAAGTATAAAGGATTATAAAGTGATGTTAGTGCATAATTTTTTTCAACAGTTTATCACGGTAAACCAAATAAATGTTTAAAATTTAAGTTAAAACTTAATACAAGTTTTAATTATCCTAGTTAAGGTTTAACAATGGTTTAACTCCTAATTAATTATTTTAATTAACTAATGACTTTAGTTAAGAATAAAGTTAATTAACAATTAAGTTTGTAGTTAGTTATATAATTTATTTCAAAAACTAAAGAAGATTCCTTTTAAATTGTCAATTAAGTTGAATAACTAATATTAATTGATTTTTTTTTAGAAAATAATTAAGAATAATTACTTTTTAGTTATAGTTAGTGATGGATCATAATTAATAAATGAATTTGTAATTAACTATTTAAGTTAATTAATAAATGATTAATAGTTAATTAATTAAGTAATTTAACTAAGAATTAATAGACGATTAATTAAGTAATTAGCAGTTAATAAATGAGTAATTAAGTTTTATTAATTAATAATTAAGGTTATTAATTAACGATTAAGGAATAGTTAATTAAGTAATTAAAGTTAAACAACTTGATTAAGAAGTAATTAATTAAATGGTGTGAAATAAAATAATAAAATAATTAAGTAACTAAGATTTACCTAGTTGATTCAGAAATGATTATTTAATTAAATAATTTAAAAAGGAATAAGTAATTAATTGATAATTAATGATAAAATTAAACAGGGTTAAGTGGTTAACTCTTAAGTAGTTGAATTAATTACAATAAGAATTAAAAGATGATTGCTTAGGGTTTGTTGTGTAGAATATCTGATTTGTTATTTTTTTGATGATAATTCTGTGATGTTCTGTGATATGCCGTGTTATATCTATGATAATTGTAAATGATTTATCTGTGAAATGCTATGTTAATTAAATCATTGAATTAAACTGTTTAAAGTAAGTAGACAACTTGGCCATTAAAATGGCGTTTGGATTTCGATAAGACCGGGGTCGGGTGTCATTATGATTATTCGAAAACCACATCGATCCAAATTAAACGTTAGGTCGTGAAATCTCAATTGAAGACCGAGATGGTGTTTTCATAATGCAAGGGTTATTGTCATTGACTCTGAGGGTGATTCGAAAATGAGTGTAAAGAAATAATGCCTTCGGTTTCGTTCGAACCCAGAACGAACTTGTATGGATTGAATGCTTTCAGCACATCGTCAAGCGGACGATGAGCATTCTAGGAGATATGTTCTGTGAAGGTAATCGCAGCCTCAAGCCTCATCAACCAGGAATGGATAAAACAGGGGAGGTGCAGCAAGGTTAGGTGGGTCATGTCCAAGAAGGACGAGATATACCCCTGTCTAGATGTCCCTTTTTATTTCGGCTGCGTGGGCGGTTGCTAGCTACAACCGTGGGATTATCTTGTTCGGTACTGTTCAGTAAGGAATGGTTCTGGCCTTGTGTTGTAGAGGAGTTAGGGTGGCTCCTCGGTACGGTGATCTAAGCCCCATACTGTGATGGGCGGTACCCCAGTAGCCCTGCCATTGTTGGAAACCCATTTTCCCTACGAGACCCTACGGTTTTGATTTGTATTACACACTTTCATGGCTAGTAGCTGGAATTTAATGAATGTAACAATTTCGGCTATTTTTATTTACTTGAAAGCCCTAGACACTATTATAATATCACTGGATTTCCTATAAAATGTTTTGGTTAGCGTAAGGTAAAATTTCACCCGTATTTATGTGTAGGGAGTCTTACGTGATACCTTTATTTCAAATGTTTTTCAAAGTTAAACAACTTTAAACCGTTTACTCATACCAGACCCATGGCTGACCTGGAGTTTATATTTTGTTTTTCTTAAACTCTTGGGTACTCAAATTTTTATAAGTAGCCAAGTGATAGGTTTTGGACTTTGATTCCTGGAGGAGCTTGGAGCAGGAGTTTCCAGACGTATCTATATATCTATCTATTTCTGCTGTGTTAGTTGATGTATGCTATATCTCTGATGTATATAGTGACAAATGTATATATGATAGTCATGTGAATGATATTGTATAACTCTGATATATGTAAAACTATGTAATAGTTATGTGATGTATTATATTTTGTTCCATTCCGCTGTGAGATTCTGATGTTGTTGTTCTTTCTTTTCTTTTCTTTTCTATTTCTATCCCTTTCTTTCTTAATTGATGATACGTCTTTCTGGGAGTAGAAGGGTCATCATAGCTGGTATCAGAGCGCTAGGTTGAGTGAATACCTAGGCTCTTGAGTGATTTCTTCTTGAGAGAGCGTATTTGTAATTTTGATATATATATATATATATATATATATATATATTTCTACCTATTTGTTGGGTTACCTGTTCGGGTTTTCCAATATAAGTTATAAAGGTAGATAGGGTAGTGGTGTGTGTAACACGACTACAATGGTTGGAGATTTTGAATGTTTGAGGTTGGAAGTGTATCTGTCGAGATTGTAGACCTATTACCGTCTCGAGTAAGCTTTGTGTGGTGTAAGGATTTTATCGATCTCTGAAGGAAACCTGTTAAGGTTCGGAGTTCATCGTTGAAGTATAAGTTTGGATGAGCAAGAATTTGGATCTGTTGGTTGGACAGAAGCGAGTCTTGATATCTTGATATCTCAGGATGTAGTAGTTGTATGATGAGACATAGTGACTATGGACGTCTCCGAAGATATTTCTTAGGACAAATTAAGGAAGTATGTCTGTTTCGGTGTTGTGGCTGAGTTCAGTAGTGCGTTTTTGTTTGATTCGAGGTCCGAGTTTCTCGAGGAGCTTTGGATAAGAAGACTTTGGACATTTGAGTCAGCAGTGTAACACGAAGTGTTTTGTGTGCTGTCGAGGAGATTTTCTGGTTAGTAGTTATTCTTGAGGGAATTTCAGAAGTAGCAGAGTGGATCCATTTCTTCGATAGGCTCGATAAGTTTAAGGCGGTTCTGAAATGTGATGAGAGAACAGTTTCGATGGAAACTGATTTGGGTAGAATTGCCTGAGTGTCGTGTGATAATTCTAGAATTCATTTGAGTAGTCTTTTACATAGAATTAAGACTTCTCAAGAGAAGATTGAAGATATCGATGTGGTCCAAGATTTCTCCGATGTATCCGAGGAAGTTAAGTGTTTGCCTCCACATCGAGAGATAGAGTTTCGTATTGATTTGAGTTCAAGAGCAGTGCCGGTGTTTCAGCCTAGTAGGAGAATGGTTCCGAGAGAGAGAGAAGAGTTAGTTGAGCAGAGTCAGGATCTTTTTGGAGAAGGAATTGTTGAGGATTCTGCTACGGTGTTTGTCACTTAATCAGATGGATCGCTAGGTTCTGTGTGGAACTTTGAGAACTGAATAAGTTTGTTCTGGTATTCATCGATGATATTCTGTTCTATTCTAAGTCAGAAGAAGAGCACAAGCAGCATTTGAGGATAGTGTTGGAGACACTGAGGAGACATGTTTTGAAAACGAAGTCCTCTGAGTGCCATTTTGGAAATTGGAAGTCAAGTTTTTAGAGCACATTGTTTCTGGTGAAGGTATCTCTGTAGATCCAGTGAAGGTCGAGACTATTCTGGAATGGAAGCAACCGAAGTCACCGACGGGAGTTCGCATTTTCTGGGATTAGCTGGCTACTACATGAATTTATCAAGGACTATTCTAAGATTTCTTCGCATCTGACTAAGTTGACAAGGAAAGGAGCTAAGTTTAAATAGATACCCCAGTGTGAAGAAACTTTCCTAGAATTGAAGACAAGGCTAACCAGTGCACCAGTGCTATTTGAAGTTTACACAGATTCCTGTATAGTTGGGTTGGTAGCAGTTTTAATGTAGAATAGAAGAGTAATTACGTATGCGAGTCGGCAATTAAAGCCACATGAAAGGATCTACGCTACGCATGATCTTGAATTGTTTGCCATTATTTTTGCTTTGAAGATTTGGAGACGCTATCTCTTGGGAGAGAAGTTTGAATTATTCACGGATCACAAACCATTGAAATATATTTTCACTCAAAAGGATCTTAATCTGAGGCAGCAGTGATGGATCGAGTGTTTGACATCATGTGATTTGGATATTCTATATACCCTGGGAAAGGCGAACATTATGGCTGATGCTCTTAGCAAGAATGTAGTTTTATTTCTTTTGGAAGTTGTTCTATCTCTCCTGGTTAGATTAATTAGTAAGCAAATGGAGGATAGATCTTTTGAGGAACTGATTCTTAGAACTAAGGATGGTCGGTATTTTAATTTCAAGGTGGATGATCATAGTGTTTTGTGGATTAGTGGTCGTTTGTGTGTGCCTAATATAGATGGATTGAGGAAAGAAGTTTAGCTGAGTATCATCGCTCCAGACTGAATATCCACCCAGGAATCTCGAAGATATATAAGGATATGAGATGAATTTTCTGGTGGCCGAGCATGAAGAGGGATGTAGCTGCTTTCGTAAATAGTTGTGCTATTTGTTGGCATGTTAAAGGAGATCAGTAGAAGTCAGCCGGTTTGTTGCAACCTTTGGGAAATCCCAGAATGGAAATGGGAAATGATTTCGATGGATTTCAACGACGGTTTGCCAAGAACCAAGAAGGGAAACGATGGAACATGGGTATTGTGGATCGTTTATGTGACGACCCAGAATTTTAAGCAATATCAATTTAATAATCTTTGATAATAATTAAATTTATTTGATCATTTTACATTATAAATTGATAAGTTAAAGTTCTTTTAAAGGCTGATAATAATAATTTGATAATATCTATTAATATTTTTCTTAGCAATTTAAATTGGTAAGAGTTATTTTTCAAAAGCTAAAATATTTTCTATTTATAACATATATATTGATATATCTCGTAAATAGGAAGTTTTTAAGTAATAAAAGTTGTCTATTCAAATTGTAATATATATGAATGCGAATATTGTGATTTGAATTTTTTTTAAGATTTAATACAGTAATTTTCAAATTTAATGATAAAATGTTTTTTTATTTGAAATATGTATATATATTTGTATATATTAGAAATAGGAATTATACTGATTTGAATTTAATAAGAGTTTTCAAACTTTAATATATATAATTTTATATTTGAAATTTTAATTTGACTTAATACTTTGAAAATGATATTTGAAATTTAAATTTTAATAACAAAGTTAATTTCTTATTTATTATAAACATATAATTTAAGCTTTTGTTTTAAATACGATTTAAATTAAGGGTTCATTTGTTTTAATATTCTTTCATTTTAATTTTAACATAAGATAAGTTTATTTTAAATTTTTTTATATAAAGAGTTAAACTCAATTTCTCAAGTTTATAAACATATAATACCACTAAAATTGAATCAAAAGCATAAATAATTTATAATTGTTAACATGAATTCACTTTTGTATATTTATTAAATCTAAAAGCTTATTTATATAAGATAAAAACATTTTATAATCTTGTGAATATTGCATAATTACTTATATATATATATAACTTAAATAAATTATAAATAAGAAAATAACATTTGTAACTATTAATTAAACATTAAAACACTTGTAAACTTTTTAATATGTGTTAGAGACAAATGTAATTCATTGTACTTATGTGTAAGCAAACTATGGCATTAAAGAGACACATGTCATTCTCTTTAATAATTAAATTTAAAATTAAATTGTAAAAGAAAGGAAGATTTTTATTTTCAGCAAATTTCTTTCTTCATTCTCGACCGAAATGTAAATCAAAACAAAGATCAAAAATAAAAGAAGTAAAATACAGAAATCTGGGAAAAAAAAAAGAAGAAGAAGAAAAAAATCAAGAAAAGAAACTCTAAAATCTGAAAAAAAAAGAAGAAATCTGGATATTCAAAATCAACATGCAAGTTCTTCATCAATGCAAACATGCAAATCTGGAAAATACAACAGCAGATTTCATTTCAACGTGCAAAGTGAATTAAATAAGCCTGCAAAACAGTTTCTAATCCTCTGCAATATTAAGGTGAGTAAAAGGAATTTTAAAAACAGTTTTAATTTTAAATTTCATCTGGGATCTTGTGTTGAATATCATGATATTTGAATTTAATTTAATTGCATGTCTGGATATATAGATTGAATTGCCTGTATAGTTAAAATTTTTACTATGTGTTTATGAAACAATTTCAAATTCTATAATAAATTCAATAACTTTATTTTAAATTCGAATTAGACCTTGAATTGTAAATGGAAGATGTTTGTAATCAAGTAAGCTATCATCTAAAAATAGTTACAAGTTTATAAAAATGAATAATTGGTTAAAAGTCTTTGAATTTACAATAAATTTCAATTTGGGTCAAAATTTTATGATTTCAAATTTTAGTTTTGATTTCATAATTGGATTACATACTGGAGTCATGATTTTTAAAGTATGTATCATGATTTTTAGATTGGAATTGGTTGTGAACTTTGTTGATGAGTGTTCGAGCTTAAATGGCCGATTCACGGCGAACTACGACAATCGGGATGTCGTGGTTGAGCTCGAAGGTGGAGGGGGCAACGGAGATCATGGGAAAATCGCTTTGATAATTTATTGAGGAGTGTGTTGGCCGGAATTTGACGAAATAGGGTTTAACATCCGATAAATGTCATTGGTTTTCATTTGGGTTTCGCGGCGTTGTAAAGCAACTGGAGGCGATCACGTTTGTGGCTGTAGGATCAGGAGATCGAGGTGATGTTTGGGCAAGAACGACGAGGTGTTTAGGGGTCTAGATCGTCGATGACGATGGTGTTTGCTGGTGAAGTTGCTTCAGGTCGTTTTGGGTTGGAGTCGAATTTTCGATTCTCGATCGAAACTTGTTTTTTGGATTGCGTGCATAGTTGTCGGGGTCAAGTGCGACGTAACGAAGGCCGGAGAATGGTTCGTCGTTGGCCAGGTTGGCTGTGCACGTGGATGTGCAGGGTTGTGTATCAGGAAGTTTGGGTTTTGGGAGAAGAAAGGCTGGGGCTCGAATTTTCTTTTGCGTTTCTGTTGCTTTTTCTCGAAGTAGGTGTAGGGTTTGGGGTTACTCAGGGAAGTCTTGGGAATTAGTAAGGTTTTGCTCGGGTATTAAGATGGTCGGGCTTTACAACAGGATGCTTAAGACTTTAATACAAAGGGATTTGATTTTATAAATAATTCAAGTTTTTAAAACAAAATAGAACAAGTTTTTACTAATAAAATTATTTTGTCTCAAAAGTTAAATTTTAAACAAGTTTTATATTTTGAAATATAAAAGTTTTTAAAAATGAAATAAGTGGATATTTAATAATATGGTTTGTATTAAATTTTATTAAATAACTTTGCAATGTTTAAAGATTTAAAAGTTTTAATTTGAATGTTTAAATTATTTTAATTATAATTAAGTTTTAATATATTTTATTTTAAATAATGTTTAATGATTAAGAATTTGGTAATCAAATATAATAAAGATTTTCTTTAGTAATTTAGAATTTTGATTTAATTGAAGATAAATAAATTTGTGAAGATAATTAAGATAATTAAATTATTAACAATTGAAAAAGTTATTGGTCAATATAAATGATTTAATTAAGATAATGGTTTTCTTAATTAAGAATTTTTTTAATATAAGAAATTAAGAATCATTTAATTAATTTAAATGATTAGTTAAATAATTAATTAAGTAATTAATTAGTGATTAATTAAAGATAATCACTTTGGAGTTAATTAAGTGAAGTTACTTGGTGAAGTAATTAAGTGATTAATTTCTAGAGGAATATAAGCAAAAGAAAATTATTGATCAAAGTAATTAAGGTTAATTTCTTTATGAAAGTAATTAAGTGGATGTGATTAGGGGTTAATCACTTGTGTTATAAATTAAAGAATTAATTAATATAATTAATTAATGGTTTAAATTTATTCATTAACCGAAGACCAATTAATTAATGAAAGAATTAAGAGTAAAATTAGTTAAGAAGAAATTATATTAATGAAGTAATCATTAATTAATGGAAATAAATAAATAATTATTAATTAGTAATTTAAGTATAATTTACTTTTAATTACCAAATGTACTTAAAAAGTAATTAATCAAGTAATGCAATTAAAAGTAATTAATTAAATATGATTAATTAAAAGTAATTAATCAAGTATAGTTAATTAAAAGTGATTAATCAAGTGTGATTAATTGAAAGGTGATTAATCAGGTATGATTAATTTAAAAGGATAATTAAGAAATAATTATCAAGGTAATTAAATAATAATTAATCAGGTATGATTAATTTTTAAGAGTAATTAAGAGATAATTACTTGATATAATTAAGAAGTAATCAATCAAAATGATTAATTAAATTTGTAATCAAGGTATACTTACTTAAAGTAATTAAGTAATAATTAATCGAGGATGATTAATTCAAAGTGGATAATTAAGCGATGTTAGATAATTAATTTGGAATTAATTAATGAATATGTAAGCTGGATTAATGATAATTCAAGTGATTAAGTAAGGGATTAATTTAATTAAGGACTAATTAAATTAATTAGGTTGGATCAAAACTTGTTAGGGTTGATTAATGATTGGATGATAAGTATCATTGGATGAGTTAATGATACTGGATGATATCGGATGTCATTGGTTCATATGAATGTAATATATCTGAGATGTGATATATATGCTGCTTTGTGATATGTATGGATGAATGTAATAATAATGGATTATCTATTTGTGTAATGTGAATCATCCATTTATGTTTAAGTGATATTCTGAATATCTACTGTTAAAACCCTTAAGTGCAACTTGGACATTAAAATGGCGTTTGGATTCGATGAGACCGGGATCGGGTTTCCATATTTGGATATCCGAAAACCACACCGATCCAAAACAAACGTTAGGTCGTGAATCCAAGTGGAGTGCAAGTGAAGACTCGAGGTGTAAGAATTATTCGTCAGTATAAGTCTGGGGTGATTCTGTGACGAGTTTGACGGAAATAGCACTTACGGGTTCGAGATGGTGATTCAGAGTGCAAGGGCTATGGTCGTTGACTCTAAGGGTGATTCCAAAATGAGTGCAACGAGATAGTGTCTTCGGTTACGTTCGAACCCAGAACGGACTTGTATGGATTGAATGCTTTCAGAACATCGTCAGGAGGACGATGAGCATTCTAAGATAAATGTGTCATATAAAGGTAATCGCAGCCTCAAGCCTCATCAACCGGGAATGGCTAAAACAGGGGAGGTGCAGCAAGGTTAAGTGGGTCATGCCCAAGTAGGACGAGATTTACCCCTGTCTAGATGTCCCTTTTTATTTCGGCTTTGTGGGCGGTTGGATCTGCAGCCAACTGCAGGGTGGTCTTGTTCGGGACTGTTCAGTAAGGAATGGTCCCGGCCTTGTTTTGCTAGGGAGCGGCCTACTCCTCGGTACGGTGATCTAGGCCATGTACTGTGACGAGCGGTATCCCAGTAGCCCTGCCATTGATGGAAACATATTCTTCCTATGAGACCATACGGTTTTGTTTGTATTACCCACTTTTGTGCCTAGTAGCTGGAATTTTATAATGTAACAATTTCGGCTATTTCTTATTTACTTGAAAACCCTAGACACTATTATAATATCACTGGATTTCCTATCAAATGTTTTGGTTAGCGTAAGGTAAAAACTTTTCCATGTTTATGTGTGGAAAGTCTTATGTGATACCTTTTCTTTTCAAAGGATTTTCTAAAGTTAAGCAATTTTAACCGTTTACTCACACCAGACCCCTGTCTGACCCGAATGTTTATTTTCTGTTCTATTAAATTCTTGGGTACTCATATTATGTATGAGTAGTCAAGTGATTCAGTTTATCCTTGACGAATTCTGGAGGAGCTTTGGAGCAGGAGACTTCAGCGTGTAGATATATAGATAGAGTTTCCGCTGTGTGTTATTCTGTATAGTTGTTCTTGTATTGTACATTGGACAGAAATGTTATAACTGTCTAAATTGAGATGTAAATTGTGTACTCTGATGTATATGATACTAAATATATGTTATATATTATAATTCATTCATTCCGTGTGAGATTCCGATATGTTGTTTTTTTTTTCTTTCTTCTCTTTCTTTTCTTCTTCTATCTCTTTCTTTCTTAAATAGTGATGCGTCTTTCTGGTGATAGAAAGTCGGGTCGCTACAGTTGGTATCAAAGCATTAGGTTGAGTGAATACCCAGGCTCTACAGTGGTGTCTATCTTGAGAGAGCTTACTTGTAATTTATATATATATATATATATATATATATATATATATATATATATATATATATCTACCTAATCTGTTGGGTTATCTGTTCATATTTTCCAACATAGGTTATAAAGGTAGATAAGGTAGGAGTGTGTGGAACACGACTACCACTAATGGGAGAGACTCATATGTTGTGTATTGGAGGTGTGTCTGTCGAGATTGTAGATCTAATACCGTCTCGAATAAGCTTTGTAGATTGGTGAAAGGATTTCATTGATCCCAGAGGAAGTATTTTCAAGGATTGGAGTATATTCTTGAAGTGTGTGGTTGATTTTCTCTCGAGTGAGCGGGATTTCCAAGAGTTGTATCTGTCAGCTGAGTAGAAGCAGGTAATGGTATCTTGATAGCTTCAGGAAGGATTAGTAGTGTGATGGGATGCAGTATCCATAGATGGTTCTGAAGGTGTTCTTTTGGAACCAGTTTAAGATAGGGTTGAAGGAACGTTGATGCCTACTGCAGGGAAGATTCAGATATTTAGAGATTTTCTAGATCTCAAGTAAGGGTGTCTTATCTATATTGAAAAATGAGGCTAAGGTCGATGAGTTACCTCATTACGGACATGGTCTCATTGATTCCTTAAGAAGATCAAGTGATTGGTGTTTGGTTTGGAGCCGAGTTTCTTGAGGAGATGTCTACCCGTCTCAAGGATTTTTAGTGGAATTGGGCGATAGTTTTGTGTTTCAAGGAGATTGTGGTTAAGGAAGATATTTTGGCTTAGCAGTATCATTGAAGTGAAGTTTCGAAGCAGCAGCGTGGACCCGTTTCTTCGATGATTCAGAAATCTTTGGGATTCTACTATCGGCAGACCAGGTAGATAGTAAAGGCTTATCCATTTCTTCGGGAGGCTCAGCAGAGCACGATATTTGTTGGAAGTGATCTATCAGTTTTTTGAGTAAATAAGCCATGCTTGAAGATTGATCTCGATTAGGAAAGCTGTTCTAGTGGGTGAAGATAGTTCTTTGGAATCTGAACTGAGTAAGATCGCAAAAGTGACTTGCGATTAGTTTGTGAATCTTTGAGTATTCTTTGGTTTGAGGCATCTCATATGGAGGTAAAAAGCTATTTAAGTAGTTAGGGATTTTTCCAGATGTTTTTTTTGAGGAAATCAGAAGTCTACCGCATCGGAGATTGAGTTTTCTTATCGACTTGGATTCCAGGAGCAATACTGAGGGTTCAACCATGTAAAGGGATGACTCTTAGAGAGAGAAGAGGTTGGTGAAGCAGCTCAGGATTCTTTGGAGAAGGATTGACCATCTAGTTTTCGTTGAGATTCTGCTGAGATGTTTTGACCAAATGGAATGGTCACTAAGATTTTATAAGCCGGATAAATAGGGTATGAAGAAAGTTTGAGCTCGAGTTCTTCGATAGCATTCTCATCTACTCCAGATCAGAGTTGTGCAGCGGAAGCGAGATAGCAGTTATTCTAGTATGGGAGCAACCGAGAGTTGCAGTTTTCTTGTGTTAGAGGATTTCTACAGGAAATTCAAGTATGAAGAAAAAATTTCAGGATTTGGAAGGCAAGGTTGTCAAGTACAACTGTTTGGCTATTCGAGATAAGAGAAATAGGTTTGAAGTCCACTAATGCTTGTGGAATAGGGTTGTGTTTTGGATTTCAGCAAATTTTTGGGGAGAGTCATTTTCTTGAGTAGGACCTGGAAATTTGGTTTGATTTTGGTCCAGTTGTTCATAAAGCAATCAGCAAAGGTTAAGCTGACCTGGAAAGATGGAGGTGACTCAGAATCATCGGAAGAGTTATGCAGTTAAGAATTGAGGAGATTTGGAATGAGAAGTTGGAATTTGGATATTGCTCTAGTTTTATCCGATCAAAGGAAATATAAGACTGGGTAAAACTGGAGCTAGCTCCGGAGGTATTTTGTGATTTTCCTATGTTCTCTGGAGATTAGATTTTGATCTACATGATTGAATTGTCAGTTCGGATAGCCGGAATTCATTGTATTTCACATATCTTCGAGGAATATGTGTATGATTCTTCGAGTAATAGAATCAGCAGTTCAGAAGGATCTGGTAGCTGAGCTGGTTTTGAGTTTAACCCGATATCTTGTTTAGATTTGTAGGATCCGGATGAGGGAGTTCTTGGTTATAGTAGTTACTTAAGATTCCGTAGAGCGAGTATTCCAGCATAGGTACCTGGAAAACTCTTGATAATATTAGGAAGATCTATCCCGAATTTTGTTGGGATAATTAAAATTGTTTGTTTGAATTGGTTGCTATGATTGATTGTGTGATTGCTGATTGAAATTTAAATTCTTTTGCTGGGTTATTAAATTATCTTTGCTTTTAAATTTCGGGGACGAAATTCTTTTAGGGGGGAGGAATGTGACGACCCGAAATTTTAAGAAATATCAATTTAATCATCTTTGATAATAATTAAATTTATTTGATCATTTTACATTATAGATTGATAAGTTAAAGTTCTTTTAAAGGCTGATAATAATAATTTGATAATATCTATTAATATTTTTCTTAGCAATTTAAATTGGTAAGAGTTATTTTTCAAAAGCTAAAATATTTTCTATTTATAACATATATATTGATATATCTTGTAAATATGAAGTTTTTAAGTAATAAAAGCTATCTATTCAAATTGTAATATATATGAATGTATATATTATGATTTGAAATTTGTTTTAAGATTTAATACAATAATTTTCAAATTTAATGTTAAAATGTTTTTCTATTTGAAATGTGTATATATATTTGTATATATTAGAAATAGGAATTATATTGATTTGAATTTAACAAGAGTTTTCAAACTTTAATATATATAATTTGTTTGAAATTCTAATTTGACTTAATACTTTGAAAATGATATTTGAAATTTAAATTTTAATAACAAAGTTAATTTATTATTTATTATAAACATATTCTTTAAGCTTTTGTTTTAAATAAGATTTAAATTAAGGGTTCATTTGTTTTAGTATTCTTTCATTTTAATTTTAACATAAGATAAGTTTATTTTAAATTTTTTTATATAAAGAGTTAAACTCAATTTCTCAAGTTTATAAACATATAATACCACTAAAATTGAATCAAAAGCATAAATAATTTATAATTGTTAACATGAATTCACTTTTGTATATTTATTAAATCTAAAAGCTTATTTATATAAGATAAAAACATTTTATAATCTTGTGAATATTGCATAATTACTTATATATATATATATAACTTAAATAAATTATAAATAAGAAAATAACATTTGTAGCTATTAATTAAACATTAAAACACTTGTAAACTTTTTAATATGTGTTAGAGACAAATGTAAGTCATTGTACTTATGTGTAAGCAAGCTAAGGCATTAAAGAGACACGTGTCATTCTCTTTAATCATTAAATTTAAAATTAAATTGTAAAATAAAGGAAGAGTTTTATTTTCAGCAAATTTCTTTCTTCATTCTCAACCAAAATGTAAATCAAAACAAAGATCAAAAATAAAAGAAGTAAAATATAGAAATCTGGGAAAAAAAAGAAGAACAGGAAAAAAATCAGGAAAAGAAACTGTAAAATCTGAAAACAAAGAAGAAATCTAGATATTCAAAATAAACATGCAAGTTCTTCATCAATGCAAACATGCAAATCTGGAAAATACAACAACAGATTTCATTTCAGCATGCAAAGTGAATTCAATAAGCCTGCAAAACAGTTTCTAATCCTCTGCAATATTAAGGTGAGTAAAAGGAATTTTAAAAATAGTTTTAATTTTAAATTTCATATGGGATCTTGTGTAGAATATCATGATATTTGAATTTAATTTAATTGCATGTCTGGAAATATGGATTGAATTGCTTGTATAGTTAAATTTTTTACTGTGTGTTTATGAAACAGTTTCAAATTCTATAATAAATTCAATAACTTGATTTTAAATTCGAATTGGACCTTGAATTGTAAATGGAAGATGTTTGTAATCAAGTTAGATATCATCTAAAAATAGTTACAAGTTTTTAAAATGAATAATTGGTTAAAAATCTTTGAATTTACAGTAAAGTTCAATTTGGGTCAAAATTTTATGATTTCAAATTTTAGTTTTGATTTCATAATTGGATTACATACTGGAAATCATGATTTTTAAAGTATGTCTCATGATTTTTAGATTGGAATTAGTTGTGAAATTTGTTGATGAGTGTTCGAGCTTAAATGACCGATTCACGGCGAACTACGGCAATCGGGGTGTCGTGGTTGAGCTCGAAGGTGGAGGGGGCAATGGAGATCATGGGAAAATGCTTTGATAATTTATTGAGGAGTGTGTTGGCCGGAATTTGACGAAATAGGGTTTAATCCTGTAAATATCATCGTTTTTCATTTGGGTTTCGCGGCGTCGTAACGCAACCGGAGGCGATCGCGTTTGTGGCTGTAGGATCAGGATATCGAGGTGATGTTTAGGCAAGAACGGCGAGGTGTTTAGGGGTCTAGATCGTCGGTGACGATGGTGTTTGCTGGTGAAGTTGCTTCAGGCCGTTTTAGGTTGGAGTCGAATTTTCGATTCTCGATCAAAACTTGTTTACTGGATTGCGCGTATAGTTACCGGGGTCAAGTGCGACGTAACGAAGGCCGGAGAATGGTTCGTCGTTGGCCAGGTTGGTTGTGCACGTGGATGTGCAGGGTTGTGTATCAGGAAGTTTGGGTTTTGGGAGAAGAAAGGTTGGGGCTCGAATTTTCTTTCGGCTTTTTGTTGCTTTTTCTCAAAGCAGGTGTAGGGTTTGGGGTTTCTCGGGGAAGTCTCGGGAATTAGTAAGGTTTTGCTCGGGTATTAAGATGGTCGGGCTTTAGAACAGGATGCTTAAGATGTTAATACAAAGGGATTTGATTTTATAAATAATTCAAGTTTTTAAAACAAAATAGAACAAGTTTTTACTTATAAAATTAATTTGTCTCAAAAATTAAGTTTTAAACAAGTTTTATATTTTGAAATATAAAAGTTTTTAAAAATGAAATAAGTGGATATTTAATAATATGGTTTGTATTAAATTTTATTAAATAACTTTGTAAAGTTTAAAGATTTAAAAGTTTTAATTTGAATGTTTAAATTATTTTAATTATAATTGATTTTTAATATATTTTATTTTAAATAAAGTTTAATTATTAAGAATTTGGTAATCAATTATAATAAAGATTTTCTTTAGTAATTTGGAATTTTGATTTAATTGAAGATAAATAAATTTGTGAAGATAATTAAATTATTTACAATTGAAAAAGTTATTGGTTAATATAAATGATTTAATTAAGATAATGGTTTTCTTAATTAAGAATCTTTTTAATATAAGAAGTTAAGAATCATTTAATTAATTTAAATGATTAGTTAAATAATTAATTAAGTAATTAATTAGTGATTAATTAAAGATAATCACTTTGGAGTTAATTAAGTGAAGTCACTTGGTGAAGTAATTAAGTAATTAATTTCTGGAGGAATATAAGTAAAAGAAAATTATTGATCAAAGTAATTAAGGTTAATTACTTTATGAAATTAATTAAGTGGATGTGATTAGGGGTTAATCACTTGTGCTATAAATTAAAGAATTAATTAATATAATTAATTAAAGGTTTAAATTTATTCGTTAATTGAAGACCAATTAATTAATGAAAGAATTAAGAGCAATTAATTAAGTGGTTAATTACTTGATAAAGTAATTAGCTAAGAAGAAATTTAATTAATGAATTAATCATTAATTAATGGAAATAAATAATTAATTATTAGTTAGTAATTTAAGTATAATTTAGTTTTAATTACCAAATGTAATTAAAATTAATTAATCAAGTAATGTAATTAAAAGTAATTAACTAAATATGATTAATTAAAAGTAATTAATCAAGTATAGTTAATTAAAAGTGATTAATCAAGTGTGATTAAATAAAAGGTGATTAATCAGGTATGATTAATTGAAAAGGATAATTAAGAAGTAATTATCAGGATAATTAAATAATAATTAATCAGGTGTGATTAATTTTTAAGAGTAATTAAGAGATAATTACTTGATATAATTAAGAAGTAATTAATCAAAATGATTAATTAAATTTGTAATCAAGGAATACTTACTTAAAGTAATTAAGTAATAATTAATCAAGGATGATTAATTCAAAGTGGATAATTAAGTGATGTTAGATAATTAATTTGGAATTAATTAATGAATATGTAAGCTAGATTAATGACAATCCAAGTGATTAAGTAAGGGATTAATTTAATTAAGGATTAATTAAATTAATTAGGTTGGATCAAAACTTGTTAGGGTTGATTCATGATTGGATGATAAGTATCATTGGATGAGTTAATGATATTGGATGATATCGTATGTCATTGGTTGATATGTAATGATATGAATGTGATATATCTGAGATGTGATATATATGCTGCTTTGTGATATGTATGGATGAATGTGATAATAATGGATTATCTATTTGTGTAATGTGAATCATCCATTTATGTTTAAGTGATATTTTGAATATCTACTGTTAAAACCCTTAAGTGCAACTTGGACATTAAAATGGCGTTTGGATTCGATGAGACCGGGATCGGGTTTCCATATTTGGATATCCGAAAACCACACCGATCCAAAATAAACGTTAGGTCGTGAATCCAAGAGGAGTGCAAGTGAAGACTCGAGGTGTAAGAACTATTCGTCGGTATAAGTCTGGGGTGATTCCGTGACGAGTTTGACGGAAATAGCACTTACGGGTTCGAGATGGTGATTCAGAGTGCAAGGGCTATGGTCGTTGACTCTGAGGGTGATTCCAAAATGAGTGCAACGAGATAGTGCCTTCGGTTTCGTTCGAACCCGGAACGGACTTGTATGGATTGAATGCTTTCAGAACATCGTCAGGAGGACGATGAGCATTCTAAGATAAATGTGTCCTATAAAGGTAATCGCAGCCTCAAGCCTCATCAACCGTGAATGACTAAAACAGGGGAGGTGCGGCAAGGTTAGGTGGGTCATGCCCAAGTAGGACGAGATTTACCCCTGTCTAGATGTCCTTTTTTATTTCGGCTTTGTGGGCGGTTCGATATGTAGCCAACTGCGGGGTGGTCTTGTTCGAGACTATTCAGTAAAGAATGGTCCCGGCCTTGTGTTGCAGGGGGGCGGGCGTACTCCTCAGTACGGTGATGTAGGCCACGTACTATGTCGGGCGGTACCCCAGTAGCCCTGCCATTGATGGAAACCCATTCTTCCTATGAGACCTACGGTTTTCTTTGTATTACCCACTTTTGTGGCTAGTAGCTGGAATTTAACAATGTAACAATTTCGGCTATTTCTTATTTACTTGAAAACCCTAGACACTATTATAATATCACTGGATTTCCTATCAAATGTTTTGGTTAGCGTAAGGTAATTTTTTTTTCATGTTTATGTGTGGGAAGTCTTACGTGATACCTTTTCTTTTTAAAGGATTTTCTAAAGTTAAGCAATTTTAACCGTTTACTCACACCAGACCCCTGTCTGACCCGAGTGTTTATTTTCTGTTTTATTAAACTCTTGGGTACTCATATTATGTATGAGTATTCAAGTGATTCAGGTTATCCTTGACGAATTCTGGAGGAGCTTTGGAGCAGGAGGCTTTAGCGTGTAGATATATAGATAGAGTTTCCACTGTGTGTTATTCTGTATAGTTGTTCTTGTATTGTACATTGGACAGAAATGTTATAACTGTCTAAATTGAGATGTAAGTTGTGTACTCTGATGTATATGATACTAAATATATGTTATATGTTATAATTCATTCATTCCGTTGTGAGATTCTGATATGTTGTTTTTTTCTTTCTTCTCTTTCTTTTCTTCTTCTATCTCTTTCATTCTTAAATAGTGATGCGTCTTTCTGGAGATAGAAAGTCGGGTCGCTACAGTTTAACTAAGAGTGCCCATTTTATACTGGTTAAGGCATCTCATACCGCAGTCTCTCTGGCATAGATTTTCTTGAGGAAGATAGTCTTTTGCATCGTGTTCCTATCAGCATAGTAAGTGATCGTGATCCTATTTTCACCAGCATATTCTGGATGGCTCTGCAATCAGCTATGGGAACGAGTTTGAGATTGAGTACAGTCTATCATCCTCAGTCAGATGGACTGACAGAGAGGCTGAACCGTATTCTAGAGGGTATGCTGCGTGCTTGTTTTCGGATTTTGGTGGACTTTGGGAAGACCATCTTCATTTGGTAGAATTCTCCTATAATATTAGTTACCAAGCGAGTATTAAGATGGCACCTTATGAAGCTCTGTATGGAAGACCGTGTAGATTCCCATTCTGTTGGATAGAGTCGAAAGATCATCTTATGCTTGGATCAGATTTGATTCGAGAAGCTTCTGCTAAAGTTGAGCATATCAAAGGAAGGATGAGAGCTACTCAAGACCGTTAGAAGAAGTACGCAGATAAGAGAAGGAGACATTGGAATTTGAGATTGGTGATTTAGTTTTTGTCAAGATTTCCCGATTAAAGGAGCTGTGAGATTCGGAAAGACGGGAAAATTTGCCCCGAGATATATTGGATCATTTCGGATATTTGGAAAGAGTTGATGCTATAGCTTATAGAGTTGAATTGCCAGAACGGATGTCTGTAATTCATAATGTATTCCATGTATCTCATCTAAGGAAATTTGTTCATGATCCATCATTAGTTGTAGAACCAGTAGTTCAGGAAGATTTGGAGGTCAAGTCGAATTTGACTGTGGTCAGGAATCCAGTTCGGATTGTTGATCAAGACGAGAAGCAACTCAGGAGTTAGATAGTGAAGCTTGTCAAGTGCAGTGGAGTGAGGATCCCAGTGGTTGCACCTGGGAAACTCTGGATAGTTTTAGGAAAGCTTATCCAGATTTGTGTTCAGATAGCTAGTGATGTTTGTTAGGATAGACTGTTTGGTTGTTTGCTAATGTATGAATGATATGTATGTTTGAATGGTTAGTATAACAACTTTTAAATTATCTTTGTTTTAAATTTCGGGGATGAAATTCTTTTAAGGGGGGAGGAATGTAACGACCTTGGATTTTTGGCCCTATTATTTTAGTAAATATTTAATCTAATTAAATAAAATGTAAACTGGTTATTTTAAATATGAATAAATCTTTTAGAAATAATTGCCAATTGTTTATATAAATTTGTATTTTAAAAAAGAAATTGGACTCTGGAAATTTAAAATAAAATCTCTTGATAATATTTATAATAAAATGTGTCTTATATAATTGAACTAAAATACTTTACCTTGTTAGCATTTGATAAACAGATATATATGAATGATAGTGTTTAAATTAAAATCTAATTCTATCGATATAAAATATAGATATTAAATGTAGTCAGACATATGAATGTAGTTTAAAGATTGATAGTTAAAATATAAAATACAAATAAATATAAAAATAAGTATAAATATAAGAAAAACATATTGAACATAATTTAAATATTGATAGTTAAGATATAAAATAGAAATGTAAAATATAAAGCAAAAATTAAGTAGTAAGTTATACATACAACATAACTTTAACATTGTAAACAAAGTATAAAATTAAGCTAGAAGTAATAAGTCAAATATTTTTATTTGAATCAAGCAAGAAGACAAATATTCTTACGTAAACTATCTTCATACAAGACCAAGTGTTGCCTACAAAGTACAAAATAAACCTGACATATATGTATGTACATTATTCAAGCTAGAAAATAACAATACAACATATCTTCATTTACAAGCTATGTCTTCCTGCAAGTTGTACATTTACATACAAATATCTATATATACACAGCAAAAACAATGATAATTATGTAAACTAATTAAGCCATAAAACATTTAATGCATATTTGTTCATGCCCACATTTTGTCCATTAAAAATATTTAGCAAATCTTTATTTTTCAGTAGCAAAAATCTGTTCATATCAAAGCCAAAAGAAGAAAACAACTGCACCAGAAAGTACCTTCCTTCATACACCTGTTATCTTTTATATATGTGTGTGTGAGACCACCTTCTATTTAATTCTAGTTCGTTCAGAAATCATATAAGTAATACCTAAGAAATAAAAACATGAAAAAGAAAGTAAACTGAATTTTTTATTCAAACTAGAAACTGACAGAATTCAAAACAGATTCAAGACAGTTCAACTTCAGGTTTTCAAGAAACAAGAAGTGTTCTTTGATCAGAATTTTAAGGTGAGTAAACAAAGTTTTTTTTTATTAAAGTTTTAAGTTTGAATTAAACAGTTCATGATTCAATGATTATATGATATGGTATATACTTTATCGTGTATGCATTTCTGTGTTGCTGTGCTCTCTGTTGTGTTACAGTTTGCATATTTTTCTTTCAAAACTCAAATATTTTTCATCTAATCATGGTAAGTTTAGAATTCTAAATATATACAAGATGATTAAACCCTAAACTAAAATTTTTAAACTATTTAAAGCATGTTGGAGAGATAGTAACCCTGGAAAATCATGTTCACAAGAAATCAAATAATAATATGATAAAATTCAATTGTTGTAATATATTAATTCAAGTTTATATATTGAATCCTTACTGAATTTTATGATTTTTAAAACAAAGACGAAGATTTTAAATTTAGTAATTTGGGAGCAGTCTGTATTTTAAATAAAATTACATTTTCACCAATTTCAGATGATTGATCCAATAATGACAGTTGAAATTTGGGATGAAGCAAGTTTAAGCATCTATGTTTTCATGAAAATTATCAGAAAATTTTTCTATTGAGTAAATTTTTGAAATGAGATCGATTTAGGGTTTTTGTTCAAAGTTTTTGGCATGTCTGTAACTAAACGAGTACGACTCCTATACGTGATCGAGCGTCACGAATTCATGGTGGATGGTTGGTTGTCGCGTTGTCGTGGTGTGGGCGAACGCTGGGCGACTCTGGTGGCTTGAATAACGATCGCGAGGCGTTTTAAATTGATGGTTGTGTTACAGTTTTTCGACCAAATGTCTTAGTTTCAAATTCGAATTTATGTAAGAGATTTGAGCTTTGTTTTCGAGTCGTGGGTGGATTTGGGACTTGACGATGATGTTGGTGATCACCAAAGGACGGTCATGCCACCGTGCACGTGTACGGCGAAGAAGAGCTGGCGTTGGTGTCGTGGTGTGTGTGTGTGTCTCAAGTCGTGCTCGAGTAAGTGGTGTGTTAGCTTCGAGTTGGATCGCGTGAGTGAACCTGATGCTATTTATATTTAGTTAAAATCTAAACTTACTGTAAATAAAAAAAAGGGGAAGAAGAAGAATGTTCAGGGAAGACACGGGGAAGATAGGTGATCAACTCGAAGTTACACTCGGGTTTTAATAGGGGAGGTCTCGGGTTTTTATAACTGAAGTATAAAGGATTAGTAAAGTGATGTTAGTGCATAATTTTTTTCAACAGTTTATCACAATAAACCAAATAATTGTTTAAAATTTAAGTGAAAACTTAATATAGCTTTTAATTATCCTAGTTAATGTTTAACAATGGTTTAACTCCTAATTAATTATTTTAATTAACTAATGACTTTAGTTAAGAATAAAGTTAATTAACATTAAGTTTGTAGTTAGTTATATAATTTATTTCAAAAACTAAAGAAGATTCCTTTTGAAATGTCAATTAAGTTGAATAATTAATATTAATTGATTTTTTTTGGAAAATAATTAAGAATAATTACTTTTTAGTTGTAATTAGTGATGGATCATAATTAATAAATGAATTTGTAATTACCTATTTAAGTTAATTAATAAATGATTAATAGTTAATTAATTAAGTAATTTAACTAAGAATTAATAAACGATTAATTAAGTAATTAGCAGTTAATAAATGAGTAATTAAGTTTTATTAATTAATAATTAGGGTTATTAATTAACGATTAAGGAATAGTTAATTAAGTAATTAAAGTTAAACAACTTGATTAGGAAGTAATTAATTAAATGGCATGAAATAAAATAATAAAATAATTAAGTAATTAAGATTTAATAGTTGATTCAGAAATGATTAATTAATTAATTTAAAATGGAATAAGTAAGTAATTGATAATTAATGATAAAATTAAATAGGGTTAAGTGGTTAACTCTCAAGTAATTGAATTAATTACAATAAGAATTAAAAGACGATTACTTAGGGTTTGTTGTGTAGAATATCTGATTTGTGATATTTATTTGATGATAATTCTGTGATGTTCTGTGATATGCTGTGTTATATCTATGATAATTGTGTATGATTTATCTGTGAAATGCTATGTGAATTAAATCATTGAATTAAACTGTTTAAGTTAAGTAGACAACTTGGCCATTAAAATGGCGTTTGGATTTCGATGAGACCGGGATCGGGTGTCATGTAT
Source organism: Allium cepa (assembly GCA_030765085.1). Lineage (NCBI taxonomy): Eukaryota > Viridiplantae > Streptophyta > Magnoliopsida > Asparagales > Amaryllidaceae > Allium > Allium cepa. The sequence goes on from CM060939.1 coordinate 126,557,328, forward strand.
GATTATCCGAAAACCACATCGATCCAAATTAAACGTTAGGTCGTGAAATCTCAAGTGAAGATCGAGATGGTGTTTTCAGAATGCAAGGGTTATTGTCGTTGACTCTGAGAGTGATTTCAAAATGAGTGTAACGAAATAATGCCTTTGGTTTCGTTCGAACCCGGAACGAACTTGTATGGATTGAATGCTTTCAGCACATCGTCAGGCGAACAATGAGCATTCTAAGAGATATGTTCTGTAAAGGTAATCGCAGCCTCAAGCCTCATCAACCGGGAATGGCTAAAACAGGGGAGGTGGAGAAAGGTTAGGTGTGTCATGCCTAAGCAGGATGAGATATACCCTGTCTAGATGTCCCTTTTTATTTCGGCTGTGTGGGCGGTTGCTAGCTCCAACCGCAGGGTTATCTTGTTCGGGACTATTCAGTAAGGAATGGTTCTGCCTTGTGTTGTAGGAGAGTTTGGGTGGCTCCTCAGTACCGTGATCTAGGCCCCGTACTGTGACGGGCGGTACCCCAGTAGCCCTACCATTGTTGGAAACCCATTTTCCCTACGAGACCCTACAGTTTTGATTTGTATTACCCACTTTCGTGGCTAGTAGCTGGAATTTAATGAATGTAACAATTTCGGCTATTTTCTATTTACTTGAAAACCCTAGACACTATTGTAATATCACCGGATTTCCTATCAAATGTTTTGGTTAGCGTAAGGTAAAAACTTACCCGTATTTATGTGTGGGGAGTCTTAGTGATATCTTTATTTCAAATGTTTTTCAAAGTTAAACAGCTTTAAACCGTTTGCTCATACCGGACCCATGTCTGACCCGGAGTTTATACTTTTTTTTCTTAAACTCTTGGGTACTCCAATTTTTATGAGTAGCCAAGTGATAGGTTTTGGACTTTGATTTCTGGAGGAGCTTGGAGCAGGAGTTTCCAGACGTATCTATATATTTATCTAGTTCCGCTGTGTTAGTTGATGTATGCTATATCTTTGATGTATATAGTGACAGATGTATATACGATAGTCATGTGAATGATATTGTATAACTCAGATATATGTAAAACTATGTAATAGTTATGTGATGTATTATATTTTATTCCGTTCCGCTGTGAGATTCTGATGTTGTTCTTTCTTTTCTTTTCTTTTCTATTTCTATCCCTTTCTTTCTTAATTGATGATACGTCTTTCTAGGAGTAGAAGGGCGGGTCATCACAGTGTTAGAGAGATAACGTAAAAATACGTTTCACTGCTCTTAAATGCTATTCCTTTGGATTTGCTTGAAATATAGCATACAAACAGACACTCATCATTATGTCAGGTCAACTTGCCGTTAAATATAGTAATGATCCAATCATACTTCGGTATAATTTCTGGTCAGCACTTTTGCCACTGTCATCTTTTTCAAGATGTGTTGTTGTACTCATTGGAATTGGTTTGGCAGAATTATTTTCCATTTCGATTTGTTTGATTAAATTATCACAATATTTTTATTGGTTAATGAAGATGCCATTTTGAAGTTGTTTAATTTGTAAACCAAGAAAATATGTTAGTTCTCCCATGTGAGACATTTCAAATTCCTTGGTCATCATTTTGGAGAAGTCCTGACACAACTTGTCATTAGTGGAACCAAAAATGATATGATAAACATAAATTTGAACTATTAAAATATCCTTTTTCGAATATTTAATAAAAAGTGTTTGATCAACTTTCCCAATTTGAAATCCCGAAGAAATTAGATATGTCTTTAGTCGGTCATACCAAGCACATGGTGCTTGTTTTAAACCATAAAGAGATTTCTTAAGTTTATAAACATGATTAGGGAATTTCTCGTGAATAAATAGGGAGGTTGTTCAACATACACTTTTTCTTATATAACCATTCAGAAAGGCACTTTTAATGTCCATTTGATAAAGTTTGAAATTGTGAAAACATGCATAGGCCGTTTAGATTCGTATTGCTTCTAATCTTGCAACCAGAGCAAACGTTTCTTCGTAGTCAATTCCTTCTTGATTGTATCCTTGTGCAACTAACCTTGCTTTATTTTTAGTGATGTTACCTTGTTCATCTGCTTTGTTCTTGTAGACCCATTTTGTTCCAATAACAGTTTAATCACTTGGTCTAGGAACTAATTCCCAAACTTCATTGCGTTCAAACTGGTTTAGCTCTTCTTGCATTGCAATTATCCAGTAGTCGTTTGTGGAAGCTTCTTTAGTATTCTTTGGTTCGATATATGAAAGGGATGCTATGTGGCCCATTTGATTTAGTTGACCTCTAGTTCGTACGTTTGAATTAACTTCTGCGATAATATTTTGAACAGGATGATCCCGTAATATTTTTGGTGGAGATCTTAATTCATCATTATTATTATAAACAATGTTTTCATCATTTTCAAAATTTGTAATATCCGTATTTGTAATGTTATCCGAAAAATCTTCATCATCTTCTATACTTGGTTTTTGTTGAAAATTTTCATCGAAATACATGTGTAATGTTTCTTCGACAGTATTTGATCTTTTATTAAATACGCGATAAGCTTTGCTACGATCTGAATATCCTAGAAAGATTCCTTCATCGAATTTCGCATCGAATTTCCAAGCTGATCTTTCATATTTAATATAAAACATTTTGAACCAAAAACTTTGAAATAAGAAATCTTTGGTTTTCTTCCAGTAAAAAGTTCATAAGAAGTGTTATTCATTAGAGGTCGAATAGAGACACGACTCAAAACATAGCAAGCAGTTGCGACAGCTTCTGTCCAAAAGTATTTTGGAAGAGTGCTACCATTTAACAAGGTTCGTGCACATTCTTGTAAAGTTTTGTTTTTACGTTCTACAACTCCATTTTGTTGTGGAGTTCTATGGAACAAAAAATTATGAAAAATTCCTTTCTTTTTACAAAAATGGTCAAAAACTTCATTTTCAAATTCTCCTCCGTGATCACTTCTTATGTTCTTTATCTTCAAACCTTTTGAATTTTGAATTCGTTTGAAAAAAAAATTAAAATGCTCAAACGTATCACTTTTGTTTTTCATAAAAAAAGTCCAAGTATATCTAGAAAAATTATCTACTATTATAAACACATATATATTGTGGTATAAAGATTGAACTTGGGTTGGCCCAAATAGATCATGTGTAGTAATTCAACTGGTTGTAAAGTAGAAATAACTTTCTTAGATTTAAAAGATGATTTGGCTAATTTTCCTAATTGACATGCATCAAAAATATGATCGACTTTGAAGTTCATTTTTGGTAATCCTCTGACTAAATCGTTTTTAGAAAGCTTGTTTATAGTTTTGAAGTTGATATGACAGAATCTTTTGTGCCATAGCCAAAGATCATTTTCATTATCTGTTAAACACATATCTGAATTATGATTGATTTTCATATTCAGAACATAGATATTTCTATCTCTATTTCCTTCAAATATAATATTTTGATTTTTATCAAAAATGCTACACTTATCTTCAGAAAAAGATATTTTGAATCCTTTGTCACATAATTGACTGATACTTAAAAGATTGTGTTTTAAATTTTTGACTAATAAAACATTAGAAATAAGAGGTAAATTAGATGTATCGACATTCCTGACGTCGTCTTTTCAAATAATATATCCTTTGGAATTGTCTCCAAAAGTGACAGAGCCTCCATCTGAGTAAGTAATGTTTGATAGCATATTTTTGTCTCCAGTCATATGTTTTGAGCAACCGCTGTCGAGTATCCATTTTCCTCTCTTTTTAAGTGGGTCCTGCAAAAAAAAAATAACATTGGTACCCACTTTGTGAGTAAGGTCCTAAGAGTTAGGTCTTAGGAAATCAAACCCAAGTAGGTTCAGTATCCCCCTTAAAAATATAATTTTTATTTTTATGGACAGTTTCCAAAAAATTATTTATATATTTATTCCTAATCAAACTATTGTTTGTTTTAGGAACCCATATTTTTAATGTCTTTGAGTTAGTTCCTTTTTGGACGAGTAGTAGGATAAAAAATATTTCTCCTAATTTCCTTTTTAGACCGAGTCTTTGATTTCTTAGGATATCCTAGTCCCTTTTTATTAGAAGTGGATTGAGAATTTTCAAGAATATTGGATAAAGTTTCTTAACCTTTATTAAAGTTAGAAACATTTCTAGTAATATTATCTAACTTGGTTTTCTGGCAAGTATTATATAATTCTATCATTTTGATCTTAGTTTTCAGCTTATGATTTTCAACGACAAGAGAATCATACTTTTCTTTTTGAGTTTCAATTTCTTGACTCAATAAAGTAAGTTGAGAGTTATCATTAGTGAAGATATCTTGAAGTTTTTTAAGTTCTTCTTCTAATATTTTCTTTTCATCATTAAGCATACCTCTCTCGAATTCTAGTTTTCTCTGATTTTTCTAGAGCTTCTTTATATTTTCTTTTGATACTTTTTAAGGTATCAAGAAGTTCTCAATTAATTTCAATCATATCATCAAAAGTAAAATCATTTACCTCATTCTCTGTAGCCATGAAACAAACATTTGCTTGTTCTTTTTCACTATCACCGTTGCTTTCTGAAGAAGAAGAATCCGAGTCATCCCATGTTACTGAAAATGCTTTTCTTTTAAACTTGTCCTTTCGATTCTTTTTTGATATGTCTTCTTTTTTTGGACAATCTTTTTGCATGTGCCCCTTCTTGTGACAATTAAAGCGTTCTAGCATAGATGAAGATGGCTTATTTGCATTGTTGCTGAAGTTCTTTTTCCCGTTGTTTCGATTTCCTTTTCTGTACTTCAATTTTTTTTAAAGTTTTTAGCAATGAATGCTAAGTCTTCTTCATCCGAGTTTGATTCTTCTTTTTCCGCATGAAATGCCATATTCTTTTTGTCTTGTGTTGTACTCTTTTAGCCTGCAAATTCACTTCGTAGGACATTAAATTTCCTATCAACTCTTCGGGTTTCATGGTAGAAAGATCATTAGCTTCTTAATGGCTAAGACTTTTCTTTCCCATTCATCCGTTAAAGAGTTAAGGATTTTTGAAACAATATCAAAATTGGAGTATATTTCTCCTAGTCCTAGTAAAGAATGATGAATATCTTGAAATCTGGAGTACATATCATTTATAGATTCATCTTGCTTCATTCTAAAATTTTGAAATTGATTTTGAAGCATAGATATTTTACTCTGTTTAACCTTGTTATTACCTTCATGAGTCACTTTAAGTGTTCTCCTTATTTCATATGCAGTGTTACATATACTAACTCTGTTAAATTCATTTTTATCTAATGCACAAAACTACGTATTCATAGCTTTAGCATTAGCAGAAGCATCTTGTTTTTGTGCAGCTATCCAAGTAGTATATTCAGTAGTAGGAGCAGTATATTCTTCTTGTGTAACATTCCATGCATCGAAACTACCGGCTTGCATATAAATACGCATTTGTGTTGCCCAGTAGTTGTAATTCATGCCATTGAATAGTGGAGGTCGTGCAGTAGATTGACCTTCAATAAAACTAGTGTTAGTGATAGTGTTAGAGGTAGTGTTGGTGTTGTTTCCATATTACTAAGAAATCAAATAACTATGTAACGATTATAAGATGCCTTGCTCTGATACCAAATGAAAGTACTGTCCGAATCGTGTAATATGAAACTATATTAAACTAGTGCGGAAATAAACAAAGTTACTATAGTACAGTAAATAAGTAAAATAAAACAAGCACGCCAGGAATTTTTATACTGGTTCAAAATTTTTGTTCTACGTCCAGTCCCTGACTCCTTCTAGAATTACAACTAACAACAATCCTCACTTAACCCGGAGGAATAGGTTTACAACACCTGAACAACAGAACAGGATTTCGATGCCTCAACAGCCAAAGAGAACTTCACTTGCCTGAACGGCAGAACAAGACTTCAACTTATGCAGAAGGTATTTGACATAGTTTGTTCTCAATAAATGAATTTGTCTCTTGATAGTACAATCTTCCTATAATCTTCTCCTTTTGATATATATGTGTGTGTATGTGAAGAATATGGAAGTAAATGAATGATTTTGTATAAATTTGAATGCACAAAAGTGTTAGAATCGGAGTAGTATAAGAATAGAAAGAGTTAGATCGATTAGTGATTAAACAGATGATTCTAACATGTTTATATAGAGTATAAAGAGGTGTAATCATTCGTGAATAGTTATCATGAAAGAGTAAGGACATATCTGTTAATAAAAGGTTACAACTCTTCGTGGAAAAGAAATGTCCATTCAAAAATATAACAGTTGTATCAGTTCAGCCGTATGAAAATTGGAATTCGGACTTCTGAAATTGTTATTGTGCAAACCAGAAAGGAAATAGGTCATTTTTGACCAGATTCAAACGTCTGAAATTTCCAATTCAGATGTCTGAATTATAGAAATTTTAAATTTAGTTACAGATTCAGACGTCTGAATTGGTCATTTCAGACGTCTGAATTTGACCTGAAAATTCATTTTTCTTTTGTGAATGTGTGTGTGTGTGTATGTGTCGATATATATATATATATATATATATATATATATATCCATAGGAGAGATTTTAACATCATTTCAATTCAAAATAACGACTCAATACAACATATATGTAGCATGAAGTTCATTTGAATCCTGTCTTGTAGATATTCTTGCAAAAACAAGTTAGTACAAAAAATCAATGTATATAGTTGTCATAGTCAAAGTAAGTATGAAACATTGTAAACGAGGTTTCAACACCCTTAACATCATCATTTCACTTCTTACTTTATGTCTTATTCACTTAAAGATTAATTAAAGAAAAGAAAGTTTTTTGTCGGATTTTGATGTGATTTGGATTTGATAATTACTTTTTACTTTTCTATAACTTACTTACTTTTTTTAATGATGTTCTAGAAGTTTCCTAATCATAATTAGTAAAATTAAACATGATTAGTTATTAAAATATGTAATATATGTGTTAAAACATGTTAACAAAGGTGCAACAACATTACGACAACTTATTTTGAACAAAACATTGATTTTCGACAAAACGTTTTACGATCGCAATTTGACGTTTTTGCTAAACAATTTATCTATGTAAACAAACTTCAAAATAAATTAGTTATCATATTTAAATAATTAAAAAAGTGTATTTAACTTATAAAACTATACTCAAAATTAATTAAATATTCCATTTTCAAAGTGTAAAATTACGGGTCGTTACATAAACCATCTTGTATAGATAGCCCGCTCATTCTAGAAAAACGAGCCATAATGTACGACAGAGCTATGCATCAGATCTTACCCGTTACCGTCGAATAATCAATAATGGAACAATGGTCTAGAATAGTGTGGAAAATTTTCTTTTACAGGAACACAAGAAATGTAGAACTGGACATGCTTTGCAACAAAATTTCTAAAAATTCTAGAGTACGTCTGAAGTGACCGCTCTTTGGATAAGAACCATTCTATTTACATTTAAACGGTGATCTCTAGCAAAATATGTGACGATAAAAGTTTACCAAGGTACTTTGGAATACATAGGCTCGAGTTGAAGACAATTGGAAATTTTCATACGCAACCCGAGTATGATCCTAAGCAAACCTAAGTAGAACCTGAAGAAATCTAAGGAGTAGCCTTGGCCAACAACTTATCGAGATCACCTATCACGTATCTAGGAGCAGTCAATGGCCATGAAGAAGTTCCCGACCATGTCTAATGAGGACCCATAATCTTCATCATGATAGTGGAAGATAACCGCCCACCTTAGCATTTAGATTTGGAAATAAATCTACTAGGCTTCGAGGTGACCATCGTTGGATGATCGATGACAGTGGGAGTGAAAAAAGGTGGTAATCGCGATTTAATCTGGTCAGCGGTGCGCGGTTTGGTCGAGGAGGAGAAGGAAGTCGTAAATGATCAGTGATAGTATAAAGATCTCGGTGGAAAGAGTTATGGGGCAGAAGCAAGTGAAAATTGGTTGAAATTTTATAAGTCCTCGAGACTTATTATACTTGGGGGAGAACACAAGGATCGATTAGAAAGAAGATCCACTCGGTACCGAGTAGAATTGTTCGGCCAAAAATCGAGGAAAAAGCAGAAAGAAGTGCATGCCTAGCTAAGCGTGGAACGGACTTCAAAGTGCAGATATTGCCCTTAGCATGGAGAATAGAATTTCAACTACTTAAAGTAGCCGAATGGATATCCACTGAACGGAGACAACGCCATGAAGCAATTCTTGGATGATCAACTGTATTGGAAGATAATGGGGGATGCTTGGCTTGTTCCAGAGCACACTTTATTCTCAATAAAAGCATATTTTGGAGGGAAAATGTTTTCTGGCTTTTAGACCAAGCATATTTTCATTGGAATTTGAGCGTCAAGATAAAGACGAAACGATTTATGAACTCGTGAACATGCTTAGAGGGGTAGACAGAGTATACCCAAGTATTTAGGGAACAATCGCCATGAAATTCTTTTCTCAAGGAATGGAAAAACAACTTCATGGAATTTTAAGGTAAACCAACAAGTACAAGTAGCATGAGGACTTCTTAGAAACACTCTCAAAGGAAAAGTGCTCGGAAATTAATAAATTAGGGATAGAAGACTAAAGGAGAGAAGAAAAGGAAGTTCCTCCTTCAAAATTCTTGTTGGTACCGACCACTTTTGGTCGGTACCAAGTAAAAGTTATGGCCTAAGAGGTCTGTCTTCCCCTCCTACACTCTTGGATCTAGACTTGGTATTTCATGGGCCTTCATTTCTGTTGGCCAATCTCACTATATAAGTACAGACCCTATAACAACCGGAGAAGGATACACATGAATATTCAATTGGACTAACACCGGTAAGTATTTAAACTTTTAACAAATAACTCACATATATGTACACAACCTCAGTACAAAGAAATAAACATGTGTGCATCCAGGATAGAACAATACACAATATATAGTTATAACAAGAAGAACACAAAGTCAATACATAGTTATAATATATAATAGAAATGTATACATCGATCTAAGTTATACATCAAACATACACTTATATCAAAACGTCTAGTACATTAATACAAATACATCACAAAATTATACATTGATTCAATATGAAAATAACCTAGGCTCCATATATGCACAACATCCACAAAATGGCCCTTTTGTCCCTGAACCTGACATATTTTGGACTGACCCATGTATTAAAAATAACACATAGGTCAGACTATGTCTATAATGTTAGGGGTAATATAGTACATGGTAATAATATTCAAAGAGTATAATGTTGATAACATAACGGTCTCAAAAGATCACCAAAAAACATCTACAATAAACTCAGACAGAAAAGTATCATCACCCAATAAATCAAACTAGTGGAGAAATAGAATATCATATCCAATGGGAATCATCCATATTCGAAAATCACCATTAAATCCATAATTCATCAATAGTAAGATATCCTCAAGTAAAGTCAAACAATGATAAAGCAATACCTATAATATCTCTTAATCTCATATTATAACATACCATCATCAAGTCACTAAAATCAATAAGGATTTGAGCTAGCTCATAACAATACTTGAATATCTTAGTAATAATAAGTTTCCTATCATAGAAGGATATGAGGTTAACCATATTCTCGATACAGTCTCAAGTACATTCTCATCTCAAATATGCCTATCTACCACATCCAAAGCGAAACTAGATGGGAGACTGATGGTTGTATTCCCGCTCCAAGAACGCAGGGTCTACCAACGTATGCTATGTAGCCGGATTTGTTCCTATAGCTTTAGTTACCTCAATGGAAATCGTGACTTATATTCACCAATGGCTCATCTATGCATAGCCTCGGTTAAAACCCTACTTTGCACTTATAGGTAACATACTGTTGGCCTAAGTGACAGAAGAGGCTATAGGGCACCTACTTTATGGGTCACCTAACCCAAACCTCGTGATGTGCATCCAATATAATATATAACAATGGTATCATGGATCTGGAGCACAACCCCGCGGTCAGGCCTCCAGGGTGGATATTAGCTAATCTGGTTTATTCCCGAACCATAAAGGAAGCAAGACAATGGTAGAAAGACACAGAATATATACAATAACCACCACGCAGCTCCATATGTAAGTCACCACATGACTATCAAATACTTAACACAACGAGTATCACATACAGCATACCCCTGTATTAAGTGTCATCCATGAACAAAAGAATAACTGAATAAATATCAAAACAGTGTCATACTATGGTGGTTACTAGTTCTTTTATTCAGTGCTCACACATCACACTCACCATTCTTTATTCTATATAATGAGTCCAAAGAATAAATGAAAAATAGTTACGGGAAGTCCTATACCAAATGATATCATTAATCCAGTTATTCGGATTTCTCATCACATAGAATAAATATCAAAAAATCAAAAAAAATGATGTCATCACCGTATCATATTAAAATACACTACAAATTAATAACAACAGTGAACCATTCATAACAAATAAGTTAATGAGAAAAGAATAAGAAAGAATAATAATGTAATAATATAAGTTCACAAGAATATGGTGAAATAATATTAAATCTAATATTAGAATAAATATTTCATTCGTTAAACCATTATATAATACCTTTAAATTATAAAATAAAATAATAATAATACAAATGCTTATTTTCAAATCAGTATATATTTGAACTTCCAACCACTTCATAAGATAAGTATATAAATAATTTTACTTCATTTATATAATACTGAAATAAAGATTTATATATTATAATTTACTTTCAAATCATTATTTATAAACATATAAAACATTCAAAATTGCTTTTTAGATTAATCTCAATTCATAATATTCACTTCCCAATTTTCTATAATTAAATACTTCTTTAAGATAAATAATAAATATACTTTTAATAAATTTAAATATTAAGTTTTAAATAAAACTTTTCTGCATATAATTATGTATTTACTTTATATAATTATTCACATTTATTTCCAAAACAATATAATTTATTTACAATTAAAATATACGCTTACAAAAATAGGACAATGCAAGACTCGAACCTTGGTGGGATGGTTGAAATGCTTAAGCCTTACCACCTAACTACACACTTTTTTGGAAAAGTAGTGGGACCAGTCGATTGAAAACCTTTATAAGTCGACTGAGCCGTCAACAAAAAAGCAATATAGAAATCGACTGAATTTGCATATATCTCTCAGGTTTGGATTTTATACTAGTTTAGTTGACTGAATGATCCCCTCGGTCGATTAAATTTCTAAAAAATAGAAAATGATTAATTGAATTTGAAATCAAATTCCCTTCACACTTCAAGATAATTCAAATTCGACTTAAATAAACTTACAGATGCCCAAGAAGAGTGACCATATATGAAATCCTTACACAACAACATGTATGTAAGATGAAATCAATCACATAAACATAGTTATGAGTGTAAATAGCACTCACCTTAGCCTTAGCTCTTCTAATTTGCTTACAGCCCATTCATTTGCTCTTCTTTGAAAGCCATCATGCTTTGATATTTGATCAAAACTTCAACTTCTTCATGAAGATAGAGGTAGCTTGGCGTTGAGAGCATTATACTGTAAGTTTGGAATTAATTGGATATTATTTGATTTGATTTTTTTTATAGAGGATGGGGGTTTTCTATCTTCTTTCATGAAGCAAGAGTGAAGATGAGGCCAATTCATTTTTAATGTGTGTTTTTGTGAATAAGGAAGAGAGTATTCTAAACAATATGAAGTTTAGATTTCTCATAAAAACAAAGCTAGGTAATGTGTTCATAGGCCGGGACAATTTCTAGCCCAATACATTTCTTTTTCTGATTCTTCTTCCATAAAATTAATTATATTCAATTTAAAAATCTATATTAATTTAAACAAAAATCAAATTTATATCTTGAAAATATTTACTCAATATAATGTAATTTTTATACAATTTTATATTCCAACAAATTCCTTTATTTTAATTAACAAAACCGAAACTATTATGATAGCCTACTTTGTAAATTCCTTCTTATAAACAAAAAAAAAATCAATTCAAACTTTTACATAGAAATTATTACGAACATAAAACTTCATTTCATATTCACATACAGTTATAAAGTGTTATTTTCATACTTTAACTAATTTTATTTTAAAATATGTCTCAATTACATTTCAAACTCAATTATTAAATAATTTCCAAACCATTTATTTAATTGAAATAAAACTTCTTTTCCTTTAAAATATATTTTAATCACATTTACTACTACTTCTAGATTTATAAAATATATAATTACCATTATCATATCAAAATTACTTTAAACTCATAAATATACAAATAAATCCAAATCATTCTTAATTAATCTTTGAAAATCCATTTTTAATTAAATTAAATCACTATTATTTTCTTTAATTAATTGTTGCTCAACACCGGGTGTTACAATATAGGCCATAGAATGCCAAACCACTTTAAAAACCTTCTTATTCTATCTATTTTCTACATATTCTCCACTAGTTCTCAATATCTCTATAGGTCTTTAGGTGATGTGTCATATTTGGTGTTAACACTTAGCGTGGAGCAAAATCCATGGACTAGGTTATAATAGTTTCTCCTTGGAAAATGCTTTTCTTAGCTTGGTTCTTAGTCAATAAACTAAGAAAAGTTGTTCAAAAAACCAAAATAAGTAAAAAAAATCCATTCTTGAAAAGGTTTTGATCTGATAAACTAGATAGGTTGTGTTATCCCACCTTTTGGACACCAAGAACTCGATTAGGAACTAAGGACAGTCTGTCTCGAAGATGATTATACACGGGTTAACTGTGGATACTGGTAAATTTTGTCTGAGTCCGAATCGAGCTACAATCGATATTGTATGACTAGAAAAGCTGTGAAAGTTAACGTATCAAGGAAAGCATTTATAATTCGTATCCAACACTGGTTTGTATCCATGGGAAGAAGCAAACTCATTCGTGTACACCCACTTCATAGCCATGGCCAAGCAACGCCCTCATTCGTACCCATGGAGAGAGTACCAAGTTTGTATTTATCCTACACCATTCCTCAAGTAGTCAGGCACATATCCATCCAGGGAGTTCCCTTTGTATCCATCCAAGAAGTTCCCTCCATTTCCATCCAGGATTTTACCCCGGTTTGTGTCCATCATAGAAAGGCAACACAACTCGTACCGATCGTTCACTCGACCGATATAATGGAAGAAACCAAATAACAACACGAATTCAACGACACGAGGTCGCTCCTAAAACCGATACGAATGATGTAGAGAACCATCGATACGAGGCAAGCTACAAAGCTTGATACGAGGTGTAGCATGGTCGATCGATACGAGAGGAGGATTTTGGATCAATACGAAGGAAGCCTAGAAGATAGGAAGACTCGGTCACTCGACATAAAAAGTGGATCAATCCTGGAAGATAGCGCGACGTCACCTAGAAAACGCGTGCCTAGCATCGATACGAAGTAGAGCGACACGAATGAGAGCGATACGAGCTCGGCTACACATTGAAAATCCAAACTTGCATCGATCATATCTCAAAATCTAAAAGTCCAAATACCCCCAAATTTTCATAGGAGCTTACGTAAAACCTCAAGAATGTACCTGGTCAATCCCATCTTTAAAGGACCAATTATTGATTGATGCAAACTCAATTTGTATCACTATTAAATCGAGTCGAAATCACCTGAACTCGATCCCGTAGGCCCACCCACGTGATAGAAGAAGTCTTCAAAGATTTGGGTGAGATATTTGCTGCCTACGCCTATAAATAGTGACCCTGGACCTAGAGAAAATGGACTTTTGTCCTCTCTACGTCAATACTCTGTCTAAAGTTCTGTTGTACTTTGATTGTACTGTTATAATCCACTTGTAACCAGCGAGTTATAGTCAATAAACATCAATCATTCATAGTGGACGTAGGCCATATGCCGAACCACACTAAATTTATGTGTTTCTATACTTTTTCTTATCTGCTAATTGGTGATCTGCCTCATTTTACATTTACTTTCTTCATTTTATCTCTTCAAACACATCCGCAGATTGTTGTGCCCAAATTTGGTACAAACACTTTGGTGCTTTCATTGAGAAAACCAGCTTTTCACCAGCTCTTTGGATCTACTACCATCGTTGGATTCCAAGAATCTAAGGACAAGATCCAGATCTCACATCCAGTAGTTCTTCCGCCCTATTCAGATTGCATCAAATCTAGGAGAGAGCTATGCTATTCATCATGTTACTACCAGAACTGCCTCAACCGCTGCGGATCAGGAAGGAAGAGATAGACAAAACCCTACGCAGCTACTCGCCATAGGCCAGAACTCCTCTGGACCTTCGGATTCACAAGGTCCTGTCATCAGGGAAGAGTTTCAAAGGTTAATGTAAGAATTGACCAAAAGCCGTCAGTAGCTTACTCAGTAGATCCATTCCAACCCAAAGTTAACCAACCGGCTGAATCAGGAAAGATGAAGGAGATCCAGGACGGATCGTGCTTCCTATTCATCTACTGAATGCTCGGCTTTCTCTAATTACCATCACAGATCCACATGTCCACGACTGGATGGAAGCTACGTGCAACCTCCCAGGCACCAGCATATTTTGGACAAGGAGGACCTGGCCCATCTGCTAGTCACCAAGCAAGAGCCTCCTCCCCGAGGAGGGAAAATTCCTTATCATATTACTGATGGTCGTGCTAATGCCGCCACCGTCGACTTGGAAGTTGACGTTCGAGACCAAACAGATTCGAATCATCGTCATCGTGATCATACTCTTGAACCTTATGTGTCTGAAGACCTGTTACGAAGGAGGCGAGGTATGGACCGTCGACCGTGCCCAGGCCATCCTTATATTATGGAACCCTACCCCACCTTACCCAGCATGATCAGAACGTCCATATGTTGGACATCCCAATCAAGATTCGTCAAATGATTTGAGAAAGTTAGGGCCTCTTCAGATTTGGTAAATGCTGCAGTTTCTGTTTAAAATGTTTTGAATATAGTTTACTGCAAAAACTTTTTACAGCATTCTGTAAATGTTGTCTTTTCTATTTGAAACATTAAACTATGTAAAAATAATATTTAAATTAAGTATTTTTCTCTAATCTTTTTAGAAATTATTTTCTAACTTATATTAGAATATTTTAAAATTAAAGTTTAGATATTTTTTAGTAATTTATTAAAATTTTAAAATGAAAGAGACCTTAATATAACACATGTTAATTTTAGTTTTTCAATCTTTATTATTTTATTGAATATTTCACTATGATTTTTTTAAGGTGTTTAAACATGTTTCTAAATATTTTAATCAATAATAATTGAATATATAATTTTTAACTAGTAAGTTAAGTATTTTACAAACATGGAAGTTTGGATTCTTAAAAAAATTAATTAAATTTTTTTTTAAAAAAAAACAAGGAGGGTATTAAAATTTTTAAATCCATATTTCATAGCCATTTGATTTTGATATTGAGTTTGATTACTATCTTTCACGAATATGTTACAGTTTTAATATCATTAATTACCTTTAAACTCTTGTCTTTACTACTCTTTTAGTCCTATTCATTAGTTTTATTAACCTAAGTTTAGTAATAGGTGTTTATTACCTTTGATTGGTTGAAGCGAGTTATAATAAATTGTTTGATATATGTATACATACATACATATACACAGACATACATATACACATACATACATACATATACATATACATACACACACACACAGATACACACACACACAGATACACACACACACACATATACGCTTGTCAATTAGATATTACTTATCACTCATGTTTATCTTATAATCTGGATATCTCTTACCGTAGTGTGTATATCATCATATCATTCTGCATATTATTATTATTTTTGCTTCATTATCATTTTTTTTCATATTACATATCATTATGCATCCTATTTCATATCACATTTCATTGCATATTACATCATAAATTACAATGCATGAAATATCATAATCATTTGCATCGTAAGTTGCACTTCATTCTGCATATCATCTCATGCTACATTGCATATGTCATTCATTTCATACTACATTACAAACTACATATTGCATATATGTATACATAACGAGTGTATTTTATTTAGGGGGAGTTTGTAGTATTGTCTTATAGGATAGGATTATTAGTTTTTGATTTGTTTGGTACGTTTTGATTGACTTAATTGTCTTGTTTGACTTGTTTGACTTGATTGACTTATTTGACTTGCTTGACTTGATTGAATTGTTTGATTGATTTATTTGACCTTTGATTTATTTGATTTTTTGACATGATTAGATTTGATATGTGTGTTGATTGGATTGTCTGAGATATACTTATACATATTTATGTATTGAATAATTATAATATAATTATGTTAATGTCTTTCACATTCCATTTACTATACTTTGTTTTAGTATTAGTTTAAGGGGGAGTTGTATAGTTTTATGGTTTTAAGATGGTTTTTGTTGATGACAAAGAGGGAGAAATATAAAATAGGATAGTTAGGCATTGAATAAGGGGGAGTTATTAGTTTTAAGGGGAGTTATCAGGATAGAAGTAATATTTTATAAACAAAGGTTGTCATCATCAAAAAGGGGGAGATTGTTAGTCCCTGAGAAGATGGTTTTGATGACAACAACCTTAGAATAAGATTATAAAATAAACACTAACATTATAGTTTAGATATATATGTATATGCAGAATTTAACCATGCAGGTACCAATAATGAGGACTGTACAGTATAGAGAATCAAGACTGAAGATATCAAGATTGAAGACTCATGAGTATCAATATTATCAAGAGTTCAAGAATAAGAAATTTAGTTAGGAATTTTGTTAAAACTCCTAAAAAAGCAATGACATCTTAAAATCCAATTTATTTGTGGAATGGAATTCACTTCGAGCCCGTTAAAGGGATGGAACCCTAAGTAGGATGGAACCTACGAAAAATCTAGTGGAACATTGTTTTGTATCCACTAACTTTTATTCAAATGATTTTAAAATCTTCCTTTTAAAAAGATCAAAAACATCTATCCAGGTTTTAAAATACTTTTAGCCTCAAAATAATCTTTATCTTCAAAGTCAAATTATCCTTGGTTTTAAACTATCTTTTAATATATTTAACTTTTAATATTTATACTTAGATTTAAATGTAAAATTATAGTAAAATTTTATACATATCAAAATATTATTCCTTACATTTATTTGTGTATTTTAACTATAGTTAAGTATATTTATAAAGTTTAAAAATAGTTTTAATACAAGATAGAAGTTATTTG
Source organism: Allium cepa (assembly GCA_030765085.1). Classification (NCBI taxonomy): domain Eukaryota; kingdom Viridiplantae; phylum Streptophyta; class Magnoliopsida; order Asparagales; family Amaryllidaceae; genus Allium; species Allium cepa. The sequence continues at coordinate 126,574,531 of CM060939.1, forward strand.
CAAAGAAAAACAAATCATCAAAAATACCATAGGCTTGCCACAACCCCTATGTACCCCCATCGACAAGGTGGCAGTTGATTTTAAAAATTAGAATTTCAAAAGAAGTGTTTATTCGTCATATCCTTTCATGAATGGTTATGGCTATTGTTTTACTATAAATAGGGGCGGTTTTAAACGAATTTATATTCATATTTTCTCTGATTTCACTCCTTTTCTTCTTCCACGTTTCTTTATATATATTTTTACCATTACTCTACCGAAATCACCATTGAGTCTAACTAGCTCATTTCTGGTTTGATTCTCTATCACTATCTCAACAAGATCTCAGTGCTATTCAGAGTTATGGGCTTCTTTGTAATAAATGGAGTGAGAAAAGTGTGATTGTAGCCTGTGAAATCAATTGGCTGAACTGGTTGCCCGTAATATCAAGTATCTCTACCCAGAGGATTGTGAATCTGGAATGATGTACCTCGTGGCCTTGAAATCGAGGGTATAATTGTAAAAATTGCTTTTGAAAAGAAATCTGTACTTGTGTGCGGGACTGAATGTAGGGTAACTCCGAGCCAGTATAAAATCCGGTGTGTTCTTTCCTTTATTGCTTTTACTTTATTTCTACATCTGTGTTTGATTCTGTGATCATATCCGTATCTGAATATTGCATACATTTTTGTTCAAATTAATATAACTTCAAAAAGAATTAGTAATTCCTTAAAACACTGTTCATCCCCCTCTAGTGTTAGTTCTAGCCTTAAGATTCTTAATCCGTATTTCTCATGCGGTATGTATCATTTCAATCCATAGTGAATTATAAACTACATGGAACTTGCAGAGTGATAACAGATAATATAATAATCTAACATGCATATATCATCAATAATAGTATAATATAACTAATATGATATGGCGTCATATCCCACAGGTGAACAGTTACAGATAATAGCATAAATATAATAATTTAAATAAATACAGCAGCATATTTCAATTGTCGTTTCAATTGAAATCAAATTTAATAAATATAAGAACATTAATTGTGAGTGGTTGCTCACCTTTCGAGGTTAGAGAGAATATACAATACAATGAGTTACGGAGCCAAGCACGAATTTCAAAGCAAAGCAGGACTTGAGTTCGACGAGCAAGCTGATAAATAAGGATAGACAAAATCAAATCATGAATGGATCGATGAAGATAATGGTATAAGTGAACACGTATATATATATATATATATATATATATATATATATAACTATATATAACTATTTATATAAGATCATATTCTAAATGCTCAAACATATTAAGTTAAATATATATGTATAGTTTATATTATCCAAATTTACATATTAATTTATGATTAATTTGAAAATATATAACTATATATTGATAGGTTTCGAATATATTTATAAGATTATTGTAATATGTTTACTCAATAGTATGCGTAATATGGACTATATATAGTCATAATATGAATCCAATATTAACTTATAACTAATAACCTAATATGTAATTAAATAAATCATATTATATGATTAATATGAATATATGATATTATTAACATCATATAAGTGACCCAGATCTTATATCATTAAAATAAGACAATTATGTAGATTGTATTTTTTAAACAAAACAGACACATATACTGACATGAATGTAAACATTTTTTTAAAGAACCGACAAAACATATTATATATATATACACACACAAACTTACATGAAAAAATATGTACAACATAGTAAAGCTTTGTGTATAAGCAGATTCTTTTTGTAAACAATATATATCAGACTATAATATATGCAACTACAACGCCTTTTATATATAACAAGTACGCTATTACAGTAAAACGAAACACCGATAACACCTCGTTTATAATATAATATAATCTATAACTTACGTATATTTTACACTATGAAATCAATAATATAAATATGTAACGAAAATGAGATGGTATATATAAACTTACTTATATACACTGCCGATAATCGAAGAAGCAAGAGGAGGCAGGTTTGATGAATGGGTGGAGGTCGGCATTTGCTGCAGTGAGAGGAACAAGGGGATGAAGCGGGGAATGTGAGCAAGTGAAGGGCCGTTCACACATGGGAGAGGAAGGCGGAAACATGGTGGAGGCCGGGAGAAGAGGGGCAGGCAACGATGCAAGTGTGATGGGCCGAGACTAGGTGGTGGGTGTTTGTGGACGACGGATTGAGATGTTGAGGTGGACGAATGAAAGCTGGCGTGGAAGAGGCGAAGGGCAGGCGCGGTGAGGCTGCGTTTGGCCGAGTAGACAGGTGGTGGCGGAGGCGTTCCAAGCCCAAAGGCAAAGAGAAGGAGTAGAGATCGAGGGGCCAGACGCTGCTTTCGTTGATGGTGGTCGGGAAATAAGGTGTGGAAGGAGCAATGGAAGGTGGTGAAGGGTCTGGGAAAAGAAAGTTTCGGATTTTATTTACTTTGAACGTATATAATGGAAAATTTCAAAAGAAACAGAGAGAGGAGAAAGAATTGTGAAATGATGAAGGAGCTGTCACGCAACAATTATAAATAATTATAAAATAAAATAAAAGTCATAGAAGGATTCTTGATTGACATGGATAATTAGAACAATTGATGGTTGCTTGGGTGACACGGCTGTAGTTGAAATGCAAAAGAAACAAAAGGTCACGTATCCGGTACAAATACGGTTACCAATTTCGTGGATTCCGCTGCGTACCAGACTTCAAAACACAGAATTGAGTATACTGTTGAGATCAGCATAACGAGACGATCAAAACAATATACAGATATTGGTGGTATGATCATCCGATCAAAAGTCGATAATCGGTACCGAAAATGCTGCTATTTTGTCAGAAATAAGATAAACGGAGCAATGGAAGTCCAAATTTTGAAAAACGAAAGATGACGCCTCACTCAGAAGAAGATTTAGAAATTTTCTATAGAAAAATATTCAGATTTGGAAATAAAATTATTACCATCAATTATTAACTGATTTGGATTTAATAGAATTATACAGTAAAATAAGCTTCCATAAAATCAGTTGAAAATTTATCATCTGCTATATTTAAATATACGTATACCAAATATCAAAAAAAATTACTTCAAATTATTATTATTTAAAATTTTCTCAAAATTCAATTAAATACGTTATAAAAATCAATTAAAATTAATTAAAATTTTAGGGGTCGTTACACTCTCCCCACTCAAAACTTTTCGTCTCCGAAAAGGTAGGAGGTAGGAGAATAGAAACAACCAAAACGAAAAATAGATTGAAAGACAAGATAAAAAATAAATTTAAAACTATATAAATTTTACTTGAAATATTCATTCGAAAACTTCATTTGAAATTCAATTTTCTTTAATACCTTAATATATTTTTTCCCAAACCCTTTTGTAAAATTTCTTGCTTCCTTTAGGTACCATTTATATGTTTAAATAACAACTTTTAAAAATATATGTAAACTATTTGAAAACAATTATTTACATCATTACTTATAGTTACAAAGAAGCTATTGAAAACATTCAATCTATAGTTCATAAATTTATTAATTTATCTCAAGATATTTTCAAATATTATCAAAAAACCAATAATCATTTAAATATGTTTTATTTAATTAATAACTTATAAAATATTTATAACACTGATACTTTACTATTAAACCATGTAGTATATAAATAAACAATATTTTTAAAGGATGTATTCAAAAGGAAAAGTAGGTAGATTTGGAAAACAGAATATATATGAATAAATAAAGCTGAGCAGATAAGGTAAGTTCAAAAGAATAATATCGAGTATGAATAATAAATTCAAACCATAAGAACTTCAATTTCAAATATTGATACAAAATTTCCTTGTTGGAAATACTTTTATAATAAAATACCTTTATAATAAAATACGTTTATATCGAAACAAATTTTCCTTTCGAAAATACTTTTATAACTCGATGTTTCAACAAGTTTATCCTCGTTCTTGTAGACTGGCCATGCGTTAGTCATGTGCAAAGCTAGAATTCTTCAAGTACTTAGTAGACCTGTTTCAACACCCAGTGAAAATACTTGAAAAACTTTCAGAACCGATATGGAAAGTATAATCCAAACAAATCACCTAGATCGCAGATACACAATGGTTATGCCTGGATCCCCCAGGAAACACCCGTACCTTTAAGCAATCACTGCCTTGCGAATTACGCCATGATAACAAAACCTGTAGACCGCAGGATACATAACAATGGCTACGCCTGGATCTCTCAAGAAACATCCGTACCTTTTAAGCAATCTATGCCTTGCGGATTACGCCACCACAACAAAACTATAGACCATAGGATACATAATAATGGTTACGCCTGGATCCCCCAGGAAACATCTGTACCCTTTAAGCAATCTATGCCTTGCGGATTACGCTATCCAAAAAACGACTATGGGTTACGCAATGGTAGGACACTCGAGTATTGCATCTGGAAAACCAAAATCAGAGAGAAAATATCGATAGAATGAATCCACAATGTGGCCACAAAGAGGATATCAAGCAGAAGGCACTTTCCATATCTTTACTTCGAAAATATGTATCATATAGTACCTTTCAAATCAATTTCAAATATCATACTTATATAAATTCCATTATATATAAGATTTCATTTTTAAATCGAATACTTTCCAAAATCAATAGTATATAAAACCACACTTATATAGACTTCGATTATATAAGATTTCACTTTTCAAATTGAGTACCTTTCCAAATCAATAGTTTTCAAATCAGCTTCATACTTATACAAATCAATTTGAAATAAGTTCGATAACTCTCAAATCAAGTATTTAATAAAACAAGGTTCTCAATTTCAATTTGTTTCAATATCATTTCATTTTCAAAATCATATATGATTTCACCAAATTATTTCTTCCAAACTAAATATCTTCAGTTTCAATGTTTCCAAAATAATGAGCTTAGAAATAATCCTAGCTTCCAAATCACATAATTTACGTCAACAATTTCATTTCCAAAATCATCATATAAATACTGGGTTGTAAATTCCAATCTATTTTCGAAACTAAATATTTTTCTCAAAACCAATTATACCCAAAATGATTACTGAGTTTAAAACTATCCTTTAAAACCTTTAAACCATTTCTTTCTATTTGAAAGATCCTTTTGAAAATCATTGTTTTATATATATATATATATATATATATATGGTTTTATAAAAGATGTTACTAAGTTAAAACATTTGAAACTAAATTTTATTCAAAACATTTCAAAACTAAATTTCATATTAGTATAATTCAAAATAGTCTTATTTATTTACTTAACAAAGCAGTTTCAAATTTATTTAAATCAAACTACTGCATACTTTAAACATACAAAACTAAAATTATATACTTTATCAAATGTTTTATACTCTTCAAAATTACTTAGCTTTGAAAATTAAACCTCGATTTGGAAGTTTTCGAACCTTCAAAATAGTCGGAGAAACCAAATTTCAAATCCAAGAGTTGGAAATCAGCAACAAATCAGTAAATCAATTTCAATGGGTAGGGTTATATCAAACCCGAAACTCGAGGACTGAACATTGGCTCACTTCAAATCATTTCAAATGTATTTACATATATCCCTTAAATATCAAATCATACTTCGGAAGTTTGAAATCAAAATTGGCTTTACAAAAATCATTCGCATGGCAAAGCTGCTAAAGTGGCTTCTCCCCCACTTTGAAACTCAAAAATCAATGTCGATGATGCGTGCACTCATCACCGAAATTATTTTCCAGTGACACAAGTGAGTTCTAGACTTCTATTTTCTTGAGAACTTCTTTGAAATTTCTTCGAAATCATTGGAATTCATTTGAATTCATTTGAAAGATTTCTTATTTGGAAAATACTTTTAAATCATATTATTATATATTTTCCAAAATCTTAAAACCAATTTCAAAACATCGGAGTTCAATTCCTCTAATTTCAAATTCAAAACCCTTCAGTTATAAATCATTTTTATATAAATCAAATTTCTTTTAAATTTTCATAATTTTCGATCCTTTCGAAATTTCAAATTCTTGTTTTTAAAACGTATATAATCCTTATCGAAAACATTTTCTCTTTTATGTATAGAATATAACCATACTTATCAAAATAATAATTTCGGTATATAAAACAATTTCAAAAATACAAACAAACCCGATTTTTCAAAGGATGATTCAAGGATGGACTCCAAAACAAAGATAGAGATTCAAATTAGAGGGACTCTAATCAAATAGAATTCTGATTCAAAGATAGTCTCGAACGAAGTGAGATAGTTAACTTACAAAATAGAAGATGGATATACTTATATAAATTGCGGGCGACCTTAACTGGTCAACCGTGATTTCAAAATAAGATCGGTGCAGAATTTTGTGGCAAATCGACCATTGATCGCCAGAGATAGAATTTGGAATAACAAGAGATAACAGCATCTAAACCGAGGGATATATGAATCTCCGGTGAATCAATGCCATTTGTAAAGGAGTTTCCCCCTTTACAAGTCATTCAAAGATTGGTGGGATCGCCTATCCTTATAGAGATCATTCGAAGTGGAGTTATGGGATACTCCAGAATCAAGAAACAGGAATAGGGAGAGAAGATAATGGATTTTGGAACCATCGGAAACGTCCAAAGTCCAAAGGAAAAACCAAATCAAAGAGGAAGAAATTCAAGCTCGAATGAAAGTGATTTTGCAAATAAATTTACTACATATGTTAAGTTTGCCTAGAGCCAAAGCTCTGATACCAACTGTAATGGCCTGATATTTTCAACCATTCGCATCCACACATGTAAGACTTGAATGGCTCAAAATATCAGATTGTAAATTTCATTATTTGGCAAAACACAGCATATACAGTAAATAAATCAATAACAGAATCAAAGACACAGAGTAATACAATGCAGGGAATAGATAAATAGTAGTTCATTAAGCTACTATATAAACATCAGAGTTAGAATAATAATGCAACAGAATAACTCAATTACAATGAAGTCTCTAGTACAACATATGACTTCTCTGAACAAATCAACCGGGAAGACGAAAGCTGAATCAATAGTTGGATCTCCAAGCGAAGCTCCAAACTCCAAAGGTGAGTCTCAAATGCTGAATTACTTAGTCTGACCAGAGCGTAAAGCAAAAAACAAAACACTCGAGTCAGGATTAACATTGTTATATCAATAAATCCAACTCAAGTGAAATATCAACTGAAATACAAGTAACTTAAAGGATGTTTGGGACGACCATCCTCTAAAGATCCTTGGAACTATCTACAATGTAGAAATATATACTATAACACCGTGGTCATTTCAGATTAATTTATACTTCAAAACCAAAATATCATTTTTATTTCAAATATATCTATTTCCCAAAATAGTGTGTATATATATTAAATAATTTATAAAGTAAAGTATTTGCAATTCCCCAAACTTCACAAATCGCTTCAAAATCAACTCGAATTTCCATTCAAATTTAATTTAATATCAATTTGTCAATTTCCATTTGATACAGTTTCTGTCTAAGCAAATTCAAATTTAACGATTTCAAATACAGATTTGAACCACAAATAAACCATTCAAATTTCAATATATTTCACAGCTTTAGGTATCCGACATTTCAAAACTAAATTCAACAACCTCAAATAGATCATGATTTTACTTTATTATTATTTAGTCTTTGAAATATTCACTTAATAAATCCAATATTATTTAAATAACTTTAAATTGCATTTTTCTAAATATTTCCTTCAATTTATTTAAATGTGAAATATTCATTAAATACTTAAATCAAGACCAAGTTATAGATCATATCTTAAATCTAAATTTCAATAAGTTTCAAATCGGTTTAATTAAATAAATTTCTTTGTTGAATACAATTTCGATTAAATTCAAATTATCTTCCCAACCTTAACTTAATCAAATTATTACCAAAATCTATTTTGAAATATAAATTTAAATACTTAAACATATTATATGTATTAGATCAATCTTAATTAAATATTGTTATTTAATCTATATAAATCATTACCATTTATATATATAATAAATTAAGAATCAACATTTATTAAAACCACATATTTCTTTCCAAAACCATAGAATTTATTTTCAAAATATTTATATATGGACCAACGGTGTCTGTATATAATTTCCTATCCTATGGTTAAGTGATACAGATATTTATCATTTCAATCCATAATTTAAATATATACGGGTAGATATCATTTCGACCCGCAATCCCAAATTCAATTCAATGAAAATCGCTTGGGTTTATCATTTCAACCCATAACGAAATTCTCCTATTCTAAAGTCCGTTCGGGTATGTATCATTTCAACCCACAGTGAATTCTAAACTACAGGGAACTTGCAGATTGATAACAGATAATATAATAATATAACAGGCATATATCATCAATAACAGTATAATATAAACAATAGGATATGGTGTCATATCCCATTGGTAAACAATTACAGATAATAACATAAATATAATAATTTAAATAACTACAACAGCATATTTCAATTGTCGTTTTAATTGAAACCAAATGTAATAGATATAAGAACGTTAATCGTGAGTGATTTCCCACCTTCCGAGGCTAGAGAGAATATACAATATAATGAGTTACGGATCCAAGCACGAATTTCAAAGCAAAGCACGATGGACTTGAGTTCGACGGACAAGCTGATAAATAGGGATAGACGAAATCAAATCAGAAATGGATCGATGAAGATAATGGTATAAGTGAACACACACACACATATATATATATACAACTATATATAACTATTTATATAAAATCATATTCTAAATGCTCAAACACATATTAAATTAAATATATATGTATAGTTTATATTATCCAAATTTACATATTAATTTATGGTTAATTTGAAAATATATAACTATATATTGATAGGTTTCGAATATATCATTTACTAAATATAATTAAGATTATTGTAATATGTTTACTCAATAGTATGCGTAATATGGACTATATACAGTCTTAATATGAATCCAATATTAACTTATAACTAATAACCTAACATGTAATTAAATAAATCATATTATATGATTAACATGAATATATGATATTATTAACATCATATAAGTGACTCAGATATTATATCACTAAAATAAGACAACTATGTTGACTATATTTTTTAAACAAAACAGACACATATACTGACATGAATGTAAACTTTTTTTTTAAGAACAGACAAAACATATTATATATATATATGTATGTATATATATCCCTATACAAACTCACATGCAAAAATATGTACAACATATAAAGCTTTATATATAAGCCGATTCTCTTTGTGAACAATATATATCAGACTATAATATATGCAACTACAATGCCTTTTATATATAACAAGTATGCTATTACAGTAAAACGAAGCACAGATGACACCTCGTTTAGAATATAGAGTAATCTATAACTTACATATATTTTACATTATGAAATCAATAATATAAATATGTAACGAATATGAGATGGTATATATAAACTTACCTATATACACTGTGGAAAATCGAAGAAACAAGCGGAGACGGGTTTGATGAATGGGTGGAGGTTGGCATTTACTGTAGTGAGAGGAACAAGGGGATGAAGTGGGGAACGTGAGCAAGTGAAGGGCTGTTCACGCATGGGAGAGAAAGATGGAAACACGGTGGAGGTCGGGAGAAGAAGGCCAGGCGACGATGCACGTGTGATGGGCCGAGACTAGGTGGTGGGTGTTTGTGGATGGCGGGTTGAGATGTTGAGGTGGATGAATGAAAGCTGGCGCGAAAGAGGGGAATGATAGGTGCGGTGAGGCTGCATTTGGCCAAGTAGACAGGTGGTGGCGAAGGCGTTCCAGTCCTAGAGGCGAAGAGAAGGAGCAAAGGTCGAGGGGCCGGACGCTGCTTTCGTTGATGGTGATCGGGAAATAAGGTTTGGAAGGAGCAATGGAAGGCGGTGAAGGGTCTGGGAAAAGAAAGCTTCGGATTTTATTTATTTTGAACGTATATAAAGGAAAATTTCAAAACGAACAAAGGGAGAAGAAAGAATTATGAAATGATGATGGAGCTGTCATGCAACAATTATAAATAATTATAAAATAAATGAAAAGTAACAGAAGGACACTTGATTGATGCGAATAATTAAAACAATTGATGGTTGCTTGGATGACATGGCTGTAGTTGAAATGCAAAAGAAATAAAAGGTCACGTACCCAGTACCGATACGGTTACGGTTTCGCGGATTCCGCTGCGTACCAGACTCTAAAACATAGAATTGAATATACCGTTGAGATCAGCACGACGAGACGATCAAAATGATATACAGATATTGTGGTACGATCATCCGATCAAAAGTCAGTAATCGGTACCGAAAATGCTGCATTTTGTCATAAATAAGATAAACGGAGCAATGGAAGTCCAAAATTTGAAAAACGAAAGATGACGCCTGTTAACGCTAAAATTTGAACGCTAACACCCCGGTGTGTAAAGTGTAGTTGTGAAAGCACCACCCGATGATTCGGGAACAGAGTATAAGCAGAAAACCGCAGAAAAAACAGTAAACAACAGCAGTTTTATAGTGGTTCGGCTTAATAGTTTGCCTACATCCACTTTGAATATCTTTATTGATGATTTCGTTACAAGTCGATACAATTCTTCCCAAGTACAATACACTTTGAATTACTAAACACTTTGAACGAGTAGCTTAAACTTCAATGTCAGTGAAAGTCTTCAAATCCATGTCGGATATATAAAATTCCTTCTTGAAGTTGTTGGTAGCGTTCTACGTGTCTTGAAAGCTTTGAGTGTCGAGTCGGTTTGGAATGCAGCAAAGTATCGATGCTTCAAAAGAATGAGCCAAAAGCCCCCCTTTCTGGTTGGAGCTAGGGTCGTATTTATAGACATTTCTCGGAGTTAGGTCGTAACTCGTACACGACTCATGATAAGTCGTAAATCGTAGATGACTCATGGTAGGTTGCGGCCGACCTACTGGGTTTAGCCCATGGCTTGGTCCAAAGTTATGCACCCATTTGAATGAATGATACAAGTTCTAAGTCATTCCTAAGTTAACCAAATGCAACTTCCTTTATGCTAGCATGAGTCGTATACGACTCATCATAAGTCGTAAGTCGTCAACGAGTCATTTTATTACAGCATGGTATTGAACTTATCTCCAAGTTTTAGGTCGTGAACGACTTATCTGCAGTTATAAGTCAGCAGCGACTTAAGTGTTGTCGACTCTTCCTTTTAGTGCTTTGAGTCGTCACTCCTTTAGGTCGAGGACTTTCTTAAGTCGTAAGTTGTGAGCTGTGGTCGCGCATGAGTTAACTGGTCATAGCTTCTTGTTTGCTTGCTTGAGTCGCTGACGATTCAAGGTAGGTCGTAAGCACAATTCTTTAACTCGTGCAACTCCTCAATTGTTGAGTCGGTAACTTGCTGAGTCGTGAAGTACCTTGAGTCGTGAAGTACCTTGAGTCGTTAAGTCTGCAATCAGTTGAGTCGTCATTCATTTTAGGTTGGCAATGAGCTAAGGCTGTTGAGTCGTGACATTCCCTAAGTCGTTTAGGTCTTAACCTGTTAGGTCGTTAGCTCCTTAACTCGTAAGCTCTTTAACTCGTAGACGCCTTAACTCGTGGTCGAAATGGGGTTAACATTTGCCCCTCGAAGCACACGCTTAAGTCATAAGTCGTGTGCTTCGACTCATCATAACCCGGGCGCGTCGATTCGAGTTACAGCGCCTCCAGATATAAAATGCTTGAGTCATTCCTTCTATCCCACTCTTCTCATTACTTATCCTCTGAGCCATTCCTGCCATTATCACGTCTTCAAGCTTCCAAAGGCGATCTCGACCCAATTTTACTTCTAACCATCTCTAGCTTCACACCACGTAAGCAACTTTCTCTTTTTCCCAATCGCCGATCACCATCCGCCTACGATTTACATCCTTGAGCCTTGCAAATACCACTGCATGGACCATCGGTGGACTTAAGGCTATTTGATTTGATTCAGGATAACTCGCGATTTATAACGATTTCGTGGTGTGATAAGATTAAAGTTAAGGATTGTGAAGTTACTGGATTAATGGGTCAGGAGGAAAAAGCTTGTGGGTTAGGAGAAAAGACTAACAGGTTAGGAGAAGAAGTTAACGGGTTAAGAGTGAACCGTTGTTTTGAGTATGATTCAGCAGTCTTATGCGACCAAGTATTCTCTGCGACTTAGCAACCTTTACGACTCAAACCCTGAGTCGTAGCCGAGTTAAAGCTTGAAATCTTGAGTCGTGGCCGTGTTAGTACTTAGGAAATTTCCCACTGCTTTTCCACTGGAGTCCTTCCTCTGTTTCGTAGCCTTTGACCCAAAGCACTGTCGATTTAGAACATCATTGATTTTAAAATTGAAGCAACTTAAACTGACTCGCCCCTTAATCCTTAAGTCGTGGGCAAGCTAGCCAGAAAACCAATGACCTGACCTAACTTTGAACTGTTGCATGGACTTTGAACTGTTGAACTTTATTTCATTCATTCACAGGTCACCTTAACTTGCGAGCTAACAATCTGTCCAATACAACATTTACAGAAATTTGGGACGAATATACTGCCATCGACTGCCCACATCAAATGACAGATTAGTTAATAACAGATAATTAACTCAAATAAATTGTGTGAACGAAGTGCTTTCATCAATTTCAAGTAAAATATTAAAGCAACACTGAAATAGTCAATTGAAACTGACCAGCCTGCACTAATATTATGCTTGAACTTTAGATTAACAAGTTATGAAATTTTATAGTCGATCAATCGTCGACTAGTTTAATTCCAGTTATATTTACTTGCTATTTTTATTAGTTTTGCACGACACTTCACACTTTTAGGAAACATGCACCTTCACATTTGAATATCCAATTGCTTGTGTAGAATGACTTCTCAGGAAGAAGATACAACAGTTCAAGCTGGAGAGGCAACTGTTATTCCGGCTTCACTAGTCAATCCTCCCGAAAGAACCCCTACCACGCTATCATACAAAGTTTTTCGCCAGTTGTGCGCTCAGTTTGGCATTGCTGAATCAGATGCCATTCTTCCCGAGAGAAGTAACACTGCTGACATAGCACCCCCGGCTTTGTGACAGTTAACCGACAAATGTGCCTGAGCGGGGCCATCCCTCCTTTCAACAAATTTCTCCAGCATCTTCTTCGTCAACTGGCCATCTCTTCATCCCAGCTACATCCCAACGGTTATGCCATTTTAATGGGGTTGGGTGTGCTATTTAGGAGAACGCTTGATCGACTTCCGAGCTTTGATGAAATCTGTTACTTATGTTCCTTTACCCGGACCAAAGATCATCCTTCTATTACCGTTGTGAGAAGCACCCGAAACCGCAAATTGATCGTTGGCCTTCCAGACACTGCTCATGGGTTCCTATCCCAGTTCTTCTTTGTTCGTTGCCCCCCGGGGTTTTATGCTGTATGGAGGGAAGGAAGTAAGATCATCCATCTTTGTTACTACGTTTGTTATCCGACTTTTGCGAGACTGAATTGTTAAGTGTTAACTCCGCTTCTTTTTTACTTTCAACGCTCCCCCCTCCTTCTAAGGATCCCAGTCATAAGCCAACTTTCGAGAGGCTCAAGGCCGTGCCAGTTGAGGAGAGAGACATTCAATTTCCGTTGAAAGACGAATTTTTGCATCAGTACGGACTTTTGCATACTTCTCGCTCTACACATCCTCATGAAATCCCAGACTCCCCAGCTGAAACTCCGGATGCCTCATCTCCTGTTAAAGAGCCTGTGCATGGAGGAACTACCATTGGGGCCTCGCTAGTGAAATGTTCGGCTCCAAAAGATGTTGCGGGGCCCTCCGATAAGCCTGCACTGGCCCCAATTATTGAAGAAGAGGAACCTCTTCTTCAAACCGGGGAGAACATTGAGAAAGGAGTTGATGGAGGGAGCTCTGCTAAGTATGGCGGTGATGACATCTTCGAAGGTTTGAGCGACATAATGGTCACCTCTCAAGAGCTCTTCAAAGATGATCCCGCTGTTACTAAAGTTATATCTCCGACAGTTGAAGCAACTTCTGCCCTTAAACAAACCCCCTCATCTGGAGAATTGCCGTTAGCTATAAAACCTGTTGCTACCCCTCGACTGACGAGCGGTTCGTGGTTCAGCGCGTGTAGTTTACACATCACACACGACTAAGATTCTTTGACATTTTACACACTTAGCTTTTCACACTTCCAAAGAATTCTAAAGTTGTGCTTTTTCCAGTTTCAGATTCTCCAATGAAGCGAGGCGGCTCGTATTACGATGACTTTCAGCGATACGGGAGACGCGGCCAGTATGACTGTAAGCGCTATCTCCCTGTTCATAGAGAGACTGACGAAGAAAGGGCCGCCCGGAAGGCTCGGGAGAGACATGCCCACGAAGAACGTTATGGGAGACCGGATGACCGATATGATTCTTCCCACAAAGAGGGTGACTCCCACAAAGAGGGTGACTCCCACAAACGCAAATCTCATGATGATAGAGGGAAGAGTCACATAACCGATGACCCGAGTAAACGGGCTAAAGTCAGTGAGGAACCAATGCCTGCAAATTCAGAAAAGATTACTGCTCCTACTTCCTCTCAGTTTCCTGCCCCTTCCCGTACTGATATTCAGGCGATCATTAACAGGCCTCCTTACCAAGTTGGACCAGGTCCAGCCACTCTCCAAAGTCGATTTCCAAATTGGTGCTTAAAAGGAGTTCGCTTTGACCTTGATCTGGTTCCCATAGACAAAAATGCCATGTTACGGAACCTTGATGCCGTTAAAGCTAACATTGAGAGGATGTCAAATTGGCAAAAACTCGTTGATGAGCTTCAAAGGGTGAATCGGGCCAATCTCAAAGCTATGTTAAACATGGAAAATGACAAAACCGAATGGCAAAAGACCCTTGAGCAACATGATGAGGAAATGAATAGCATTGTCACCTATAACGAAAAACTTGAAGCGGAAGTTGAAAAGCTTAAAGAAGAACTTGTTACTTCTTCCGCTTCCTACTCTCAAAAAGAAAACGTGCTTCAACAACAAGTGCGGGATGCTCATGCTGCACAAAGGGATGCCGAGGCCAAGGCTGATGGACTGGAGAGAATTGTAGCGGGCTACCGTACTGACATTACTCAATCGCGAGGGCAAACTAGCTTCCAGGTTGCGGAAATTGAAAAATTGAAAGCTCAACTATCTAAGGTCGAAAGGGAGCGAGATGAAGCGGTTGCTGGAAGAATTGCAGCTGAAGAAGCTCATGAAGCTACCAAAGCTGACATCGGCTCGACATTATTTGAATTCTATTTGCAAAGTGTGTTAGGGCGTGGCAGTCTCGCATTCCTGGGTCCCAAATATGAGGTTACCCTGGCTGAAGTATGGGAGGCCGCGCTTGAAATGCTTAAAGGCGCCGGGTATGCAGAAGAGGAGCTAGAGGCACACTATTTAAACATCGAAGCTCGCGCAGCCCTTGCTAGGGGGAAGGAGCAACTTGCTAGATTGCGAGCTGAAACGATGGGGAAAGAGCATCTAGAAAAAGAAACAACTTTGACTGCCCCTGTCCCTCCTTCAACTTCAGCTGATGTTGACATTGCTGGTTCTAGCTCTCACACACTGATTCCTACTAAAGCTGATACCGGAGCCATAATTACACAAGCCGTAGATGAGCCACAAAAGAGTGCTGAAGCTCCAGACTACGAAGTTGATGTGATACCACCAACTTCTCCAGGTAACCCTAATAATGCTCATGGGGACAACTTGCCAGTTTCTTACGGATTTAACGAGCTTCTTGATTATCTCTTGAATCTCGACGAGCCGTTGTCTCCTCTTTTCGCGGGAATTACTGACACTTTTAACTCTTCCTTTGTAGAGAAAACGCCGAGCGTTATGCAAACTCCTTCACCTCCAGTTATTGTTCCTCTGCCTCCCCCAATCATTCCTACTCCTCATCCGGGATCACAGGAAGAAATAATAGGTGCCCTTCGGGGATTGGATGACCCATCTGCTTCGCAAGAACAAAAGGACGAAGGACTTGAGGGGGGTGAGATATCTTCGGAGCGGACTCCTTCTGATGAAATAACTTTGTCTAAACTTGTTACTCCAGGAAGCGAATCTTCCTCAAAGAGGAAAAAGAAGCGCGGAATATCAAAGAGGAGGAGGAAGAGCATCATTGCTACTGAAGAGGAACTGGAAGTTGAACCAGTTGTACCTCCCTCTCCTTCTTCCCTCATGCCTATAGATCGACCCGAAAAGCTAACCATCCGGCCGGGTGAAGGGTCCAAAGGTGGCAAGAAGAAATGAAGATTCCAGTTTTTAGCTTTTTGTTTTTTGCATGTACTGGTCGAGGATTGTGCGGGTACCGGCCCCCGCTTTTTTTACTTCGAAATTTGTATCTGTAAAAAATGTAATAGAACTGAATAAAATGATCCTTTATTTGTACAAACTTCTTGTTTGTGTTTGAGAATGCGTTTAATATTCATTTTTGTACAAGTTTCTTTGCACGATATTGCAGTGAGCTTGTGGTATGTTGTTCGAGCGCAATTCTACCAATGTAGTTATACCATGTTGCCCCTATACCATAAGCTTGTCGCAATATTTTATATTTTGAGGGGACTTGTACTTTCATTTTCTAGAGAATAATTATTCCATACTTGGAAGAATATTATTTTGTTAAAAACAGAGTACAACTCCCTTCATATAAGCTTTTACGCTTCATCCTTTGAAGCTATCGCTTTTTCTTTTGTGCATATACACATTTTGCCAAGTGAATTCTTCTATGTGATAAAGCGGGCATCTGAAGGGTACTTTAACTTCTTTTTGAGGAAGAGTGTTTTCCAGAATAGGTGGATCATTCTTTCTTTAAAAGTCAAAGTGTGCCTTTGAAGATGGTTTTTTAGCATTTCAACTGTGGTGAAATGGGCCTCCGGAGAGGGCTTTTCACGTTTCAACACCTGGAAGTTTTACTTCAATCTCGGTGAAACGTGTGCCTTTGAGTAGGGCTTTTGCCTGGAAGTTTGGAGTTTCTTTCTCTCGGTTGGACGGATTCACGGGATTGTATCGACCGATCATTCCGCAACTTTGTGACGAGAAAGATCTTTCTTTTCTGGCTAGGCCCGCTCGAGGTCTTTGATTTGGACTCAAAAGAGTAGCTTTGGGTCTCCGAAGAGAAGCATTTGGACTCTGAAGAGTATTTTGGACTCTAAAGAGTAGCGTTGGGTCTCTGAAGAGAAGCATTTGTGTAGGATCTAGATTAACCCTAGAGGGGGGGGTGAATAGGGTTATAGCAAATTTTCTCGATTTAAACACAGAAATAAACTACAGAAATAAATATGCAGTAAAGTAAATCACACACAAAATTTACCCAGCTTCGGCAACCCCTGCCTACTGTTGCATTCACAGATTTCTATTAGAATTAAACAGTATCACGCTTACAAACACTCTACTAGACTCGTAGACATTTGCTCCACGCTCACAAACACTCTACTAGACTCGCACACCCTGCTCGCAAACATTTGCTCCACGCTCACAAACACTCTACTAGACTCGCACACCCTGCTCCGCCTATAGAGTTTCGCTTACTCGCAAACTTTGCCTCCCGCCTATAGAGCTTCACTTACTCGCAAACTCTGCTCCCGCCTACAATAGAATTTTGCAAACTCACACACCCTGCTCACTGAACTAATTCAAAAAAGACAATCTGACACTACCTAAACCCTAGGTGGTGATTTACAAAGTTTTGTTTCGAAAAATAAAAATGATAATTAAAAGACACATAAATAAATAACCCTAAACCCTAAGAATAACCCTAATTAAAAAAAAACAAAGCCTTTAGAAAATAAGGCCGGCCCACTTAAACCCGTTCCTTATTTTTTTTTTCTTTGTTATCTCCAGCCCGATCCCCTTTTGTTTCGTTCGTGAGAATAATGGCGGCTTCGTTCTGATTAGGGATTCGTTCCCTTTGTTCCAGTTAGGGCTTCGGCTCTTTGTTCCAATTAGGGCTTCGGTTTCTTCAATTGATCTGAGATATGTTGCCCTAGCTCGCTACTTCTCTGATGGTTGACTATTGCTCGTTTTGCAGTTGCTCGATCGAGTTCGTTGCTTGTGAATTCGGTATGTACTGTCTCCTTTTGCTTTTCTAAGTTGATACTTGAACTCGATGATTTCATTTGCCAGTGATGATTGGGTTATATATGCGTTCGAATTCGTGTTTGAATTTGTCAATTTGTTCATCTCAGCCACTCGATTACACTTGGATGCTTGTGATAAAATATGACTTTGTCAATTTCGTATTTCTAGTAGCTTGATTCACATGGCTTTGAATTTCCTTGCTTATCACGGTTTTGATTTTGACTGGTTCACAATTGGCTTCGGCCTTTGAATTTGTGTTGATTGACTATGTTCTCTGTGTTGCTTCTGGCTTGACACACCTGTAGCATGGTCGATTTGCTTGGCCACCAACTGTTTCGAATCTGCACTGATAAATTTTGTTTATCCACTATTGCCTTTGACTTTACACGGCATTGATTTTCTGGCATTGTTTTAGTTCATTGTGATTTTTATATCACTGCTTGATATTCATTTGCATCTATATTGTCAATATCAATATTTGCTGTCGTAGACGTTTCGAACTGCATACTTCTTGTTGCAGTCTTGTACAATGCTTGGTCATGTTAGTTTCATACGCATATTTGTGCATATTGACCATTTGTCTCTGTTGTATTCATTTGTTTGCATTGTCATATTTTATTCCTGTTGCCTTCATTTGCCATTGAGTTTTGTAGCTTGGTGTCATGTTTGCTTTGAGTCTGCAACTTGGAGTCTGCAACTTGTAGCTGGACTTGATTTGTGCCTTGTCCATTCTCATGTGTTCATCCCTGTAGTATATGTTAGTGATACATTTTGGAGTTGGTTCATGTTGCACTGCACTTTGATGTTGTAGTCTCTGACTTTGCTGTATCAATGCTGCTTCACCATATTGCATTTGCCACACTTGTGTTCCCTGTTATCAACTGGCCTTGATTATGTTTTGATTCAAAGTCTTCTGTTCACCTGCATGTATTGTTGATTCATTGTGATATTCGTTCATTTGTGTTTCACTGGTAGCACTTGAGTTGTTGCAGTTGATTTAGTTGTTCCCTGTTGAGTCTTTGGTGATACTTCACCTGTTATGTTCATGTTGGCACTGTTGGTTGTGGCTTGGTATATGTGAACCCATTTGTGTTGCATTGCATTGATGTTTCTGTTTGTGTCCACTGATGTTTGGGGCTGCTGTATTACTTTGGTTCATTTTCATGTTTGTTGTTTGGACATTGTTTGAATTTGCAGTGGTGCATTGTCTTTGCATTCCATGTTGCATGCAGTAGTCTTGGCCATGTTGATTCGAATTGCACTTGCTCTTTTGTACTACTTCACCATGTCACTTGAGGTTCTGCAGTTGGTTTATTGATGCATTCATGTTCATGCAGTCTCAGCTCCATTCTGGTTTCTTCCCTGATCTTGCTGTGACATTTTGTTGCATGAGTTACTTCCATTTTTCATGTATCTGCTGACTTGTTCTTGCATTAACATGTTGGCCTGTACTGTGACTCGAGTTTTCACTGTGTTCTGACTTGATGCTGCATACATGTTTCATTTTGAGTTGCAGTGTTGGTCTGGCTTGCTTGAATTTCACTGTGATAAGTCGTGCATGTGTGTTGCAGTTGTTTATATGCACTTCATCACTTCAGTATTGCATTGTTTTCACCTCTGACCTGTTGTAGTTTGATTGTGTTCATATACACTACTGCCTTGAGTTGAACCTATCTTGGGTTTGACCTTGTTTTTGATTTCTGTGCTTTTGTTTGATTTTTGCACACGAGTTGGCGAGGCAGTGCACACGTATACGAATGTACACGTGTGTACTGCAGCCACTTATAATTACCTGTCCCTGATAAAAAATGCTGATATGCACAGATATTGCACAGTCAAAAATGATGACGAACAACCCAAATAACTGAGGCAAACAATGTTTTCAAAATCATCGTTTCTTTCAAATTTCAAAAATATTTCTCTTTCAATTTTACTGCGTTTGAAAATATTTTTGCGGATTACTCAGATGCTGGATTCAAACTGGATTATAGTTGAAGACAAAAATATGAGTGTGAGTGATATGTAGTAAGGTTGTGATGTAAATGTGAAATGTCATGTATTGTAGTCAAAATTGTATATGTATAGTGAGAGCTTGAAATTGTACTATCAAAGTTGTAATAAATATTTGTTTGAATAAAATTTCTGTTTGAATTCAAATTCTGTGTCATTTAATTTTATTCAGCAAATATTTATTTATTTTATGAAAAATAAAATAGTATATTAACAAATACATTTAAACGAATGTATATATGTTTATTATCATCAAACAAAAATCATATAAGCGCAAAGCGTATATTTAACAATCTCCCCCTTTTGATGATAACAAACATATATTTAAGATTTTGAATGTATTAAATGTATTTGATCGTTCAATTTGCTCCCCCTATTTGAATGCTCCTCTCTACACAATACTCCCCCTACATATATGCATACAAATAGAAATATATAAATGAGCCTATATGCAAAGTGAAAATTATTTGACCTTTGCTTGATTCTATTTGACAAAATCTTAACTTTTCTCTCCCCCTTTTGTTATCAGCAAAAGAATAACAGTGTTATAAAATAGGGATGAAGTGATAGACATGAATCAAACATTTAACTGAATTAAATATAAATATCAAATTTCAATAAAAACTCAAACAAAAATCATAATTACCCTTGTCAAGCGCATATTCCACTTTCAGAAGTGATGGGGATAAAATCATCAAAAATCATACAATTCTGTCTATTTGTGGTATATTTATTTCAGGAAATTTGAATATCTACTAACCATGCATAACCGTTAGGACTTTTAAATGAGATTAGTAGTATTCACAATTTTTATTTAAAAAATGAAATCAAGTATCTTCTAACCACGCATGACCGTGAGGACTTTTAAATGGGATTAGAATCAACTTGTTTATTAAATCAATTAATTTTGATATGCGTTCCATACATGCATAACCGTGAGGACTTTTAAATGAGCATGGAAGCACATAATCAAAATCCAAGTAATTCACCCATGCATAACCGTGAGGACTTTTAAATGAGAGTGAATACTTTGGATATTTATTTTTATTGCTAAATATAATAAGTTGAAGCACAAATAATTTCCTTCATAGATTTAAAGATATTGAAGAACGAATGATTTCCTTTGTAAACTACCACAAATTTACATACTATGTGTAATTTTGTTGAGTGATGGTCGATAGAAAGATGATAGAAATAGAAATGATCATGGAATTTTTACCCAACAAAAAGTTTTTATAACTCTTGTTATGAAATTCTAAAGAAATTTCCTAATTATATTTTCTCGAGTTTTAATATATGATAAATATCAACACTCATCACTTTTTCAATCACTATTCATCTTTTCGATAATCCAAGAGAGTTAGATTAGTCAAAAATTTGTCATTTAAAATCAAATTAAACATTATAAAATCAATTTTTCAAAAATGATTAATCTGTAAATATGGTCAAACATGATTTTCTCGAGGGGGTTTTATAAGAAAATTTTCTGCTAATTGAAAATTATTTCAAATGAAAAAAATATGCAGATATTTTCTTTAAAAAAAACGATGCAGCAAATGAATGTTAAAAAATTAACCACGTTCCACTAGTAATTTTTCTATCAACTATATTACCAGTGTAATCTGCATCTGAATTTAAATTTCACTCAATATTCACTCGTTGAACCATGAAGTGTGCACCAAAAATTTCAAACATAACATCCTTCTTTTGAATTTGAATTTAAGCCGTGTTAACATTCAAACAAATATCATGGTGTTAATTTCAGAAACTATAGAATAAACAATTATATTCATGAGTAATCAACAGTCAATCAATATCATAATTATTTCAAAAACAATTTCTTAAAATCCTTTTTCTCATGAATTTGAAATCGTGCAAATTTACAAGCAGTGACCAAAATATATCTACATGCAGCATGAGTAATCAAATACCATCATTTGACCGAACAAATTTATATGGATTAGTTCAAAGTTGAAAATCTGATTGGTCATCGATTAAGCACAAATCAATGTCATAAATAAGAACAAGTCAAAAAAATTTCTTAAAATCCTTTTTACAATTTTTTTAATAGAATTCATTAGGATTTTAAATTGAAGCCATGTAAATAGAAGAAATCATGAATATAGATTTAGCCAAAAATATTATCATCAATCAATAAAAACACCATCAACAATCCAAATTAATCGATATAAAGTATTTCAAGGATTGTAGTGTTTTTGGCATAAAAGCATAATTGGCCAACAATTTTGAAAAAATCAGAATCAAAATTATCATCTTTTATTCATCTCAATATTGGCTGATTTTCATTCAGAATATGGTGCAGATTATCACATTTGATATATCGTTCAAAAATAAATTTACCTGTTTTACCTTTACGATAATTTTTCGTCATTGTCCATTGTGATTCTGTCACCTTTGAACTAGGCTAAGGAACTTTGCTTTGTCGCCCTTTTGTGTTTCTGGAACAGCCGAAATCCAGAGAACACTGTTGTTGTTCCTTAGCCTGCCACCATACCTACACGATAAAAGATTTATGTGACCTATTTGTTTTTATAGGTCCATTGTTGTTAGTGGCAGAATATGAAAAATATGTTTTTGGAGACCCAAAACTATTTATATATGTTCCTTTTGACACCCAAATTTGTTTGACTTTCAAAGATTTTATATTTGTGCCTTTTGGAACCCAAATTGGTATAGTTTTCACGTGTTTGGGTCTATAACAACAATTATTTCGATTATGTCCAAATTCTCTACAAAACGTGCTCATTAAATTGACTTGATTAAATTTTGTGTTCCTATGACTATGATTTTCAACATGATTTCCAATTATTTCAGATCGAGCAACACTTTTACCTTTATCATCATCTTGTGATTTTCCAAAACCTAGTCCTTTTCTATTGTTAGCAAAAATTTGATTTCCCAATAGCATGTTGAAAGATTTTTCGCCTCTTAAAAAGTTATTCAAAGATTTCTCAAGATTTTGGACTTTGGTTTTTAGTGTTGTATTTTCAGCGACAAGTGAGGTGCATCGATTTATAAAATCCTTTTTTCTAGTGTCAATGTTTTCTTTAAGACTCAAGTTTTCTTTTTCAAGATTCTCAGAGTTATTCCTAATTTTTGATAGTTTCGAATCTAAAATTTTACATTGGTTACATTCTAGGTTTTGAATATTTTTAAGTTCAGTTTCTAACCTAGAATTTTCATGGGCGAGTTTCCTCCTTTCAGATTTCAGTTTTTCAATTTTAGATTCAAGTGCATCAACTACTTTAGTAAGATCAGAGCACATAAAAACAAGTTCTTTATAAGAAAACTCACCTGCCTCACTAGATTCGTCGGAGCTTGCTTCTGAATTTGATTTTGCCATAAGACACAAATTAGCCTCCTCTGAGCTGCTATCTGAAACTTCTTCTCCTTCTTCATCATCCCAAGTTGCTGCAAAGGCCTTCTTTTTCATTTTCTTTCCTTTGTTGTTTTTGAGAAGTGGGCATTGTGGTTTGATGTAACCAGGCTTGTTGCAGTTATAACACGTCAGTTCATCATCGGAATTTTCGGAATCTTTTGACCTATTGCCCTTTGTTTTCTTCTTGCGTGGCTTGAATCTAGACCATCTTCTAAGATTATTGACAGCCATTGCAAGCTCTTCAATTGGATCTTCTTCATCGCTTTCTTCTTTGCTCTTTAAGGCAATCGTCTTCTTCTTTGGTTCGGAGTTGTTGCGTTCTTCCTTTGCTTTTAACTCAAGCTCATATGTCATCAAGTTGCCAATCAACTCCTCCATGCTTAGTTTGCTCAGATCTTTTGATTCTTGGATTGCTGTGACTTTTGCCTCAAAGTTCATTGGTAAAACTCGTAGTATCTTCCGCACAAGCTCTACCTCAGTGAATACCTTCCCAAGTGCTCTAGCATTGTATACCAAGGTTGAAAAACGTCCAAACATGTCTTTTATGCTCTCGCCTTTGTCCATCACAAAGTTTTCGTATTCGTTGCTGAATAGGGCTAGCCGAGACTCCTTGACTTGAGAAGTTCCTTCGTGTGTCACCTCCAAAGTATGCCATATTTCCTGTGCTGTTGTACAATGAGAAATTCTATTAAATTCATTTTTATCAAGAGCACATATCAAAGCATTCATGGCTTTAGCATTTGTCGTTTTCAATTTCTTATCGTTAGCATCCCACCTATCCTTAGGTTTAGGAATCTCAGTATCACCAACGATTATAGTGGGAGGTTTATAGCCAGTTTCAATAATATCCCAAACATCATAATCAACAGAACTAAGATAGATACCCATCCTAACTTTCCATAAGAATAATCATTCCCGTTAAACATGGGTGGCCTAGCAATAGATTGCCCCTCAGAAAAAGCATTATTTTGTAGACTCATGACTCTAGAGTTAAATAAAAAATATACCGGGCTCTGATACCACTTGTAGGATCTAGATTAACCCTAGAGGGGGGGGGGGGGTGAATAGGGTTATAGCAAATTTTCTCGATTTAAACACAGAAATAAACTACAGAAATAAATATGCAGTAAAGTAAATCACACACAAAATTTACCCAGCTTCGGCAACCCCTGCCTACTGCTGCATTCACAGATTTCTATTAGAATTAAACAGTATCACGCTTACAAACACTGTACTAGACTCGCAGACATTTGCTCCACGCTCACAAACACTCTACTAGACTCGCACACCCTGCTTGCAAACATTTGCTCCACGCTCACAAACACTCTACTAGACTCGCACACCCTGCTCCACCTATAGAGTTTCGCTTACTCGCAAACTTTGCCTCCCGCCTATAGAGCTTCGCTTACTCGCAAACTCTGCTCCCGCCTACAATAGAATTTTGCAAACTCGCACACCCTGCTCACTGAACTAATTCAAAATAGACAATCTGACACTTCCTAAACCCTAGGTGGTGATTTACAAAGTTTTGTTTCGAAAAATAAAAACGATAATTAAAAGACACATAAATAAATAACCCTAAACCCTAAGAATAACCCTAATTAAAAAAAAACAAAGCCTTTAGAAAATAAGGCCGGCCCACTTAAACCCGTTCCTTATTTTTTTTTCTTTGTTATCTCCAGCCCGATCCCCTTTTGTTTCGTTCATGAGAATAATGGCGGCTTCGTTCTGATTAGGGCTTCGTTCCCTTTGTTCCAGTTAGGGCTTCGGCTCTTTGTTCCAATTAGGGATTCGGTTTCTTCAATTGATCTGAGATATGTTGCCCTAGCTCCCTACTTCTCTGATGGTTGACTATTGCTCGTTTTGCAGTTGCTCGATCGAGTTCGTTGCTTGTGAATTCGGTATGTACTGTCTCCTTTTGCTTTTCTAAGTTGATACTTGAACTCGATGATTTCATTTGCCAGTGATGATTGGGTTATATATGCGTTCGAATTCGTGTTTGAATTTGTCAATTTGTTCATCTCAGCCACTCGATTACACTTGGATGCTTGTGATAAAATCTGACTTTGTCAATTTCGTATTTCTAGTAGCTTGATTCACACGGCTTTGAATTTCCTTGCTTATCACGGTTTTGATTTTGACTGGTTCACAATTGGCTTCGGCCTTTGAATTTGTGTTGATTGACTATGTTCTCTGTGTTGCTTCTGGCTTGACACACCTGTAGCATGGTCGATTTGCTTGGCCACCAACTGTTTCGAATCTGCACTGATGAATTTTGTTTATCCACTGTTGCCTTTGACTTTACACGGCATTGATTTTCTGGCATTGTTTTAATTCATTGTGATTTTTATATCACTGCTTGATATTCATTTGCATCTATATTGTCAATATCAATATTTGCTGTCGTAGACGTTTTGAACTGCATACTTCTTGTTGCAGTCTTGTACAATGCTTGGTCATGTTAGTTTCATACGCATATTTGTGCATATTGACCATTTGTCTCTGTTGTATTCATTTGTTTGCATTGTCATATTTTATTCCTGTTGCCTTCATTTGCCATTGAGTTTTGTAGCTTGGTGTCATGTTTGCTTTGAGTCTGCAACTTGGAGTCTGCAACTTGTAGCTGGACTTGATTTGTGCCTTGTCCATTCTCATGTGTTCATCCCTGTAGTATATGTTAGTGATACATTTTGGAGTTGGTTCATGTTGCACTGCACTTTGATGTTGTAGTCTCTGACTTTGCTGTATCAATGCTGCTTCACCATATTGCATTTGCCACACTTGTGTTCCCTGTTATCAACTGGCCTTGATTATGTTTTGATTCAAAGTCTTCTGTTCACCTGCATGTATTGTTGATTCATTGTGATATTCGTTCATTTGTGTTTCACTGGTAGCACTTGAGTTGTTGCAGTTGATTTAGTTGTTCCCTGTTGAGTCTTTGGTGATACTTCACCTGTTATGTTCATGTTGGCACTGTTGGTTGTGGCTTGGTATATGTGAACCCATTTGTGTTGCATTGCATTGATGTTTCTGTTTGTGTCCACTGATGTTTGGGGCTGCTGTATTACTTTGGTTCATTTTCATGTTTGTTGTTTGGACATTGTTTGAATTTGCAGTGGTGCATTGTCTTTGCATTCCATGTTGCATGCAGTAGTCTTGGCCATGTTGATTCGAATTGCACTTGCTCTTTTGTACTACTTCACCATGTCACTTGAGGTTCTGCAGTTGGTTTATTGATGCATTCATGTTCATGCAGTCTCAGCTCCATTCTGGTTTCTTCCCTGATCTTGCTGTGACATTTTGTTGCATGAGTTACTTCCATTTTTCATGTATCTGCTGACTTGTTCTTGCATTAACATGTTGGCCTGTACTGTGACTCGAGTTTTCACTGTGTTCTGACTTGATGCTGCATACATGTTTCATTTTGAGTTGCAGTGTTGGTCTGGCTTGCTTGAGTTTCACTGTGATAAGTCGTGCATGTGTGTTGCAGTTGTTTATATGCACTTCATCACTTCAGTATTGCATTGTTTTCACCTCTGACCTGTTGTAGTTTGATTGTGTTCATATACACTACTGCCTTGAGTTGAACCTATCTTGGGTTTGACCTTGTTTTTGATTTCTGTGCTTTTGTTTGATTTTTGCACACGAGTTGGCGAGGCAGTGCACACGTATACGAATGTACACGTGTGTACTGCAGCCACTTATAATTACCTGTCCCTGATAAAAAATGCTGATATGCACAGATATTGCACAGTCAAAAATGATGACGAACAACCCAAATAACTGAGGCAAACAATGTTTTCAAAATCATCGTTTCTTTCAAATTTCAAAAATATTTCTCTTTCAATTTTACTGCGTTTGAAAATACTTTTGCGGATTACTCAGATGCTGGATTCAAACTGGATTATAGTTGAAGACAAAAATATGAGTGTGAGTGATATGTAGTAAGGTTGTGATGTAAATGTGAAATGTCATGTATTGTAGTCAAAATTGTATATGTATAGTGAGAGCTTGAAATTGTACTATCAAAGTTGTAATAAATATTTGTTTGAATAAAATTTCTGTTTGAATTCAAATTCTGTGTCATTTAATTTTATTCAGCAAATATTTATTTATTTTATGAAAAATAAAATAGTATATTAACAAATACATTTAAACGAATGTATATATGTTTATTATCATCAAACAAAAATCATATAAGCGCAAAGCGCATATTCAACAATTTGGACTCTGAAGAGTATTTTGGACTCTAAAGAGTAGCGTTGGGTCTCCGAAGAGAAGCATTTGGACTCTAAAGAGTAGCGTTGGGTCTCCGAAGAGAAGCATTTGGACTCTGAAGAGTATTTTGGACTCTAAAGAGTAGCGTTGGGTCTCCGAAGAGAAGCTTTTGGACTCTGAAGAGTATTTTGGACTCTAAAGAGTAGCGTTGGGTCTCCGAAGAGAAGCATTTGGACTCTGAAGAGTATTTTGGACTCTAAAGAGTAGCGTTGGGTCTCCGAAGAGAAGCATTTGGACTCTGAAGAGTATTTTGGACTCTAAAGAGTAGCGTTGGGTCTCCGAAGAGAAGCATTTGGACTCTGAAGAGTATTTTGGACTCTAAAGAGTAGCGTTGGGTCTCCGAAGAGAAGCATTTGGACTCTGAAGAGTATTTTGGACTCTAAAGAGTAGCGTTGGGTCTCCGAAGAGAAGCATTTGGACTCTGAAGAGTATTTTGGACTCTAAAGAGTAGCGTTGGGTCTCCGAAGAGAAGCTTTTGGACTCTGAAGAGTATTTTGGACTCTAAAGAGTAGCGTTGGGTCTCCGAAGAGAAGCATTTGGACTCTGAAGAGTATTTTGGACTCTAAAGAGTAGCGTTGGGTCTCCGAAGAGAAGCATTTGGACTCAGAGAAGCATTTGGACTCTAAAGAGTAGCGTTGGGTATCCGGAGAGAAGCATTTGGACTCTGAAGAGTATTTTGGACTCTAAAGAGTAGCGTTGGGTCTCCGAAGAGAAGCATTTGGACTCTGAAGAGTATTTTGGACTCTAAAGAGTAGCGTTGGGTCTCCGAAGAGAAGCATTTGGACTCTGAAGAGTATTTTGGACTCTAAAGAGTAGTGTTGGGGCTTGTGTCTTTATACTCTGCGCTTCTTAGCAATCCCACACAATAACTTCAAGTACATTTTCCATTTGTTCTTTGCTAAAGAAATATGCCTTATTGCTGAGTGGATCCATAGGGCAGATGCAAGTTGCTCCGCCAGATGTTCGTTTACGCAAACGATTGTGGTCAGTTAGCAAAGGCTCATAATCTTCCTATTAGGAAGATGCCCTTTTTGATGAAGTTCTCAATCGTTTGCAAATTGCACTTCTTTCGAAATACTTGAATTCGGAGCATTTGTGACTTGTCTTTTGTTTGCTCCGTGATTTGTAGGGATCACTTCGCTTTGTGATGTGTTGGATGAGCAAGCCTTATTTTGATAGCCTGCAATACAAAATCGATATTTTTAGTAATATTTGCATATCTAAATGATACAGGCATTTTAACGGCATTAAAGAATACAAGATTTATAATCGCTCATTACTAATTCACATCAAATTTACAGTGGTTAACAGCACAAGAATTATACATCCATGATCATTTTACCAAGTTAAGCAACGCTATCAAGTAAAATATGGGTGCAAATGAATGCTATTCCATGGTTTTGTGATTCATATGTTAATCAATGGCCAGCTTCTCGGATTCCTGCTCTGTAGTTCTGTTGCCCGAGCTGGATCGATAAGCAAGACGTGGTTGCCCCTGAGTAGACGAGATTGGGTCAGTTCCATCTTTCTTCACATATTGTTGAAGTTTATTCTGTTTCAACAATTCTTCAATCACACTCTTTAACTGGAGACATTGATCAGTATCATGACCGGGTTGGTTGTGAAATCGACAGAATTTCCCATTTTGCACTGCCCCTCTTCCCATCTCAGGTGGTTTAGGGTACTTGATAACATCCTTTGTTGCCAAGAAGATTTTTTCCGGTGTATCAGTTAAGGGGGTGAAATCTGAAGGGTTAAAACGTCGAGGTTTCTTCTTATTTCCCTGCCTCTTTCCTTCATCACATTCCCTTTCCTGGTTTCCAGATCCTCTCTTGTTAGAAATGACATCGTTATTCTTGATTTCAGCCACCGCTGCTTCTACTGGTATCGAGAGGTTTTCTAGGCGTATGAACTCGTCGGCCTTTTTATAAAACTTCTCGAGTGAGTTTGGTTCCTTCATTTTGAGCCACACCCCGAATTTACTTGACTTGTCGATAGCCCGCACTAAGTATGTTAGGATCATTCGGGGTTCAGCGTTGTCTACCTCAGCTAAAGCTATATTAAAACGGTTCAAAAAAGACTTGATAGGTTCTCCGGGTGCTTGTTCTAGACTGGACAATGACATTATATCTTTTGCCTTTGACGCATACAATCTGAATTGTTCTTTAAACTTTCGGGTTAAATCGGAGAATTGATCTATAGATCGAACTGGTAGCTTGGTGAACCAAAGCAAAGCCACCCCTTCTAAATATATTGGAAAATATCGGCATTTAATCTCATCTGATGCTCGTGCCCCAGTCATATGCCAATCGTATCTGTATAGAAATTGGTTAGGGTCACTTGTCCCTCGATAGGCTGGGATGATAGGAGGTGCAAACTTCCTGGGAAACTCCGCCTTTAAAATCCTTTCAGTGAACGGAGTTTTGCTCGGAGCGAACCCCCAATCATTTTCATCCTCATGCCTCCGCATACTTTCTTTCATGATTGAGCGGACCATCCCTGATAGATATTCCTCGTCGTTTTGAGACTTTGCCTGTAAGAAATTAGCTGCCCTTTCGGTAGTTTGAAAGGTTGGCTGTGGCCTTGACCCTTCAACTTGGGAAGGTGCTCTTGCAGCGGTGTTATCTGGCCTTTGAGGAATATCCTTCTCTTGGGGGTCACGGGCATCCTCAGCATAGTCTGCTTCATTATCCTGACGTTGGTGATTTGACTCAAGCAGGGCGTTTAACCTATCCATAATCAAGGCGTTCTGAGCGTTCTGTGCTTCTAATTGTGCATTCTGAGCATTCAACTGCTGATTCAGTCCTAGAATCACAGCGTCTAGCTCTGCTCGTGTAACTCCAGCAGTCGGAGCTACTTGACTTGAAGGAAGAGAGGTGGCTGTATTTCCATGAACATTATCGGACCTTGCAGAACTTCCTCTTCTTCCAGGAGCCATTATTTCCAATAAACTCCTAGTTTTAAAAGAAATCCTTTCCGTAGACCT
The DNA here is from genome assembly GCA_030765085.1 of Allium cepa. Classification (NCBI taxonomy): domain Eukaryota; kingdom Viridiplantae; phylum Streptophyta; class Magnoliopsida; order Asparagales; family Amaryllidaceae; genus Allium; species Allium cepa. The sequence goes on from CM060939.1 coordinate 126,605,327, forward strand.
TTGCGAAGCAATGATGGAAGTAGCCTGAGTTCAATTCCCAGTGAAAGCACCAAAAATCTTAACGCTAAAATTTGAACGCTAACACCCCGGTGTGTAAAGTGTAGTTGTGAAAGCACCACCCGATGATTCGGGAACAGAGTATAAGCAGAAAACCGCAGAAAAAACAGTAAACAACAGCAGTTTTATAGTGGTTCGGCTTAATAGTTTGCCTACATCCACTTTGAATATCTTTATTGATGATTTCGTTACAAATCGATACAATTCTTCCCAAGTACAATACACTTTGAATTACTAAACACTTTGAACGAGTAGCTTAAACTTCAATGTCAGTGAAAGTCTTCAAATCCATGTCGGATATATAAAATTCCTTCTTGAAGTTGTTGGTAGCGTTCTACGTGTCTTGAAAGCTTTGAGTGTCGAGTCGGTTTGGAATGCAGCAAAGTATCGATGCTTCAAAAGAATGAGCCAAAAGCCCCCCTTTCTAGTTGGAGCTAGGGTCGTATTTATAGACATTTCTCGGAGTTAGGTCGTAACTCGTACACGACTCATGATAAGTCGTAAATTGTAGATGACTCATGGTAGGTTGCGGCCGACCTACTGGGTTTAGCCCATGGCTTGGTCCAAAGTTATGCACCCATTTGAATGAATGATACAAGTTCTAAGTCGTTCCTGAGTTAACCAAATGCAACTTCCTTTATGCTAGCATGAGTCATATACGACTCATCATAAGTCGTAAGTCGTCAACGAGTCATTTTATTACAGCATGGTATTGAACTTGTCTCCAAGTCTTAGGTCGTGAACGACTTATCTGCAGTTATAAGTCAGCAGCGACTTAAGTGTTGTCGACTCTTCCTTTTAGTGCTTTGAGTCGTCACTCCTTTAGGTCGAGGACTTTCTTAAGTCGTAAGTTGTGAGATGTGGTCGCGCACGAGTTAACTGGTCATAGCTTCTTGTTTGCTTGCTTGAGTCGCTGACGATTCAAGGTAGGTCGTAAGCACAATTCTTTAACTCATGCAACTCCTCAATTGTTGAGTCGGTAACTTGCTGAGTCGTGAAGTACCTTGAGTCGTTAAGTCGGCAATCAGTTGAGTCGTCATTCATTTTAGGTTGGCAATGAGCTAAGGCTGTTGAGTCGTGACATTCCCTAAGTCGTTTAGGTCTTAACCTGTTAGGTCGTTAGCTCCTTAACTCGTAAGCTCTTTAACTCGTAGACGCCTTAACTCGTGGTCGAAACGGGGTTAACAACGCCTCACTCAGAAGAAGATTTAGAAATTTTCTATAGAAAAATATTCAGATTTGAAAATAAAATTATTACCATCAATTATTAACTGATTTGAATTTAATAGAATTATACAGTAAAATAAGCTTCCATAAAATCAGTTAAAAATATATCATCTGCTATATTTAAATATACGTATACCAAATATAAAAAAAAAATATTTCAAATTATTATTATTTAAAATTTTCTCAAAAATTCAATTAAATACGTTATAAAAACCAATTAAAAGTAATTAAAATTCTAGGGGTTGTTACAAGTCCAGTAGCCTAGGATCAAATCCACTTATAGTTCATTACTTATTTTCACATCTTTCTTAGAATGTCCATCAATATAGCATTTCATTTCTATTAAGAAATCCTCAACACAGCTGCCCTAAGTTATCTTTGCATTATACAACTTCTTAGTAATCTCTTACCCATTAGAATGAGATTGCTTTCCAAACATAGCTTTAAGGCTTTTAAAAATTTCATGGACAAACATATGTTTGTGTTTCCTTTGCAACCACTTATCTAGAGTAGATAACATGAAAACGAGCGACTATGGAATCGACTACCCAAGTGTTATAAGACTTAACTGTCTCGAGGTCAGTGTCCTTGGTGAATTTATCTCCTAAAGTTTCATTTATCGAAGACTATAAACATTTCTATGAGTGAGCTATCCTAATTTCTCTTAGCCAGTCAGTGTAGTTTGGTCCCGTGAACTTATCGATTTTTGATAGTCTTAGGTTGGTCATTTTGCTACAAATTTAATTGATTTATATTTGAATAATTTATACATGGTAGGTGTTCTTGTATAATTATTAGATGGCTTAAATATTACATTTCATTTATCTAATAAGCACCCATTAGACTTCTATGTTTCTTAAAACCGTAAGAGTAAGCATAGAAATCTTTTGATTCTCTAGTGGTATTAATGTTTTTGTTGTAACATCCCACCCCCTTAATATACCCAAAAGGACACATTAAAAGGCTTGGTGCATTGTAGGTATAACTAAAGCTAACAGAGATTAAGATTCACAAGACAAAAATAGGTAAAAACGGCGGAATAACTTAATTAAAAAACATCATAATTTCTTCATAAATAAGTCAAGTACCAAATACCACATACATGCCTAAAAATCCAGTATGTCTTATGAAACAAAAACTCATAGTCTCAAAATCAGAATACATAATATCGCTCATAATAAGCCGGTAATAGAAAGAGCAAAAGTTGAAATAAAAGAAATACATAGAAGAAATCTCCTCTAAGAAAAATCCAAGCTGCAATAATCTACCGACTTCTCCCTTGCCTAAGGGGGGAAAAGGGAAAAATAGAGTAGTGGATCAGACTAAAAGTCTAGTGAATGATAATAATTACTAGAGTCTTTAAGCAAGATAAAAGTAATAGACTCGACAATAGTTTTAGCATATATAAAAGGAAACAAAGAGAATAGAAAGAAAAAGGAATAAGCTGGAAATAAATATGAATTACTAAAATAACGCAATTGATTAACTTTGATTGTTTGCACTCATCTTTGTTTGCTGCTTTGATTAGGCTGAATTCCTAATCTTATAATTAGGCCGAAATCCTAATTCTACACTTTGATCGGCCTTCTATATCTGTTGTGCCACTGTGAGCTAGTCCCATTCTGTGGGTCCTACGGAAAAAAGACACATGCTAGCGCTTTGGAACTCAATAGAAAATTATATCCATACACCAAGGGCGCACGCACGATCACCATTAGGCTCACGCTATCTGTTGCTCCCTCTTACTCTAAACAGCATAAGCGTGCCCAGCCTCACCTCCTCCATTGTGAGACCATCAGTCTTAGTCTAAAAGGGTCCTGCCCAACCTCACCTAAGTGTGGTGTGAGACTATCAGTCCTAGTCTGAAAGGGAATGCTGCCGATTCGGGTGCTACCAAAAAAAATCTAATTGCGTCCCTTTCCCAAATCCCCTGATTTGAACTTCTATCCATTCACCCTTAGTTACTTTCATTAGCATAAGCGTGTTCCAGCCTCACCTAACCTAGTGTGAGACCATCAGTCCTAGTCTGAAAGGGTTATGCCCAGCCTCACCTATTGTGAGACCATCAGTCCTAGTCTGAAAGGGTTATGCCTAGCCTCACCTATTGTGAGACCATTAGTCCTAGTCTGAAAGGGAATGCTATTGGTTATGGGTCCTACTTTTGTCTTTGCTTATTAACTTAATATAAGTTTTTTAAATAAGCCTTTCTGTTATCTCTACTATATTTTCTTATCAACTTAGAATAAATTATTTAAATAAGCCTCAACGGTTATCCTTGTTGTCTTTGCTTATTAATTTATTTCTATGTCTAAAAATACGCCTCTTTCCTGTTCTTTTTCTTATTATAACCTATGTTATAATTATCCTTATTAACTTAACCCAAGGTCTAAGTGTAAAAATAAGCTTCTTTCATCATTTACTCTTTTCAGTTATAATAACAAGTTATACTAGGCCAATATCTTTAATTCAGCCCAGTCCAATATTTACATCATAATTAGGCTTGTAATTATCTCAATTTCAGTCCAATTCCATTTTATTACAGTCTTACATTTTACATCTTATTTTCCATAATTCCAGTTTTCTTGTTGTCTAATCCATATCCATGTTAAATCTATTTTAAGCCATTCGCGAAGAAAAAGGAGAAATAGAAGAAAACTGACAGTTTATAAAAGAAAATCTCAAACGTGGAAAAAGATGTAAATAAGCAGCAATTAATAGTAATTAATTAAAAATACTGTAATTAAACGGAAAAGCTATAATTAAAAGAAATGAATTATAATTAACTGAAAAGAATAGCCAAAAAGAAATAGACTAAAAATATATTTAAAAACTGTAAATAAACTACTAAAAAGGTTATTTCTGAAATCGTAGTAAAACTACAATTATTGGAAACCCAATTATGTTAAATTACTTAAAGAAATCTAAAATAATTATAATCACTCATATGTGGTCCTTAGCTCTTTCTCTTGGCCTTCTCGGATCCACTTGTAGGGTATTAAAATATTTTTACTAAAAAGATTCTCTCCTTGAAAAATTATTCCTTTTAGGGTCCTATCTGAAAAGGTGAACCCAAGTGGAGAAAATGTAGAAGGAGAAAAAGAGCTAGGACTAGGGTCTTATTTATAGCGGTGTTAGTGGATCTCAGACTGTTGGATTTGGAGATTGAATAGGATGCAAGCATGTCATAGGCTGAATAGGAGCCGTCAGATGGAAGCACGAAAGGACCAGATGAGCCAAAGGAACAAAAATGACATGTAAAGTCGGCTAAATTCATGCCCGTCATTCGAACGAAACGAACGGTTGTTTGTTCACCCCAAAAGGTCGACCGGCCGGTTGACCTGGCCTATTATATATATATATATATATATATATATTTCTTTTCTTTTGGTCGTTTTCTTGTTTTATTGTTTCGTGCATATATTCTTCATATCGACTCAGATTCTGACGTTCTATATATGAAAATTGACTAGAAAATTACCAAGGCACAATGGTGCAACTCCCGTGGCTCAATTCTGATAATTTCACAAAGATATTTTTATCATTATTTTAATTAACTAATTAATTGTTATGGATTAAATTTCGGGTTGTTACAAGCATGCCTTGGGATTTTGATCTTGGGGATGATCAACAAATCATGGCCCACATGTGATGGGTAATACTTTATCATTTTTAACATATACAACTCCTAACCAGTGGTCTTTGTCCTAATCTCGTCGTTGCCTTAAGAAAGATCAACAAAACGAAAGTGACTATTCACTTGTACCCTTAATTTGACGATAGCCTAAGTATAGTGAACGTAACTTGAGGAAGATCATTAAATATGTGCATGTATCTTGCCTCGTTTAGTTAATATACTATAGTACATCACATAAAATCTCTTTCTTAAGGAAAAGTCAATAACTAAAGAGTATGCAAGTAATATATTAATGGTAGAGAATAATTAATATATTAAAGATTCACAATCTTTAACACACTCACATTAAGTGATACAGATTTAGAGAACGGCGTATTTCTTATTAAATACCATTGTGATTCAAGTGTTACACACATTCGAAATTATGGTATATGCAAATACATATGTACTTGTGCCTTAAACCTAAATCATGTTTATTGCATTTCCACTTATGTTTTGTACATTCAAATTATATAAGTTTAATTCATTTATAACTATCTATAATTTTAATTATATAGTATTATTCTGTATATTATTTCTTAAATCATTTTTAATTAATTTTAAAAAAATTCTTAGTTTTGTTTTATTCATCAAAAACAATTTAAGGTGAATATTAACTATAACACCTATAATTGCACACACACATATAGAGACACACACATTCGTTATATATGTATATTTTATTTTATTAATTAACATTTAATTAAATAATTTTACAAAATAATTATTAAATGACTAATAAATCCAAAAATGTTTATTTATAATTTACTATAAAAAATTTAACATATACATATATATAACTATAACACACACATAGATATTATATACGCGCGTGCGTACACACATATATATGTATGTATTGAAAATGAATTCTTTATTAGTAAATTAAAAAACAATAAGGATTTTGCCTTCTTGAAAAACCAGGGTAAAGTAGCAAGGAAAAAGAGAACGATAATCTTTATAATACATGAGCAAATACATCAAGATAGACAAAAACTACACAACTCCTTTACATACAAACTACTACCCGAGGTAGCTTAATAACTCGAAATATAGCCCTACTTCTCCATGCATTCTTCTATATAAGATCAAAAGACGTTCTAGCTACTCATCAGATTAGTGTCTTCTTGTTTCATCTCCTTTCAATAATCTCTGTGCATTTGATTTCGAACATCAATCTCTATCAATTTACTCCTTCGCTCATTACAGTGCGATTTTCTCTCAGATTTATGTTTATCTTCCTCTAACAATATATGATGAATCGTTGTTGTCACAGCAATCAACGCAAGACCTCTACTTCTCCCTTTCAATTTAAATCAATGATCTACAAGCAAAAGTTCTTCATTCGTGCTTGGATCTGAAATTGGTTCCAAAAGTGGCTTACGTCGTGCTTCATTCCACAAATAAGTACTATAGCAACATTTAAATAATATATGTTGGTGATTCTCTATATACTGATCGCATATAATACATTCAATAGTATCCATAATTCCCATTAACTGTAATCAATCTTTAGTTGGTTGTCTAAATAGGAAAGCTATTTATGCCGTGGAGCTGATCGTTTTGCAGTAGTTTTGTGCCAAATTATTTTCCCAATTGACTTTTGGTGTTTGTATCTTATCTTGCTCTAGATTTTTGAGATAAAATTAATAGATTCACTAATTTTCCAGTATTCTTGAGAACCATGTGTTGAAATGACTATTTGTTGAATTAAATGATGATTCTTTGGTTTTCAAAAAGACTTCTCGATGCAATTTATTAGTATGTATTATGTAACTCACTGTAGAGTTTGAATTTGCACTCATACTGACCCTATTCCATCCCAATAAGTCCACCACTGATTTATAGTTGATCCAAGGATCAAACCATATTGAAGTAATTGCACCATTATATTATTATTCTCGACGCCACTCTGTATGCAGTTTCTCTTCTTCTAAGGATATACTTCGTCGTGCCTAAAAAGTTGTTATTTACTGCCATGACCCAATTTTTTTGATTATGTATATATTTATTTCTTGACCAATCACTCCGTAAACATCTTTTAGTCTTCAGATTTTATATCAATTTTTTTAGTGCATGTAGTTTTGCTAGGGATTGAACAATCTGAGTTCTATTCCCCCTTATGATTTAAGTCTGAGTTCTAAAAGAAATTTGCACATAGGGTTTCTATTTTGTTAAGAATGAACAGGATATCGCATCGGGAGACGAAGGGTGTAATCTAATGATGAGGAGGTCTTGTTTAACACCAAAGCAAGACGATGAAGCTAGTTGGTTGAGGAGCAACATTTTTCAATCTACATGCACTATTCTGGGAAAAGTTTGTAAGTTTGTAATTGATGCAGGAAGTTGTGACAATATTATCTCTACTGAAGCTGTGAGAAAATTGAAGTTGAAAACGGAGAAACATCCTCATCCTTACAAGTTAGCGTGGTTGAGAAAAGGAGGAGAGGTGAAGGTGGATAAGCGAGTTCGAGTTCCATTTTCTATTGGGAAGAAATATAAGGACGAAATTTGGTTTGATGTAGTTGAGATGGATGTTTGTCATTTGCTTTTGGGAAGGCCATGGCAGTATGATCGAGCAGTGCAACATGATGGTCAGACCAATAGTTATAGTTTTATGTTTGAAGGCGTTAAGATTATTTTAGTTCCGAAGAAGAGACAGCAGGAAGAGAGTAAATCTGAGGAGATTGAAGAGCTAAAAACTTTGCTATCGTTGAAAGAGTTTGTTAAGGAAGTTGAAGAGGAGCCTGAAGTATTCTTGTTGATTGGACGAGATTGTAGTGAAGAGGTTGACATTCCAGAAGAAGCGAAACCAGTTTTGAAAGCATTTGAGGATGTATTTCCAGAAGAGTTGCCCAAGGAGTTACCGCCACTAAGAGACATTCAACATCAAATCGATCTTGTTCCGGGAGCAGTATTACCGCATAGACCACATTATCGGATGAGTCCGAAGGAACATGAAGAATTGAGGAGGCAGGTGGAAGAGTTGCTTGAGCAGGGACGTGTGCAGGAAAGTTTGAGTCCGTGTGCTGTGCCAGCTTTGTTAGTACCGAAGAAGGACGGGACGTGGAGGATGTGCATTGATAGTAGAGCATTGAATAAGATTACTGTGAGATATAGATTTCCAATGCCAAGGTTGGATGGCTTGCTAGATCAATTGAGTGAGGCTACTATCTTTTCAAAGATTGATTTGAAAAGCGGTTATCATCAAATTCGGATTAGACCTGGAGACGAATGGAAGACAACCTTCAAGACAAGAGAGGGGTTGTACGAATGGCTTGTGATGCCGTTTGGTCTTTCGAATGCACAGAGTACGTTCATGCGGGTGATGAATCAAATTTTTAGACCTTTTATCGGGAAATTTGTGGTGGTGTATTTCGATGATATTCTGATATATAGCAGGAGTATGGAGGAGCATGTTCAACATTTGAGGGAAGTGCTGATTATTCTTCGTGAGGAACAATTTTATGCTGCTACGAAGAAATGCGTGTTCATGACGCGTAGTGTTTTATTTTTGGGATATGTTGTGTCAGGAGAAGGTATGCAGGTGGACCAGAATAAAGTTGAAGCAGTCAGGAATTGGCCACGGCCATAGACAATTACGGAAGTGAGAAGTTTTCATGGGCTAGCGTCATTCTACCGAAGATTCATTCCACACTTCAGTAGCGTGATGGCTCCAGTTACTGATTGCATGAAAGGGAAACAGTTTGTATGGTCAGTGGAAGCGGGGGTTGCTTTTGAGAAGATTAAGGAACTATTGACGACATCACCGATTCTTGTTTTACCAGATTTTCAGTTGTTGTTTGAATTGCATACTGATGCGTCGAAGGTGGGAATTGGTGGAGTCTTAAGTCAGAGTGGGAAACCCGTTGCTTATTTCAGTGAGAAGTTATCAGGAGCAAAGATGAGATATAGTACATATGATGTGGAATTCTATGCTGTTGTAAAAGCCGTTAAGCATTGGAGACACTATCTATTTCAGAAAGAATTTGTTCTATATACTGATCATGAAGCATTGAAACATTTACAAGGACAAGACAAGATTTCAGCGAGACATGCATCGTGGATTGCCTATTTACAGCAATTTACTTTTGTTGTCAAACACAAGTCTGGGGTGACGAATCGGGTAGCTGATGCTTTGAGTAGGAGGAGTCATTTATTAACGACAATGAAAGTTGAAGTGACAGGTTTTGAATTATTGCCAGAGCTGATTGAAGAAGATCCTTACTTTGCAAAGTTTGTTGAGAAAGTTAAGGATGGGAATACCGATGAATTTTTATTGGTTGATGGATTCTTATTCAAGGGGAATCGATTATGCATTCCAGACTATAGCTTGAGAATGAAGATTGTTAAAGAATTACATGAAGAAGGCCATGTGGGCAGAGATCGTACATTGCAGTTAATTTCTCAATCTTATTTTTGGCCGTCAATGAGGAAAGAGATAGAGAGATTTGTGGAGAGATGTCATATCTGTCAAGTCTGAAAAGGAACAGCGATAAACGCGGGATTATACATGCCATTACCCGTGCCTACTAAACCATGGGTTGATATTAGTATGGATTTCGTTTTGGGTTTGCCTAGAACTCAAAGGGGGAATGATTCTATATTTTTTGTGGTGGACAGGTTTTCGAAGATGGCACATTTTATAGCTTGTAAGAAGACAGCGGATGCAGTTCCAGTGGCACAATTATTCTTTAAAGAAATCTATCGTTTACATGGGTTGCCGGAGTCTACTGTTTCAGACAGGGATACCAGATTTTTAAGTCATTTTTGGCTTAGTTTGTGGAAGATGGTGGGAACAAAGCTGAATTTTAGTAGTGCTTATCATCCGCAAACAGATGGGCAAACAGAGGTGGTGAATAGATCGTTGGGAAACTTGTTACGATGTCTTGTGAAAGATAATTTGAAGAGTTGGGATTTTAAGTTGTGTTAAGCTGAATTTGCTCACAATCATGCAAATAACCGAAGTACAGGTTTCAGTCCATTCCAGATTGTATATTCAAGCTTACCAAAGGGACCGCTGGATTTGACAATAGTGCCACAACCGAAGGGGACAGTTAAGCGGGCAGCTGATTTTGTTGTTGGGTTGACTGAATGCCATCGAATCGTTCAGGAACGATTGGAAAAGGCAAATGAGAAGTATAAACAACTGACGGATAAGAAGCGAAGAAGTATTGTCTTCAAAGAGGGTGATTTTGTTTACGCAGTATTAACAAAAGATCGTTTTCCAGTTGGAGCTTACAATAAGTTGAAAGCACGAAAGATTGGTCCATTAGAAATTATAAAACGAATCAATGAAAATGCTTATAAGTTGAAGCTGCCAGAGGATGTTTACACTTCTGAGGTGTTTAATGTGAAGCACTTAATTCCGTATTATGAGGAGGAACCTGTCAAATATGACGAGAATGTAAAGTCGAGGACGAATTCCTTTCAACGGGGAAAGGATGATGCAGAGCATACCTTAGCTCGATCAAGTCGAAAGTGCCGGTCCTTCCCCTTGTATCGCGATGCCTTGAATTGCCTCTGCCTCTCCTTAAATCGCGCGGCCATGAATCGCGAGCGACTTATCAATGTCGCAACTCAATATGAAGCTGAAGCCATGAGTCGTTGCCGATCCAAAATGAAGCTGAAGCCCTATGAGTCGTCACCGAGTTATTCGCAACAACCCATGAGTCGTCACCGAGTTATAGAAGCTCACATGAGACGAAGCCGAGACAGCTATGAGTCCCGACCGATTCAAACCCTAAGTCGCGAAGAAGAAACTCGCCCATAAGTCGTTGCGAGATATACTGAGTCGCTGATGATATTGCTAAGTCGCGGCCGATCCAGTTGTTTTTTGAGTCGCGAAGATAAAGCTCCAGTAAGTCGCGAGAGATGCTTTTCAGCCTTCTGCTAAGTCGCGAGTTTTGTTGAATCGTTATCGAGTCATCTTTAAGTCGAGATAGATAAGTCGTTGCCGAGTCAATACTGAGTCTTGTACGGTTTGTATTGTAATTTTCTTAAGTCTTTTGTGTTGAGTCATAAACCCTATAAATAGGGATGTAATGTCATTATAATAGTTGTTGACTTTTGAATAAAATTTCCATTTGATTGCTTTGTGCTTTCTCTCAATTGGTAGTCGAGTGTGAACTCCTATCTCCACTTACGTCATTCGAGTGCGCTCGAATCCACGTTTGTTGAAGCCGATTTACGGAATCTTGTGCGCAAGATCAACGTTGATGAATCGTAGATCTCTTTTCACGGAATCGTGCGCGATCAACGTGATAGAGATAGCTAGAATTCGGTATCTTCGGATCAACGAATTCGGGCATTACAGGATTATCAATTCACCGATTGCTACATTTTCATTGTTATATCGATATTCTGTTAATCCGCTGGATAGCTAGAATTCGGTATCTTCGGATCAACGAATTCGGGCATTACAGGATTATCAATTCACCGATTGCTACATTTTCATCGTTATATCGATATTCTGTTAATCCGCTGCGTCAGTTTTGGTATCAGAGCCTGTTTTAGCCAATCATAGCTAAATCAGGTCTTGGAGCCAAGTGTTTGAATTTAAAGTGTGAGCCGAGAGTTGAAGCGTCAATTTTGGTATCATTTGTTAAAGCTAGGCCGAGTATACTTGTGAAAGTAGCCGAGCCTTGTGAAGTTGTTTTTGAAGTTTGAAGCCGTGCTAAGGAGCCGTGACTTGTTTGATTTCGTGTTGAAGTTCTGATTTGTTGAAGTTTGGAGATTTTTTGAATTATTTGTGAAGTTCAATCATGCCACCGAGACGAGCTCAACGTCATCGCAATATTAATGCTTTGTATGGAAGAGAAGAAGCTGATGAAATGGAACAACGAATCAACGAGAGCTTCACTGAGAAGTTGAATGAAGGAATTAGTCGATTAGAGAGAATGATGCTTGAAATGAATCAAAGTAGAAGAAGAGTTTCACCTGAATCGAGCCATGGGAGAAGTAGAGCTTCGATACATTCAGATCGGGAGAGAAGAGAAGATCATAGAAGTATTGACAATCGTGATAGGAATGTTGATCGAAGGAGTGGTAGTAGAGATGCTGGAGGTCGTGATCGACATCGATATACTTCAGATTTTGATGAGGAGTTTGATGGTGATAAGGGAAGTGTTCATTATCGAGATAGAGAACAAACACGACGTCAGAATCGAGATGTAGATGATGATCGTCGATGGGAAACGGGAATGAAGATGGAGATTCCTTAATTTAAAGGTGGAATGGTTGCAGAAGAATTCTTGGATTGGTTATCTAATGTTGAAGAAATCTTTGATTTCAAGGAAGTTCCGGAGAATCGTCGAGTGAAGTTGGTTGCTACTAGGTTGAGGGGGAGAGCTTTGTCGTGGTGGCAGCAAACTAAACTAACACGAGAACGGATGGGAAAGTCGAAGATTGTTGATTGGGAGAAAATGAAGAAATTGATGAGAGCTACATTTCTACCATACAACTATCAATCACTTATGTACCAGAGATTGCAGAATCTAAGGCAGGGGACGAAATCAGTCAATGATTACGCCGATGAATTTTACCAACTCATTGCCAGGAATAATATAATGGAGACGGAAGAACAACCGACTGCTAGATTTGTTGGAGGGTTACGAATGCAGATCCAGGATATGGTTAATATGTTTGATCCAAGATCTGTGGCGGAAGCACACCAAAAGGCGTTGGCTTGGGAGAAACAGGGAAGGCGTGGATGTGGTGTGTTTACTAATTCTAACAATCAAATGAAGGGTGTCGGTGGAAGTTCTAATGTTCCTAAGGTTGTTGCCAAACCAGTTGTAAAGGAGGGTGAGAAGGCGAAGGTTAACAATGGTTTCAAATGCTACAATTGCCAGAAGATGGGTCATAAAAGCATTGAGTGTCCAAAACCAAAGAAACGAGCTATGATAGCTGAAGTTGAAAGTGAGGATGCTGTTGAGGGTGAAGATAGTCCAGTAGAGGAGAATGAACAGGATATCGCATCGGGAGACGAAGGGTGTAATCTAATGATGAGGAGGTCTTGTTTAACACCAAAGCAAGAAGATGAAGCTAGTTGGTTGAGGAGCAACATTTTTCAATCTACATGCACTATTCTGGGAAAAGTTTGTAAGTTTGTAATTGATGCAGGAAGTTGTGACAATATTATCTCTACTGAAGCTGTGAGAAAATTGAAGTTGAAAACGGAGAAACATCCTCATCCTTACAAGTTAGCGTGGTTGAGAAAAGGAGGAGAGGTGAAGGTAGATAAGCGAGTTCGAGTTCCATTTTCTATTGGGAAGAAATATAAGGACGAAATTTGGTGTGACGTAGTTGAGATGGATGTTTGTCATTTGCTTTTGGGAAGGCCATGGCAGTATGATCGAGCAGTGCAACATGATGGTCGGACCAATAGTTATAGTTTTATGTTTGAAGGCGTTAAGATTATTTTAGTTCCGAAGAAGAGACAGCAGGGAGAGAGTAAATCTGAGGAGATTGAAGAGCTAAAAACTTTGCTATCGTTGAAAGAGTTTGTTAAGGAAGTTGAAGAGGAGCCTGAAGTATTCTTGTTGATTGGACGAGATTGTAGTGAAGAGGTTGACATTCCAGAAGAAGCGAAACTAGTTTTGAAAGAATTTGAGGATGTATTTCCAAAAGAGTTGCCCAAGGAGTTACCGCCACTGAGAGACATTCAACATCAAATCGATCTTGTTCCGGGAGCAGTATTACCGCATAGACCACATTATCGGATGAGTCCGAAGGAACATGAAGAATTGAGGAGGCAGGTGGAAGAGTTGCTTGAGCAGGGACGTGTGCAGGAAAGTTTGAGTCTGTGTGTTGTGCCATCTTTGTTAGTACCGAAGAAGGACGGGACGTGGAGGATGTGCATTGATAGTAGAGCATTGAATAAGATTACTGTGAGATATAGATTTCCAATGCCAAGGTTGGATGACTTGCTAGATCAATTGAGTGGGGCTACTATCTTTTCAAAGATTGATTTGAAAAGCGGTTATCATCAAATTCGGATTAGACCTGGAGACGAATGGAAGACAGCCTTCAAGACAAGAGAGGGGTTGTACGAATGGCTTGTGATGCCGTTTGGTCTTTCGAATGCACAGAGTACGTTCATGCGGGTGATGAATCAAATTTTTAGACCTTTTATCGGGAAATTTGTGGTGGTGTATTTCGATGATATTCTGATATATAGCAGGAGTATGGAGGAGCATGTTCAACATTTGAGGGAAGTGCTGATTATTCTTCGTGAGGAACAATTTTATGCTGCTACGAAGAAATGCGTGTTCATGACGCATAGTGTTTTATTTCTGGGATATGTTGTGTCAGGAGAAGGTATACAGGTGGACCAGAATAAAGTTGAAGCAGTCAGGAATTGGCCACAGCCAAAGACAATTACGGAAGTGAGAAGTTTTCATGGGCTAGCGTCATTCTACCGAAGATTCATTCCACACTTCAGTAGCGTGATGGCTCCAGTTACTGATTGCATAAAAGGGAAACAGTTTGTATGGTCAGTGGAAGCGGGGGTTGCTTTTGAGAAGATTAAGGAACTATTGACGACATCACCGATTCTTGTTTTACCAGATTTTCAGTTGTTGTTTGAATTGCATACTGATGCGTCGAAGGTGGGAATTGGTGGAGTCTTAAGTCAGAGTGGGAAACCCGTTGCTTATTTCAGTGAGAAGTTATCAGGAGCAAAGATGAGATATAGTACATATGATGTGGAATTCTATGCTGTTGTAAAAGCCGTTAAGCATTGGAGACACTATCTATTTCAGAAAGAATTTGTTCTATATACTGATCATGAAGCATTGAAACATTTACAAGGACAAGACAAGATTTCAGCGAGACATGCATCGTGGATTGCCTATTTACAGCAATTTACTTTTGTTGTCAAACACAAGTCTGGGGTGACGAATCGGGTAGCTGATGCTTTGAGTAGGAGGAGTCATTTATTAACGACAATGAAAGTTGAAGTGACAGGTTTTGAATTATTGCCAGAGCTGATTGAAGAAGATCCTTACTTTGCAAAGTTTGTTGAGAAAGTTAAGGATGGGAATACCGATGAATTTGTATTGGTTGATGGATTCTTATTCAAGGGGAATCGATTATGCATTCCAGACTGTAGCTTGAGAATAAAGATTGTTAAAGAATTACAAGAAGAAGGCCATGTGGGCAGAGATCGTACATTGCAGTTAATTTCTCAATCTTATTTTTGGCCGTCAATGAGGAAAGAGGTAGAGAGATTTGTTGAGAGATGTCATATCTGTCAAGTCTGAAAAGGAACAGCGATAAACGCGGGATTATACATGTCATTACCCGTGCCTACTAAACCATGGGTTGATATTAGTATGGATTTCGTTTTGGGTATGCCTAGAACTCAAAGGGGGAATGATTCTATATTTGTTGTGGTGGACAGGTTTTCGAAGATGGCACATTTTATAGCCTGTAAGAAGACAGCGGATGCAGTTCTAGTGGCACAGTTATTCTTTAAAGAAATCTATCGTTTACATGGGTTGCCGGAGTCTATTGTTTCAGACAGGGATACCAGATTTTTAAGTCATTTTTGGCTTAGTTTGTGGAAGATGGTGGGAACAAAGCTGAATTTTAGTAGTGCTTATCATCCGCAAACAGATGGGCAAATAGAGGTGGTGAATAGATCGTTGGGAAACTTGTTACGATGTCTTGTGAAAGATAATTTGAAGAGTTGGGATTTTAAGTTGTGTTAAGCTGAATTTGCTCACAATCATGCAAATAACCGAAGTACAGGTTTCAGTCCATTCCAGATTGTATATTCAAGCTTACCAAAGGGACCGCTGGATTTGACAATAGTGCCACAACCGAAGGGGACAGTTAAGCGGGCAGCTGATTTTGTTGTTGGGTTGACTGAATGCCATCGAATCGTTCAGGAACGATTGGAAAAGGCAAATGAGAAGTATAAACAACTGGCGGATAAGAAGCGAAGAAGTATTGTCTTCAAAGAGGGTGATTTTGTTTACGCAGTATTAACGAAAGATCGTTTTCCAGTTGGAGCTTACAATAAGTTGAAAGCACGAAAGATTGGTCCATTAGAAATTATAAAACGAATCAATGAAAATGCTTATAAGTTGAAGCTGCCAGAGGATGTTTACACTTCTGAGGTGTTTAATGTGAAGCACTTAATTCCGTATTATGAGGAGGAACCTGTCAAATATGACGAGAATGTAAATTCGAGGACGAATTCCTTCCAATAGGGAGAGGATGATGCAGAGCATACCTTAGCTCGATCAAGTCGAAAGTGCCGGTCCTTCCCCTTGTATCGCGATGCCTTGAATCGCCTCTGCCTCTCCTTAAATCGCGCGGCCATGAATCGCGAGCGACTTATCAATGTCACGACTCAATATGAAGCTGAAGCCATGAGTCGTTGCCGATCCAAAATGAAGCTGAAGCCCTATGAGTCGTCACCGAGTTATTCGCAACAACCCATGAGTCGTCACCGAGTTATCGAAGCTCACATGAGACGAAGCCGAGACAGCTATGAGTCCCGACCGATTCAAACCCTAAGTCGCGAAGAAGAAACTCGCCCATAAGTCGTTGCGAGATATACTGAGTCGCTGATGATATTGCTAAGTCGCGGCCGATCCAGTTGTTTTTTGAGTCGCGAAGATAAAGCTCCAGTAAGTCGCGAGAGATGCTTTTCAGCCTTCTGCTAAGTCGCGAGTTTTGTTGAATCGTTACCGAGTCATCTTTAAGTCGAGATAGATAAGTC
The DNA here is from genome assembly GCA_030765085.1 of Allium cepa. Lineage (NCBI taxonomy): Eukaryota > Viridiplantae > Streptophyta > Magnoliopsida > Asparagales > Amaryllidaceae > Allium > Allium cepa. Next base: position 126,622,018 of record CM060939.1, read on the forward strand.
GTTGCCGAGTCAATACTGAGTCGTGTACGGTTTGTATTGTAATTTTCTTAAGTCTTTTGTGTTGAGTCATAAACCCTATAAATAGTGATGTAATGTCATTATAATAGTTGTTGACTTTTGAATAAAATTTCCATTTGATTGCTTTGTGCTTTCTCTCAATTGGTAGTCGAGTGTGAACTCCTATCTCCACTTACGTCATTCGAGTGCGCTCGAATCCACGTTTGTTGAAGCCGATTCACGGAATCTTGTGCGCAAGATCAACGTTGAAGAAACGTAGATCTCTTTTCACGGAATCGTGCGCGATCAACGTGATAGAGATAGCTAGAATTCGGTATCTTCGGATCAACGAATTCGGGCATTACAGGATTATCAATTCACCGACTGCTACATTTTCATCGTTATATCGATATTCTGTTAATCCGCTGCGTCAGAAACATTTACATAGGATATTGGATGATAATTAAAAATGCTTTGTGGCTTATTTTTACATATCAATGTGATGAAGTTGTGATTTAGCCTTTGTGCAAGCTTTCCTGATTAAAATATGTCAGACAAAACATCAAATAGGTTTTCCTAAAGCATTTCCCAATGTATTTTGGGTTAAAAGCCAACTGGTCCTGCGCTCTTTGAGTCGTCAATAAAAAAACAAGGCATCTTTTACCTCATAAAAATACTGTAGCAGATAAGTACTTTCCTCCCTCGTCATTTATGAGCATTCTTGGTTGAACAGAAGGAAAATGTACTACCTTTGGCCCATTGAATAAGTTTAATAATAGGAAGTAGCTTCCTCGGTTATTTTCTTATTATCAAACAAATATTCACCATCAGAATTTAGTAGTGCCAGAATTTTATTTCTATGTTTCCTTATTGCCATCTTTGCATAGAAAAATTTAAAGTTTGTTTCCCCACATTGTAGCCCTGATATTTTGCTCTTTTGTTTCTTACTTTCGTACCGAATCTTCAACTGCTCTTTTATTTGAAGATTCAAATTCAAACTTTTTTCATAGTAAGCTTAATCCTCTAGGTTAGCATCCAAATATTATGTAAAAGCGTCGTTACATTCTTCTTCTAACTTTTGAAGTGAATATCATTTCATTTTGGTTTTATTATGTAGATTATTCGGTCGAAAACAGAATGCAACAGTCGAAATGCGTTACTACACAACGCAATGCAACACTGTTATATGTTACAACAACAAACTGTAACACTTTAATATGTTACAACAGCAAACTGCAACACTTTAAGGCGTTACAAAAGCAGAAACAACAGAGGCATAAAACGTTGCAATGCAACAATGGTATTACGCGTATCAGTAATGAAAACAAGAATAATACCAAAAGTTCGTCGGAGGCTTGCCGTGACAATCGCCTTAAGACTTTAGTCGAAGTCTCCCAGGGTACAACCGATGGAAACTGCGCGAGACCGTAAAGAGTACGTCAGTCTGAGATGACGATGGCAACAGAAAACGAATTTGGCTGAAGAGAATTCCGGGGAAGAAGAAGAACAGAAAAATCAGTGAGTCCTTTGATCAGGATCCGTCACTGTTTTATAGTCGCTGAACGGTCACGGTTGTGTCCGTTCAAAATATGTCCGTTTTGAAAAACTGCGTCCCTTCATTCTTCCAACGGGTCGCACCCGTATTCAATTCAAATTCAAACGGGCCGCGCCCGTATCTATTTGTTACTGTAGCCAAATAAAAACCCGCCGAAAATTGCAGTGTTTTCTGTAGCAAAAATAAGATTTCATAGTAGACCCGAACCCGAGCCCGAGCCCGGCCCGGCCCGGGACGGGACGGGCGGGCGGCGCGCGCGTGTGTGTTCATCAGATTTGGGTCCTCCCTCTCGCACAAAATTACCTGACCCTAAGGGCCAATATAGGGAGGGAGGATCCTACATATATACACAATTTTATCTTTCATTTTGCCAATGTGGGACTAAAGTATATTGCATTCATTTCTTTAGAATTGTCAACAATCCCCCACATGAATGACAATATAATTTTCCCCCACACAAAGTGGAATATCTCAGACTACGTATGGAATAATGCTTGTTGAAGGATAAGTAGATGTTTCACTTTGAACTTTCCCTTGTTAACACTCATCGGATATACTTGGCTAATCGGTGAATTATTTCATCTTGAACCGTCTGCCGTTATTGTATAACCAGACAATAAGGTTAACAAAGCATTGTTTCCCTTCTCATCCAATCTCTTGGTTGTGTTCATTTCGGTCCTGAACAGATTTGGTTCTGCGAGTGTATTTAGAGAATTTAAGCCTTTAATATTCTCATAGAGCCGACCCAGCTCACACTAACATAGGTGATCGCAACCATAAGGAGTATCCTACATATACCCCACTTGTTATTTTTCAAGATATGGTCATCATTAAAAAGCATAGCTTCAACCTTTTAATACTTCTGTAGGCATGCATTTATATTTTGCACCATAGGAATGGAATGGACTATGTCCAGGAAAATGCGTTACGTCTTGAGTTATTCAGAACTGGTTTGCCTATTGATCCTAGTCCGTGGGATCTCCAGTCGCCAGTATAGGTTTCCGTATAAGATAACTCTTGTTGGTTTAGGCTTTTAAACCCATTCCCCTCGATGCGCAGTTTATTTTCTCTCTTGATAACCCTTTTGTAAATGGATCCGCAAGGTTATCATTTGTTCTTACATAATCAATGGAGATAGTTCCATTAGAGAGTAACTGCCTAACTGTGTTATGGCGTCGACGAATGTGTCGTGATTTGCCATTATACACAAAGTTTTTCGCTCTACTTAGCGCAGCTTGATTGTCGCAGTGAATACATATGGCCGTTACAGGTTTAGGCCATAAAGGAATATCTTCTAGGAAATGACGAAGCCATTCTCCTTCTTCTCCTGCTTTGTCTAATGCAATGAACTCTGATTCCATAGTGGATCGAGCTATGCATGTTTGCTTCGTTGATTTCCATGACATCGCTGCCCCTGCTAGGGTAAAAACATAACCACTCGTTGATTTTGATTACTCTGAATCTGCAATCCAGTTTGCATCACTATATCCTTCTAAGACGGCAGGATATTTTCCATAATGTAAGGAATAGTTAGTGGTATTTTTTAAATATCCAAGCACTCTCATTAGTGCTTTCCAGTGTTCCTTCCCTGGATTGCTTGTATACCTGCTCAATCGACTTACTGCATAAGCTATATCTGGTCTGGTGCAATTCATCAGATACATTAAGCATCCTATTACACGAGAGTATTCCAGTTGCATTACACTCTCATCAGTGTTTTTATGCAGTACTTCCGATGGATTAAAAGGTGTTCTTACTTCTTTAATTCCATAATGTTGGAATTTCTCAATTATTTTTTCTACGTAATGTGACTGAGATAATTGTATTCCATTAGGTGTTCTTATTATTTTGATTCCCAAAATAATGTCAGCAACTCCTAAATCTTTCATATCAAAATTATTGATAAGCATTTTCTTTATGGTCACTATAACTTTAATGTTAGGACCAAAGATTAGCATATCGTCCACATATAAACAAACAAACACGTATGATTGTCCAACTTGTTTACAATAAACACATTTGTCACACTCATTTATACGAAAACCATTTATTATCATGACACTGTCAAACTTTGCGTGCCATTGTTTGGAGCTTGTTTGAGTCCGTATAGTGATTTTACCAATTTATAGACTTTGTTTTCATTCCCCTTGGATACAAATCCTTCGGGTTGCTCCATGTAGATTTCCTCATCGAGATCTCCATTTAGGAATGCTGTTTTTACATCCATTTGATGAATTTCTAGATTGTAGATAGATGCAATTGCTATTAGCATTCTTATTGAGGTTATTCGTGTAACTGGTGAATATGTGTCAAAGAAGTCTATACCTTCTTTTTGACGATATCCTTTGGCTACTAATCTGGCTTTATATTTATCAATAGAGCCATCCGGTTTCATTTTCTTCTTAAAAATCCATTTGCAGCCAATAGCTTTTATTCCAGGTGGAATATCAACAATTTCCCAAATTTTATTACTTAGGATTGAATCGATCTCACTTTGTATTGCTTCTTTCCAACATGAAGACTCAGAAGATGACATTGCTTCCTTGTATGATTGAGGTTCGTGTTCTAATACATATGTGACAAAATCCGAACCAAATGATTTGGAAGTTCTAGCCCTTACACTTCTTCTTGGCTCTACTTCATCACTTTCACGATGAGTTTCATGTGGGCTATTTGATTCTTCTCGTGTCCTTTTATTCCCTTCATTCTTTTTGTGTGGAAACACTTCTTCAAAGAATGAGGCATCTCTTGATTCCATGATTGTATTTACATGAATATCAGGTATATCAGACTTGAATACCAAAAATCTATATGCACTACTATTTTGGGCTGGTCCTAAATAGTAACAATCTACAGTTTTTGGTCTAAGTTTGACCTTCTTTTGGGGCGGGATATGAACTTTTGCCAAGCACCCCCACACTTTGAGGTATTTGAAGCTTGGTAGATATCCTTTCCATAATTTATATGGAATATTTCCCGTTTTACTATGAGGAAGCTTATTTAATATGTGATTAGACATATTTAAAGCTTCCCCCCACAAGTTTGTTGGTAGGCCAGAGGTTAAGAGCATGGCATTAATCATATCTTTTAATGTTCTATTCTTTCTCTCGGCTATACCATTTTGTTGTGGTGAATATGGTGCTGTTGTTTGATGAATTATTCCATTTTCTGCACAGAAATGTTCAAACGGTGACTCATATTCTCCACCTCGATCAGATCTCAATATCTTGATCTTTTTATTTAGCTGATTTTCTACTTCAGCCTTATATTTTATAAACGATGTAATTGCTTCATCTTTACTATTGAGAAGATATACGTAGCAATATCGTGTATAATCATCAATAAATGTGATAAAATACTTTTTCCCACCTCTTGTAGGTAAGTTTTTGAAATCACATAAGTCAGTATGAATCATTTGTAATGGTTCAGTACTTCTGTCAACAGTATGAAATGGTTTCTTAACCATTTTTGCTTCTACACATGTCTCACATTTGTATTTTTTATCTACTTGAAATTTTGGAATTAAATCCAGATTTGCTAGTTTTTTCATCTTTTGAAAGTTTATATGTCCTAATCTTTCATGCCATAATAGAGCATCATACTCGACAACATAAGAAACTTCCTTTTTATTCATTTCAGAATTACAATATACATTATTATTGCCAATTACGGCCACATTAGCCTTAAATAGGCCATCACACAAGTATCCTCTCCCTATATAGATTCCAGCCTTAGACAGAACAACTTTATCTGATTCGAAGACCATTCGGAAACCTTTCTTCGAGAGTACTGGTCCAGAGATCAAGTTTTTGCGAATGTCTGGAACATGAAGCACATCATTCAGCGTAATAGTCTTACCAGATGTGAACTTGAGAATCACTTTCCCGCTTCCCTCAATCATTGATACTGTAGAGTTGCCCATGTACAACTTTTCTTCATGATCGAATTTGCTGTAAGTGGAGAACATGGACTTTTCAGAACACACGTGTCGTGTAGCACCTGTGTCAAACCACCACTGAGAAGGATTCTGAACTAGATTGCATTCTGACACAACTCCAGAAAAATTAGACCCATCGATGTCCATGTTTTCCACAACATTTGCTTCAGAATTATTCTGTTTCTTGTGCCTGCAATCCTTCGCTGCATGTCCAGTTTTGCCACAAACCCAACATTGCCCATTGAACTTCTTGGACTGCTTCTGGTTATTCTGCTTATTTTCTGGCGCCTTCCTTTTCTTGTTTTTGTTGAAGTTCTTTTTCTTCTTTGACCCTTCTGCAATGAAGGCCTCTTTGCTTTTAGGTATGGTGACTCCACGATTATCTGCCTCTATCTTCAATCTGACGATGAGGTCTTGCAAGGATATTTCCTTCTTCTTGTGTTTCAAGTAGTTGCGATAATCCCTCCAAGATGGTGGCAATTTTCCAGTGATTGCTTCAACCAAGAATGATTCACCAACCGTGTGGCCTTCTGCCTCCATTTCATGGATAATAATTTGCAACTCTTGCACTTGAGAAGTCACCGACTTTGAATCCACCATTTTATAATCCATAAACTTGTCAACGATGAACTTTTTTAAACTTACATTCTGCGTTTTGTACTTTGTAGCCAATGCATTCCAGAGAGCTTTTGCACTCCTTATGGGCTGGTACACTTTGTACAGGACCCTATCGAGGCAGTTGAGAATGTAGTTTCTGCATAAAAAATCCGAGTGCCTCCACGCATCAATAGTTGGACCAGTATGCTGATTTGTAGCGTTGGTGTTTCCCGGTGTAGGCGGCACCGGTTCATCTTCTTCAAGATATTTCTGCAAGCCTAGGGTGGTGAGATAGAATAGCATCTGACTCTGCCATGTCAGAAAATCATCACCTTCACCTTTGAACAGATCTGGTTTGTTCAAAGTTGCTGTCTTGATGGACATTTGTTCTGCTGCCATCTCTGTTTTAACCAAAACAGAAAGTCTTAAGATGTAGATTATTCGGTCGAAAACAGAATGCAACAGTCGAAATGCGTTACTACACAACGCAATGCAACACTGTTATATGTTACAACAGCAAACTGTAACACTTTAATATGTTACAACAGCAAACTACAACACTTTAAGGCGTTACAAAAGCAGAAACAACAGAGGCATAAAACATTGCAATGCAACAATGGTATTACGCGTATCAGTAATGAAAACAAGAATAATACCAAAAGTTCGTCGGAGGCTTGCTGTGACAATCGCCTTAAGACTCTAGTCGAAGTCTCCCAGGGTACAACCGACGGAAACTGCGCGAGACCGTAAAGAGCACGTCAGTCTGAGATGACGATGGCAACAGAAAACGAATTTGGCTGAAGAGAATTCTGGGGAAGAAGAAGAACAGAAAAATCAGTGAGTCCTTTGATCAGGATCCGTCACTGTTTTATAGTCGCTGAACGGTCACAGTTGTGTCCGTTCAAAATATGTCCGTTCTGAAAAACTGCGTCCCTTTAGCCAAATAAAAACCCACCGAAAATTGCAGTGTTTTCTGTAGCAAAAATAAGATTTCATAGTAGACCCGAGCCCGAGCCCGGGACGGGCGGGCGGCGCGCGCGTGTGTGTTCATCAGATTTGGGTCCTCCCTCTCGCATAAAATTACCTGACCCTAAGGGCCAATATAGGGAGGGAGGATCCTACATATATACACAATTTTATCTTTCATTTTGCCAATGTGGGACTAAAGTATATTGCATTCATTTCTTTAGAATTGTCAACATATTACACTACTTTAAGTTTCTTTTGATGGTTTGTATTTTGCAGATAAAGATGTGCACATCACTACCATAGGTTGTAGCTTTAAGTCCAGCTCACACACACTCAAAGTTTCCATCAAGTTGATGCCATGTATTTACATATTTAAATTGCCTTCCTTTTGTATGTTAATCGTGGTTTGAAAGCTATATCAATATAGGGGTGTGATCGCTGAAATGAGATGGCATTGAAATTGTAACTAAATTTGGAAATTTAGTTAAAAATTCATAATTTGCTAGCACTTTGTCAATGCTTGTTGCCATGCCACTCTTTCTCTAAATGTCTTTGCAACCATGTAAATAAGGTTCAACTAACTCACAATTTAGCATACAATTTTTAAAATTATTTATATATGAGACAATGGATTGGAAGACCTCTCTTTCATCCTTTGGACTTAAAGCATTATAAAATCTCTCATTGCTAGCCATAGTAATCCTATTGGTGAAGCATTTAGACATAAATACCCCCATAGTTTTTCTCTTTCACCATAAAAATTGTTTGCATACACAAAGGTGAACACACATTGCAATCCACCCTTATTTATCATTTGTGTGGTAATGTGTTGTTCACTTTTGTCTATAGCATCAAACGACTAGACAATGGTATCTACAACAATCAAGATTCTTCCTTTGCAGCCCATATCATTATTGTGAATTATTGACCAATTCTTATTTTGTTGTGCTTGGAATTCTGCAATACTCTTTATGTCGAATTTATTCTCTAGGAAATTCATTATGGTGAGTTTGTAGATATTCAAAAGTATGAATGCATGATGTATTTTAACATCTGCATTCATACACCTAATGTTCCATGAGATAATATTCATTTAATCTTATCTGAGCTCCTTGTACGTCTTTTAGGATAAACTATTGTAGTTTTAGAAGGTACTTTCTCTTGCTTCTTACTATATATAAGATTTTCATTTAGAGTATGGGAAACATTTCTAATATTTTATTTAGATGTTGCTTATTCTTGAATATTTGCTGAAATATTTTCAATGAATTACAGATTTCCATTTTAAAAAAAGTGTTAAGCTGGAATGAAATTTTCATTGCCTAAATCTTCGTAGTTAACATCTTCTACTATTACACTATCATAATCTGGCTTAGAAACATCTTCTTATAAATGTTGACTTTCAGGTGATGTCACTTTCTCTGAGTTTTGCTCTATCGTGTTAGTACTAGGGTTATGAAATTTGTAGTTGATGGTGAAGGAAAATTCTCGGCAGTGTTTATGCATTGGAATTTATTACCCAATGGAATCTTAGTTGAAATATTTGTAAATTTGTAATCAGTAACTGGTTGTTTCCCTTTTTGCTCAACATATTTGGAGTTCTGGTTTTTATTACTTGTAAAATCTACATGTGGAAGGGGGGATGCGAACTCCAATGTGAATTAGACTCTTCATTTGTGCTTGTACCATTTATGTTTTGATCTTCATTACGAACTGAATTTTTTGGTTGCCATTCCCTTATAATACTAATGATACAACGATGTTCATTGTGGCCATACAGTTTACAAGGTAGACATGCTCTGGGTTTATACTCATATTCAAGTGTTACATAATCAATATAATTATCATATCATTGAATCTGCACTTTTTCTTGGTAGTCGAACGGTGCATCCACTTCAACTAGTACTCATGCGTAGTTCGATAGTAATTTTTTGTTGTGTAGGTAACCATTCTAATAGGGTTTCCAATGCACTTGCAGCACGGCTAATTCCTTATTCTAACATTCTAAGTTTAAATCTTTCAGTCTAATCCATATTGGAATGTAGGGACAATAATCTCTAGTTAATTTCATATCAGTAGTCCACTTTTTAAGACTAACAATCTTTGAATTGGAAGTGTAAGGTCCTCATATAAGTGCTCTATTTCAATCATCAGTGGAGAAGAACTTTATAACTATAGGACCATTAGTTTTATATAATATCTCGAATTCATAATCTGGTTTCATAGTTTTTTGGATAAATACATTTCACAAACTAGTCTGCATCCTATAACATAAGCAACCATTATATAAGCCCATTTCTTATTGTTATCTATGATAGCTAAACCCGACATAAACACTATAGATTAACCTTGCTGATGAATTTGAGCAATGAGTTGAAGATCTGAACTTGTTTCCACGGAATTAAAAGAACCAAAATCCTTAACTACCTCCGCACGTGACTCAGATCCAAGAGTATTAGGTTTTGCTGAAGCATTTTTTGACTGTTGTGGCTGATGAAGATTTGGTTCTGGTGGCTTTGGTGGTGTTTTTTCATTAGTAACCATTCCCTCCTTTGTAGCATGTTCTGCTATTTTTTCCTTTTTATTATTATATAGTTTCACATGTGTGTGTATATCAATATAATATATATATATATATATATTCTATATTAATTAATTCACTTTTAATTAATTATTTATTTAACTGATCCAATTAATTAAAAAAAATTTAAAATATTAATTTATTACAAAAACGTTTGGAAAATATTTTACAACGTTTATGAAATTTATTTTTTATTTTAAAATTTAATTCAAAATTTAGTTTTAAAATTTTCAAACTAAAATTAAAATTTATCCTAAGGCCCAAAATCAATTCCGGCTTTTATATTGGGGATAGCCAACGAGCTTATATTATCCTTCGGGCCAAGCCAATAGCCAAGTAGGACAGAGTACTTGATTATCCAAACCCAACCCTTGACACTACCTTTCTAGGCATCGTACGAAATGGGTAGGCTTTAATAAGTTAGCCATAATATTGCTAATTTAAAAGCATATGCTTTTGGGCTCTGGTACCATTGTTTCAACCCGGTCAGATCGCAGTGGGTAAAATGGGTGAATTTGAATTTTTTTACCATTTTGGATCTTTGTTAGGAATATAAAGTCTAACTAATTTTGGATCCAATCTAGAATGGTTTTAAATAAAATCTTATTTATTTAAATTTATTAATTTAATTAAATAATGAGTTTATTTTGAATTTTAAATTTGAGTATGTCCAAATATACTCATGTGGATTATGCACGTGCAGCATGTGCGTACATAATCAATGTGTACATATATAGGTGTCAGGTATAACATCATAATAGACAGATTCGCCCTTTATATACACATTGGTTGTCCAAAACATAGTTTAAAATTATATAAAATGGTTTTTTATTTTTCTATGAAATTAAACTTTTTGACCAAGTTAAAAATTTTGAAATTTAAAAACCTTTTCTAAAATATCTAATTGTTTACTTAGTAAAACAATTTTAAAAAATCCGAATCTATAATTTAAAACTATATATATATATATATATATATATATATATCTCCGTGTGTGTGTGTATAATATACATGTTAAAATTCAAAATAAATTCATATAATATTTTAAATAATGTATAATTTACAAATATATATACGCATATATAACTTTACACTAAATCAGTTATTAAAGTAAATATGATATATATAATAGAAAATGCCTTTCGACCACTTGTCCTATATATTAATAAAAATACACACATATATATTAATAAAAATACACACACACATATATATTAATAAAAATATATATTAATTTGTAAATGTTTATATACATTAATAAATATACACACACATACTTGAAACTATATAATAATAATAAATGAAATAATAATACAAAATAATTTATCATTTTAAAAAAAAATTAATAGTGGCCACTTGTCCTATGGTTTTGCTCAGTTGACTTGCATCTCATCTCATTCAATATATCTTTCTACCCCGTGATGTCTTCTCTGTCTACTACTCTTTCTAACTCCAACTCTTCCTCTCTCCCACGATGGAAGTGTCGATTTCAACCTATGAAAAGGTATTCTTTGAATCCCCGAAGCGCCAACTACCGCCGCATATTGGAATCCTAACCACTAGATATGGTAAAGCTTAAAAGCCCTACTCTCTTTGATCCCATTTGTATCTAAATCAATGAGGGGACCTCCATCTAAGCTTTCCCTGAAACCATTATTCTCTATGCCTAATTCCACTCCATACAACCTCATAACCCTTCTTCGGCATCTACTTGACATATTACCCTTCACCAGCTAATGCTTCCAGTGAATCAATCCTATTGAACAATACTCTTATCGCTTTACCTTATGAACAGCCAGGTCAGACTGTACATATTGATGTCATCGATGTTGCCAATGTGCTTAATCCAAATGGAAATGAAGACCCCTTTATTTTGTAGGCTGCTGTGAGGAATGGTGGTGCTAAGATGGCTTCGACAAATATTATGCAATCTCTATGGTTACATGGGGGGAATGCAATAATTCTCATCATATGCCCAGTCCAAACAACACTATCGTTGTTTCTTCTAAACCAACGTGGTCCTCATTTTTCTTTACTGTAACAACCTGCATTTTTGGACGGTTTAAACCGACGATAAACCACACACATCAAACTCAAACCATTCAAAATGGTAGATTATTATGGGGTAAATAAGAAAAGGCAGAGAAAGAAAGAAACAAACACATAATCTCACAGCGGAACGTCAAAATATAATAATCAAATAAACAGCTCATGAAGCTGTTTTACAAATAACATTTGATTACACTTTTACAATACAGAATCAGAGTTACATATAACAGAAATAAATAACAATGCAGCGGAATAACATGATGTAGTGGTATGGATATAATAAATAGTTATAGATAAATCTTCATCTTCGTCCTCCAGAAAAGCCGTCTTCAATACACTGAAAAGCTCAGACTGACCCAAACGTAATGAAAAGACAAAACACTTGAGTCAGAACTAAAAGACCTTATGTAAGTTAAATCAACAGTAAATAAATATGAGTGTAGTGGCGTCAAAGATGTTTACGGGGTTTGACATCTCCTATCCAGTGTCTAACGTGAGTGTAGTAACTCAAGAGATGTTCGGGATTTCCGTCTTCTAAGGATTAGTTAAACTATTTACATACATAGTACAATACGCTATTATAATAGTGTCTATAGTAAAATATTAAAATAGCGTTAAGGCGTTACCCATATTCCCCTTAACACATTATATATATTTCCATAGTCTATACAATACCGTAAGTTCCTCCATGAGGTTCACCCAAAGGGCACTCCATAAGTATGGTACAAAACAAACTCGTAGAAGGCACGATAGGGTATGTGAACATGTCACACGAGGCAATGCCAAGGTAGGACTCTACCATTTAGCAGAACTGGGTTGGTGGTAACGCATAACAGCTACTACCGCCCACTTCGGAACACACTTCCATAATCAAATCAAGGGGTGGCCACCAAATCAATCACAAAGTCATAATATGGTATCGAAGAAGCATGTTCGATCGAAGGTGCGATCTTAATTGACCTAGGTATAGCTTTTGTTTTAGTCACATCTAAGCTGACTCACGGGAGTCAGGGCCACGTGAATACCTCATACAGAATCGAACACCAAACCATCCTACTTCATTCTGGAATCTCCACCATGTATACAGTTGTTAAAGTGGTTTTCGGTTTTGGCAGAGAGTATGACAATATCTGATTCCGGTCTCTTTAACAACCAAACGCTTATTTCACACTAAATGATTCATTTAAATTTCCAAAACCATTTCATATATCAAAATACCATATTCTTAAAACCATATCATTTTCGAAATCATATTTACTTTCAAAATTATATCACATTTGAAATCATATCACTTTCGAATTCATATTTCTAAAATAGATTAAATCCTCATTTAAAAATATCATATTGTTCAAATATGTCATTCAAATCCCTACTTATGTTATAACATCATTTAATCGTATTCTACCTAAAAATCAAGGATTTAAATATAAAACTTCCACTTTACAAAACCTGAAATTCAAAAAATAGTTTAAATAGTTTAAAATAGTTTTCAAAATTGTTTAAAATAGATTAAAATAGATTAATATAGTTTAAAACAGGTTAAAATGGATTAATATAGTTTAAATAGATTAAAATAGATCAATATAATTTAAATCGATTAAAATAATTTAATATAGTTTAAAATAGATTAATATAGTTTAAAATAGATTAAAATAGATTAATATAATTTAAAATAGATTAAAATAGTTTAATATACTTTATATAGATTAAAATAGATTAAATAGATTTAAAATGGATTAAAATGGGTTAAAATACTTCAAATAGATTTAAATAGATCAAAATGCTTTAGAATTTCGATTTAAACCAATTTCCAAATTCCAACCTTCAAACTTGGATTTTCAAAGTAATTCAATTTATATAAATCAATTTCCTTCAAAATATCATTTAATCCCCTTCAAGATTTAAAGGTTTTAAAATAGTAAATTTAACCAATCTGGTGTCCGTATATAATTTTCTACCCTATGGTCAAGTGATACAGATATTTTATCATTTCAATCTGCAAAAATTTAAATTAACGCTTATATATTATTTCAACCTTCAATCCCAAATTCCAATCAATGAAAATCGCTTGGGTTTATCATTTCAACTTTTAACGTTTTCTCCTATTCTATATGATCGTTCGGGTATGTATCATTCAAACCATAGGGATTTTCTAACAATAACTAAGTGAACTTGCAGTGTTATAACAATATAAATACAACATCAAATCATCCAATATCAACAATTAAACATACATCATATTCATCATCCCAATCAACTAATAAACATCAATAGATAACTGATTATCATTAACATGTGTTAAATTGACAAATAAATTCATTATTAAATGAAACGATAATTAAATGCAATAAAAGTTAAATTTAACTAGGATGACAATTTAAATATACCAATTATCAACCAATCAATTCCAAATCATATCATAAATTCAGTTTAACCAACATAAGATAATTTAGTAGTTGCGAGTGGGTTAAAACACTCGCCTTAAGGATTTCCCTTTTCTAGTCGAATTTGGATATGCTACTACTTCCTCCTTTTGATTTGTTTCCTTGCTATCTTAATCTTCTATTTTTTTTATAGAAAGTTTGAAGAGACAGAAAAGTTTGTATAGATCTGGATTTGAAGAATATGATTTGGAAAAAGAGGAAAGTTTGGAAAAGAAGAAGAAAATTTAAAGAAGATGAAGAATTAAAAAAGGAAAGGAAGCTTTGAAAAAAAAAAGAAGATTTGAAGAATTAGAATAAGAATAAGAAAAGGGAAGCCTTGAAAAAAAGAAAGAAGGAGATTTGAGGAAGAAAAAGAAAGAAGGAGGATCAGGAAAATGAAGAGAGAGATAGAGAGAGAGAGAGAGAGAAAAATGAGATGGAAGTCTGTTTGGAGGAATGAAGCTATAGAAGATAAGATTTGAAAAATTAAATGAGGCTACAGTGATGGAGATGGAAACAAATGAAAAGCTAATAATGTATATGTAAACAAACCAGTAATTGAAATAAAGTAAGAATATGAACATCCTTAAAATGGTAGTATTGAAAGAGGTAAAGTAAGGGAATAAATATATTGATAAAGATAAAAATACATCTTCCATTCTTTAATATGAAGCTTCAGAAGAAAGAATTGCTAATGAAAGGAAACTACAAGAACTAATAACATATGAACAAAATAAACTTTAGAAACAGAGAAAAGTAAATGCTAATTAGATGGCATGAAAATTAATTGGATGTTCACATTAAAAATGGAAAAAGAAAAGGAAAAAACTTTCGGTAAAGCACTTTAAAGGAGCAAACGAACAAATGAGAAACAAATGAAAACAATGAGGCAATTCTTAATTAATAAGAAATGAATGAGTAGTCTAATAACTAAGTGGATGCTCAAATGAAACCTAACAGAGAACTTGAAAATGAAAAGAAAGAGAATATGGATGTGATAATAAATGCAAAGTAAATGAAGGGACCACTTATATGCTATAAACAAACCTTTGAGATCCAAATTCCAAAACTTACTCCTATCAATTCACCTTCAACAAACCCAAATATACACGTATTTATCGTTTAATTCTTTATTAAAACATTCATTTTACGTTAATATATGTGCACACTCCATTAGCGCAATCAATCAATTAACAATCAATCAATTAATTAATCCATTCATTTATTTATGTTACTTAAACAAATTTTATTAATTAATGAATTTATATCTATCTATGCCTTATAAAATGATTTACTTTACTTTTTTAATTACTGTAACGGTCACATTAATGCAACAAATTTACAAGTTTTAACCATATATGAAATGGAAAAATAAATATACTTGAACATGTGTAATTGATATATAATTGTTAATTAAAGGTAATTCTAATTGATTCCACAACATTTACACAACCATGGACCCTCTGATATATTTAGAAATTTGGATATTAATGTGTGTGTGTGTGTTATCCTAAAATTCAATTTTTTTCTCAAAATCATACTTATTCAAAATGAAAGTTTTATTTTTATACATCTCATAACCTGCAATTATCTTAATTAAAATGTTCATTCCATATTGACACAAAATGTGACGCCCCACCTCAATACCCACGCTAGCCAAGAACACTACGGAGTAATGCTGTCAACTAGCGCGGAGAATAAGGCTGTTGAGGAGCGACCATCCACGTAACTTCTTTGTGCGAGCACCGATATGTCAGATAGTATAGCATGCATTTCATTTAAGGAGGAAGTATGACATACCGATACAAACTCAAAGCTATCACACGGTGGTTATAAATAAATCTTCGGAAACAAATATAGAAATGAACATAACACAATCAGTCACAGACATCCATATCACAAAGGCGGAAAAAGATACGAATATATAACTAACACATGAAAGTGTATATCAGAGTAGTGGTCATGAAAGGACCACATACACAAAAGAATAGCAACACGTGCTATACAAAAGAATACATCTATGAGTCTATATCTCAAGTGTAAACGACAAAAACTGCTAATCTAAAAGGTCAGCCAAAAGTCAGAGTAGTAAATCCCTGGGGGAGGAGTCAAGCAGAAGCACCTGTAACATCTCGGTCTGACCCGAGTATTATTTATAAGAAAATAATAAACGGATCAGTCTAGCTATAAATATCAGGTAACATGATATAAAACAATAGATATGGCAAGAACCTATAGTAACCATAAAGACATACTATGATAAGCATGTAAATGAAGATCATCAAGAGATCAAACAATATCAAAAGAATCTTCTAAAAGATCCAAATTCACATAAAAAAAGGTGATGACACACAAATTCACCAAAACATAAAAGCTGGAAAATCATAACAATGAAAGTCATGAAAATTGGTGAAGCACAAATTCCAGAAGGCTACACAAGAAATCCAGAAATCACAATATAGGAGCATGAAAACTCACAAAATGGGAGTATGAAAACTCACCTACACGTGTAACACAAAGCGAGACACTATCTCATGGTTGCAAGCCATTAATTTTGACACACGAATGGCCCGAAGACCGTGGGGCGCTACCCCACATATGTGATGGCGAAACATCACACAAATGCGATGGCGAAACATCACAAGAGCGGGGTCTAGTCTCCCTCGCAGACAAAGAGACATCACACAGTTGCTAGTCTAAATCACAAAAATGATCGTCATGATCATCAAGAAGTGTCAATTACACTAAGTTAGTAAATATAAAAGTTTAGCTTCATGTCCCATAACCACTTGCTTAACTTAAACATTTACGAACAAACTGTAAATCTTCACTAGAAAATTGTCACAAAAGATTCAATCGAACAAGTCCGAGAATTAACCGACGAAGCAAACGCAAGCGTTTCATACCACTTGTTTTACTAAGCCGTTTAATTCGATTTCTCATCCAAGTGAAGTAAAGGTTTGTATATACTAATAGATTGGAAAACGGTTTAAGGAAAGAGCTTTGTAGTAAAATAGAGTTAAAAAAATTTTGATGAAAGAGTTTTGATATTTACTACTAGTATTGAAACCTTCATATTTATAAAGTTGTTATCCTGCCTTTTTAGCAAGGCCGTGATACCATAAAATCGACCGAGAAGCCCGAGATAGTTTGTTTCAAAGAATGGTCAACTCAGCATCTCAACAAAGCAAGTTCTGTTGAATGTTTTTCAGATAAGATCCCCTATGGAGGGGGATCAAGGGGGGTGGCAACCCCCCAAGGTTGGGTTGCGGGGGTAACACCCCCGCTATGGGGTTCGACCTGGTGAAGACCTAAGGGAGGATAGGATCGAGTGACCTAATAGTTGCGACCTAGGGGTCTAAGGGGTCAAGCGACCTAGTGGTTGCGACCTAGAGGTGTTCGCGAGTTAGCAGAAGCGAGCTACCTAACAAAGGCGAGCGACTTAAGGGACTCGCGACTTAACAAGGTAATAAGGTCGAGCGACCTACGACCTAACGAGGTAAAGGCCTAACAGCCTAGTGAAACACGCGACCTAAAAGAAGTAGCGGCATAACATATGGCCGAGCGACCTAACGAGAAGCAGGCCGAGCGACCTAGAGGATGCAACGACCTAAGGTGCAAGCACGACTTAATGGCCCGAGCGACCTAAAGGAAATCAAGGCCGAGCGACCTAACAGGGTTCGTGACATAAAGTTGTACGCGACCTAATGGGTTAAAGATGATGCGACCTAACGGGTTAAAGGTCATGCGACCTAACGGGCTAAAGGTCATGCGACCTAACGACTCAAGCGACTCAATGGTCGAACGACCTAATGAAGCAGGCAAGGCCGAACGAGTTAGGGGTTAACGACCTAACACATGGTTGTGATAAGCAGTAGGGGGAACGACCTAACGACGTTGCGACCTAGAGGCCAGCGACCTAAAGCCAAAGACGACCCAAATTGGTTGCGAGTTAAAATGGTCAAGCGACCTAAGGATTTAAAGGTCATGCGACTTAAAGGAGTGGGCGTAAGGCCAAAGGTGAACGACCTAGTATCTCGCGATTTAACGATGTAGTGGCGAGCGACCTACGACCTACGACCTAGTGCCAAGCGACCTAAGGCTGTAGAACGATTTAAGGCCAGAAACGAGCTATTTGAAGACCGAGACTTTTCCACGCTAACGACCTAGCATAGGCAGAACGACCTAAGTGCGGAATTTCACCAAAAACACTAAAAATTGGAGTTTTTCGCCAATGCAATCCAAACCAAATGCAAATATACATGCAAACGCGATAGGGATTCATTCTCAATAGTTCAAGATAGTTATAGACAAGAATGTGAGATAAAAATCTCACCTTTTCACCAAATTATGAAGGTAAAGCTTGAAGATGAATGGAGAAGCAACTACAAGCTTGAATCCAATGTTTTTCCTTGAATTTGGAGTTGAATGATGGAGTTGGAGTTGAAACCTAGGCTTGGAGTTTCTAATTTCCCTTTCCACTCACCATTAATGTTAAAGTTTGTGTTTGGTAGGAATTTATGAAGAGTGAGGAGAAGGAGAGAAGTGGGTTTGAGTTATAATGACTAATCTAACCCAAAGTCCAAAGTGGGAAAAGTAAGTGAAATTCCACTAACTCCAAACCTATCAATATTTATACTTAAAAAAGTTGTAAACGGCATTTCGAACTCAATGGAAGTGGTCTCGAGTCCTAATTTGACCGTTTGCAAAAAGTAGCTTTTCGGACCAATATCCGATTAACGACAAAATATTTAAATATAAAATCGATAAATATACGGTTTGTTACAGACTCCTCTCCTTAAAGAAATTGCGTCCTTGCAATATATAAGATGAAAATAAGAAGTAACAACCATAAAAGCATATTAACACAAAAGAAATTTGAAATAGGAAGTTCACCTCAAAGAGCTGGAGTAAGCAAGTCCGGATGTGTTCGCTCGATCAATTCTCTGGATTTCCAAGAGCAATCCTTAGGATTTGAGGACCATTGAACCTTCACAAGCGGAACATTTTTATTTCGAAGTCGTTTGACCTCCGAAGCAATAATTCGAATAGGATGCTGCTCGTAAGTTAAATTCGGCAAAACTTCAATTTCTTCCACAACACCAGGCTCAAGAATAGAATCGGAATCTCGTAGGCATTTCCGTAATTGAGAAACATGAAACGCGTCATGCATAGCAGAAAACTGAGCCGGTAATGTAAGGCGATAAGCCATAAAACTAATACGTTCAGTGATAGGAAATGGCCCAATATATCGGGGTGCTAACTTTCCCGATCGACTGAAACGTACAACACCTTTCATAGGTGAAACACGAATAAAAACAGAATCTCCCACAGAAAATTCTAACTTCCTTCTTTGATTATCAGCATAGGATTTTTGTCTACTCTGGGCTTCTTTCATCCTATGTCGAATAAGTTCAATCTTCTCTGTGGAGTCACGAATAAAGTCTGGACCTAAAACCAGCTTCTCACCGGCCTCAAGCCAACAAGAAGGAGATCGGCATGGCCTTCCATAGAGTGCCTCGAAAGGTGCCATGCCAATACTTGATTGGAAGCTATTATTATAGGAAAATTCAATAAGTGAAATATGATCTTCCCAACTTCCGCCAAAATCGAGCAATCAAGCACGAAGAAGATCTTCAAGAGTTTGATTCACACGCTCGGTTTGTCCATCGGACTGGGGGTGATAAGCAGTGCTAAAATTAAGCTTCGTTCCTAAAGCTTTTTGAAGACTCTTCCAAAATCCACTAGTAAACAATGGATCTCGATCGCTAACAATAGAAGTAGGAACTCCATGCAATTTAACAATTTCTTTGATAAAGAGTTTGGCCAAAAGAGGAACGGTTCGGTTAGACCGAACGGGAATAAAATGGGCGGATTTAGTAAGTCTATCAACGATCACCCATAAGCTATCATGACCCGAATGAGAACGGGGAAGGCCATCTATAAAATCCATGGAAATTTGGTCCCACTTCCAAATTGGAATTTCTAAAGGTTGCAATAACCCACCAGGCCTTTGATGTTCGGCCTTGACAAGTTGGCAAGTCATGCAACACTTAACAAAGTTAACAATATCAGATTTCATTCCCTCCCAATAATAAAGTCGCTTCATATCAGCGTATATTTTACTACTACCGGGATGAATGGTGAATTTAGAAGATGGGAATCTTCTAAAATATCTTTACGAAGATCACCAATATTTGGTACGATAAGTCTACCAAATTTTCGATTGCCGCCACGAGAATCAATATCAAAGTCTTTCAAAACTTCAGTATCAATTTTATCCTTAACATTTTGGCCAAGAAGAGCCATTTCGGGATCTAGCCCTTGATCTTCAAGAATGCGGTCTAAAAGAGAAGGATGAGCCTCAAGGCTACATTAAACAAGTGATGAGCATAAATCAGATACGCGCTCTCGAATCTCACAAGTGGATAAAATCTCGAGATCGTTCCATTCGGATATCATCATAGAAACAACTGCTTGTTGTTTACGGCTAAGAGCATCGGCGACACGATTACCCTTACTGGGGGTATAAAGAATATCAAGATCATAAGGTGCAAGGAACTCGAGCCAACGCTGTTGACGCAAATTAAGTTCCTTTTGAGAAAATAAATATTTCAAAGACTTATGATCCGTGTAAAGAAAAAATTTCTCTCCCAATAGATAATGACGCCAAATTCGAAGGGCGAAAACAATAGCCGCGAGTTCTAAATCATGTGTGGCATATCTAGTCTCGGCCGGCTTCAATTTCCTAGAAGTATAAGCAATAACACGTTCTTTTTGCATAAGAACGACACCCAAACCAACATGACTAGCATCAGTATAAACAACAAAATCTTGATTCTCTTCGGGAATAACAGGAATAGGAGCATCAGAAAGGAGTTCTTTCAATTTCTGAAAAGAGGCTTCACATTTGTCTGACCAAATGTATTTAACTCCTTTCTTAGTCAAGCCAGTAAGAGGCACGACAATCTTAGAAAAGTCTTTAATGAAATGACGGTAATAACCCTCCAATCCGAAAAAACTACGAATCTCTGTCACACTCTCCGGTCTCTTCCAATCTTGAATCGTTTCAATCTTTGAAGGATCCATGGAAATTCCGGATTCAGAAATAATATGATCGAGAAACTTCACACGAGATTGCCAAAAGTGGAATTTAGAAAATTTCGCCTTTAATTGATTACTCCTAAGAGTTTCCAATATAATCCGAAGATGCTTTACATGCTCCTCCTCGGTTTTAGAATACACAAGGATATCATCAATGAAGATGAGAACAAACCGATCGAGGAAAGCCTTGAAAACTCGATTCATGAGGTCAACGAAGTAAGCCGGAGCATTCGTTAAACCAAATGGCATAACAAGCCATTCATAAGATCCATAACGAGTACGGAACGATGTCAAAGGAATACTATCCTCAGCAATACGAAGTTGATGAAAACTGGTAGCCAAGTCCAACTATGAAAAGACCCTAGCTCCGCTAAGCTGATCAAAAAGATCGTCAATCCGAGGTAAAGGATATTTATTTTTAATGGTCAGATCGTTAAGCTTACGATAGTCAACGCAAAGCCTAAGTGTACCGTCGGATTTCTTCACGAAAATAGCCGAAGCTCCCCAAGGCAAGGAGCTAGAGCGAATAAATTGCTTCGTCTCCAATTTAGATAATTGTTTGCGCATCTCCTCATTTTCCTTATTAGACATGCGATAAGGAGGACGAGTAATAGGTTGAGCTCTAGGAATAAGGTTAATTTTGAACTCAATTGCTCGCTTAGGTGGTAGACCTACAACGGGCTCGAATATGTCAGAAAATTCACGAACAACGTGGATACGAGAAATAATATCATCCCCATCATCATCATCGTCATCACGAGGATTTAAAGAATATAAGGATGCAATCAAACAGGATTCTGAATCTTTAAGATTAACAAAAATCTGATCAACAGATAGTGGATGTCGGAGATGAATAGTCCGCTCAGGACATAGGATATGGGCTTGTAACGGTTAAGCCAATCCATTCCTAAAATTATTCCAAAGCCTAAGTAACGCATGACATGCAAATCGGCTAGGAAAGAAAAATCACATAAAATAATCTCCACATCTTTACAAAGCAAACTAAGAGTTGCGGATCCACCAACCAGATTCGCAATTATTAAAGAAGTCATTAAAGCATCAACATTTAAAGAGAAAGTGTTGACAAGTTCCTTTGATATAAAAGAATGGGATGCACCCGTATCAAAGAGCACTCTAATAGGTTGATCATGAAATAAAATAATACCATCAAGAATGGAATGAGAAATACCTTGGCCACGAGATGTGTTGCCAGGGGCTTGAGCCACGTTTAACTTTCCCTCTTTCCTGCCTTGCAGTATGGGCACATATGTATATAATGTTCCGAGCTCTTGTAATAGCGACAACTTTTGGGCTTCGAACACTTGTTCGCAAAATGGTCCTTAGAACCACAGTTATAGCATTGCCCGCTACTAGAGGAAGGTGTCTTTGCAGCCGAAGTTGCTTGCTTACCCTTTTTGTTGGGATAAGAACCTTTAAATTTGTTAGGCCTCTTTTTGTGGTTGAAGTTTGGTTTAGCGCCAACCACTTCAACACCACTCTCTCTATCGGCCTCTTCAAGACGAAGAGCGATATCGATGAGTTGATCAAATGTAACTTCTAGTTTCAGGAGTAGTGGCTTCTTAAGATTCTTATTTAAGCCATAAATGAACCTCTGGTTCTTCTTCAGTGGAGTATTTATATATTCGACCCCATATTTGGAAAGGGATTCGAATGATGCAACGTAGTCCGCCACAGAAGACTGACCTTGAACAAGGTCAATAAATCTCCGAGCCAAAGTTACTTTTTCAGCATTGGGCACGAATTTCGATTCGAAGCGTTCCCGGAAATGCTCCCAGGAGAGATCCGCTTCATCAATTTCTGATATTAACAGCTCATACCAATCCAATGCTCTTTCTTGGAGCATACTGGAAGCCACCTGGACTCGATGGAGGTCAGTGAGGTTCATGCGAGAGAAGATTCTATCGCACGTTCTAAGACAAGCTTGGACCTCGATGATAGTTTCAGTGCCTTTAAATCGCTTCCCACCCAAGTTGGTGTAATCACTGCACAAATGTGCAAACCCAGATTTAGGGTGAGTAGGTTCCGGATTAGAACCAGCTGCTTGAGCATTCGTGACAAGGTCAAGAAGTTGCTGGGTAGTCATAAAAACTCCATCTTGGGGAGTTACAGTAGATTGACCGGCACGGGGACGTCCAGGTCTAACCATTTTTCTTCCTTAAGAAAGAAGGAGAAGAAAAAGGTTATTCACTAAAAGATATATCAAGCAATCTTGAAGGAATCATAATAAAAATAGGATAAATCGATAAGAAGACTCGAATTAATCCTAAGGTACGACTCCTAAGCAGGACTTAGGACGATGATCCTTGTTAAGTTATTCTACATTGTTCTGAAGTTTGGCTCTGATACCAAGCTGTGATGCCCCACCTCAATTCCCACGCTAGCCAAGAACACTATGGAGTAATGCTGTCAACTAGCGCGGAGAATAAGGCTGTTGAGGAGCAACCATCCATGTAACTTCTTTGCGCGAGCACCGATATGTCAGATAGTATAGCATGCATTTCATTAAAGGAGGAAGTACGACATACCGATACAAACTCAAAGCTATCACACTGTGGCTATAAATAAATCTTCGGAAACAAATATAGAATAAGCATAACACAATCAGTCACAGACATCCATATCACAAAGGCGGAAAAAGATACGAATATATAACTAACACATGAAAGTGTATATCAGAGTAGTGGTCATGAAAGGACCACATACACAAAAGAATAGCAACACGTGCTATACAAAAGAATACATCTATGAGTCTATATCTCAAGTGTAAACGACAAAAACTGCTAATCTAAAAGGTCAGCCAAAAGTCAGAGTAGTAAATACCTGGGGGAGGAGTCAAGCAGAATCACCTGTAACATCTCGGTCTGACCCGAGTATTATTTATAAGAAAATAATAAACGGATCAGTCTAGCTATAAATATCAGGTAACATGATATATAACAATAGATATGGCAAGAACCTATAGTAACCATAAAGACATACTATGATAAGCATGTAAATGAAGATCATCAAGAGGTCAAACAATATCAATAGAATCTTCTAAAAGATCCAAATTCACCTAAAAAAAGGTGATGACACACAAATTCACCAAAACATAAAAGCTGGAAAATCATAACAATGAAAGTCATGAAAATAGGTGAAGCACAAATTGCAGAAGACTACACAAGAAATCCAGAAATCACAATATAGGAGCATGAAAACTCACAAAATGGGAGTATGAAAATTCACCTACACGTGTAACACAAAGCGAGACGCTATCTCATGGTTGCAAGCCATTAATTTTGACACACGAATGGCCCGAAGACCGTGGGGTGCTATCCCACATATGTGATGGCGAAACATCACACAAATGCGATGGCGAAACATCACAAGAGCGGGGTCTAGTCTCCCTCGCAGACAAAGAGACATCGCACAGTTGCTAGTCTAAATCACAAAAATGATCGTCATGATCATCAAGAAGTGTCAATTACACTATGTTAGTAAATATAAAAGTTTAGCTTCATGTCCCATAACCACTTGCTTAACTTAAACATTTACAAACAAACTGTAAATCTTCACTAGAAAATTGTCACAAAAGATTCAATCGAACAAGTCCGAGAATTAATCGACGAAGCAAACGCAAGCGTTTCATACCACTTGTTTTACTAAGCCGTTTAATTCGATTTCTCATCCGAGTGAAGTAAAGGTTTGTATATACTAATAGATTAGAAAATGGTTTAAGGAAAGAGCTTTGTAGTAAAATGGAGTTAAAATCGTTTTGATGAAAGAGTTTTGATATTTACTACTAGTATTGAAACCTTCATATTTCTAAAGTTGTTATCCCGCCTTTTTAGCAAGGCCGTGATACCATAAAATCGACCGAGAAGCCCGAGATAGTTTGTTTCAAAGAATGGTCAACTCAGCATCTCAACAAAGCAAGTTCTGTTGAATGTTTTTCAGATAAGATCCCCTATGGAGGGGGGTCAAGGGGGGTGGCAACCCCCCAAGGTTGGGTTGCGGGGGTAACACCCCCGCTACGGGGTTCGACCTGGTGAAGACCTAAGGGAGGATAGGATCGAGCGACCTAATAGTTGCGACCTAGGGGTCTAAGGGGTCAAGCGACCTAGTGGTTGCGACCTAGAGGTGTTCGCGAGTTAGCAGAAGCGAGCGACCTGACAGAGGCAAGCGACTTAAGGGACTCGCGACTTAACAAGGTAATAAGGTCGAGTGACCTACGACCTAACGAGGTAAATGCCTAACGACCTAGTGAAACACGTGACCTAAAAGAAGTAGCGGCATAACATATGGCCGAGCGACCTAACGAGAAGCAGGCCGAGCGACCTAGAGGCTGCAACGACCTAAGGTGCAAGCGCGACTTAATGGCCCGAGCGACCTAAAGGAAATCAAGGCCGAGCGACCTAACAGGGTTCGCGACATAAAGTTGTACGCGACCTAATGGGTTAAAGATCATGCGACCTAACAGGTTAAAGGTCATGCGACCTAACGGGCTAAAGGTCATGCGACCTAACAACTCAAGCGACTCAATGGTCGAACAACCTAATGAAGCAGGCAAGGCCGAACGAGTTAGGGGTTAACGACCTAACACATGGTCGTGATAAGCAGTATGGGGAACGACCTAACGACGTTGCGACCTAGAGGCGAGCGACCTAAAGCCAAAGACGACCCAAATTGGTTGCGAGTTAAAATGGTCAAGAGACCTAAGGATTAAAAGGCCATGCGAGTTAAAAGAGTGGGCGTAAGGCCAAAGGTGAACGACCCAGTATCATGCGACCTAACGATGTAGTGGCGAGCGACCTACGACGTACGACCTAGTGCCGAGCGACCTAAGGCTGTAGAACGATTTAAGGCCAGAAATGAGCTATTTTAAGGCCGAGACTTTTCCACGCTAACGACCTAGCATAGGCAGAACGACCTAAGAGCGTAATTTCACAAAAAACACTAAAAATTGGAGTTTTTTGCCAATCCAATCCAAACCAAATGCAAATATACATTCAAACGTGATAGGGATTCATTCCCAACAGCCCAAGATAGTTATAGAAAAGAATGTGAGATAAAAATCTCACCTTTTCACCAAATTATGAAGGTAAAGCTTGAAGATGAATGTAGAAGCAACTACAAGCTTGAATCCAATGCTTTTCCTTGAATTTGGAGTTGAATGATGGAGTTGGAGTTGAAACCTAGGCTTGGAGTTTCTAATTTCCCTTTCCACTCACCATTAATGTTAAAGTTTGTGTTTGGTAGGAATTTATAAAGAGTGAGGAGAAGGAGAGAAGTGGGTTTGAGTTATAATAGCTAATCTAACCCAAAGTCCAAAGCGGGAAAAGTAAGTGAAATTCCACTAACTCCAAACCTATCAATGTTTATACTTAAAAAAGTTGTAAATGGCATTTCAAACTCAATGGAAGTGGTCTCGAGTCCTAATTTGATCGTTTGCAAAAAGTAGCTTTTCGGACCAATATCCGATTAACGACAAAATATTTAAATAAAATATTTAAATATAAAATCGATAAATATGCGGGCTGTTACACAAAATGCAAGTTTCTGTATTAACTCATTCATTACAATTTCATTTATGTTTCCTACTAATTGAAACATTTCAATTAATCTAATTACAATTCATTTCATTACTAATTTCAACAAATTCTAATTATAAACACTATTTCTTTTTCATTTATAGCAATTCAAACATGTTTTATAAATTTCATATACAACAAAATTTATAGACTATTTACAAAGTAAATGTTTTTATCTTATTGAAAATCAACTTCTCCAAGATGCATTTCAAATAACAAATTATGTTATCCTTTCATTAAAACATTAACTCCATCCTTTATTTAAGTTGAACATTTGTTACTCCGGTTAGAAGGAAACATATAATTTATTCTTTTCAAGTCAAAGCTTAAATTTCATTAAAATCTTTATCTTAATTTAATTTAAAATGTAAGTTCTTATGTTGAACTTATTAATTACAGTGCCCTTGTCTTTTCTTTTCAATTAAAGGATTCCAACAACTGTTATTGAAGTTTATATTAAATATTAGATTTCAAATGAATTCTCATTATACCATAACTATTTACTGTTCATTTCATATTCCAACATTTATTTTTTAAATTATTTCATTCTTATATTAACATCTATTATTACAATCAATCATTACCCTATGGGCATAGTTAGCATTGGTTTATATCTTATTACATTAATATTCTCCAGTTTCATCTTAATTTAAAATAACGTAATAATTAATTACATTTAGTCGCCATTTATTCCAAATTAAATTCGACACATTGATTAAATAGGTAACACATAACAATTGTCACCTTTTCTTACTTTACCACACTTATAACTTTATTATCTTCAAATAAATGTTATAACTACTTACATCACCCTGATTTTTTCCAATAACAATGAATTACATATTATTTCACCAATTAATTATAACATTTAATTTATTCCCTTATTTACCATTTATAACCAATTAAATTTCAATGGAAAATTAACCATTGTTACAATTTGCCAATTCAAACACGTTTCCAAGTTTATTGTTAACTAACAAAACAAATAACTTCACATTGATTTTATCTTCTTGTTTAAAATTTCTAACCAATGTAACTTTACAATTTATTACAATTATTTGAGATTTCATTCAATTAATCATTAATTATATTCAATTTACACTATTAAACCATATTTATTTATTTACAACCTATAACCAATTTTAACTTTACAATCATTTCAATAATTAGACATATATTAAAGTAGTTATCAATTGTCTTGAATT
Source organism: Allium cepa (assembly GCA_030765085.1). NCBI lineage: Eukaryota > Viridiplantae > Streptophyta > Magnoliopsida > Asparagales > Amaryllidaceae > Allium > Allium cepa. The sequence continues at coordinate 126,650,026 of CM060939.1, forward strand.
AACATTTTTAACATTAAATTCTAGTTATTTCTTAATAATAAACCACAAATTTTAATTTCTTTCAATATTAGATTACAAAATCTTATTGAATTCAATATTTTAATTATCGAAAATTATGAGTCGTTACACTCTCCCCCACTTAAAACTTTTCGTCCTCAAAAAGGAAAGAAAGAAAAGGAGGAATTAAGTAATCAATATATCTTATTCAAAATATTAAATTTCTAAACAGTTAATTTGCATAATTAAATAATTTAAATAACATATATCAATTCATAAAAATTCAATCCTTTTATATTCAAGTTCAAAAAAAGTTGGAAAACATTCGTACTTTCACAAAAAATTTCTAAGTCCAAAATTCACAGAAAATTTCGACAGAGTCTCCTTTGTACGGAGAGGTCTAGGAGAAATAATAATATCAATAATAACAATATATACCATATATTTAAAAATAATATATCACAAACCACGGGAAAACAATATAGTATCACTAGAAAACCGTAATCCGGGAACATACCTATTTGTCGGGCAAACAATGCTTATTTATGAAATCAAAAGCGGTAGCAATTGCTTCCATAAACCTGTATTTCACTTATATAATCCAAAAGAGTTATAATTATACAAAGAGAAATATTTACGTTGTTTCGATCAATAACAACAAATCAACACAGCATAACAACTATTACTTACAAACAAATCATACAGTCATCACATGCAGTCAAAGAAATCAATTATATATCCATAGAAACCAATAAATGGTTTGTTTGGGTTTAGAAATTTTTAACTGAATAAATTGATAAATAAACTACTAAGTATACCATACACTTAACAGTCTTAGATAGAACTTACCAGATTACTGATACATCTTAAACAATTTGAAGTATCACCTCCCCAACATCCCATAAACCAAAAAACAAAAAATTTAACACATAATTTAAGTTTACTCTTATAAATTTCCATTCATATCATTTACTGTTCATTTTTTCTTCTTCATTCATACAATGCTTATTTTTTTGATGTACATTCATTACTTACAAATTCTTTTTCCATTTATTTATACAATGCCATTTTCTCTTTCCATTACTTTACATTCATTGCTTACATGAGTTATTTCCGTTTCAATTATTGGATTATCCATTATTAGGTAATTTTCTTTACAATTTAATTCATCATTAATAGATATTCCATTTTCACATTCATTTCTTTTGTATATAGTATTCACTTTTCTATTACATTTAATTAGTAGCACTTCAAACTATTAACTTAAGCTTATAACATTTTATAACATCAAAATTCTTATTTATTGACATAATTCTATTGAACACTCTCATTTCCTAGTTTACTTGTATGATATTCGATTACATATTCTTATTAACATTTCAACTTTTAATAGTTTGGTAAGTTTTATATATATATATATATATATATGTTTTAAGAATGCAATTGAAAGTCACATAAGTTATCTCATTCACTTTAGTTAACAATTTTTTTAATAATTACATCTTCTAAATTCATTATTCTTAAATTTACAAGTTTACAGTTTCTTATATATTTCATAAATCACTTAAATCATTAGAAGTTTCCAATTATTGATGTAGCTAAGATTTCATTTCATTATAGTAATTGAAATTTCTAATTTGAGAAACCTAAGAACTAAATACCGGGTTCCATTTTCTAACCATTTCAAAATAAATATATATAATCATATTCTTACATATCCAAATCCTATTTAGAAATTGAAAATAACATTTGTTATCAAAACAAGTGTGTAGTAAAACTATTACAGTGACCTTTCCACTTTGAAACTTGAAAATGAACGTCGATGATGTGTGCACTCATCACCGAAATTTTTTCTAGCGACAAAGAGGGGAGTACAGAACTTATTTCCTTTAAAAGTTCATTTTTTAAAACTTTCTTTCAAATCACATTAAAATATTTATATCGAAAAATACTTTCAAATAATACTAATATTATATTCCAAAATCTTTCGAAAGAAATATTCAAAATCCCAAAACTTAAATTCTAAATTTTCAATTTGTATTTACTTTACTTGTAAATCCTATTTTACAATCAATGTTTATAAAATTTCACTACCTAACAAACAACATATTACATCCAACTATATCATTTATAAAAATTATCCTTTTATATACAAAATATATACTAAGTAAAATTATTCATTTACCTATATTTCAAAACAAATATTGTGTCGGTCAGCCCTATTTAATGTTTAGAAATCCATATCAATGCTATAGCATCCTATGTACCGACTGGAACTTATAAATAACAAGCAGAACAAATTAACATAATACAAAAAACTTTTATAACACTAACAAATATGCTCTCTTATATATATATATACACACTCAACGACTCATTCTACGGTATTACAACCCTATTTCTAATGAGTCAGACCCCACAAAGATAAGGTTGTCGCTAAACCAAAGCTCTGATACCAAATGTAACAACCTGCAATTTTGGATGGTTTAAATCGATGATAAACCACACACGTCAGACTCAAACCATTCAAAAGGGTAGATTATTATGGGGTAAATAAGAAAAAGCAGAGAAAGAAAGAAACAAACATAGAATCTCACAAAAGAATGATAAAATATGATAATCAAATAAACAGTTCATGAAGTTGTTTTACAAATAACATTTGATTAAACTTTTGCAATACAGAATCAGAGTTACATACAACATAAATAAATAACAATGCAGCGAAATAACAAGATGTTGTGGTATGGATATAATAAATAGTAACGGTACTAAATCTTTGTCTTCATCCTTCAGAAAAGCAGTCTTTGATACACTGAAAAGCTCAGACTGACCCAAGCATAATAAAAAGACAGAACACTTGAGTCAAAACTAAAAGACTTATGTAAGTTAAATCAACAGTAAATAAATATGAGTGTAATGGCGTCGAAGATGTTTACGGGGTTTGACATCTTCTATCCAGTGTCTAACATGAGTGTAGTAACTTAAGAGAAGTTCAGGATTTCCATCTCCTAAGGATCCGTTGAACTATTTACATACATTGTATAATACACTATTTTAATAGTGTCTACAGTAGAGTAAAGTATTAAAATAGCATTAAGGCATTACCTATATCTCCCTTAACACATTTTATATATTCCCATAGTCTATACAGTACCGTAAGCTCCTCTGTGAGGTTTACCCAGAGGGCACTCCATAGGTATGGTACAAAACAAACTCGTAGAAGGCGCGATAGGGCATGTGAACACGCACTCGAGGCAATGCCAGGTAGGACTCTCCCGTTTTGCAGAACCGGTGTGGTGGTAATGCATAGCAGCCACTACCGCCCACCTTGGAACACACTCTCGTAATCAAATCAAGGAGTGACCACTAAATCAATCACAAAGTCATAATATGGCATCGAAGAAGCATGTCCAATCGGAGGTGTGACCTCATTTGGCCCAGGTATAGCTCCTGTTTTAGTCACATCTAAGCCGAGTCATGGGAATCAGGGCTACGTAAATACCTCATACAGAATTGAACACCAAACCATCCTACTTCATTCTGGAATCTCCACCATGTACATAGTTGTTAAAGTTGTTTCAGTATTGGCAGAGAGTATGACAATATTCGATCCCGGTCTCTTTAACGACCAAATTCTTATTTCACACCTGATAGTTCGTTTAAATTTCCAAAACCATTTCATATATCAAAATATCATATTCCCAAAACCATATCATTTTCGAAATCATATTTACTTTCGAAATTATATCACATTTGAAGTCATATCACTTTCGAATTCATATTTCCAAAATAGATTAAATCCTTATTTAAAATCATCATATTTCTCAAATATGTCATTTAAATCTCTTCTTATGTTATAATATCATTTAATCGTATTTTACTTAAAAATCAAGGATTTAAATATAAAATTTCTACTTTACAAAAACTGAAGTTCAAAAAATTGTTTAAATAGTTTAAAATAGATTAAAACAGATTAATATAGTTTAAAGTACATTAAAATGGATAAATATAGTTTAAATAGATTAACATAGATTAATATAATTTAAAATAGATTAAAATGGTTTAATATAGTTTAAAATAGATTAATATAATTTAAAATAGATTAAAATAGATTAATATAATTTAAAATAGATTAAAATAGTTTAATATAGTTTAACATAGATTAAAATAGACTAAATAGATTTAAAATAGACTAAAATGGGTTAAAATACTTGACATATATTTAAAATATATTAAAACACTTTAGAATTTCGATTTAAACCAATTTCCAATTCTAACCTTCAAACTTGGATTTTCAAAGTAATCCAATTTATATAAATCAATTTCCTTCAAAATATCATTTAATCCAATTCGAGATTTAAGGGTTTAAAAATTGGTAAATTTAACCAATCTGGTATCCGTTTATAATTTTCTACCCTATGGTCAAATGATACAGATATTTATCATTTCAATTTGCAAAAGTTTAAATTTATAGGTATATATTATTTCAACACATAATCCCAAATTCTAAATCAATGAAAACCGCTTGGATTTATCATTTCAACCCATAATGATTTATTTCTATTCTATACGATCATTCGGGTATGTATCATTGTAACCCATAGGGATTTATAACAATAACTAAGGGAACTTGCGGTGTTATAACAATATAAATATAACCAAATCATCCAATATCAACAATTAAACATACGTCACAATCATCACGCAAATCAACCAATAAACATCAATAGATAACTGATTATCATTAACAGGTATTAAATTGACAATTAAATTCAATATTAAATTAAACGAAGAGTAAATGCAATAAAAGTTAAATTTAACTAGAATGACAATTTAAATATACCAAACATCAATCAATTAATTCCAAATCACATCATAAATTCAATTTAACTAACATAAGAAAATTTAGTGGTTGTGAGTGGGTTAAAACACTCACCTTAAGGATTTCCCTTTTCCAGTCGGATTTGGATCCGCTACTACTTCCTCCTTTTGATTTGTTTCCTTGCTATCCTAATTTTCTATTTTTTATAGAAAGTTTGATAAGACGGAGAAGTTTGTATAGATCTGGATTTCAAGAAAAAGATTTGGAAAAAGAAGAATGTTTGGAAAAGAAGAAGAAAATTTAAAGAAAATGAAGAATTGAAAAAGAAAAGGAAGCTTTGAGAAATAAGAAGAAGATTTGAAGAATAATAACAAGAAAAGGGAAGCTTTGAAAAAAAAAGAAGGAGATTTGAGGAAGAAAAAAAATGAAGGAGGAGGAAACTAAAGAGAGAGAGAGAAAATGAGATGGAATTTTGTTCGAAGGAATGAAGCCACAAAAGATGAGATCTGAAAAATAAAATGAGGCCACAAGGATGAAGATGGAAAAAATGAAAAAATAATAAAATATATGTAAAAAAACTAGTAATTGAAATAAAGTATATGAACAGCCTTAAAATTGTAATATTGAAAGAGATAAAGTAAAGGAACAAAATATGTATAAGGATAAAAATAAATCTTCCATTCATTAATATGAAGCTTCGGAAGAAAGTGTTGCTAAAGAAAGAAAACTACAAGAACTAATAACACATTACAAAATTCAAAACGGGGAATAGTAAATGCTAATTGGATGACATGAAAATTAATTTGGATGTTCACATTAAAAATGGAAAAAGAAAAAGGAAAAAAACTTCAGATAAAGCACTTGAAAGGAGCAAATGAAAAATGAGAAACAAATGAAAAGAATGAGGCAATTCTTAATTAATAAGAAACGAACGAGTTCTAATAATTAAATGGATTCTCAAATGAAACCTAACGGAGAACATGAAAATGAAAAGAAAGAGAATGTGGATGTGATAATAAATGCAAAGTAAATAAAGGGACCACTTATATACTATAAAAAAAACCTTTGAGATCCAAATTTCAAAACTTACTCCTATCAGTTCACTTCAACAAACCCAAATATACACATATTTAACATTTAACTTTTTGTTAAAAAATTTGTTTTACATTAATATATGTGGACACTCCATTCTCTCAATCAATCAATTAACAATCAATCAATCAATTAATCCATTCATTTATTTATGTTACTCAAACCAATTTTATTAATTAGTGAATATATCTCTATCCATGCCTTATAAAATGATGTACTTTACTTTTTTAATTATTGTAACGGTCACAATAATGCAACAAATTTACAAGTTTTAACCATATATGAAATGAAAAAATAAATATATATGAACATGTGTAATTAATGTACAAATGTAAATCAAAGGTAATTCTAATTGATTCCACAACATTTACACAGTCACGGATCCTCTGATATACTTAGAAATTTGGATATTAATGTGTGTGTGTGTATTATCCTAAAATTCAATTTTTTTCTTTCAAAATAGTACTTATTCAAAATGAAAGTTTTATTTTTATACATCTCAAAACCTGCAATTATCTTAATTAAAATGGTCATTCCATATTGACACAAAATGCAAGTTTCTATATTAACTCATTCATTACAATTTCATTTATTTTTCCTACTAATTGAAATACTTCAATTAATCTAATTACAATTCATTTCGTTACTAATTTCAACAAATTCTAATTATGAACACTGTTTTTTTTTTCATTTATACCAATTCAAACATGTTTTATAAATTTCATATACAAAAAAATTTATACACTATTTACAAAGTAAATGTTTTTATCTTGTTGAAAATCAACTTCTCCAAGATGCATTTAAAATAACAAATTATGTTATTCTTTCATTAGAACATTCACTCCATCCTTTATTTAAATTGAACATTTGTTATTCCGGTTAGAAGAAAACATACAATTTATTCTTTTCAAATCAAAGCTTAAATTTCATTAAAATCTTTATCTTAATTTAATTTAAAATGTAAGTTCTTACAATGAACTTATTAATTACAATGCACTTGTCTTTTCTTTTCAATTAAAGGATTCAAACAACTATTGTTGCAGTTCATATTCAATATTAGATTTCAAATGAGTTCACAACTATTTACTGTTCATTTCGTATTCCAACATTTATTTCTTAAATTATTCCATTCTTATATTAACATATATTATTGCAATCAATCATTACCCTATGGGCATAGTTAGCATTGGTTAATATTTTATTACATTAATATTCTCTAATTTTATTTTAATTTACATTAACGTAATATTTGATTACATTTCGTCGCAACTTCTTTCAAATTAAATTCAACAGATTGATTAAATAGGTAACATATAACAATTGTACATTTTATTACTTTAATCACACTTACAACTTTATTATCTTCAAATAAATGTTATAACTATTTACACCACCTTGATTTTTCCCAATTACAATGAATTACATATTATTTCACCAATTAATTATAAAATTTATTTTATTCCCTTATTTACCATTTATAACTAATTAAATTTCAAAGGATTAATTAACCGTTGTTACGATTTGCCAATTCAAACAAATTTCCAAGTTTATTGTTAACTAACAAAACCAATAACTTAACATTGATTTTATCTTCTTATTTAAATTTCTAACCAATGTAACTTTACAATTTATTACCATTATTTGAGATTTCGTTCAATTACTCATTTATTATATTAAATTTACATTATTAAACACTATTTCTTTATTTACAACCTATAACCAATTTTAACTTTACAATCATTTCAATTGATTGGATATACATTAAATTAGTTATCAGTTGTCTTGAATTAACATTTTAACATTACATTCTAGTTATTTCTTATTAGTAAACCACAAATTTTATTTTCTCTCAATATTTAATTACGAAATATTATTGAATTCAATATTTTAATTATCGAAAATTATGGGTCGTTACATCTTTAAAGCCGCATAATACAGGAAGGTATGTCTCCAAACATTTTAAAGTAACTAGTAATACTGATGAAGTTCTTATGCCCCTGAAAGAAGCAGTTGATGCAAGTGTGACCTTTTTGTATAAAAAAAATCCCTTATTGGTTTCCTTTTTGGATGACAGTCTCCTATATGCTATAGTACAGATACATCTTAGGGATTAATGGAAATTTAAAGTTTCTTTGAATGTGAGGTTTTTTTAATATCATGCGCTTTTTTGATTTTAGAAATGAGGAAGAAAAGAGATTGGTATAAGAAGTAGATCTGAGCATTATAAATGGGAATGTTTATATTATCACACATTTGAGTCCAACGGTTGACCATGCCCATGGAAAGGTCATGTCCATGCACATGTATACCATCCACTCTCCAATCCCTTGAGGGACTAGGCTAGTTGGCTAGTCACATTAGGGACTTTATTTTTTTGACGAAAATACTGCACGAAGGGACCGACTAGGTTATTCTAGAGCACTTATTGAAATCACCTTATATCACCTCTTGCCATCTCATGTCTTAGTAGCTCTCTCTAGCAACAGGACTGGACATGTACTTGTATCATACCCTTGGAGGCCTCCTATTTGCACTTACTGCCACTCATTTGTCTCTATCGACCCAACTTAAATCCATTGCCTTATGAAAGTTGCTGGTGACTGCTCTACCCCTCCTTATTTTCCTGATAAAGTTTTTTTATGGAAGTTCCCTATAAAAATGGAAGGTAAAAACCTCTGCTCCTAGTTTGACACTTTTGATCCGAGGCGAGTTGACATCTACGTAGCTTACCTGACTTCTGCCTTTACTTCTGATCCATGCTCAGACTGATATCACTACTCCTGATATGCCATCCTTGGTGGTTGATACTATGCTTCCTAAGCTCAGCAAGTAGCCTATATCCACAATATGTCATATCATTATAGTCCCATCTAGCTCCTCCAAGCCTACAGACACTAATGACTTAGATGATGGGATTGAGTACATCATTATAGATTTATTTCCATCTTAGTAATATATTTACCAATTTTTTAGTTGTGGAACTGAGTCTATTGATGTTATTCTTCAATGTTAATTTCCTATATGTACCGTTTGTATGATTATTCACCTATTAGGTATATTGTGAGTTTGTAGTTACTGGGGCATCATGCCTCACACTTGTTGTTCGGATGCCCCACACTTGTTGTTCGTTGATATATAAAAAGTGGATGGGCCATTTAAAAAACCCATACACCTTTCAAAATAATTGAATGATATATGTTTTGAATGTTTTAGCTAAATGTAATATAGTTTAAATTTTTGTTTAAAATGATTTTATATATATACATACTTATTTATAAAGTAATATATATATATATATATATATATATATATAACATAAGTTTTCATCAATTAAATTTGCTTTTAATGTTTAACAAATAAAATACATTTTAAATATCTAAAAATTCATTTTTTAATTAAACCTAAAACATTGAAACTACACACACACATATAATATATATGCAGGTAAATAGGCATAAGGAAGAAGTTGCAAAAAAAATTAGTCTCAGAGACAATAAGTTTTCTTTTTAGTCTGAAGGACACTTTTTAGTATAAACTGAAAATGATAGTTACAACTATCATTCTGTGAATTACACTAAAAAGTGTCCTTCGGCCTAAAAAACAAACTCTTTGTCCCTGAAACTAACTTTTTCTCTAACTTTTTCCTTGAGCCTAAAAAACCCATATATATATATATATATATATATATATATATATATATATATATATTTGTTCAATGATGATCTAGATCTGCATTATCAAGATAATATAGAATTGTAAATAATAGGATATTACCTTATAGATGCAGCCTTAGATTTGCACCTTGATTTGTGGATATTCCTAGATCCGATCCCGATCCTAGCTCCTAGCTCTATAAAGGCTTAGAGAACCACCTTTAGTTTTATTTTGATGTTGATTGGATGAAAGTATTTTCGGCCAAAGGTGACAAGAAAGGGTTGACAGCTGGACAAAGAAGAGGAAAGACAAAAGGTATATGGAATAATGAGGCTTTGTCTGGTTTTTATAGAGAGAGTGAAGGAGGTTTATTCTCCTTGACTTACTCAATCTGTCCTTACCAATACAAAATCAATCAACTGAATCTTAACCCCTCCTTTATCTCTCCCATGGTTGGTCATAGATGAGGCCATATAGGCCTTAAAAATTGTTCTAACCCAATAATAAATTAAACACATTTAAATCAAATTTAGACGTGTATGTATATCGAATATCGATTCATACAGATATAATATTATAAATCTACCCATTTAATTTCCAATAACACCCAAAAAATGCAATGAAACTCATTACAGCAAATAAATGAATAAATAATATTGCGTAAATATAAATTAATGTAATTAATTTACAATGATTATAAATCAATTTAAATCTAGTGGTATTTTGAAGAATCTACTAATATGGTTATGCGACTTGCAACAGTAAATCCAGTTAGCGATTAATGTTGAATAATTAAAATATTAACATTCACATGTTACCTATATTGGTGTGACAGTTTGGCCAAATTTGTCGCTTCTCCACCTTTATTGGTAAAACCCTATTTTACAATTTTAAGCAACACCTTTTGCTAACGATCATTTACACGAATGTCTTTGTCAAAACTATACCATTTTAAGACTTACAGAATTTGGTTTTTGGTTAAATTTCCAATATCGTGCACATTCAAATTGGTTTGTCCAAACACAAAGTCCTTGCTTCAATAATGAGAATTGTTATTAACCGTATTGCTCTGACCATATACTTTGACTTTGAGTAACTATAGTTGACTGTGACACTAACCTCATATAAACGAGAAGATGAATTCTTTATTGAATAGTTTTTCCCTACCAATGCTTCAACTCAGATCCAGCTATAGTCATTCAATGGATGTCATGCCATGATTTAACTATAATCAAAATGGTGTACCAGCATTGAAGTTTAATGGCATTCTTAAGTCGAGAGAACTGTGTAATATCGTCACTTTGAGATCTTAGATTTGATCTTATATATATTATTGACCAATAGAAAATAGTCGAGTGAGTCATTCCATAGTTATCTAATAACTATTAGTACGTAACCTCTTGGCACCCCCAGAAGCCATAGGTAATTCACCTCCCAACATTTAGAGAGCTATACTTACTTTGGTCTCAATGGATTTACAACACCCTTTCTTGGAACATCTTGACCTAAAATATTTAAAACAGTATGTTATTTTATATTATGATAATTTTTTCATGGTTTCAACACTTTGAAGCAGCTATTGCATAACATATTATTTAAGGATTTTTTTATTAATTGTATTTTAAAATTAATCATTTAATTAATATATCACAATATAACAAATATATAACAGAAAAACAAACACCTTTTATTTCAAATGGGATATTTTCATAGAGTTAATAATTTACAGTAAATTACAGAACTATCCCTAAGGTGTACCTTTAACTCTATCAGAACTGACTTAGTGTGGCCACTTTCACATTCATGCTTTGCATTACCCTTCGTATCTTTAGAATTTTGACATCCTTTAACGCTTGAATTTTTTCTAGGTTCACCTATTTCCCTCTAGCATGCATAATAAATCCAAGAATTTTCCGAAAGCGACCGCAAAAGAACATTTCAAGAGGTTCAAATTCATCCCATCCATAGCACTCGAAACATCTCATTCAGATTATCGGTAGGATAATTCACCTCTCTATAATACAAGTGTATCGTCTATCTATACTTCCATGGTTCTTCCACATTGACTAGGAAACATATATTGACCAAATGTTGGTACATGGCTTGTACATTCTTTAGGGCATTGGCATAACCTTATAGTAATATAGCCTTACGTTAGTTATGAAACTAGACTTATCTTCGTCAGGGAAATAAATTGCTGTCTGCTCATATTCAGCGTAGACATCCATAGAAGAGAGAAGCTCATGCACCACCGTTCCATCCACCGATTGGTCAATTCTCCAAAGTAAGAAAGAATCCTTAGGGCTTGCATCATTCAATTTCAAGATGTCGACGTAGTCCTCCATTTCCTATTCGGCTTCTTGACCAAGACTGAGTTGGCAATGCATTCTAGGTATATATACCCTTATGAACTCATTCACGAGGAAAGTCTTTATTTCTTCATTTAAAGGTATTAATCTGTTTGGTCCTATATTCCTTTTCTTTTGTTTGATGTGGGTAACTCCTATATCGTTGTTCAACACATGACATGCGATACTGGGAGAGAATCCGCACATATCGGCATGAGGCCATGCAAACACATCTAGTTATTCCTTAAGAAACCAACTAGTTGCACGCTAAGACCCCACTCCACTTGGGATCCAACCTTCATCACTTTGGTTGAATCATGCTCGTTAACCATCACAAACACCACGTCACCCATAGGCTCTATCGTTGACTCCTCTCCTCCATTTCTCAGGTCTAATTCATTAAAGGGATCACTTTTGTACTCGAACGTGGGCCCTTTCGTTAATTGTTATGCTTCTATTTTTTTTATTGTAGAGAGCACTCATTACTTTCTTTCCTTTCTTGATGCGTCCGCATTGCTTATTTCCTTGCAAGTGTAGAATGGGTCGGCCTGCATAACCGTACCAACCTGCTTGGTTTGAACAGTCGGCATCTGGACCAGTATCTTAACCCGCATCACTGCTCACATCTCAGTCCGTGCATTTCCAAAAGCTAGCATCCTAGGTTATGCATTTCATGGCCCGTTCAATATCTATGCATGTATCTACCAAGAAAAGCCCATTGTGGTAATCAACGGACCTCAGCAAAAGATAATTGCTCGACTTGCAAAATGACTCTTAGCTGTAACACCTTGGGATTTTATGAAAATAAATTAGAAAATACAATTAAAAGATAAAAATTAACCTAAAGGAGAATTTTCACAAACGTCCGAATTTGACTATGGGACTTGCTCTATTGTGTCCATAGTAATTTTCTGGACAACTCTCATATATTACTTGTTGAAATCCGAGCTAAAAAAAGTTATAAAGGATTGAATAAATAAGAAATTGAAAATATAAATAGAAAATAGAAAGAAGAAGAAAAGAAATCAACTAGGGCTAGGTCGACCCAGATGGACCCAAGTCGACCATGGACGATCAACCTGACCCATGGTCGATGGTACGGTCGCAACGATCTAGATACGATTAGTTTCATCATACGAGATCATAGCTTGTTGGTCACGGTTTCAGGGATGAACGAGATGAATTCGGAATGGATCCGATGGTAGTGAGCTGAGGTGTTCCCCTACAAATTGATATCTAGGGTTAACCTAAAACCTAATTCTCTCCATTACAGCGAAGCTCTACCAAAATAAAACCCTAAATCTTAATTTCCAAACCAATTTCTAAACCCCAATTCTATTTTAAATCAAAATCTAAATTAAAAAAAAGGAGATCTAGCAATTGGAGAAGAGACCTAAGCGAATTTAGGGGAGAAAGCTTGCACAAGTCTAAGGCAAACCTAAAAGCTTAGGACAGAGGTAAGTGTGCGCATATTTAACTAATTAATTAAACTAACTGATTTTAATTTCTTCCGCCTGCTAATTTGACTGTTAATTCTTGTATTAATCCATTAATTTACTAAATTGGAAATCTGGAACAATGGACCTTTTTATCTGATTGCAATTAGTTATGTAAGCTATATAATCATAAATCATATGCTAAATTGGATCTGATACATATGAACTGCCAACTGAAATAATGTAAATGTTGTAATGGTTGTAATAAAAATAGGATAAATAGATTAGCCCAATTGAAATAAGAATTAAATGGATTACGTTTGATAATTGAAATGGATTACGTATGATAATTGAAATGGTTTACCTTTGATAATTGAATGAAATGGATTAATTTAATTAAAACAAGTAAATTGAAAGATGTCTGCATTAAGTTTGAAAGTAGAATGAAATGATTAACTTATTTAAAATAAGTAAATCAAAAGATGGCTGAATTGTAGGCAATCGAACTAAAACTAGCGTAGGTCGACTGTCGTAAGTCACTTTAGACTTAATAGGTTGTTTGGGGCCATGAGCCGATAGGGGTATAAATCCTATTGCTCTCTAAATTGTTTGACTGACGTAGACACACCTTGGTGTTCTTATTTAAGATGTTGGACTTAGTTTGCATTTCCGTATCGTAATTTAGGACGTGGAGTGTTGTTAAGGCATGCAACTTATGCTGTGAAAGGTGCGCACAAGTGTTGGGACCGAATTACTGGTTGTTAGTTGACGCTGTTGGGATTGGATTTTCGATCATTATTCGGGATGCTGGGATTGGAGACTGGATCATGGACATTCCTGTTGGGCATAGATGCTGAAAGCTAGGTGGTGCCCAATACCAGACAGAGTTAACTGCAGTAACTCCTTGGGGGTGCGTAAAAGGTATTTTGCTGCTATGATCGAGGGGTTGGACGTGGGTGCATATAATGAGTCACTATGTGAGTTTACATGCGTGTTCCTCCTCTCTAGGTCTGTTGTTATTACCTTGATGTTAGATTGTTACTTGTTAGATTAGTGACTGTTTGGCTGGTGACCATAGGCTTGCGATCTTAGATGCACAGACGCTTTACACATACCCTATATCACCTAGAGTAGACTTGAAGTCAGTTGTTCTTTGCTGATCTTGTTCTCATTCACCAGACTTTATGTCTGACCTATTCTATTTTTTTCCATGCCACTGGTGGATAGAGTAGCCGTTGACAGGTCCATTGCTAACTTCGGACTGTCGTGCCTGCAGTCTAGTTCTATTTTATCCTTTGTCATGTATTTCCTATTAGTACATTTGCTCTTTCAATATTTTTCTTATGAGAGATTATTTTTATGATACTCAAATATTTGATATATACTGATGGTTTTCTAAGACTACGATATTATGATATTTTGAGACCTAGATATTTAGATGCTTTTGAGATTTTTATTATGGTTATTATGAGATTATCCACATATCTTATATTATGTTTCCGCTATGATGACGTTTGGATTAGGTAGATTATTTATCCATTGATATCTTAGTCTCTGTTATACTACTTTTTCCTTAAACCGATGATCTGCGTTTCTTGATATGGAAGTGTTTGGCATGTTAAGGGATGCATGTTGTCACATCAACAGTCAAGCGTACTTTTCGATGTCCCACTCTCCAACCAGGTCCTCACTCATCTTCCATCTCAAATGCCCACTCCTTATGATGTCCTCTTATCTTAACTCGACATGCTTTAGTGACAGGCGCCTAACTGCCTATGCAAAAGAAGATTCACATGCATTGTTTTGCTGAAAAGACTGGTATATAAGACACTGTTCATTTAAAAGAATTTCCATTGTATAGTAACCATCCATGTCTTTTGCTGCTACTTGGGCAAAGTACCCCTACTTAATCACTCCTTCATCCCATGCCGCCTATCCTTGACCAAGACATTCTCTAGTATGAACCACTAGTTGATATCTGAAGAACATGGCCAGTTGAAAGCAGGTGAAATATTTAATTTAAAATAATTCCTATTTAAATCTATTAGGCCTATGAAGTCTAAAGGGTTATTACATCCAATGTAACATTGTTTTAAATAAAATCCAATTTTATCTATATTGTTCAAAAAAGGTTTCATAAATTTGAAGTATATAAATTAGAGTATATCAAATATATTATTATATGTATATTTGTGTAATAATTAATTATTTTTGTATTATTAATTTTGGTAAGTGAAGAGTCAAGTATGTAAACTATTCAATAGGCCATAAATGTAATGAATGTAAGATTTTCAAAAAACACCTACCACTTTTATAAACAATTCATCATATTTTACTTATTCAAAGGAAACTTGATTTAATTTAAATTATTTTTAATTTAATTTCCATATCAAATACATTTATATGTATGTACTTAATGTAATATGAATTGTACATGGTTAATGTGATAGTATATAGGTATTGGTATTTACACCGCACCGGACACATTTGTCCATTTATGTATGCCTTTGTTATCCAAAGTTTTGAATTTTTTAACATATAAAATAAAAATTGTAAATATATACATGTTATAAGAATTACATAATATATAATTATATATTATGTGTGTGTGTGTGTGTCAAAACAATTTTTTAACTATTTTAAATGGTTTGAATTCTGGAACTAAAGGTTTTAAATATAATTTTAACATAGGAAGGTTTTAAAATTACATCTATGATTTTACACAAAAGTACTTTTTATAAACTTTAAACTAAAATAGAAAACATATATGTATACATGTATAAATAATTACAAACATTGTTTTAAATTTAAAATCAACATACATTAATAAACTTTGTGATTTTATATGTATGTTTTAAACGTAAAGATAGCCAGAAGAAGGTAAGCCATAACTTATGAAGGATTCAAAGCAGGTTTATAATTTTGCACAAAAGTCTACTTATGAAATTTTGAATTGAGACAATTTTAAAATTATGTAAAAAAAATGAATTTATGAACAAATTCACCAAATACATTAAGCAAGAAATCATTTTTCAAAATGATTTCAACTACTCAACGCACTTAGCTTATTTAAGTTTGCATATAAAAAAGGCTACAAAATTATATCAATAAATTAAAATCAATTTCCAAATCAAAATTGGATTATTTTGTTTAATCGATAATATCAAATTAAAAAAATAGATCAAACAATCCAAGCATATATAAATTCGTTATAAAAAGTTTGTCATCTAAACAATACATACAAGATGATCACATAATCAGAAGGGAAGTAGAATATGGA
The DNA here is from genome assembly GCA_030765085.1 of Allium cepa. Taxonomy (NCBI): domain Eukaryota; kingdom Viridiplantae; phylum Streptophyta; class Magnoliopsida; order Asparagales; family Amaryllidaceae; genus Allium; species Allium cepa. Next base: position 126,666,655 of record CM060939.1, read on the forward strand.
GCACAAACTTTATTAACTCTGACGAATTATATAATAAAATATAATTAGAATATTAACATAATATGAAGCCAAATATTGCACCTTGAAAGAAGAACAAAACTCCTTGATCCGGCTGAATCATCTCTAGAAATTGCAAAGATCCGAAGCACCACCTTTGTGTTTATTTAATTAGATTGATAGATTTTGCTTAAGAAAATTTTATTGCTTGGAAGCCATGGTTTTTTGGCTTAAATGAGATAAAGGAGAGTAAAGGAAAATGAACTATCAGGAGAATCATGAGAAGAAAATTTATTTTAATGGAAATATTGAAACCTTTCTAATTCCATCCTTCAAATCCTTCCCTCTTTAATTCCACATTAACTCTCATCAATTCCATTCTTCATGCATGGCCGACCATAAAGAGGCAATATGGGCCTAAAAAAATTTCCAAACCCACCTAGCAATTAATCTATTAAACTCAATTTATATATTTTATCAATATCATATATCGATATGCACATATTTAACTTTTATATACGTACTTTATTAAATACTAATGTTATTCAAAAAAACGAAATAAAATTTTATAGTTAATATTTCATAAATACGAACTAATTTAATTAGTTATAGCAATTTCAGAGTAGTCATTATTATGGTTGTGCAAGTCAAAGGTCTAAATTTAGTTAGCGATTAATATAAAAAATTCGAATATTAACGTACCTTAGCTAGTGTTGTCATATATTGGTTGAATTTGTCACCTACACATCTTTTTAGTAAAATAAAATTTTGTTATTATAAGCGATACTTGGTGTAAGGATTATTTACACCAATTCTCTTCATCAATACTATATCACATAAGGTTGGAATTTGGCTTTAATCAAAATTTCAACGTCCTCTATACTCAATTTGGTTTGTCCAAACACAAAATTCTCGGTTCAATAATAACAATTATTATAAATCACACTACTCTAGCCAGAGACTTTGACTTCGAGTTGACTACAGTTGACCATGATACTCATAGCATATAACCAAGAAGACGAATTCTCTATTGAATGGTGTTTCACTTCCAATGCTTCAATTTAGACCTAAATATAGTCGTTCAATGGACACCATGCCACGATTTAACTATCATAAAAATGGAGCGTCCACATTGAAGTTCAATAGTATTCTTAAATCGAGAGAACTTTGTAACATTGTCACTTCGAAATTTATTATCTGGCCTTAGTTATAGCATCCAATATAAACTTCGAGTCAAACATAAAGCTTGGTGTGAATAATATTATTACATCTCGGTTTTCTGTTATTAAGTGAGACCACGCCGCTAAGCCGAATGGGTTACCCCTTACTAATATCCTTTTAAAACATATCTTTTTGCAAATCAAAATCCTACAACCAAACTGGTTAATCAAACTGATTGTATCAATAATAGCAATATCATATATGCTTAAAACAGGTAATAAATGGACCATCTGTCCAGAAACCTACAGTTTTATTTGGCTAATTACTAATCTTCGGCTGACTAGGGCCTGCCAGACAAACTAAATAAATTATCTAACACCTGTTAGACATAATCCTGGATGGTCTGTCCTTATCTTACTTCTCCAAGGGTCACCTGATCCTAATGGTGTTGCGGGCTCACCAATAACCTATCTTTCTTTTCTGCATAAATATTCCTTTTTGTGTGTAACCATCATTTTAGTCTTACCTATGACTAACCCTACACACTAGAATTTTGGACTAAATTAGCTTGGGGCTAAAGCTAATGAGTAGGGCACAACCCTACACAAGTCCCATCTGGTCTTCTAATATCCGAGTAATTTTCTTAGGGTTAACTACCCTTAAATTTTCCTTAAAAACCATTTCAAAATGATTTAATCCCTTTAATCATCAAATTGATTTAATACCTTTAATCATACTTAAACAAGGAAAACATACTATTGCTTTACTCAAGACTCTATGTTATGATATATGCTTTACTCAAAATATTATTGATGAAAACATTCGAAAACTTTTTATAAAACCTTTAAACACTTATCTTTCAAAACCATGGAATGTACCCCTTTAAAAACCTTTGAAAGTACCCCTTTTGATACAAGTAAACTACTTTACAGTTATGACCTTATGCTGAAAGGCCAAAACATACATTTTGAAACCATTTATCATAGACTTTTCAAAAACATTGAAAACATCTCTTTCAAAAGCTTTATATATCTTTGACATCCAGTTTTAAAACACTTTATACATGCCTTTCAAAAACATTGGAAACCTTCCATTTAAACACTAAGGTAAATCTTTCTAAACTATTGGGGAATCACTCCTTCGAAACCTTTTATATACCTTTCGAAAATGCTGGGGAACCTCCCCTTCGAAACCTTTACTAGTTGCCTTTCGAAAGCATTAAAGTACGCTACTTAACACAAACCTTTCGAAAGCATTGGGCTCAAGTATAAACATGTGGAAAAACCTTTCGAAACTATTGGAAACCATTCCTCTCGAAACTTTTGGTTTTAACTTTTAAATATCAAAAAGGGTCTTAAAGTAACCAAGTCGAAAACAACACTTACAAAATCAAAAGCTATCTTATTCGTGGCTATTCTTTTCAAAAGCAAAACAGGCATATTTCCATTTAAGAGCCATAAAAGGTTTCGTCCCCTTTGGAACCCCTTGGTTCAACCCTATACCTTTTGCCTATGTCCAATTCACTACGTACCAAGTCTTTCATACCATGTGCATTAGTTTCGATCAGGTTGGAGGCGGAGGTAATAAGTCAAAAGGTGGCCGCGAAGATGGTGAAACAGCGGAAACTTAAAAAAAAAATCTTATTTTTAACATAAGAAGGAAAATTTTCAACTAAGCGCTTATTTGTCATCTTCTAATTGGTTGCCTTTACTTTTTAAAATATTTTCTGAAAGGTGCTTTCGAATTTTAGAGATTAACATTTTAAAATATTTCCAAACAGCCCCTTCTCCTTTCATAAATATATAAAACATTTAAGTCTCATACCTTAAATAATTTTATATATTTATTAAAATACTTAGGAAAATTCCATAAAAATTCACATAAATCACTTTTAATATGTTTTCTAACATATTTAACTTTCTGACCAAAGCTAATCATATAATAGCCGAAACTAGTTTAAATCCAATTTAAACATTTTCTTCACTAGAAAATCCATAAAAATCCACATTAATTTAGAAAATTATGAAACTTGAAAACCATCTCTAAAATATCATTTTTGACCTTATATTTAAATTGTAAGGCTTTTGGATGTCATTGGGTAGGTTTTTCAATCCAAAACATGTCATAAAATCAATATGGATAAGCATAGTTCATCAACAATCATATATACATACATACATACATACATATATATATATAAACATCATTCAAAACATGGGAATATACTTGCAAAAACATTCAGATCTGATCCTAGAAATCGAAATATCCAAAATATGAGATGTAAATATTATTCACCTTTAGCTTGTTGCTAAGGATTTGAGATTTGATCTTGGATTAAGTTGATTAAGCTTCTTCCCCTTGATTTTTCTTATCTTATTCTTGTTTTCCCCTAATGGTGGCCAACCTTCTTTAAATATATTTTTGTTTGTGAATTTGTAAAACGAAAGTGGCATGAAGGGTTTAGGTTATTAGAGTATGTCTTATTCCTATTTTTCCCTCATCAACTACCCTTACTTATTTAATTTTAAACTTCCCTTAGTACATTAGAATATTAGGCATGGCTACATCTTAATTACGCAAATCTCTATCCCTTTACCATTCTAATCTTCTCATTATTCTATTTAATTTAACTAATTAATCTTCTCAATTATGTTAATATAAATTAGGGGTGTTACAGACTCCCCTCCTTAAAAATTTTGGTCCTCGAAATTACAATAAGACACTCATCAAAATCAATCATAAAGGTAAAACATACCACGAAACAAGTCTGAATAAGTAGCTCTAATCCTACTCTCGGTTTTCAAATCACAGTCTCTCTCGTCGTCATTACACTGGACTCTAACTAATCTGACTGTCTTCTTCCTTAGCTTCTTCTCATCTCTCATGACTATACGAATTAGCTTTCCGACTATAGTCAAATTTGATTCCACTACTAAATAATCTGACACTATCGGTGCTAATGTAGTCTCTGGATCATGAATACGCTTCTTTAGATGCGAAATATGAAAAACATCATGGACTCCTGCCAAACTGTTTGGTAACTCTACCCTATACGCGAGTTTTTCGATCCTCTCTACGATAAGAAATGGTCTAACAAATCTTGGTGCCAACTTCCCTGATTTTCCAAATCTGATTACTCCTTTCATCGATGATGCCTTGATGAAAACATGATCTCCAACCGAGAACTCTAAGTCTTTTCATCTACTATCAACATAACTTTCTACCTAGACCGAGACTCCTTCATTCTTGCTCGAATTAACTCAATCTTTTCTACATCTTCTCTAACCAAATCTGAACCAAGAACTAACCTATCCCCTGTCTCTAACCAACAAATGGGAGATTTGCGTGGCCTTCCATACAAAGCTTTAAAAGGTGCCTTCCCCTATACTAGTCTGATAACTAATGGTATACGAAAAATCGACTAAATGTAGATGGTCTTCCCATGATCCTCCGAAATCTAATGCACAAGCTCTTAACAAATCTTCTAAGATTTTGTTAACTCTTTTTGTTGGTCCATCTGTCTGCAGATGGTAAGCAGTACTCATCTTGAGCTTGGTACCTAAAGTATCCCATAGACTCTTCCAGAACTCGCTAGTGAATAAGGAATCTCTATTAGTTACTATGCTACTAGCAATTCTGTGCAGTCTAACTATATTGTTCACAAATAACTTAGCTAAAACTGGTGCTGTCTTAGTTGATTTTACTGGAATGAAATGGGCACTCTTGGTCAATCTGTCCATAATAACCCATATGCTTTCATTTCCTCTGTTTGACCTTGGCAAACTATCTATAAAGTCCATAGAGATAGAATCCCATTTCCATACTGAACAACTAATGGCTGAAGTAACCCACTCGATTTCTGATGTTTGGCTTTTACCTATTGACAGTTTAAACATTACTTCACCCATAAGCCTACATCCCTCTTCATACTTTCCTAGAAGAAACTTCTTTTCATATCCAAATACATCTTAGTTCCTCCCGGATGAATAGTGAACTTCGAAAGATGGCATTCTTCTAGCACTTCTTTCCTAATGTTTCCCATATTCCGAACACACGGTCTCCTTTTTTTTCTTAACCACCCATTCTGGTCGAGACTGAAATCTTTCAAGTTATCGCTCTCTCTATTCCATCGCTTAACATTATGATCCTTTCAGCTAATAAGGGATCCTTCTCTTACTTAGAAGCAATCTTTTCAATCATACTAGTCAAACTTCCAAACATGACAATATACCAGATTTTGTACTCGAACTACTCTTAGATCTCCACTGCACTCTGCATGTAGTCAATGCTTCCAAATCTTTCCGCTCGGCTTTCATTGTCAACACTACATTTTGATGTCTCCGGTTAAGTGCATCTGCAACATTATTGCCCATTCTCGGTGTGTACTCAATACCAAAGTCATAAGCAGCTAAAAATTATAACCACCTCTACTTTCTCATATTCAACTCCTACTGAGAGAATAAATACTGCGATGAATTTTGGTCCATATATAATTCAAACCTTTCTCCAAAAAGGTAATGTCTCCACACCTTCAATGCAAAAATTACTGTATCTAAATCCAATTCATGCGTTTGGTATCTAACTTCGTACGGCCTAACCTGTCGAGAAGCCTAGGCAATCACTTAACCTCTTTGCATCAACACAACTCCTAGTCCAGTTCCACATGCATCTATATACACTACTAAATCATGATTCCCTTTTGGAACAACTAACACATGTGCATTAGTGAATAAGTGCTTCAATCTTTGGAATGCTTCCTCACACTTATCGATCCAAACGAACTTCATGTCCTTTCGTGTTTGCTTGGTCATCGGTGCCACTATCCGCGAAAAAATCCTTATAAATCTCCGATAATATCTTGCTTCTCCAAGAAAACTCTTTACCTTGGTCATTGTCTCAGGTCCCTTCCAATTATTCACCGCTTCAATCTTAGTCGGGTCTACATACGACTCTTTCTCTAAGACTACACGACGAAGAAACTTCACTTCCTTCTTCTAGAAATGACATTTGAAAAACTTCGCCTTCAGCTGGTGCTGTCTTAGTGTCTCAGGCATCACTCTAAAATAAACTTTATGCTCCCTTTCATTCTTAGAGATATCAAAATATCATCTATAAAGACCAACACGAACCTATCCAAGTGCTCTTTGAAAATTCAGTTCATCAAATCCACAAAGAATGCTGGCGTATTGGTTAGTCCAAACGGCATCACTAACCATTCGTATGATCCATATCCGGTCCTAAATGTCGTTAGAGGAATACCATCCTCTACCACTCTAAGCTGATGGAACCCCATTGCTAAATCCAACTGAGAAAATAACTAGCCTCCACTCAATTGATTGAACAAATCGTTAATTCTTTGCAACGAATATCGATTCTTCATCATTTTCTCATTCAACTTACAATAATAGATACATAGCCTTAACTATCCATTCGACTTCTTTGCGAACACTATGGCTGCTCCCTAAGGTGAGTTGCTTGGCCGGATAAAATTCTTGCCCTCGAAATCCACTAATTGGACCTTTAACTCTTTCATCTCGATAGGTGTCATTTTTCTTGGCAATCTACTCACTGGTTCTGCTCCTGGCACCAAATCTATCCGAAACTCAATAGCTCATTTCGACGGTAATCCAATTACGGGTTCAAAGACATCTGCGAATTCTATAACCATGAAAACTCGACTCGGCTCATCTTCTAACTCTACAACACTCAACAAAGCATCAATCTCAAAACTAGGGTTTCCATGGAGTATATTATCCGATCACTACAGTCAGGGTGTTTAAGTGATATTACCTTGTAATGGAAAAATATCTTAGCAACGTATTTACTTAACCAATCCGTAGCTAAAATAATCCCGAATACTATAAAATCAAACACATGCAAATTGCAAACAAATATATAGCCTAACAACTCAAACTTTAACTGGTCACACTTCATCCCCAGTATTGCATATCCTCCTATTGGATTTGCAACCCTTAAGGAAGTTACTAGGTATGAGGGTTCTAGGTTAAGCTTATCTACCAAACAATGAGATATAAAAGAATACAATGCATTGATATCAAAGAACTCTAACTAACATATCACGAATCAAAAGCATGCCTCCGAACACAACTTTTCCCTTCGCCACAGCTATTAGCCTTGAGGTAGCTGGCTCTAATATAAACATCTTGCCTTTTCCATCCTTGGCTAGTTCCTTGCACCGGTTCTTATAGTGTCCAATCTGATTATAGTTGAAACACTTTATTCCTTTCTTCTTAGCAGCTTTCTATCCCTTTCCTGTCTGGCACTCGTAGGCATGGTGTCTTTTCTTGTCACAATTGTAACATACCGCTTCTGCCATTCCCTTCTTAGCAGCTCCACCCTTTCGAACTCCTTTCTTGTGGAAAAACTTCCTCTTCTGACTCTGCCCCACTTGAGCATCCTTGGCATTATTTCTTTCAAGAAAAGCTTGAATCTCTTCGTTCCTCAAGGCCATCTCAACAACAACATCACTTGGATCCCTAATATGCGGCAACATGGCCTTAGCAAGCTCAGGCTTCAACCCACGAATGAACTTTACATTCCTCTTAATCACAATATCAACCGTAGCATAGCCATATCTCGCTAGCTCCTCAAACCTCGTAGCACACTCAAGCACAGTCATATCTCCTTGCTCTAACTTGGCAAACTTCCTAAGCAGAGTGTACTTAGCAATTTCTAACATAAACCTTTCTTCGAACCTTTTCCCGAACTCAGCCCACACCATTGCCTCTTCATTAACTCCAACAGTTATGTTGTTCCACCATACAACGCTGCTCCCTGCAATTGTTTGGAAGCAAGCCTTTTCTTCTGCTCATCTTTGAGCCCCAAATCAGTAAAGATCCTTTCGCAATGAAGCAACCAGTTCTCTACTTCAATTGCGTCTTTAGTACCAATGAACAACTTTCCTCCTAGCCGAGCATAATCTCTACTCAGAATAGCATAGTTATTCACCACTGGTGCTGCTTGGTTTCCTCCTCCAGTTTTACCTCCAACTACTCTAGCATCAATTCCTGCCTACTTCATGTTCACGAAAAACTGATACATTGCTTCCATGTCAACTTGCGGGACTCCAGCACCCACATTTCCAGCTTCTACCTGACCTTGGTTTCTTCTCGTATTTAGTCTGGCATTTCCAATAGTTGTGGTACTTCCCCCACCAAGGTTAACTCTTCCACTTCTAGCATCCATATCCGCAACTAAGTCTTTGTAAGATATAGAAGAATAGCCTAATAGAGATGGGAGGATAGAGATAAAGTGTATACTTATATGCAAATACAAGTACATTATTATAGCGTTATCCCGTACCCCACTTTTCTTTTATTCCTTAGGATTATGTTTTAAAAAATCATTTTAGTTTTAATTTTTTCATAAACCTATGCTCTGATACTAAGTTGTGACATCTTCTATCTTGAGGCCCAAAGCTAAACGCTACAGATGCTACTGTCATCTATAGTATTAACTTCCGGTGACAAAATATGGTAATGTTTATGGTATCCATAATATCAGAATCACATGAATGTGAAATGAAATTATCACAGATTAAATTAACTTTTCCAATTACATTTCAAAATAATATTTCATATTCAAATTACATAATCCCATAATCATTTCTCAGTCGTTGATCAAATATAATTATTGCAAAATACGCCAAGAACGACATATGAAGATGCCCCCTTGGATAATCAGATTACTAAATAGACAAAAATTGTCTTAATACATCACAGTAGAAATAAAACCAAAATAACTCCTAAACATAGCTAACTTTAGCCTCCTTCTCATCTTCGAAAGCTTTATTCGTCCACTTACTAAACCTGTAAAACCTTAACTCTCAATCTACTCAAATTAATTTTGAGCGCCCGAGAGTTTAAGGGGAAAACATAAACTTCGAGTCATACATAAAGTACTGTGTGAATAATACTTACATCTTGGTTTTATGATATTAAATGAGACCACGCCGCTTAGCGGAACGGGTTTCCCCTCACTAATATCCTTTTAAAACATATCTTTTCGAAAGTCATAATCCTACAACCAAACTGGTTAATAAAATTGATTGTATCAATAATAGAAATATGATATATGCTCAAAATAGGTAACAAATGTACCATTTGTCCGAAAATCTATAGTTTTGTTTGGCTAACTACTAACCATTGATTGACTCGGGCCTACGAGATAAACTATACAAATTATCTAACACCCGTTAGACATACTTCTGGATGGTCTATCCTTATCTTACTTCTCCAAAAGTCGCCTGATCCTAATGGTTTTGTAGGCTCACTAATAATCTATCTTTCTTTTCTGCATAAATATTCCTTTCTGTGTGTATCAATCATTTAAGTCTTACCCATGACTAAGCCCAATACACTGGAATTTTGGACTAAATTAGCTTGAGGCTAAAGCTAATGTGTAGGGCGTGACACTATACCGTTCTCATCTGCTCTTCTAATATCTGAGTCATTTTCTTAGGGTTTACCCTTAAATTTTCCTTGAAAACCTTTTCAAAATGATTTAATCCCTTTAATTAATTAAATTGATTTAATCCCTTTAAATCATACTTTACTAAGGAAAACATACTATTGCTTTACTCAAGACTCTTTGCCATGATATATGCTTTACTCAAAACATTGTTGATGAAAACATCTGAAACCTTTGTTTTAACATTTAAACAATTCTCTTTCTAAACCATTGAAAGTACCCCTTTCGATATAGGTAAATTACTTTGCTTTATGACCTTAGGTCGAAAGGCCAAAACATACCTTTCGAAACCATTTATCATAGACCTTTCAAAAACATTGAAAACATCTCTTTCAAAATCTTTATATATCTTTGACATCCTCTTTTAAAATACTTTAAACATTCCTTTTGAAAACATTAGAAACCTTCCATTTAAACAATAAGGTAAATCTTTCGAAACATTGGGGAATCACTCCTTCGAAACCTTTTATATACCTTTCGAAAATGCTGAGGAAACTCCCATTCGAAATCTTTACTACTTAACTTAAAATGCATTAAAGTATACTACTTAAAAAAACCATTCGAAAGCATTGGGCTCAAGTATAAACATGTGGAAAAACCTTTCGTAACTATTGGAAACCATTCCTCTTGAAACCTTTGGGTTTAACTTTTAAATATCAAAAAGGGTCTTAAAGAAACCAAATCGAAAGCAACTCTTTCGAAAGCTATTCCCTAAGTAAAAGAAGTGGATGGCGTGGAAACCAATCCCTTCAAAAGCATTTGAGAGGCGGCTTAGGTTTTAAAACAAAGAAACCCTTTCAAAGGCATTGCTTCGAAAGGTTGAAGGCGACAACAAGGGGTTTCGACCCTACAAAAGCATTTACTTTAAAACAAAGACGCAACTTCATTTGAAAGCATACTTTCTTTAAAACCATCGAACAATTCAAAAGCTATCTTATTCATAACCATTCTTTTTGAAAGCAAAGCATGCGCATTTCCGTTTAAGAGCCAAAAAAGGTTTCGTCCCCTTTGGAAACCCTTGCTTCTACCTTATACCTTTCGCCTATGTCCAATTCACTGCCAAGTCTTTAATACCATGTGCATTGGTTTCGATCTGGTTAGAGGTGGAGGTACTAAGTCGAAAGATGGCTATTGAAGATGGTGAAACAGCGGAACTTTAGAAAAACCTGATTTTTAACTTAAAAATGTAATTCTTTTCAACTAACCTGCTTATTTGTCATCTTATAATTGGTTGCCTTTACTTTTCAATTTTTTTTTTGAAAGATGCTGCTGAATTTTAGGGATTAACATTTTAAAATATTTGCAACCTTTTATAAATATATAAAACATTTAAGTCCCGTACCTTAAATAATTTTATATATTTATTAAAATACGTAGGAAAATTCTATAAAAATTCACATAAATCACTTTTAATATGTTTCCTAACATATTTAAATTCCTGACCCAAAGCTAATCATATAATAGCCAAAACTAGTTTAAACCAAATTTAAACATTTTCTTCACGAGAAAATTCATAATATATCCACATTAATTCAGAAAATTTTAAAACTAAAATATCATTTCTAGCCTTAAATCGTAAGGCGTTTGGATGTCATTTGATAGGTTTTTCAATCCAAAACATGTCATAAAATCAATATGGATAAGCATAATTCATCAACAAGCGTATGTATGTATGTATGTATGTATGTATGTATGTATGCATGTATGTATGTATGTATGTATGTATCTAAACATCATTCAAAACATGGCAATGTACTTCCAAAAACATTCAGATCTAATTCTAGAAACAGAAATATCCAAAATATGAGATGTGAATATTATTCACCTTTCGCTTTGTTGTTAAGGATTTGAGATTTGATCTTGGATTAAGTTGATTAAGCTTCTTCCTCTTAATTTTGCTTATCTTCTTCTTGCTTTCCCCTAATGGTAGCCGACCTCCCTTAGATATATTTTTGTTTGTGAATTTGTAAAATGAAAGTGGCAAGAAGTGTTTAGGTTATTAGAATATGTCTTATTCCTATTTTCCCCTTATCAACTACCCTTACTTATGTCATTTTAAACTTCCCTTAGTACATTAGTTTATTAGGCACGACTACCTCTTAATTACACAAATCTTAATCCTTTAATCATTTTAATCTTTTCACTACTCTATTAACTTAACTAATTAAATCTTTTGAATAATGTTAATAAAAATTAGGGGTGTTATAGAGTCATTTCATATTTATCTAATAATTATAAGTACATAACTCGTGATCCCCCTAGCAGCCATGAATAATTCACTGCTCAAGATTTAGAGAGCATTAGATACTCTAGTCTCAATATATGAATCGATATCCTTTCACAAAACTTCTTTACTTTTAATATTTAAAATAATATGTTGAGTACGTTTCCACCACCGAGCCAAATGAAAGGAAGCTCCACCGAACCAAGGGGGGAAGGCCCCAACGAACCAATAACGTCCCACCTGCCACCGAACCGGCTACCCCCATGAACTACCGAACCATAGGCCTCCAGCACCTACCGAACCATTTCCCCTCTCCTCTATCACCGAACCGAATCCTCCCACTTCACCACCGAACCAGCTCATCTCCGAGTCCTAGCCGGACCAACCACTACCGAGCCAAACTTCAACCTCCACCGAACCAGCTCATCTCCGAGTCCTAGCCGGACCAACCACCACCGAACCAAACTCACTCCCAACCTACCACCGGTCCAAACAACATACCACTCTCCACCGAACCAAGACGCTCCGGATCAACTTAGTCAGGCCAGATTGCATCAGCCCAGGCCCACCAGTAGCTATATGCACCAAGACCCCTGCCCCTAGTCTCACTCTATAAATAGAGGGGCAGGGGTACAACAATGGCAGATAAGTTTGAGAGCTCAAGCACGGATAGAACTTTCAAACAACTTTCAGATACTTGTAATCTAAGCTTTGTACTTGTAATCTGAAGAGAAAAGGAGAATAACATATAAAGTGGACGTAGGCACATTCTGGCCGAACCACTATAAATTTGTGTGTCTTTTACAGTTTAGTCCATCTATTTTATATATCTTCATAAATCACCCAAATCACTAAAAACAACATATAATCAACTAAATCATAAGACTTGGAGGTGTTTGCCCATTTTTTGTGCAAACATTTTTTGTGCTTTCACTGAGAAAGGAGCTCGAAGCTTCAGCTTCTCCCACTTAACCCTTTTCCTATCAGCATCGTTCATTGTTTGAAAAACATGCCTCCCGGACGGAAGAAAGATGCTAACGAAGGAAAGAACATCGCAACTAGCAGTATCCCAGATCCAGTGATCAGAGATCAAGACAATCGTCCGGTTCCAACAGAAAATGGAAATCAGGCAAATCCGACAGCCCCTGCTGCGGAACAACCAATTACAAGGACGGATCTAGACAGGGTTGTGGCCGAAGTAACTAACCGCTTCGCATCTCAACAAGAAGCCTTGGTGGATCAACTCATGTCACGCTTAAGGGATGCTGAAGAATCCAACCGCAACACTGAATCATGGGGTGAGTCCCGATCTGGAGGATCTGGGAGACGACAAAGGTTTTTCTTCTTCGAAGAAGCTAACAACAGAAACAGCTATGGTAGGAGCCGAGCCCGGACTCAGCCCGAATTTCGACCCGAGGAAACACTTGGAACCGAACCCAACAGGGGAGGTACTAGGTAGGGGTCGGATGTAGTTGAGCCCGCCATGCTACCTAACCATGGAAACGCCAATGGACGGGGCCGAGCTGGAGTCCAGCCCGAAGTTGGACTCGAGGAAGTACTGAGGACAGAACCCAGCAGAGGAAGATCAAGGCACGGGCCAACTGTGGCTGACCCCAACGTGCCCTCGGTAGACCAGAGGCAGCCATTGGAGAATGTTAGGAGTGATAGACGATATCATCCTTACAAGTCATCTGGACGGAATCAATCCCGCAGGGAAGAACCAAACTCGTTTCTATCCGCTCCAAGTTCTGATGAAAGGATGGCGCGATTGTTCAGAGAATGCGTCCGACGGGATCAAAGCGATCGAGGGATAGGCGCTAGGGTAACCAGCCCCTTCACCCGCAATATCGAAATCGCCATCACCCCCCGAGAATGGAAAATGCCAACAATGGAGCCTTACAAGGGAACCTCTGACCCCGTTGTACACTTGCAGAGATACACACAGCATATGCCCATGAGCGGAGCAACAGAGGGAGTGTTGTGTAAATGCTTCCCACTATTCTTGGCAGATCTAGCTACCTCCTGGTTCTTCCATCAACCCCAGGGGTCCATCAGCTCATGGGAAATGTTGAAAGAAAAGTTCATCAGCCAGTTCCGCATTCATGTGGAACAACCCAAGGACGCTTATTCCCTATCTAATATCAAACAGAAACCCGGAGATACAGTGCAACAATATCTAACCCGATTCAGCGTCGCAGCAGCCGCAGTCCAAGATGCCGACGAGAAACTTATCCTAATGGCCCTCTATAGTGGTGTGCATCCGGATACTAAATTTGCTAGAAGATTAACGAAAGAAAAGCCAGCCACCTTACCCGATTTCTTCCATGAAGCCGGGAAATATATGAGACTTGAAGATGCTGCCATTGAAAGGCAGACAGGGCAACAAACCAAGGAAGCTCATGGAAACACACCCGCAGTAGCAAAGGACATTCGAAGAAATGACTCCAGAGATAGTGCTGGGGGCAAGAAGGGAGAAAAGCGTTTGTATAGGCCAGGACCGAGATTTGACTCTTATACTCCTTTAAATGAAACAATCAAAAACATATTCTTGGCCACCCAAGACGAAGTCAGATACAAGCGCCCCCCGCACAAGAAGGAATCAGATAATGCAATTAAGTCTGGAAAGTTCTGCCGCTTCCACAAATCTCATGGGAATGACACCAATGAATGCCATCATCTCCGGGACTTGATTGAAGAACACATCAGAAGGAAGAGACTGGAGCGCTATGTGAAAGGTCAGAACAGGACTTCAACTCCTGCCAATGAGAACCCAGGGCTACCCCTCCCGGAAGTAGGCGGAGGAAATTGCAACACCAGCGGCTCCAGTCAAGAGAAGATAGTGGTCCTTACCATATCAAAAGGGCCACAGATAGCCGACGGAAGCTAGGTAGAGATGGAAAGATACGGTAAGTCACTTAGAAACAATGAAGGCTACGTTAATTCTATTACAGAAGAACGCCACCCGAAGCGGAAAGAGAATGATGACATCACATTCAGTAAGCGTGATCTAAAGGGAAGGCAGTACCCTCACATGGATCCTATAGTCATCTCTGCCTGGTTCGGTCCAGCCAAAGTTTTCCGAATTCTAGTAGACACTGGAAGCTCAGTGAATATCCTATTCAAGCATGCTTTCGACAAAATGAAGCTGTCAATGAAGGATGTGTCTCCCTGCAGTAAACCGCTACATGGTTTCACTGGAGATGCGAAGATGCCCCTCGGGCAACTAGACCTCTTTGTCGAAATAGGAAGTCATACCTGCTCCGTTGTGCGAAAACAAACATTTGTGCTAATAGAGAACCACTCGGCCTACAACGCCTTTTTGGGAAGACCAGCCTTGTCTGACTTCCAAATTGTCCTAGCCCCGTGGTGCCTAAAGATGAAATTTCCAACAGATAACGGGATAGGGGAAATAGAGGGAGCTCAAGACGCCGCTCGAGATTGCTATGTGACTGAACTTCGCAATAACCGCAGGAAGGATAAAAGGAAGGATGCAGAGACTTCTCTCTGTAAGAAAAACTTGGAAGCATAGCAATTAAAGAAAGCCCCTCCTCTTCGATATACCAGTGATCCTTTCAACGAATTAGACCCCAGGGACAAGGAGGAGGAGGCCACCACCGAGCCTGCAGAGGCTATGGAATTTGTATCTGTAGACAAACACGAGCCAAGTAGACTGCTGAGAGTCGGGTCTCAGTTAAGAGCGGAATTGAAGGATCAACTCGTCGATTTTCTTCGGCACAACTTGGATGTATTTGCATGGACGCATGCTGACATGACTGGAATCTCCGCAGACGTAGCATGCCACGTACTGAACATCGATCCCACCAAGGTGCCAGTAAAGCAGAAAAAGAGAAGCATGGAGGCAGAACGATCAGCAGCCCTCGAGGAAGAAGTAAAGAACCTACTCGCCAATGACTTCATACGAGAAGCCATCTACCCAGAATGGATCGCCAATCCGGTACTGGTAAAGAAGGCTAATGGGAAGTGGCGAACATGCATCGACTTCTCCAACTTAAATGACGCTTGCCCGAAGAACTGCTTCCCACTCCCCCGAATCGATCAACTCGTGGACAGCACAGCCGGACACGAACTCTTATCCTTTATGGACGCATACTCAGGATATAACCAGATCCCTATGCACGCCCCCGATCAAGACCACACTATTTTCATCACTGAAGGGGATTGTACTGCTACAGAGTAATGCCTTTTGGACTTAAAAACGCCGGAGCTACTTATCAGCGCCTCGTCAACAAGATGTTTGTGGAACTAATAGGACGAACTATGAAAGTTTATGCGGATGACATGCGGGTAAAATCAAGGAAAGCCAACAATCATATGAACCACATGGACGAGATGTTTCAAGTACTCCGCCAATATGGAATGAAGCTGAATCCTCTAAAGTGCTCCTTCGGAGTGTCGTCGGGAAAATTCTTGGGATTCATCGTCCATGCCAGGGGGATTGAAGCAAACCCCGAACAAGTCCGGGCTTTGCAAGATATCAAGATACCATCCACTCGAAGAGAGATGCAAAGCCTAAACGGGAAAGTGGCCGCCCAAAGCAGGTTCATCTCTAAAGCAACCGACAAATGCATCCCTTTCTTCGAAGCTCTAAAGAAGGACAAAGGAAAGTTCGAATGGACTGACGAATGCTCGACAGCCTTCCTTAACCTAATCGAACACCTTCAGAGACCACCAGTGCTCTCAACTCCAAATGAAGGCGAAGAACTATACCTATACCTTGCTGTATCATCCCATGCTTTAAGCGCCGCTTTGGTGAGAGAAGACAACCGCACGCAGCGTTCCGTATACTTTGTGAGCAAGAGATTTACAGGGGCAGAAGCCAGATACCCTAAACTTGAAAACCTAGCATACTGTTTGCTAATCACGTTACGGAAACTACGACACTATTTCCAATCTCATTCCATCAGAGTTTTAACCGATCAACCGCTAAGGCAGGTACTCCACCGCCCCGACACTTCTAGGCGACTACTTAAATGGTGCATTGAACTGAGTCAATATGATATCACCTACCATCCTCGCACCGCCATTAAGGGACAAGCCATGGCCGATTTCATTGCCGAATTCACTACCAACGAAGGTAAAGATCGATCTGAAATAACAAAAGATATCAAGTGGAATCTCTTTGTAGATGGAGCATCAAACGAACAAGGCTCGAGGGCAGGTGTTGTGATAATCACCCCCAGGGGAAGGAAGCTGCACTATGCCCTAAGGTTGGAATTCGCTGCCACCAACAACGACGCAAAATACGAAGCAGTGATAGCCGGATTAGAACTTGCCCTAGAGATCAAAGTCGGTTCTTTATGTCTCCATAGTGATTCTCAACTTATTGTAAATCAAATACCAGGAGAGTTCCAGACTCGAGGGGAACGGATCACGGCATAGCTAAAGAAAACCAAGCTGCTACTCGATCAGTTGGACCACTATTTAATCAAACACATTCCTCGAGAGGAGAACCGAGAGGCCGACGAACTGGCAAAGCAAGCTAGCATGAAGAACAGCACCATTTCTGGAACAGTAGCCTTCTCAAAACAACTAGCCCCAAGTTTCAAACAAGAGGATCTGATAGATGCAATCGAAGAAGAAACTTGGATGACTCCTATCCGGAAATACTTGCAAGATGGCACACTACCCAACGAGCGTAACGAAGTCAGAAAAATCTTAAGAAGTGCTTCCCGCTACGCAATACAAGAAGGCATCCTCTATCGGCGTGGCTTCTCCAACCCCTTATTAAGATGTGTCGCTGGAAGGGAAGCCAAGGAAATCTTATCCAAAATCCATCAAGGAAGTTGCGGAGACCACACTGGAGTGCAGACTCTAGCAAAGAAGATACTTCGATATGGATATTTCTGGCCCACCTTAAACAAAGACGCCTTGGACTTCGTCAAAAAATGTGACAGGTGTCAGAAATTTGCTAAAATCCCTCGACTACCAACCAATGAGATTACTCAGATGACCAGCCCTTGGCCCTTTGCAATATGGAGAATTGACTTGATTGGCGAACTGCCAATGGGTCGAGGCGGAGCCAAATATGTCATAGTGGCAGTTGACTATTTCACCAAATGGGTGGAAGCGGAGCCCCTAAATAAAATATCTTTAGCAAAAGTTATTAACTTCTTGATCAAAAATGTTTTATGCAGGTACGGGGTTCCACTCAAAATCATATCGGACGATGGACTTCAATTTGATAGCGAGGAATTCACCGACTGGTGCCAAGAGCACGGAATTCACAAAAGCTTCTCATCTGTAGCTTATCCCCAGGCAAACGGACAAGTCGAAGATGTCAACAAAATTCTCAAAACTCTAATCAAGAAGAAATTTGAAAAGTCGAAAGGCGCTTGGGTGGATGAACTTCCTACGGCACTTTGGGCCTACCGCACATCTTACAAAACATCAACAAGACATACTCCTTTCTCTTTGGCATACGGATCGGAGGCCATGCTCCCAGTTGAAACTGTAGTGCCCTCCCACCGTAGGATCCACTACAACCCAGAAAAGAATGAAGAACTCCTCCACATGTCTTTGGATCTAATGGAAGAGAGAAGAAACGATGCAGCACTCAAAGCGGCAGCTCACAACCAAAAAGTGGCAGCACAATACAACTCCAAAGTCAAGCACCGCAGCTTACAAGAAGGTGATCTTGTCCTCAAGCGAATCTTCCCGCGCCCTGGGGCGCTGGATCCAATCTGGGACGGACCCTATGTAATTCATAAAGATCTCCACAACGGAGCTTATATTTTGTCAACAGTGGACGGGGAGGTGTTCCAAAGGGCATGGAACATCCAACACCTTCGTCGATACTTTTCTTAACTTGTACTGCCCATATGAAGTGAATTAACAAAGAGAATCAGTGGACGTACGCATTTTCGTGCCGAACCACTTTAAAAATCTTGTCTCTTTTTAACTTGTTCCTTTATATCTTGGCTGCTTGTTAAGCTTTATCCTTTTCTGTTGAACAAAACCCTGTGTAACGGCACTTCCATTCTGCACGCTTCATAGCATAACCTCACCTGGACAAGGCCCAACAGGTACTATACGAATCTATGCCCTTGCCAATGAGACACTTTTGCTCCAGCATCCCTCTGCTGCGGGTTAACTCATTGCTCGCGACGGCCCTCAAAGCCAACTGTAATGAGCCGATCATAAGCCACCGAGAAGGCCGACTATAGCCGAGGCAGCTCATTACGGCGTTCGGCTCGTCGGCGGCTGTGAACCCATTATAAGCCCCAACATAAGGTGTGGCCAGCCAGGGGCAGTTCACAGTTGACGATCGGCACCCACGCTAGCCAGCCACGGTAAATCGAATAATACCCACGGTTATGGGCCATAATGGCCCGGGTAGTTACTGTGCGCGATCTCGGCTCCGATGTTTCTTAAGTATGGCTGTGGTAAAAAAGAAAACTCCCCGCGGAGGCGTAAGATGGATGACGAATGTCTCCAAGACCCACAGCTAGGGAAAGTGACTACAAAACCCGTTTGCCACGAACTTAAGCACATCGAAGGCCTTTCGTGATTGGAAGTTTTACTATTTCTTATATTTCCATTCTATTTAAGAAACTTTCCTCCTATCCTCTATAACAACCCTTAAAGTACAGGACACCAAATAGGATGCACTCGCTAATGGGAATGAGAACTCTCAGCTGGATGACGGGTCACTCAACTGTATTCCGTGTTCGATCACACAAGGCATTCAATGCTACCATCTACAACTAAAAATCGAAAGGGCGGTACTTTCTTCTCTTACATACAAATAAGTAGCTCTGATATATTCACACATCACATTAACATTGCAAGACATGAAATTATATTTTAAGCAAGAACTTGACATCAAAACGCAGTTGAATCACTAGCGCATGCACAGCTATATTCCTTGTGCAACACATCAAAGTAATAACAGCATCCAAATGTAACAGAATCAGATTATGTTATAAAATTACATGTTAAGAATAAAGTCGTTCGTTGCAATGACATAATTACAACATGAAAGTACATTAATGTTTTGGAACTAGTATATACAGGAATGTCAAGTAAAACCAAAAATGCCCGGATCAAGTCAAAATAGTCGGCAGCATCAGAACTTCATCTCTATCCTTCCGACCCCCCAAGACCTACTTGACCGCAGGATCAGAACTCCCAGCACGCTGACCAGAGGTCCCACCTGTCCAATTCAGGAGAAGAATCTATTAGATAAATGATAAGCAATCAAGTTAAGAAAAGATTAAAAGGGAAGACTTATCAGCATCTGCTCCCTGATCATCATCCTCCAACTGCACACCCACTTCCTCGGCGGTAAGCAGCCGCATGCCCTCCTTCACCGCCACCTTCTCCTCCTCGGTGAACTGAGCGGTGACCACATCCATTCTGAAGGCCGCGCCACCCTCTTTATCCGCATCAGCCTTGGCCTCCTCCAAAGCCCGGAGATATATCCTAGCCATGACCCGGGGGTAATCGTCCATCCAGGATAGGTTGACCTGCTTCCAAGTACGAAAATACATGTCCTGCAGCATATCATCCATCATCCCCTCGTTCTCCTCAAACTCCCTCATACGTGCCTCAGAAGCCGACAACTTAGCAACGGCAGCATCCCTCTCCAATCGATATCGCGAGCAGTCAGCTTGAAGGGATCTCCTCATCGCCTCCATCTCCTCCTTTAGCTTGGCCTGAGCAAGCCCTGCGGCTTCAAGCCTTCCAAATAACTCCTCTACCTGCTCAAGATCCGCTCTCCGAACCTCATCCACCGTTGCGATGGCCATGTCAATTCGTTTCTTGCAAGCAACCTCCATCTTTCACAACTCTGCTTTGCTAGCCTCCTCCATGGTTTTCTTTAGTCGTCTGGAGGCCGCCTCATGCTGGAAGATCTGGATGGCCTGATCGGCTAGCTGTTTGGCCTGATCAGAAACCACTAGCCGCAACCGAATGTTAGCACTTCCGATTTCCTCTCCAGCCTTGACCAGTCGGGCATGATGCGCCATCAGCTTCCTAGTCTCCTCAGCCACCCGATCGATGTTTGCCTTGGCCTCATCCCCCATAGTCACAATCCGAGTGGTCAACAAGTCGAGATCCAAAGACTTAGCCTCATTGAGCACCCTTACCATAGGATTGCGGGGTAGGAGGTGCTCACCGGTAACCTCATCGAAGGAAATATCATGGAGGTTCGGGTCCAGGTCCGGATGACCCGCGAATGGGTTGCGAGCCAAACTGGGACGATCTATCGGAGTAACGGTAGGGTTCTCAGATGGATGCGGAGAGGGTACAAAATCAGTAGTCTCCTCCATACTATCCTGAAGTGGCGGAATTGGAGGCTGAGGACGAGATGGAGATTCGAGCAAGGAGCGGCCCCTTTTCTTCCTTTGGATGTCTTCTTCAATAATCCCGAGAAGAGGACGATAGTCGACTACATCCCCGGGGCGGCTAGTAGGAGGCTTGGGTCTAGCAGATGCTCTGAGTAGCTTGTATTGTTCGAGGCTGTGTCGAACATCTGATGTCTTGGCCACCTCGCCTGCCCCTGGAATAAAGAACAAGTGTTACGAGCATACACTAGTTCATAATTCAAGAAATATGTTAAGTTAAAAGGAGTAGGAAGACGCATTTACTTTACAAACCCTGAGGGGGAGTGGGATACTACAATAGGTCCTGAATCTCATTCCAGGACAGGAGATGGCCATAAAATATTCCTAAGTCCTTATCATAAAGGGAGTCTGCAGAAGTCAAAAATTCACCTTGAATCACCAAAGTCGCCTTAGCCGGAATACTCTGAGAAGATGAACCGACACCAGTCCCGGCCTTATCAGTTTCCTTCGGTTTCTCCACCAAGGCTGACCCTTCTTCCAACCCCTCAAAAGCTTGGCGGAAAGCATCATTCATCCACTCTTGAATCTCACCTGCTTGCCCAGAGATCAAGGCACCAACGCCACCACCACTTTGTCCTTCGCCACCATTGCCACCATCACCTTCTCCATCACCTCCGCTCTCCTCCTCGCCTCTTTCCTCCTCTCCACTTTCCTCCTCCAGAACATCTGGGCACGTGCTGGGAGAGGGTCCATCAGTTTTCTTGAGCTTCTTTCCCCCGATGACTGGAGGTATCGAGAAGGGTTTCCTCTTGCTGCTCTTTGTCATGGCCCCTCCTTTGGATTTAGCAGCCCTTTCCTCAGCCGTATCCCTCTGCTTGACCACAGACTGATGTGGTAGAATCAAGTTGTGTCGCACGAGAGTGACATTCCTGATCAGGTAAGAAGCTGACCTATCCCTTCCCGAAATGGCTTCTATCTCCATGGCCATCTGAACCAGGTGATCGTTCTCCACGACCGCAAAGCCACATGTCGCTAGCAGGAAATAAAAACACATGAGAAGAAGTATTTCAGTCAGAACGAAAATTATAAATAAGCTTCAACTTACAGCCAGAGGTGAAGCGGTGGATAGAAACGGAGTCATCCTGGACGAACAACCATTCCTTCTTAAACATGGTGAACTTTGAATACAAGTCCAGGACCGGCTTGAAGGACACGACCGATTTCAAGCTGATGTATGGAGACCCCTTCTTGTAACCTCTCAAATTATATAGGTACCGAATTTCCCGGTTGGAAGGGGGCGCCCGTATTTTCTCTGGAAAATCACGAATAGGCACACCAAGATAGCATAGGAGTTGGGCTGGAGCTGGAAAGGGGCCACCTTCAAATAGGTGACGAAGCTAACTATCCAAGCATTGATTGGAGGAATGGGCCCACACATGCAGTGGTACCTACTATAAAAGAAGTATCCTTCAGGGGGATTATATGGCATGACCCCTTTCCCTGGCAACAGCATGCGTGCTCTATCAATCCCAAAAGAGCGGAAGATAACATCAAGCTTCTCTTCTTTGAGAGAGCTAGGAAAGCAGTCAGGCAGAGAATTCAGAAGCTCTCGAGGACCACACCCATCTACTAGCGATCTCGGGGTGGGTCCAGGACGTTCCGCTCCTGGCTGGGCTGAGGGCACAACAGGGGACTCTCTTCTGTCCGTAGATTTTCTCTTTTCTGATCGAGTTTCCACTTTGTGAGACATTATCTGCAACACCAAAAACAAACACACTGTTAAAACAAGGAGTATAGAGATATAAGCAAGCGAGTGCATGCAGTCTGGAATCTTGTTCGCAATTCAAAACATGAAAGACCGATCGGTAGTTTGAGAATAAGGCCCATTCGACCTCGTACTTCTCAAACCCGTCCGGTAGTACAAGGCCCGAAGACACATTCGGCACTTAAGCCCGCGAGTTCATTCCAAAAGTCGAGTACCTCAGTTCATTCGGCACTCGCTACATTCGGTAGTCCAAAACGCGGAGCCATTCGGCGAAGAGAGGCTAAATTACCTGATTCGGCAATCTAACGTGGTTCGGCAGTAAGGTTGATTCGGCAGGAGAGAGTCTGATTCGGCTATCGAACTTCGTAGGGAATAACGAAGGCCTAACACCCCTACTTATAAACTAACGCAGGACGACCGGATCGGATGGTTCGGCACATAGGACCGGATGGAAACACCCAAGTTAAAACAAAGCGCGGCATATGCCAACATATGCCCCCACTTTGGGGGGCAAATGTTGGGTGCGTTTCCACCACCGAGCCAAATGAAAGGAAGCTCCATCGAACCAAGGGGGGAAGGCCCCAACGAACCAATAACGTCCCACCTGCCACCGAACCAGCTACCCCCATAAACTACTGAACCAGAGGCCTCTAGCACCTACCGAACCAATTCCCCTCTCCTCTATCACCGAACCGAATCCTCCCACTTCACCACCGAACCAGCTCATCCCCGAGTCCTAGCCGGACCAACCACTACCGAGCCAAACTTCAACCTCCACCGAACCAGCTCATCTCCGAGTCCTAGCCGGACCAACCACCACCGAACCAAACTCACTCCCAACCTACCACCGGTCCAAACAACATACCACTCTCCACCGAACCAAGATGCTCCGAATCAACTTAGTCAGGCCAGATTGCATCAGCCCAGGCCCACCAGCAGCTATATACATCCAAGACCCCTGCCCCCAGCCTTACTCTATAAATAGAGGGGCAGGGGTACAACAATGGCAGACAAGTTTGAGAGCTCAAGCACGCATAGAACTTTCAAGCAACTTTCAGATACTTGTAATCTAAGCTTTGTACTTGTAATCTGAAGAGAAAAGGAGAATAACATATAAAGTGGACGTAGGCACATTCTGGCCGAACCACTATAAATCTGTGTGTCTTTTACAGTTTAGTCCATCTATTTTATATATCTTCATAAATCACCCAAATCACTAAGAACAACATATAATCAACTAAATCATACGACTTGGAGGTTTGCCCATTTTTTGTGCAAACATAATATGTTTTTAAGCATGATAAATTTTCATGATCTCAACACATTATAATTACTGTCACATAATATATCTTTTAAGGATTCTCCATCAATATATTTTAAAATAATTACTTAGCTAGTTATATCACAATATAACAAAGTATATTATAGAAACCAAACATCTTTATTACGAACAAGATTGGTTATCAAGTTAGATATATGTAGCTGAATACATAATTGTCCATAGGTGTTAACCAGGTTTTTAACCCAGCAGAATCCAGATGAGTTAGAACATCTAGGCCAAACCGAAATAACTTAAGAATCAACTTGGAGAACCAGAAAACTAGGCCAAGAAGGACACAAGAGGGAATACACAAAAATCAACTAAGGGATCCATCACCTATGGATTAATAGTGATCCATAAGGACTCCTTATGGGTCATTCAGATCTCTTGTATCATGATTTAATATCTTTTCTAAGGATGTTTGCCAAGTTTCATAGCCTTCCAAGCAACCTATTTTGAGAAGCAAAGAACTATCTGATTCCATTCATAATTCAATCCAACCTGTAGATGAACCATCATCAAAACAAGGCAACTAGCAACGAAATTACATGGAGAGCACCTACATAAGATAGGGAGTGACCCAAAGGAAATGGTCCAAAAATTCCTTAAGTACAAGGAACGCTAGCGATCTATGCCCTATGGATCGCTATCGATCCATCAAATTATGTTGGATCGGTATGAAATTATCAATGCACCCTCGTATCATCAAGTGTAGGCTTCTTGCAAAGTGGTCTAGCCTAATAGCTCTTCAACCCCTATAAATACAGTCCTACTCTCAACATAAAGGGGATCTCTGGACTGGCTACTACAACTCTATAGAGATTATTCTTCACACTTCTCCTTCCATACAATAGTCATCTAAGAGGTTCATTATGATTCTTTAGTGAACTCTTGTACTTGTGACTTGCTCTAACTTAGAAGAATTCATATTGTTATCTGAATTAACTTGTAACCGTAGTTAGTTAGTAGAAAGTTATAAAGTGGACTTAGGCTTCATTAACAGCCGAACCACTATAAAAAATTTCTTGTCCTTTTACTGTTTTTTCTCCTTTTACATTTATTTTCTATATTATTGCTCTGTAAGAACAGGGATGGTGCTTTCACACTCAATCAAGGGCGTTGATCCAATTTTTAGATTAACATTTTTGTGCTTTTATTGAGAACCCAACTCTGACTTAGATCTAGCTATCTACTTTAGATCAGATAGGTTCAAAAGTTAGATCCAAAATCTCTGCTTAGAAGATTTGCTGTTGAGAATCAATGGCACTAGGAAGAAGGAGAACTACCTCTGAAAGATCCATAGGAGCTACTGTAGTAGGAGAAGAAACAAACCCTCAGCAAACTGAAGTCAACAACCCCAACAACCTATTATTAGGAGCTAACACTAGAGATCAGGTTCCAGGATCCTCCATCCAGCATGAAGTTATGACTAAGGTGTGAGAAATGCGGATTGTGGATCTTAAGGCTAGGATAAACACTAGAGGAGGTGAATAGTGTTTTAAGGAATTATTAAATCTTTTTGAGTTTTTGTTAATTTGAACACAGATGTATGCAATATTTAGACACAGATATGATCACCGAATCAAACGCAGATGCAAAAATAAAGTAAAAGCAGTAAAGGAAAGAACACACCGGATTTTGTACTGGTTCAGAGTTACCCGACATCCAGTCCCGCACACAAGTATGGATTTCCTTTCAAAAGTAATTGTACAATTACACCCTCAATTTCAAGGCTACGAGGTACACCCTCCAGATTCACAGTCCTCTGGGTAGAGATACTTGATTTTACGGGCAATAAGTTCACCCAATTGATTTCCAAGGCTACATCACACCTTTTCTCGCTTGATTGATTTCTAAGGCCACAATCACACATTTTCTCCTTTAATTGATTACAAAAAGCCTATAACTCTAAATAGCACTGAGGATCTTGTTGAGACAGTGATAGAGAATCAAACCAGATATAATCTACTTAGATTCAATGTTGATTTCGGCAGAGTAATGGTAGGAATATGTATAAAGAAAATGTGGAAGAATAAAATAAATGAAAACCAAAAAATATGATTGAAAATTCGTTGAAATCAACCCCTATTTATAGAAGAACAACAGCCATGTCCATTCGTGAAGAGATATGACGAATAGACACTTCTTTTGAAATTTAAGTTTTGAAATTAACTGACACTATGTTAACATGGGTATATTGAGTATGTCGACATCCTAAAGGAATTTTTGGTGGTTTGTTTTTCTTTTGAAAATAACTTTTATCTTATATTAAAAACTATTTTAAACTTTATAAATATACTTCACTATAGTTAAAATACATAAGTAAATATAAAGAATAATATATTGGTATATATATAATTTTATAATATATATATATATAATTTTATAATAATTTTATATTTAAATCTAAATATAAATATTAAAAGTTAAATATATTATTATTAAAGATAATTTAAAACTAAGGATAATTTGATTTTGAAATTAATGATTATTTTGTGGCTAAAAGTATTTAAAACCAGGATAGATGATTTTGATTCTTTTAAAAGGAAAATTTTGAAATCATTTTGAAAACAAGATATAATTTGTAAAATCATTTTGAATAAAAAGTCAGCGTGCACAAACCAATGTTCCACTAGATTTTTCGTAGGTTCCATCCTACTTAGGGTTCCATCCCTTTAACAGCTCGAAGTGGATTCCATTCTACGAATAAATTAGATTTTAAGATGCCGGTGCTTTTCTAGAAGTTTTAACAAAATTCCTAATTAATTAAAAAATAAATTACTTAAAATCTTGAACTCTTGATAATCTTGATATTCTTGATACTCATGAGTCTTCATTCTTGATATCTTGAATCTCTACACTGAACAATCTTCATTCTTGGTACCTGCATGGTTAAATCCTGCATATACATATAATTTTAAACTATAACGTTAGTATTTATATTTTATAATCCTATACAAAGGTTGTTGTCGTCAAAATCATCATCTCACGGACTAACAACTCCCCCTTTTTGATGATGACAACCTTTTTATAAAATATTACTACTACCCTAATAACTACCCCTTAATCTATGCCTAACTATCCTATTTTATATTCCCCCTTTGTCATCAACAAAAACTAACTCTAAATATATAAATTCAAACTATATAACTCTCCCTAAATCTAATACTCTATGACATGTGATTATAATGATAGTGTTATCACAAATAATCAACACTTAGATCTAAAACTAAAACTCAGTCCTAAACTACTAACTATCTTAACTAAGTGTCCATATAATAACACATATAAGAACACAAATTATTCATTAATTATATAGTTGTATTTACATTTTTGTGGGAAACGTAAGAAAGAACATACATCAAAAGGAAAAAGAGAAAAGAAACTAATGAGTGTCTTTGAAAGTGGGAGATCTGAACAATTCAGATAGTGGAAACAGAAATTTCCACGTTGTTCGACAATATTTCAATCTTTATCAAAGCACACTTCACCAACGCAAATGACTTTGTCGTCATCTTCCGCATGTACTTCTTCCATGGGGACTTCTTCTTCTTCTTCCTCGCTGGCCTCTTGTATTTGATCTCCTGAAGAGTCTTCGTCAATCAAGATTGGGTTACCATGATTATCCATTAGAAATTTTTGCAAATTCTTAAGGATTTTTCCTTGCCTCTCTTGTCCTTTGGCCATTCGAAGTTGCGTCACTTGGATTTCAGTCATTAACTAAAGTTTCACAGAATCCTCCATTTTCGTCACACGAGCGAGCGTTGTTCGTTGAAACGGTCCAGAAGTAGGAGAAGGGAATGAAAAGGTTGAATTTATGTTTGATTTGGAAGAGGAGGCCATTGGTTATTTAATTTCAGAAGATAGAACAGAGAAATAACAGAAAGAATAAATAGAATTTCGAAAATAAGAAGAATATATAACTAATTATTTGAATTTTAGTGGGAAAAATTTCAAAAATAAAAAAATCGTTGTATGTCGACATGGGGTTCAAGGGGATGTCGAAATGGTGCTTGAATTTTTGCTATTTAATTTATTTTGATCTAATTTTTAATTATACTTTGTTATTTATATTTTTTTATTTCAGTTATTGGAAAATACCTAATTCTCTTCTTAATTTAGTAAATATAGATTCATTTAATGGTTTTGTTAATATATCAACAATTTGATTCTCGGAATTAATATAATCTAGAGTAGTTACTTCCTTATTTATATTATCTCTGAGAAAATGATGTCTAATATCAATATGTTTAGTTCGAGCATGTTGAGTAGTATTTTTGGATAAATTTATCGCACTAGTATTATCACAGTAAATTGGTATTTTGAGAAATTTAAACCATAATCTTTTAAAGTTTGTTGCATATATATTACTTGAGAACAAGCCAAAGCAACATAAATATATTATGCTTCAGTTGTTGATAAAGAAACTGTGTTTTGCTTTTACTAAACCAGGAAATTAGAGAATGCACCAAAAAGTGACAAGTTCCACTTGTACTTTTTCGGTCTGATTTACAACCAGCATAATCAAGATCACAGTAAGATATTAAGTCAAAAGAATCGTTTTTAGGGTAAAATAAGCCATAATCAGAAGTGTGTTTAACATATCTTATGATACGTTTTACGGCTTTTAAGTGGGTCTCTTTAGGTTGGGATTGATATCTTGCACAGAGACAAACACTATGCATGATATCACGTCTACTAGCAGTAATATAGAGTAGTGATCCAATCATTCCTCTATATAATTTTTGATCTACATCTTTCGAGAGATCTTCTTTACTATGGTACTCATTGGTTGCCATGGGAGTGGATTTTCCACTCGCAGTAGTCAAACCGAATTTATTAACTAGGTCTTTAGCATATTTTTCTTGACTAATAAAGATATCATTATCTAATTGTTTTATTTGTAATCCTAAAAAGAAGTTTAATTCACTCATATGACTCATCTCAAACTCTTTTGTCATTATTTTAGAAAATTCTTTATTCATTTCAAAATTAGTTGATCCAAAAATAATATCGTCTACATAGACTTGTACTAATTGAATATCATTTTTATTTCTTTTAATAAAAAGAGTATTATCATTTTTATTTCTTTTAGTAAAAAGAGTATTATCTACTTTACCAATTTCAAAGTTTGATTGTAATAAGTAAGATCTTAGTCTATCATACCACGCTCTAGGAGCTTGTTTTAGACCATATAAAGCTCTCTTAAGTTTGTAAACACGATTTGGTAATTTTTTATTTTCAAAAAGTGGTGGTTGTTCAAAATATACTTCTTCTTTTACAAAACAATTTAAAAACGCACTTTTAACATCCATTTCAAATAATTTGAAATTATTATGATTTGCAAAAGCAAGTAGAATCCTAATGGCTTCTATTCTTGCTACGGGAGCAAAGGTTTCATCAAAATCTATTCCTTCTTCTTGACAATAACCTTGAGCGACTAATCAAGATTTATTTCTAACTACTTCTCCTTGTTCATTCATTTTATTTTTAAACCCATTTCGTTCCAATTATAGTTTTATTCTCACGTCTAGGAACAAGTTTCCAAACATTATTTCTAGTGAATTGATTTAATTCTTCTTGCATAGCCAAAATCCATGAATCGTCAGTTGATGCTTCTTTTTGATTCTTGGGTTCAATAGTTGATATAAAAACTACATTACTCATTTGACTTAGTTGATTTCTATTTTTAACAACATATTGCATATCTCCTAGTATATTTTCAATAGGGTGCTCTTTTAAAAGTTTAGTCCTTTTAATAGGATGATTAATTTAATTTTAAGTTTCAGTTGAGTCTTGATTTTGAGTGATTAAATCCTCTTCATCATTTGTATCTTCGAAATTTTTAAGATTTTCATCGAACGAAACATGCATTGTTTCTTCAATAGTGTTAGTTCTTAAATTAAATACTCTGTACGCTTTACTTTTATTAGAATATCTGATAAAGATACCATTGTCGGATTTAGGATCAAACTTATCTAAGTTATCTTTAGTATTTACAATAAAACATTTACTTCCAAAAATTCTAAAATAAGATACTTTAGGTTTCTTTCTATAAAGAAGTTCATAAGATGTCTTATTAGTTAAAGGTCTAATTAAAATTCTATTTAAAATATAACAGGCAGTAGCGACTACTTCTGCCCAAAAATACTTTGGTAATTTACTATCTGAAAGCATAGTTCTCGCACACTCTTGAATCGTCCTATTTTTACGTTCTACTACTCCGTTTTGTTGTGGAGTTGTTGGAAATGAAAAATTATGAGTTATTCCCTTTTTTATTGCAGAATTCCTCAAACTTTTCATTTTCAAATTCACCACTGTGATCCCTACGAATGGTTATAATTTTTAGAGAAAGTGATTCTGTATCATTTTTGTAAAGTTCTTAAAACATTCAAAAGTATCACTTTTATGTTTCAAAAATATTGTCCATGTAAATCTAGAATAATCATCTACAATTACAAAAACATATTTACTATGATTTATTGACAGAATTTGAGATACACCAAATAAATTAAGATGAAGTAATTCAAGAGGTTTTGAAGTTAAAATCGTATCTTTTAATTTAAAAGAACTTTTTCTAAGTTTTCCAAGTTGACATGCATCACATAGACTATCTACTTTAAAATTCATTTTAGGAAGACCTCTTACTAGATCATGTTTTGAAAGTCTAGATAAGAGTTTGAAATTCAAATGCCCATATCTCTTACCCCAAATCCAAGGGTCACTTGTATTTGCCAAAAGACACAAGTTATCATTTTAAACTTTCATACTAAGAATATAAATATTCTTTTTCCTAATTCCCTTAAACATTATGGTTGAATTATCATCTTCAATGTAACACTTATCTTTTTCAAATTTAATTTTATATCCTTTATCATAGAGTTGACTTATACTTAGCAGATTAGTTTCAGATTCTTAACTAGCAAAACATTAATAATAATAGGAGTTTTAGAGTTACCGACTTTGCCGATGCCAATCATATATCCTTTTGAATTGTCTCCAAAGTTAACCAGTCCTCCCTTTTTGTAAATTATATCATTCAATATATTTGGATTGCCAATCATGTGTGGAGAACATCCACTATCGAGTATTCATTTATTCTTTTTGATCTGTACAATTTGTCTGTTGTGGATTAATTCCTCAATTCCCATAAAGCATGTTTCCTGCATTTCAAACAATTTTGGTAGACAACTTGAATTTGAACATTAATTATATGCAGACTCATGAGACAATGATGATCTGAACATTTCTAAACTAGTATTAACAATCATAGCCATTTAAACAAAAAACTTTTTCAAAAATCAGATTATGAAATTTTGAAAACCTTGTTCTGATACCAAATGTGAGAAATGCGAATTATGGATCTTAAGGCTAGGATAAACACTAGAGGGGGTGAATAGCGTTTTAAGGAATTATTAAATCTTTTTGAGTTTTTATTAATTTGAACACAGATGTATGCAATATTCAAACACAGATACGATCACAGAATCAAATACAGATGCAAAAATAAAGTAGAAGCAGTGAAGGAAAGAACACACTGGATTTTATACTGGTTCAGAGTTACCCTACATCCAGTCCCGCACACAAGTATAGATTTCCTTTCAAAAGTAATTGTACAATTACAGCCTCGATTTCAAGGTTATGAGGTACACCCTCCAGATTCACAATCCTCTGGGAGATATACTTGATTTTACGGGCAACAAGTTCACCCAATTGATTTCCAAGGCTACAATCACATCTTTTCTCGCTTGACTGATTTCCAAGGCCACAATCACACCTTTTCTCATTTAATTGATTACAAAAGCCTATAACTCTGAATAGCACTGAGGATCTTGTTGAGATAGTGATAGAGAATCAAATCAGAGATAATCTAGTTAGATTCAATGTTGATTTCGACAGAGTAATGGTAGGAATATGTCTAAAGAAAATGTGGAAGAAGAAAAGAAATGAAAACCAAAAAAATATGATTGAAAATTCGTTGAAACCAACCCCTATTTATAGAAGAACAACAGCCACGTCCATTCGTAAAGAGATATGATGAATAGACACTTCTTTTGAAATTTAAATTTTGAAATTAACTGACACTACGACATGGGTATATTGAGCATGACGACATCCCAAAGGAATTTTCGATGGTTTGTTTTTCTTTTGAAAATAACTTTTATCTTATATTAAAAACTATTTTAAGCTTTATAAATATACTTGACTATAGTTAAAACACATAGTAAATACAGAGAATAATATATTAGTGTGTATATAAACATTGGTGTATACATATATATAATTTTACAGTAATTTTATATTTAAATCTAAATATAAATATTAAAAGTTAAATATATTATTATTAAAGATAATTTAAAATTAAGGATAATTTAAAATTAAGGATAATTTGATTTTGAAATTAAAGACTATTTTGAGGATGAAAGTATTTAAAACCAGGATAGATGTTTTTGATTCTTTTAAAAGGAAGATTTGAAATCATTTAAAACAAGATGTAATTTTGCAAAATCATTTTGAATAAAAAGTTAGCGGATACAAAACAATGTTCCACTAGATTTTTCGTAGGTTCCATCCAAGTTAGGGTTTCATCTCTTTAACAGGCTCGAAGTGGATTCCATTCCATGAATAAATTGGATTTTAAGATGCCAGTGCTTTTTTAGAAGTTTTAACAAAATTCCTAATTAATTAAAAATAAATTACTTGAAATCTTGAACTCTTGATAATCTTTATATTCTTGATACTCATGAGTCTTCATTCTTGATATCTTGAATCTCTATACTGTACAGTCTTCATTCTTGGTACCTGCATGGTTAAATCCTGCATATACATATAATTCTAAACTATAATGTTAGTATTTATATTATAATCCTATACAAAGGTTGTTTTCATCAAAACCATCATCTCATGGACTAACATAAGGGAGAATTTAACAAGATGGTTGATGAAATTAACCAGCAATTAGCAAACAGCCAAAAGGCTCTTATGTAAAAGATAGATGCTCTTTTAGCGCTCCAATCATTCACTACTCCCAGAACGGCACCCGAAGCCATGGTTGCTACGGAGCAAGATCTTTCTTCTATTTTCGACTCAAGTAGAAGAAGTAGAAACCAAAAGCAAAAGGAAGAAATGAGTGGAGATCCAGGCATTGCATAGTCGAAATTGCTAATACTCCGCCCACTATAAAAGTACCTACTATAAACCTGAACTTAGGAGTGAAAACTCCACGGGAGGACATACTAGTAGCTGGTACTGACTCTGTGGATGAGGAGCAATTTAAGGAAGGTGAATTAAACTCAAACTATTAAACAATCAAACTCCATCCACAAGACTAACCATCTGCCAACGTACATCTGTAGGAGTGGCTCACCCACAGACTCGAGAGCTTAGGCTTTAACCCGCCAACCAAGACCATTTGCAAAGTTAAACACTTGGTGCAGCTACTGAAAAGCAACCTGCGGATGAATGGACAAGTGAGGAATACATTACGAACTTGGCTAGATGCTTAATTTAGGAAAGAAAAAGTAGAAAGGACAATGATTGGGTTTTGCTCTAGGCCGAACTCCCTTTACTGATAGTATCCTAAGTGTAGAGTACCCTAAGAAATTTACCATGCCATCGGCTATGCCTTCCTATAATGGAACTACTGACCCTCAATAGCACTTGTACGAGTACATTTGGAATATGGATGGTGTAAGGGCAATAGACGTGGTTCGTTGTAGATGTTTCCCATTTATTTGAAAGGAGTTGCCTTCATGTGGTTTACCAGACTACCTTTGACGAGCTAGCCAGAAATCCTTGGAACAATTTAGGTTGCACATAGCCCAACTAAAGGATGTGATGTATCCATCTGGTTACTTCCAAGGACCAATCGAATTACTAAAATCATTCATGAACCGCTTTAACATAGCCATCACCGAAGTAAGCAGTCCAAATGAGGATACGATTTTCATGGCTTTATTCCACTTGATCCATCCAGACATAGATTTTGGAAGATGGATTAAAATGAAGCAACTAACCACCATGAAAGAAATCAATCGAAAGGCTAGTCAGTACTTGAGATTGGAAGAGGCAAATATGTTAGAAGGTAAAAATACCGATATGCGACCAAATGAATCAATTTAAAATAATGTGGCGGTCAATCAAAACGCCAAGAATTTTGAAGTAACTACCGAAAATGATGGGGACCACAAAAGGAAGAACCAGCATCAGAACACCGGCAAGGGAAACAGAAGTGGAAAGAAACTCAAAGGTCTGAAACGTGGAGAATACGCTCCATTGAATGACAACTTGGAGAATATTTACTTAGCAACTCAGGGAACAGAAGAATACTCGAAGTTGCCTTAGAAAGAAAGTCTGAGAAACAAAGGAAGTTGGGGAAGTTTTATCACTTTCGCGAAACCTACGGACATAACCCAAATGAGTGTCTCCATTTAAAGAAAGTGATCGAAGAATTGATTAGAAAAAACAAGCTTCAATAGTATGTGAAGAAGCCCTAAAATTTCGATCAACCAACCGGACTTCATGCTCCTAACTCCTGAGGAAAACAGTTCGGATTTAGCGACAAGGGATCCAAATAAGCAAAAACGAAGACTTATCATCAATACCATTTCGGGAGGTCCTCATCCGGCATAGAAAAGTTGGGGCGAGATGGAAAGATATGCTAGTTCACTCAAACATGCTCTGAAGGAAATTTTCTTTGCAATCGAAGACCGGACCCTCACTAAACAGTTGAGGATTCTTTACGAAACTGGGATAGTGAAGGAATAGAAGCTCCAACTTTAGATCCAATGGTGGTAACGATAGGAATTGGACCCATTGTCATGCGACAGGTGTTGGTCGATACTAGAAGATTAGAAAACTTTTTGTTTCGACATACATTTGACCAAATGAAGCTTAATATGAAAGATGTCTCTGCGTGCCAAACCAAAATCCAAGAATTCACCGGCCATCCACTACAACCGATTGGCACAATCGACCTACCCATTGAACTCGGAAAAGGGGATCAGAGTGTGATTCTTACCTAAGCCTTTGTGATAATTGATGAGGTGTTAGCCTATAATACCTTCTTGGGATGGCCGACGCTCGTAGATTTTCGAAATATCCTGGCACAATGGTGTCTCACTACGAAATTCCCTACGAAAAATGGAGTTGGAGTGATAAAGGAAGACCATAGTGTCGCAAGGGAATGCTACATCGTTGAATTGAGTGAAATAGAAAAGAAAGAAAAGAGGAAGAATTTGGAGAAAACTCTCCACATTCGCCAACCGTCGGCATGGTAACTACAGAAATCCCCCTGGTTTGGGGACTACAGTCGATTCAATAAGGCTATGGACCCTAGAAAGAAGTGTTCAAGGAAGGACCAGGCGGCACCGACATAGATTATGGTGCTTGTCCCTGTAAACATGGATGATCTGACACGGGTACTAAAAATAGAATCACACCTTGGAACAAAGGCATGACAAGAATTAGTCAAGTTTCTTTGCACCAATTTGGATGTGTTCACTTGGATGCATTTTGATATGTACGGGATATCGTCGAAGATATCATGCACCCACCTAATATCAATCCTAAGTGCACTCCAGAGAGGCCGAAAAGGCACACCCTGGGACCAGAATGGTCTACTACACTAAGAGAGGAAGTGGATAAGCTATTGGAAAACGGCTTCATCCGCGATACAACCTACCCAGTATGGGTATCAATCCGGTTTTGGTAAAGAAGTCTAATAGAAAGTGGTGGACTTGCATTGACTGCTCAGATTTGAACAAAGCCTGCCCAAAGGATAGTTTTCGATTGCCCAGGATCGATTAGCTTGTTGATGCCATGGCAAGCCACGAGCTGCTATTGTTTATGGACACCTACTCGGGATAGAACCAAAGTATGATGCATGAACCGGATCAAGTGAATACTAGTTTCATTACTAATCTTGGGTTATACTGTTATCGAGTCATGTCGTTCGGACTAAAGAACGTAGGCACAACCTACTAACGACCGGTAAACATAATGTTCAAAGTTCTGATCGAGAAAATGATGGAACGTGAGCGATATGCTTGTTAAATCATTCATATCAGAGAATCACTTAGAAATCTCGCAGAGATGTTTGAAATATTAAGGGAATATAGAATGAAGCTCAATCCATTGAACTGATTTTTCGGCGTTGCTTCTGGAAAATTCCTTGACTTCATCGTGAATGCAAGGGGAATTGAAGCTAATCGAAATAGATTACCACCCTAAGGAACGTCAAAGCCCCCACTACCAAAAGGCAATTGCAGAATCTAATTGGAGAGGTTGTAGCACTAAGCCAATTCATCTCCCAAGCGATTGACAAATGCATATCATTCTTCAATGCATTGAAGAAGGGAAAGAAGAATTTTGAATGGAATGAAGCTTATCAAACGGCCTTCGAATAATTACACCATCATATGGAAACCCCGTCGGTCTTATCCAAGCCTATAAAAGGGGAAGATTTGTTTGTTTATCTCGCTGTACCGACCCATGCTCTGAGTGTAGCACTGGTATGTGAAGAGGCTAGGGTCCGTCGATCCATCTACTACATTAGTAAGCGGTTCACTAGAGATGAATAAAATTACCCGAAGTTGGAAAAATCGCCTATTTCCTGATGATCACGTCAAGGAAGCTACGACCGTACTTCTAGGCTCATCCCATCAAGGTGTTGACGGATCAACCCTTTAAACAGGTGTTGTACCGCCCAGAGACATCAGGTCGACTTATGAAATAGAATATCAAGTTAAGCCAATATGAAATCACTTATCACACTCGAAGAGCAATCAAGGACAGGCACTGGTAGATTTCATCATCGAATTTACCGAGTGGGATGATAAAGAAGAAACAATTTGGACATTGTGTTACAACGGAAGTTGTTTGTCGATGATGTGTCAAATGAATTCTTTTTAGGAGCATGGGTAGTACTCCAGACCCTCAAAGTATGATTTGTTTGCTATGATTTAAGACTGGAGTTTCCTGCCACCAATAATGAAGTAGAATACGAGGCCTTAGTGGCAGGACTAAAAATCAGCAAAGAATTAGGAATAAAAGTTGTGCCTATCTACAGTAATCCTCAACTTGTCATCTTTCAAGTGAAAGGGGAGTACCAGGCAAGAGGTAACCTCGCCCTCTACTTATTAAAAGCATGGGAATTGCTGCAGGACATCAAGCATTACATTTTAAGTCACATTCTGAGGGAGCAAAATATGCAAGCGGATCACCATAGCCAAACTAGCTTGTTTCGACGATGCTCAATCAATGGGACTGGTACTAGTCAATATACTTACATCACCCAGCATAGATGATATGGATATCAATTGGATTATGGAAACTATAGAGGAAGAGAATCATGGATGAAGCTGATCAAAAATTACCCGATCAAAGGAGCGCTTCCCAAGGATCGAAATGAGCGAAAGAAGCTACTTTGGAAGGCACCACGGTTCCTCTTGCAGGATGAAATTCTTTACAAGAGGGGATTCTATATTCCTCTACTCAGATGTGTAATCAATAGCGAAGCCAAAAGGATCCTCAAGGGTGTCCATGAAGGCGGTTGTGGAAACCAAATTGCAGGGCAGACTCTGGCAAAGAAGATCCTCTGATATGGTTACTTCTAGTCATCCATCAACCGTGATGCATCAGACTATGACCGATGATGTGTATAATTCTAAAAGTTTCTCCACAGTGGCGGACCCTCAAGCAAATGGGCAAGTGGAGGCTGTAAACAAAATCATCAAGTCCACCATCAAGAAATGACCGACGAAAGCCAAAGGAAACTGGGTTGATGAATTTCCACTTGCACTATGAGCTTATTGGATGACACACAAGTCAACAACTATACATTCGCCATTGGCCTCAACATACGGATCCAAAGAAATGATCCCTATTGAATTAGAAGTTCCCTCTCATTAGAAACAACACTTCAATCAAAAAGAGAATGAGCAGCTCCTGCTCGAGTCACTTGATCTGATCGACGAGAAATGGGAGGAAGTTGAGCTAAGAACCATGGCTCACCAGAATAGGGTAACATAGCACTTTAACTCCAAGGTTTGTAACTGTACCTTCGAAGTGGGGGATCTCATCCTGAAATGGATATATTCGTTTCCAAGAACAGTCGGACCAAACTGGTAAGGGCCTTACTCAATTGGGAAAAAGCTTAAAGATGGCACTTTCAAGATGACCACAAGTCGATGGAATTCAAATTCTCCATGCTTGGAACAATGACTCACTCTGGCATTACTTTATTTAGATTTTACTATATATTTCCAATTTTCGCAAATAAGCCACTCGACTACACTGAGGGTATTGTAAATAAGAAAAATTTGCTATACTTTCCATTTGATCAAAGAAATCTCTTTAGCTTTTTGAACCAATAAAGTAGTGTTCATATAAATTACTTGTCGAGTTGGCGAAAGTAAACCAATTCAAAATCATTCATTAGCTGCTTGGGGAAGTGAAACCATACCCAAGTACGCTCTGCTTACTCGCCAATTCGATAAAAGTAAATCGACTCAAAATCAAAAGCCGCGCATTTCGTAAGCCACACATTCTTAAAGGCCGCACATTCTATAAGCCTTGCACCCTCAGAAAGCAATGCATTTTGTAAGCTGTGCACCCTCAAAAACCATGCATTTTGTAAGCCACGCATTTCATAAGCCAAGCACTGTTAAAAGCTGCAGATTCCATGAGCCACGCAAGTACTACTTGATGTTACTTCGATATCATCAGTAATCGTTAAGATTTTCTAAGTACCAATATTGTCCTGACAATACTGAGCAACTTTCCTATGGCAGGACTAACAAGGATCAATTCCCACTAGAAAAAAAGAATTGACACGAGTCCAGCGATTGTAACACCTCTAATTTTAAATAACATTATTCAAGAGGTTTAAATAGATAAATTAAATAGAATAATGTAGAGATTAGAGTTACAATGGAACTGAGATTCGAAAACTAATTAGGGTCGTGCCTTGCTTAAATGAATTTATAAGATGGCTCATAAGTAAATTCATAAGAATGGTTTATAAGATGAAAACTAAACTAAGTAAGGCAAGGGGAATATAGGAAATAGCTGCACACCATAATCCCATAACCCTTAAACCCTTACCTCATTCTCATTCATGTTTTCATAAAATAAAAATCTAAACAAAGAAGCATCACGGTCGGCTATAACCCTAGGGAAAAAGGAGATCAAAATCAATTAGAAGTTAAGGATTCAAGCAAGGAAGAATTAAATAAGAACAAATCTCAAATTCCTTAACCAAACAAGGTGAATAATACTCTAAACCATCTCATATATGTTTATTAAACATTTTAAATTTTGGGTTTAAGTTTTGAAACGGTTTGGATGAATTGAATGATGATATGCATTGATTATATGCCATGTTTGATTTTAAACAAGGATTTTATAGAAAGGTATAATTTGATTTTAAGGCTAAAATTGTATTAAATGGGTTTCAAATGCCTTGATGGTTGAATATGTTATGTGAATCATTATTTTAGACATGCGTTTGATTTTTCACAATATTCCAAACTATGGATAATTTATTATGAATTTTTATTGAAGGAAATAAGACAATAATGGGTCAAAATTATTTATGACAATAATATAATGAATTTGGGTATGAAATTTACATATGTTAGAAAACATGTTAAAAGTAAATTATAGTGATTTTGGGGATTTTTCCTAAGTGTTTTAATATTATTTGCCACTGTGTTTTGGATGTAATGGCAAAGCTGTTTAATTGCCTTTGTTTAGACTTTGATCATGCAAGAGGGCATCTTCATATGTCACTCTTGAAGTATTTATAATAATTATATTTCTCTAGACGTGGTTTACGATATTGGGATTATGTAATGAATTTGAAATATGATTTGATATGGAACGAGAAATTTGTTTCATGATTTTTTTAATATCCATGTATTTTTGTTATATCAATATATCTAACATTACCACATTTAGTCGCCGATAGTTAATAACCATGGATGACTGCGGCATCTATAGTACTTAGTTTTGGGCCTCCAAATGAGGGATGCTACAAGTTGGTATCAGAGCATAGGTTTCGCAAATTTAAAAGAAATTTGAACTTAAGACATTTTCAAAATATATCTCAATGAATTAGAAAATATGATCGGGGTTTGGGTTAACACTATAGTAACGTATTTGTAATTGCTATATATATGTACGTATTCCCCTCCCTGTTAGGCCATTCTACTGCATCTTACTAGTGCTCGTATGCAAATATACGAGAAAGGAGGATATGGATGCATGAAATGAAAGAGGAAATCTAGGTGGAGGAAGCACCATGACCAATGGATATGCTCGACCCAATACCAGGAGGAACCCTGGTCGACATGCAAATGCTAATCCAAATGCAAATGTCAGCATCGGTGCTAGAGCCCCACCAGTAGATATGGAGATGATGTATCAGTTCTTTGTTAAACTGATGTAAGCTGGAGGGGTTGCAGGTAAAGCAGGTGGGAATACTGCGAATGTTGGAAGAGTTAATCCTGCGATCCTAATCGGTAATAACTATGCCAAGTTGAGAAGGGATTACGCCAGTCTTGGTGGAAAGCCGTTTTTGGGAACAGAGGATGCCGTCGAAGTAGAAAACCGGCTATTGTACTATTAAAGGAATTTTGCGAACTTGGGATTAGATAATGAGAAGAATAGGATACTTGTGTCTAAACAGTTGCAAGGAGCAATACTTCATTGGTGGAATAGTGTACCGTAGGAGTTCCCGAGGAAGAGTTGACTTGGGCAAAGTTTCATAGGAGATTCGAAGAGAGGTTCATGGACTTAGTGCATTCATATCCATGGTTAGTGCAGGGTAAGATTTCTTGGACTTAGTCAGTATTGATGAGAAAGTTCGTGGACTTAGTGCAGGGTAAGATTTCAGTGATTGAGTGTGCTACGAAGTTTGATAAGTTGTTCAGATATGGATATGCTATCATTGATACCATCATTGTAAGAAATGAGAAGTTTATTCGAGGGTTAAGGATCGAGATTGCTAGGGAAAATATGCCACATCTCCATGATCCGACTATATTTCTAGTGGAGTTGGCAATTTGGAATGAGGAGATGCTTTCTACTTATGGAAAGGAGAAGTAGGTTGAAGCCTAGGATTTTCAGGGCAAGAAGAGGAAATTATTTAAGAAGAAAGTAAGTAAAAAGGGAGAAGCTCTAAAGAAGGCAAAAGCTAATCTGGTTTGCTTTAAGTGTGATAAAAAGGGACATTATGCTCATGAATGTCGAACTGGAAAATGGAAGAAGGTTATAGATAAGAAGGGAGTGTTTCAACTGTAACGAGATTGGAAATTACCAGAATCAGTGTCCAGAACCGGTCAGAGCGGATGAGGGAAAGGCCTTTGCTTTAGGACCATCATTTACTAGACCAACCACTGCTTAGAAGGGAAAGACTATAATGGAAGTTATGCTTTTTATCCATGGTATACTAGTTAGGGTACTATTTGATACCAGTGCATCTTATTCATTTATATATCAGTGTTTGGTAGATGAATTATGTTTATAACCCTCGTAACTTGTTACTTCCTTAAGGGTTGCGAATTTCATAGGGCCATATGTAACTCGGGGGATGAGATGTGACCAATTAGAACTTGAATTGTTAGGTCATCAGTTTGCATGCAATTTGTATGTTTTTATTTATTTCGTAGGCTTCGAGATCATTTTAGGTATGGATTGGTTAGATAGATACGAAGCTAGGATATTTTTCCAAGATAGGGAAATATCACTCAGAAAACCCAATGGTCATGATCGGATTATATATTCAATGGAGAATTCAGACCCGAGTGCTTATGCTCTGTTGGGTGCTATGAAGAGTAGAGAAATAGTTGAATCAGGTTTTGATAGCAAAAGAGTATGTAGATGTCTTTGAGCCAACGACATGACTACCACCAATGCGATCCATTGAGTTTCAGATAGATCTTGTGCCAGATTCTGAACCTGTAAGTAAATCGCCTAGTAGAATGATACCTCCAAGGTGAAGGAATTGAAGGTGCAACAAGTGGATTTAGGAGAAAAGAAATTTATTAGGCCAAGAAGTTTGTTTGGGGAGCGGTCGCCGTGTTCATAAGGAAACCGATGGGTTGTTAAGGTTGTGTATCGACTATCGTAAGTTGAACGAGAAGGTGATTAAAAATAGTTATCCTTTTTCGAGAATAGATGATTTATTCGACCAGTTGAGTGGAGCCAGAGTATTTTCCCAATTGGATTTGGCAACAGGTTTCCATCAATTAAGGGTATCAGAGGATAGTATTCCATTGATGGTTTTGAACTAGGTATAATACGTATGAGTGGTTAGTAATGCCATTCGGGTTAACGAATGCACTAGATTTATTTGTAGATTTGATGAATTTGATTTTCTAGGAGCAATTAGATAGGTTCATGTTGGTATACATAGAGGACATTTTAATATACTCATGAATTTCATCTTAGAGTGGTGCTTGAGTCGTTGAGGCAACAACAACCGAAAGTGAAGTTTTCAAAGTGTCATTTTTGGAAGAAAGAAGTTAAATTTCTAGGTTATGTGGTTTCAAAGAAGGGTTTTCCAGTTGATCCAGATAAGATCGAAGCTGTTAACAACTGGAAGAGACCAGAGATAGTGACTGAGACTAGATAGGTTTCTCACACTAGCGTCTTTGGCGAGGGCATCCTCTTCTCGATTCTCATCCTGTGGGATATGTTTGATTACATAGTAGTCTAGCTCGTTCAAGAGGGTTTTAACCTTGTTGAGGTAAGAGGCAAGTCTTTGCCCGCGAGTCTGGAATTCCCCCATGATATGGTTTACGATTAGCTGCGAGTCACTGTGTACGCATATCGATTTTATTCTTATTTCCCTAGTGATCTCTAAACCAGCTATTACTGCTTCGTATTCAACGTCATTATTGGTTGCGGCAAAATCTAACATCAGTGTGTAACTTAACTTTCTTCCTCGAGGTGTGATGATTACTATTCCTGCCCTCGAGTCGAGCTCGTTGGATGCTCCATCCACAAATATATTCCACTCGATTATTTCTTCTGTTCTGATGGTTGTATCCTTGTCCTGAATGGTGAATTCAGCAATGAAATCAGCCAGGGCATGCCCTTTGATGTATGTGTGAAACTGTTGCATTTTTTGTACTCAAAGATGAATGTAATCCAAAATTGATTTCTATTCAACTCTGTAACATACATAAGTTAATAAATAATTAATAGGTAATCAATTTTGAAGTTAAGAAGTGAGATAATGCGCAAAAGGGTATATATACGTAGAATGTTTTATTTATTCATTACGCTTGGTCGAATCATGTGGCAGTAGAAAAATCTTAGTTGAAAATAGAAATGATTAAGATTAAATGAAATCGTAAAGGCTAACCAATTTACAGGAAAATGGGATAGCGGGTTGACGGCCTTGATTTCTCTTTTAAAGTAAAGATAACCACCCATTTCTTTCCATTTTCTTTTACATTCAAAATAAATAAAGCTTGATCTCTATTGTTTTGAGTATACCCCAAGTTTATATCCTGCTTGTTCTAGTGGAAGGACCTAAAAATTTTGACTAATTATAGCGTGCAGTGGAGTCAACACCCAAGTCGACTTCCTTTATATACTTTTACAACCGATATATATAATTAAAACCCTACCCTTCGTCTGCCACTAAGGCCTTGTGCCCACATACTATATACGTTAATTAAACTATTTTTCGATTGTCATTAAAGCCTTATGCCTCATCATTCTAAGGCTCCACCCAGGCCTTACACTAATGCTTTTGTATTTAGGTTACCAAAAAGGCCTTACGCCTTCGCTTTTAGGTTCTAAATACCACCTAAGGCCTAACATCATCCACCTTTCTCTTTGTTCCCACTTTTGGCATTACACCAATTGCTTTCATACTTTAGATGCCA
The DNA here is from genome assembly GCA_030765085.1 of Allium cepa. Classification (NCBI taxonomy): domain Eukaryota; kingdom Viridiplantae; phylum Streptophyta; class Magnoliopsida; order Asparagales; family Amaryllidaceae; genus Allium; species Allium cepa. The sequence goes on from CM060939.1 coordinate 126,710,819, forward strand.
CACAGGCCCTACTCCTTTGTTTACGGTTATGGATGCTACATAGGCCTTACTCCTTGCCTTTATTTGTGGAAGCCACACATGCCTTACTCCTTCGCTTTCATTTGTGAATGCCACAAAGGCTTACTCCTTCCACCAAATCTACTACATATCCATCCATTATTAGGCATTTTTTACTTAAATAGTAATTAACCTAACATTAAACTAATCATCATGTGATTACTAATGTTGATTGTACTATTATCATTAGTGTTTTGGGTTCTGATCTTGGCTATGTCAAGCTTTATCATGCCTTGATTATCTTTGGAAGTTACCTGTTCTAGTTTACACATTATTTCGAGAGTTACATTACTCTCGACAGTTAGCACTGAATGTTTTCATTTCGTCTAAGAAAGCCAGTTATAGTTTAATTTCGGTGATTTATGACGTTAACTCATTAATTCATCTAAAAACGCCTCCTCTATTCACAATTTCTCAATAACTGTCGACCACTTTCATACTCGGTTTGCCAACTCTGACCTCAAACCTTGCTTATCTTGGCTTTTCTACTTAAGGTTTTATATCTAAGAATTTGGTTGTATTATGTTACGGTTCGGCTCTACCCCGTTCATCCTCGACTTATGTTGGGAAACATGCATGGACCTTTTCCACTAACTTTCTACCAGACTTTTGATTCATTTGACTTAGCCTTTTTTGACTATTGTTTGACACGCTCAGCACAAAATGTGGATCCGGTCCACACACAGTAATTAGTTAAACTCTTTATTTAAATAACCTTCTGGTCATCACCTATTTACCCTGAGTTCCCTATCATAACCCTTCAGCTATACTAAATTTTCCTTTGGAATCAGCCTAATTTGTTCCCATCTTTTCGGTATTAGATTAGTAATGTATAGTATTCCTTAGAACTAACCAATTTTCCCCATCTATGGATCTTGATTAATTTAAAACCATTTATCTACACAAGGACAAATTCTATTAATAACAACTATTTTCGAACGTGATATTCTTATCCTCGTATTCAATTCCCTATACCAATTAAACAAGTAAAATCGTAAGAAAGCCCAAATTATAATATGACTATGAGAAATACATGGGAGAAAAGGTTAGAGAATATATTATTTACCTATACTTTTTTTTGATGAAGTGTCTAGTTCTCTTAGCTTTAATCTTTTCTTTTCTTCTTCTTGTTGTTAGCCTACAAATACTATTAAAGAGATTAAGCTTTTTTTATTTTAAATGTAAAAGAAAATGGAAAGAAATGGGTGGTTATCTTTACTTTAAAAGAGTAATTGGGGCCGTCAACCCGCTATCCCATTTTCTTATAAAAATTTTAGCCTTTACGATTTCATTTCATCTTAATAATTTCTATTTTCAACTACGATTTTTCTACTGCGACATGAATCAACCAAGCTTAATAAATAAATAAAACATTCTACGTATATATAACCTTTTTTGCATTATCTCACTTCTTAACTTCAGAATTGATTACATATTAATTATTTATTAACTTATGTATATTACAGAGTTGAATAGAAATCAATTCTGGATTACATTCATTTTTGAGTACAAAAAATGCAATGGTTTTACACACACATCAAAGAACAGGCCCTGGCTGATTTCATAGCCGAATCCACCATTCAAGATAAGGATACGACCATCAGAACAGAGATAACAATCGAGTGGAATATGTTTGTGGATGGAGCATCCAACGAGCTCGGCTCGAGGGCAGGAATAGTAATCATCACACCTCGAGGAAGAAAGTAAAGTTACACACTGAGGTTAGATTTCGCCGCAACCAATAATGGCGCTACATACGAAGCAGTAATGGCTGGTTTGGAGATCATTAGGGAAATAGGAATCAAATCAGTATGCATACACAGTGACTCGCGGCTAATCATAAACCATATCCTGGGGGAATTCCAGACTCGCGGGCATAGAATTGCCTCTTACCTTAACAAGGTTAAAACCCTCCTGAACGAGCTAGACTACTAAGTAATCAAACATATCCCACGGGAGGAGAATCTAGAAGCGGATGCCCTCGCCAAAGAAGCTAGTGTGAGAAACGAGCCAATGTTGGGGGCAATCCCCGTTATGATGCAAGCTACACCAAGCTTCGAGTGTCTTCATATCACGTCCATCAGTAGTAAGGAAGAAATATGGATGACCCTTATCGTCAAATACTTACAAGAGGGGGTCCTATTGGCAAATTGCAATGAAATTAGAAAAATCCTAAGGAAGGCATCCCGCTACACCATACAGGAGGGCATCCTGTACCGTCGTGGGTTTTCCAATCCCCTCCTAAGGCATGTCTCGAGAAACGGAGCAAAAGATATTCTCAATAACATACACCAAGGAAGTTGCAACGACCACACTGGCAGTCAAACTCTAGCCAGAAAAATCCTGCGCTATGGGTACTTTTGGCCTACATTGAACAAAACTGCAACCGAGTTTTCTAGAAGACGCGACAAGTGCCAGAGATTTACCAATATCCTAAGACTGCCACCTACTGGTCTGACCCAGATGGTTAGTCCTTGGTCTTTTGCCATCTGGGATCGACTAATCGAGGAACTACCCTGGGGTGAGGAGGAGCAAAATACGCCTTAGTGGCAGTGAATTACTTCATCAAATGGGTGGAAGCGGAACCTTTGAATAGGATTTCATCTATCAAAGTGATAAATTTTGTAATACGTAACATCCTGTGCAGGTATGGGGTACCGCAGAAAATCATATCGTTCAACGGACTCCAATTTAACAGCGAGAAATTCACCAATTAGTGCCATGAGCATGGGAAGCCCAAAGCTTTTCGGTTGTGGCACATCCACAGGAAAATGGGCAAGCCGAAGTAGTAAATAAGGTGTTAAAAACGTTGATCAAGAAGAAACCACAAAAGTCCAAGGAGGCATGGGTTGACAAATTGCCTACGGTTTTGTGGGCTTACCGAACTTCTTATAAAACTGCTATAGGGCACACTCCATTCGAACTGGAATACAGAGCTGAAGCCATGCTCCCTGTCGAAACAATTGTCCCCTTGCACCGGAGAATACACTATAACCCAAAAGAAAATGAGGAGCTATTAAACATATCGCTCGATCTGATCGAGGAGAAGAGAAATGATGTCGCCCTCAAACCAGCCGCTCATAGACAAAAGGTGGCAAGGCAATATGATTCCAAGGTGAAGCCCCGAACACTACAAGAAGGAGACTTGTTTATCAAACGAGTCTTCCCACGACCTGGGATGTTAGATGAAATTTGGGAAGGACCGTTTGTTGTACATAAAGACCTTCACAATGGAGCCTACATCTTGTCGACGGTAGATGGAGAGGTGCTTGGGAAAGCATGGAATCTCCAACATCTCCGCCGCTACTTCTCTTGAGTTGTAAAGAAGCATGTATTAAAGCAATAAAAGAAAGACAGTGGACGTAGGCATATTTCGATCGAACCACTATAAAATCTGGTGTCTTGTATTAGTTATCTTATTTAAAACGTTCTTTGTGTAATTATTTTATCCGATGACCATTCCCACTGCGAGCAATCACAGACTCTCGCCAGTAGCAATGAAAATAAGATAGCCACGATAAAGAGCACGAAGCAAGCCTTCGAAATTCACTGCCGACGATCGACACCCCCAAGTCGACAATAATGAACCGATCATAAGCCACGATTTAGGCACAAATTATAACCTAGGCAGTTCATCATTGGCATTTGGCTTACCAGCAATTGCAAACCGATTATAAATCCTACGAATAAGGTGTGACCGCAACCAGGTGTAGTTCGTACTTGACGATGAGATTGTTCCCTGTTGAAACCTTACATACTCCGAGTATAAATATGATGGAGGTAGATTTCGTGTTAGAAACCGAAATCGATAAGGAATCATGCATGAACCCATTTAAGCAATACTTACTACATGGGGTCTTACCTGAAAGAAGGAGCAAAAGATGACAAGTCATTCGTAAGGCTTCGCGATATGTAATGGAGAGCGGAATAATGTATCAAAGGGGATTCTCGACCCCCTTACTCCGGTGCATAGCCCATGATGAGATAAAACAAGTCCTGAAGGAAGTCTATGAAGAAGAATGCGACGATAGCATCAGGGGAAAACCATGATAAAGAAAATACTCTGCTACAAGTATTACTGGCCAACTGTCAATCCAGATGCGGTTGATCATGCTAGACAATGCGACGAGTGCAAGATGTTTGCAAAAAATCCAAGAACCCCACCGATGGAAATTACTCAAATAGCTAGTCTATAGCCGTTTGCCACTTTGAGGCATTGAAATCATCTTCTTGCTGATCCTAAAGGTGGTGCGAAAAACATCATCATGGCAGTTGTTTACTTCGCCACAGGCAGACAAATAACTTTTAGCTACAACCAAGAAAAAATATTTAATCAACCTCACTGTCCGTAACGTCATCTGTACTTATGACCTTCTATGATCTATTATTATTGCAAATGGATAGGTTGAAGATGTGAACAAAATCATAAAGCCTGTTCTGAAGAAAAATTTGGAAAAGGCTAGAGGTAAATGGGTGGATGAATCCCAACAGCATTATGGACTTATAGAACTACCCATGGGTCCGTGACTGGCCGTACTCCATTCACCCTTGCTTACTTTTCTGAGATCGTCATCCATGTAAAACTTGAAGTCCGCTCTCGTCAAGTGGCTGATTACAACCCTTATTTCACAGAAAATACAAATAAGGAATCGCGTTTGAATTGCTATTAAACTAGATGGAATTGGCAACGACTTGTGAGCATATAAAATGCATCCGAGAGCCAATGGCAAGAACATGTACCCGAACATGCATTTGTACATCCGAAAAAGTTCGACTTCTTGAAATCAACATAAATTGAATTCTGGCTTAGGGTTATTAAAAAAAGACTAGATCAGATAGCCGAAGCTTACTAGCACTGTAGAATCAGACACGGATGGCCACTAATGAACTACAACCCTGGATTTATAACATTGGGAATCGACCAAGCATCATGATGACCAAAGAAGGATACGACACCTTGGGAGGATAAAATTAAAGGATAATGAGTTTTAAAGGACCACGATGGATTTCTTTCTAGAGATAAGGAATACTCACTGATTCAAAGCATGTCGTGTTGCTTCACATGACAAACTTTGGGGGGCAAGTGTTAACCGACACCTTGGCCCGGCTACAAGACGACAGTTGAAGATATTATCGTTAGCATTAGACATGATTCTGACCAAGAAGAGCCTGAGGATATACGGGTTTGATGCATTCGGCATGTTTTGGCATTTAGGTATGGTTCGGCAAGAATAGACCAACTAGCTTGAGATCGCCCTATATGGGCCAAGTCACCTTGGCCTTGAGCCCGTGAAGGAAGTCCAACCCATCTTCGTCTATAAATAGAAGGGCAAGGGCACACTGAAAAGGGACCTTTTTTGGAGAACACTGGGGAGACTCTACCATTTTTTATACTCTCCTCTTTTTGATTCAAACTTGTACTCAAGCGATTTATTTACGGATTGTATCTGTATTCAAGTGATTGGAAAAGCAATAAAGATTAAACTCAAAGTGGACGTAGGCAGTTACGCCGAACCACTATAAATCTGGTGTTCTCGTTTTTATTGTTCTTTTGGCATTAAATTACACTATTTTTCTGTTTTAATTTATTCTCTTCATTAATTTCTCTATATAACTCTACTCAAGGGTGTTAGTGACCAATTCTGGTGATAACAATTCCATAACTATTTTTATCAGATTCCAGAGTCTTTCCAACTTTTCAAAACCATTTTTTGAAATCAATTTAAATTATCTTTTGAATTCCCAAAACAACCCCAGTTTTCCAAACAACTTCAATTTTCAAATAATTTGGCAGCAATTCCTCTTTTGGAAACTCGAAAATGAACACCGATGATGTCGCGATCATCATCGGAGTTATTTTCCAGCGACCGAAAAGAGTTTAGTGCTTTACATCCCTCATTAAAACATTTTGCCAAACCTTTGAAAACCAATTTTAAATTAAAATGGATTTAAACTTTTCCAAATCTCCAAGACTTCAAATCTTTTCAATTTCTTTTCAAATATTTCTCTGCAATTCTACTTTAAATTATAAATCTCATTTTCAATTTACAATTATACACCCCATTCATATATAAATTTATTTCTTAGCTTTTTCTTTCAATTCTTATTCAATAACAATGATAGTAATTTAATATTATCACTTCCTAGCTTCCAAGCAATAGTATACTATAATAATTTACAAAGATTATTTCCTTTATATACGAAAACAGTTTTTGGGTAAAATTATTTCATTTACCCCATTTTAAAACAATATCATGTCGAATTGTTCTGTACAAGTGTTTAGAGATTCCTATAAATAACGTTAATTACTCGTATTGACCAGAATCCATATACCACTCAACAAACCAATCAAACAATATAAAACAATTTTATATTCACTAACAAATACGCGCTCATATCTATTAACACTCAAACTCATTCTAGAGTACTACTGACTCTATCTCTAATGAGAAATCCCCACTAGAGCCAAGGTTGTCGCTTAACCAAATGCTCTGATACCAAAATGTAACGACCCAATTTTCCAATTCTCGAAAGTCGACACTGATACGTCCATTGTATCCAATGCCGGAAAACAGAATCGTTAGGGTTAAAGAAGAAGAAGATAGAAGAAGAAACAGAAATAATAACATAATCTCACATTTCGCAGCGGAACAACATATAATAGATAAATGAATAATCTTTTAAACAAAGAATTATATCAGTTTATACATACATTATCAGAGTGCTACAACAACAAACAGCGGAAAAGAATATAACATATACAAGTGTTACGCCTCATCATCCAGCTTGAACTCCAGATCTCCATAGCATATTTCTATGACTTCGCTCTCGAACGACCGATAACCTGACTCTAGGCTGCCCACGTGGAAAATTATAGGCACCCAGAGTTTAGAAAGGGAACAATAAACTCCAAATCAGCCATGCGACTGGTGTGAGATCTTAAAAATAGTTATTTTCATAAAGAAAATAAAAGAAAATCCGCTATGCTTTTGGAAATGAAACTACCATAAGGCCTCCCGCCACACACACAATGCAAACGCAGAATTGGAGGAGATTTAGCCCCGCCGTAGCATACAATGGTACCCTACCCTTACTTTTACGTCCAGCCTTTCAACTTCTTCACCTACCAGGTTAACCAACCCATCCCCGGGGACATGTAGGGGTAAGAGTCTTCCGTTCGCCACCAAACGCAAGACGAGAACCCCCAGTCACATTGAATTTGTAGCAGATGCGATCTATTTCGTCGTATCATTAATCGGAATGAGTTTTATGACACAAAGTCCTCTCCCGACTAATCCGATTAACGAGCGCTAATATTAAAAATAAGTGTCACATTCAGATTTCAAATAAATCACAACAAATTTCCACTTTGATCTTTTAAACAAAAGATCCATCACAAAGATTCGATGTGGTTTTCGAATATCCATTTGGAATCTGACTCCCGGTCGCATCGAAATTCAAACGCCGTTTAAAGGCCAATATTGATAGTCGGTTGTTTAACTATTAATCAACATTCACAACAATCACCAGATTTCAAATAATTTCCCCCCAATTATTTATTTTCAAAATATCTTTGCAAGATATCATTTTAACACTCCAACTATTTGAAAACAAATTTCAAATCACTTTTCACAATTCAATCCTTTGAAAACAAATTTCCAATCATTTTTCCTTACATGGAATATATTTCCAAATATTTATTCCCACTGAAAATATGCCAAGTCCGAATACTTTAAAATAATTTAAATCACTTATCCAAAATATACTTGGAAAATAAAAACTATTTCTAAATGCTTATTTAAATATTAGCTATGAAAACATTATACCAATATCTCATATAAAACTTTAAGTCCAAACTAATTTTAAAATAAAACTAGTAGATAGGGTATAAATATTTAAATGGACCATTTTACTAGAAGGACAAACCTTGCAGTCCAATTAGTTTTTAGGACACACATCCACATAAATTAATTTCAAGGCCAAAATCAGCAGAATAATTACTTTTAAGGACAAAGTTAGCAGTCCAATTAATTTCAAGGATATAATTCCATAGGTTTTTAGGCCTTAGAAACTAATTATTTTGCATTTTGTCCTTAAAAGTAATTATTTTAGTTATGTGTCCTAGAAACTAATTACGCTTGCTCAAGAGGCCCTTGTGGCTAATTTCCACTATTTAAATAACCATTTTCTAAATCGCATATCAATTGAATCTTTTAAAAGTAATCACTTCTATAATCAACTAAATAAATCCTTACTTTAAAGATTTAAAAACAATTTCCGAAAATAATTTCTCCAACAATATTCTTTCAAAACCAATTTCTAGAACTTTCAATTTATACTTTAAAAGCTACTTTGAAAATATACTCAGCTTTCCAGGGAGGAATACTCTTTCCATTTCAAAATGATCCATTTAAATCAATTAATAAACCTTTCTTGATTTATTTCAAATTTACATTCCAAATCCATAAATTTCTTTCCACACCCTTAAAAATAAACCAAATGTTTATTATTATAATTATTTAAAAAAAAAATTCCCTTCGCTTTAGAAATTCCCATTGTGAATTTAAATTTTCAAATATCCACTGATATACGATTTTCAAATCGATTCCCAAATATTCACTTTCAAACACCCAATCAAATCCCAAATTTATTTCCAAACACCAAATCAAATTTCCAAATCAATTTCCAAATTTATTTCAAACCCCAAACAAATTTCCAATTTATTTTCAAACACCAATTCAAATTTCCAAATCAATTTCTAAATTTATTTCCAAACACCAAATAAGATTTTCAAATCAATTTCCCAAAGATTTATTATTTTTTTAAACACCAAATCAATTTCCAAATTGATTTCAAAATTTTGTTTCTTTAAAATAAATTCCTTTATTCATTCCAAACTAATTAAAATCCGAATTTTAAATAAATTCTTCAACTATTAAACAATATTACTTAAAATCTCTTTATTAAAATCTTTTCCCATATTTTGGAATTAATTTGATAAGATTTCAAAATCAATCTTTAGCAATTTAAATTCCTTCTTTTAAATTCACCAATTCTTAAAAATGAATTTACATAAAGTCTTCTACTTTAATTTCAAAAATCCAATTTTTATATTTCTGGTATCCTACGATACAAAAAATATATTCGGCTAAACTATAGCCTTCAACAATTTCAATCACAAATATAATCATACCCAGATTATAAATAAATCAACATTAAAAAAATTCAAATATTTAAAGAACCCAGTTGGGTCCCTCCAACCTGTTTCCTTGCATCCACAGATGTTGGCACAATAATTAAATACCAATTCCACTTCGAGGTGGAATATCGCAGCATATGGGATTAAATAATATCATCCACTATTATGCGGCGCATAGGGTCTCATCCGCTATATAATGCGGGAAATCCATCACTACAAATACATATATGTAATACCAATTCCACTTCGAGGTGGAATATCGGTATATGGGTTTATATAATATCATCCGCTATTATGTGGCGCATAGGGTCTAATTCAATACAACTGATAACAATTTGTCATCCAAGCACGCAATCAACGATTTTAAATTTAACTATTTAAAATTAAATCAAAAAATCCAACTGAGTGAGAAGGTCTCACCTTTGCTTTTTATTTTGCAATCCATCCAAATTAGCTTTCTTTCTCCATGATTTTTAACCTTGTATAAACATTTATACACTTCATTAATATTCGAAATAATCGAATAACCAATTTTATATTTATAATTTGATTAATTAATAACTTATTTTGGACTAACAATTTCCTTTTTAAAAAATCTTTTAGTAATTAAGATAATTAAATAAGTTAGTTAAACCATTTTTCACCAAATCCTTACCTATATATATATAATATTTTACGTTTACCTATATATTAAACATGTGTATATTTTTCTTCACTGTAAAAATAGAATTTTCCTTTACTGCAAAAAATTATATTTTTTTTGCATGCACACACAAATATATAAATTGAAAAAATGCATATAATATAATTTATATAGATTTTATAGAAATCTAGTATATATATAACTTCAACATTCCTGAAATCCCTATATATATATTTATATTTATATCATCTGTTTTACTGCAAATTTTAGACAACTGTAAATTTCTAAAATTATGTATATATACCTTCCGTCGAATCGAGATTGAACAGGACCCTAGCCCACGGCCTTGATTCACCATTCGTCACTGCATGTAGTCGTCGTACCTATAACCAATGACCACTAGTCTTCGACACTCCCAAAAACCAACTGCTCTCGAACACACCACCAGACCCCGAGCAATCGAAACCATTGATGACCACGCGAACGCCCATCGTTCCCATCCTAATGCAATCGAACTTCCAGATTCCTACAAATCTCGAACGAGCTTGCGATAATAGGAAGGGCGGCTCAGCCACCCTTGATTTGAATCAAAATTGATTTCGATTTCTTTGATCGATATCGATTATTCGCTCTTTTTTTATTGAATGAATTCGAATTCATTTGAGAAGATGATTCCGATTTTCTTTTAAACGAAAGGCTTCGGCCATTATATTTTTGTTTCGAACGAAAGAAAATGCTTTCGTTCGTTTTATATATTTTTTTTATTTGTAAATAAACGCGTGTTAATTTGGTAAGACACGTGTTACCAGAGATTGCCAAATGTTAGATGAAAGAATGTGTAAAATTTATCTTTGTAAACATTATTATTTTTAAATTTAAATTTAAATTCAAAACGCTTCTATAAACGCAACTCAGAATCTCGATCTTTAATCGAGTTGTGCCGCCAGGTGTTCATAAAGTTATACCCCTATTTCGAATGCATTGGAAAAGGTTCCGAGTCCAAATTTGATCTTATGGATAAGGCATCTTTTTGAACTAGTTAAATTTCAACGCGTTTACTCATTGTACGATCACATAACAACTTCGAATGCTACGGAAATTGAAATTCGATAACAATACAATATTATGGATCCAATGGAACTGGTTTCGTCAAAATACAAGACCGTGCCTCGGAAGGTAAATACCGATTTAAATGATAAATTTTCAAAACTGAACAAAATGTTTCCAAATTCAATTTTGAAGCTTCCAATATCTTCAGTATTATCAATATAGATTTTTCAAGCTTTTGAAATAATTTTAATCAGCTTAAAACTGAAGATTCACATTTTTACCTAACTTCAACAAATTAAATTCAATAATTTAATTGCCAAACCCATAGTTAAATCTGAAATTAAAATTTAAAATAACTTCCAAATATTTAAAATCAATTAAATATTTCAATTTCAAACGTTCAAAATTCTGGGTCGTCATAATTTACGTGGCTTTTGAGAGTGCATGGCTTATGGATTATGCGGCTCATGAGAATGCGTGGCTTACAAATTACGTGGCTTTTGGTACTCTTTGATGTTGCCTATCTTCGAGTGACATGAGTAGTGTGTTTTGGGCTTTTTAGATGTTGCCGGAGAAACATCGGTTTTTAGAAGGCAAGGATCGAGTTCTGTCGATCCAATGGTTTGAGTCGATTTGCTACTGCCGACGTGATGGGTAGTTGTTATGAACATAGGATTTTTGATTCCTGTAGGCTAAGGTGTTGGATCTGTTTGTTCGACGATCCTTTGGACAAGACTTCTCGATGCTACCAGAGCAAAGCCCATTCTCAAAAGGGAAATCGACATGACTTATTGAGGGCATAATAGCATTTCTTTTTCCATGCCATCTGCAATGCCCCTAGTGTCTTGGTACGACTCATTTGGAAAAGGAAAGTAGAAAAGGATGGATGAGAAGGCATCGCTTTAGGTTTCTGCCTCATTCCTTAGTTGCTAGCTAACTAGAGAATTATTTGACAATCATCCTTTCTCGTGATTTTTCCAGTTAGTTGAGGTGATTTTCTATTGGGTCTTAGTAGCCTTGATTGGGCATAAGGTTCCTGAGGTCCTGTAGCTCCTTTATCATTTGTTATGTTCTTTGGCACACTGCCAGGTTTTCCTTCTTCTAATTGCAACACCTCTAGTCTTTAGAACCGGTCTGCCTTCCATAGAATTCTTCTAAAGTAGTAGCTGGTTACATTCTTTAATGATTCCTAAGGCCCTGGTAATAGACTGCATCCCTCATCCTTGCTTCATCCATATGTTAGTCATACCTATAAAGAAGCAATTTTGAATCAGTTGTATAGTTGTATAAAAGATATAGTTGGCATCATAAACTTCATTGGATATTCTGCATAATGAACTGCTTCGGTGAATGGGTTCCGATTGGGGAAGATTCTCGAATCATCATCAGATCGGTCTGTTTTCAAGTCACGGCTGTTTATATTACTTGAGAATGATATATGCATGATTGTCTATGCTTAAATGATTGAAAATGCCGATTGAATGACAAATCGCTTATGATGGGGCCATGGATCAAGAACAATCCTTGAAAATTTTCAAACTGGGTGATATCGGTCTGAACTGACCAAGAAGGCTCTACATGGTTACATTCTAAATTTCCAGGTATTCGAAGTTCGCACATTCGAGTTATATGCAAAAGAAGATGGATCAGAATTGATGGATCGGTGGTATTTTACTTGGAGTCCGACCAGAGAAAATTTGCTATTTGCTTGGAGTCAGCCCATGGATCTCTTGGAGTCACATGATTTGAATTGCTGGGTTGGTGACAAACTGTGCTTGGAGTCATTTGCATGTTTCCGCAGAGAAAACCTTGGTTTTACCCGAGTCTAATTTTGGGCCAGAATTTCTTAGGTTTGCTTCAAGTCAAATGGATGACTACTTGAACTTGATTTCGAATCATGTTTTACAAAATCCGCTTCGAGTCAAATAGGCAATTACCCAAGTTCGACTTTGATTCAACCCTAAAGTGAGTTTTTCAATGACCATTTTGACGATTTTTGCTAATTTTCGATGACGGTCTTTCATGATTTGATGGTGGGTTTTCCCTTATAGGATTGAAGGCTGGTCAGTTAGGAGTTGTCACAATATACCATGGAAGCTTTGCCTTATAAACGATCCCGGTTTGTGTCATATCTTCTTGGTTCTTCTGCATTTGGAAGTACCCTTTGAGTAGCAGTTTCTTGTCCATTGATTGGTGATGCAGCACAGATTTTAGAACTTCTTCTACCGTTTGGCACGTTAGCATTTTCATCTAATTCGTCTTTCTCAAATTGTATGTCATCTTTAGAGGTAGAGAGCAATCGTTATACCTCCCTATGTGGTTTTCACCCCTAATTTTGGGTTTGTCACAAATGCTTTTGCAGTAGGTGGAGTGTTAACGTTTTCTTCCCTCCTGATTCTTGGAACTCTATCCATTGGTTTATTTTTCTTTTGCCTCTTATTTCTTCTGTTCAAGCCAAAAACAGAAGAATGTTGTTGCTCCGTAGCAGCCACGGCTTCAAACGTTTCTATGAGTAGTTAGTTATTAGAGCGCTAAGTGAGCATTTATCTTTTCCATAAGAGCCTTTTGATTGTTTTCCATTTTATGGTTAATTTCATTAACCATCATGTTTGATTCTTCCTTAATCACAACTTCCTGGTATGTTAAGGATCTTGGAACCTGATCCATAGTTGGCTCTTAACAGCAGGTTTTTTGGGGCGGTTGAGAAGGCATCGCCTTAGGTCGCTATTCCTTCCCTTAGTAGCTAGCTGGCCAGAGTGTCATTTGTTGATCGTTCTTTTGTCAGCTAGTCAATATGTCATTTGATGTTCATTATTTTTTAGTATCCTTAACTTTCAATTGCATATTCCCCTAATCGATTATGTCCCCTCCGAACAACCTAGACGGTGGTCTCGCTCCTAATCCATAGCTTCTGGCTTGGTAGCGATCTGGAAAAATAGTATGGATCGTTGGCGATCCATAGTACATGGATCGCTGGCGATCTATGTACTTAATTGATACGGATCGCTGGCGATCTATGTACTTAATTGATTTCAGTACTTTATTTTTTGGGGTTTATGGTGGCGTGATGAAAAGGACTTGATTGCTAGCGACCCATGATAGATGGATCGTTAGCGACCCATCACCTTAGCATTTGTTTGCTTTCTTTTTCTTTGATCTTTCGTGGATCCTTCTTGATTGGTTCTTCTATTCTCAAGAGCAAAGCTTCTAAACAGAGATTGAAGATCTAACTTCTATACGTATGAAATCAAAAGTGGACAACTAGATCTGGATCCCGAATTGGAGGTTCTTAGTGAAAGCACCAAAATGTTAACTCAAGAAATAGGCAAACACCCTGGTTTTAAATTATGAAAGCACCAGCCCCATCTGTTAGGACAAATAAAATAGAAAAAGAAAATGGATTTGTAGATACAGCAAATAGACAGCAGAATTTTATAGTGGTTCGGCTGTTAATGAAGCCTACGTCCAATTTATAGTTTTCATTATCAACTGATCCGTTGACTCAAAAAATAGGCCAACACCCTGGTTTTAAATTATGAAAGTACCAGCCCTATCTGTTAGGTCAAACAAAATAGAAAGAGAGAATAGATTTGCAGATATAGTAAACAAATAGTAGAATGTTATAGTAGTTTGGCTATTAACGAAACCTACATCAACATTATAGTTTTCATTATCAACTGATCATTGTTACAAGAGTTGTTTGATTATAAGATTATTGACTTTGATTTGCTAGACCTAATCTCCAAGGCTTGGATCCATTGGCGAATCACAGTGAAACAAGTTGGAGATGGTTATGTGGGAGTTAAAGGATGAATGAGGCTTCTTGCAGAGTTCCAACGGCCAACATCGTGAAGATCCTATTTATGTTGTACGTAGGTTGGTATTTATAGTAATCAGAGCGCTTTTGGGCCAGGCCATGTCATGAATAGCTTATAGGGAGGGAACGACTCAGGGAGGGTTTTGCTTGCGAAATGAAGCAAGCACATGGGATGCTGGCGACCCACGGACCATGGGTCGCTAGCGACCCATAGACTTGGCTCGTTTGCAAGTCAATGTCTTGACCATGGTTTCTTTTCCTTATGAGCTCCTATGTTTGGTAATTTTGAGAGATGGATGTTTTCCAGCTATCCATCGGCTATGGGTTGCTGGTGACCTGATGACTTAGGATTTTGACCTAAAGTTTGAAGTTTGGGACGTTTCCATAGCCTTATGTCGTCATTGCTCTATTTATATGAAGATTTACTAGCCGTTAACCCTCCGCTGATAATTGGGCTAAAAGAGTGCTAGTCCCTTGGTTTACATGATTCAGTTGTTGCCTTAGAAACATATCTTGGCTCTCGTTTATCATTTACTTTAGCCTTTCTGGTTAAGTTCTAAACCATCCTGATGTCACGAGATCCTTCCATTTTCTAATAGGTCCTGCTGGGTTAAAAACCCGGATAACAATTAAATAAGGTAACTACATGCTTCATGAATAATTTGATTTCAAGCAATGTTACGTTACATATGTATGTGATATTAAAACTGGTTTAAATAAGCATATTTTCACACATACACATACATACATGCAATGGATATAAATCCTAATATCCACATGTGTGTATGCACAAATATCATTCACCGTTTATGTCACCACTGTTTTACATTACCATTTTATGTATAAATTTCATTTGCTTTATTCACCATAATATGATTGTGATGTTAGTTTTATGTTACACTACCATTTCATACATATGTCTTCCTTTGCAATATACACCATACATGTCCATATGATCTTTCATATACCAAAGGTGATAAAACAAAACTCTTAATTAATTACATATATGTCACATTTCTGTTCTATTTATTTATACCCTATAACTAACAATACAACCATTCACATATCTAAATGATCAACATAAAGCACCTGACTAAATTACACACACATATCACACTTATAATATACTTTAAGTATGATGTATATTTTATATTATCATGTTATATTATGAAAATACTTGATATATTCAAAATATTTATCGAATAAAGTTAATTAATATGATTAATAATATAAATATAAAATATTAAAAAATAAAATATAATTTTGGCTTAACATATATAGACCGAAGCTTATAATAGTTAATGGATTTCATAGGTCCACTAAGATCCAAATAAGGATTTTCTTTAAAATTACCCATTCCATCCGTTGCCAATAGATCAATTCCAATAATAGTATTAGAGCACGTATGGTATATACAATATAATTAATCAACATTTATGGCCAACTAATAAATCTTTATATCCGATGGATGTCTAAAATAGTAGTGTTTAGCTTAAGGTTGGATAAAAAGTATTCTCCCCTCCCTAGTCACTAGCCAAACCCAATGGGTGGAGTAAGTCCAAAAAGACTGGCCTAGAAGTAAGATCTAAATCTATTTTGTGGAAATTTTGGAGCATATTTCTAGACATCTTATGAGCCCTAGGTAATTTTTTTAGTATACATCATGGCATTATTTTTACACAACATTGTCATGGGATTCTCAACATTTAAAATCAACATAAGAAAAGTTATAAATTGGTGCATTTATGTATACTTTTTTTATTGTTGTATTTAAGATAACGCACTTCCATCGGTCAAATCAGCCACCACTTCTCATTTAGAACATTTCCAATTCAAAGCTCCTTAACTAAGGTTGATATGAATTTAGGATGTACATACTATATTCCATATAATTTATGATGTTCGAATCTAAATACTCCTTCACAAGGAGTTAGTTGTTTTCATAAACAACTCTTTAGTATTTTGTAAATAATCAAGAATATTATTAAATCCCATTTAGCTACCTTAATTTGGATGCTCGCTCAATGTACTAATTATGTAAGCAAATTGCGACATAGTGGACAAGAGAGCATATATGATAATTTATATTGTCAATGCATAATGAATTCATCTCAAAAGCTCTATATTAAACATTTTAATCTGGTGTCTATGTATTTCATTTGGGACAATCTCAATATACTTAAGTTTTTATAAATATTTTAGTACCTTTTAATATTCTTTCTTGCATTTACACCTTTTTTGTGCATTTTGGCTGATAATCAAACCTTTTAATTTCTTTATCAAAATATTTGCTTGGTTTTGATGCTTTTTGAATGATATTGTCATATCGGTTCTTAGATATTATCCAACACTTACAAACTCAGATACTCTCCCATCGATGTCGCGACGTTTAGATTATCATGTGAAAATAGTCCATTCTAAATCATTGTTCATAATTTCTATTTCAATAAAAATATGCTGAAATCCAAAGTCATATTGGGCAATAGTTTTGCGAGTAGAATCTGAATTAACTCAAGCATATTAACTAATGAATCTTCTACTCTATTTTCAATAATTAAAATTTGCGAGGTTATTCTCATCAATGTTTCTTACTATATTCCAACTTTATTGGTCTTCCTTTTGAAGACACACCTATAACCAATGGATCATATCCCTTTGGGTAAAACTATCAAAACCTTAGTTTGATAATGTACTTGTATCTATTCTGGATTTAAGCATCATGCCACATGGTATAGTCTATACTCTTCCTATCTTGTTGACAATCGAGGATATTGTTGTCAATAATAATCCTGTTTTCAACATTGATAAGAAAATCGTAGGTTCTTTTTAATGTGTGAGAATTCTTATTAGACATTATAATGAGTCATGTCCATTTTAGGCTTGGTAAACTTCATTTTATCTTAAATAAACAATTTTTATATTAGTGTCTTTGAATTGTATCTTATACTTATATAAGACTGATTCAATTTTGATTTCACAAAACTTATGTTCATAACGTAAAATAGTCAATAATTATAGGTCGGTCCTACACTCCTTTAAGGTGATCTATGCAGGATCCCATATAAGCGAATTTTACATACAGCCTCTCAATTCATACAACTTGTCAACTCCTTTACTTAGGACATGTAGGGATTTCTCATCAACTCATATCTTATATGATTTCATAATGGACGAAACTTAATTTAAAGTATATATTACTGTAAAGAACATTTCCTTATGGAAAGAAGTTAACTCGACTCCATTTACCATAAGTCATTCTTTATCTAACAAAATATGATTGCTCCTTCTTGATACATCATTATGCAACATAGAAAGGAGTGACTTTGGGATTAAATTCTATTTATTTTAGGTACACTTGGAACTTTTACCAATATATTCACCTATTCGATCAAATTGAATCAGTTCGTTTCCTTTGCATGTTATATTTTCTTCTACCATGTTATTTTCTATAAACCAATCATAGGCATACTATTATATATCAAATATGTGTGTTCATGTTAGTGATAATTCATCGATGAATATAATGAAGTAAATGGATCCATTTCGATATTATTATACCTTAGACTGACAGATACATACATACATACATATCAATCCGAAGAGTTCATTAACTATTTATTCACTGCAACTAAATGAGTGGTTTGCTCTTAATCTTTTAAGATGCAATTAGTGAGAACTTTTAGATTCATGATAATATGTGATGTGCACGTAAATGTTCATATTTTTACCACCATATTTAATCTATTTAAATTGAATAAATGATCATATTGGGTATTTTAACTTGTTTTAACCAAAATCCACATTAATTCCAAATTTTCACATATCCATCTATATATAGGGGGAAAAAGGTCATTTATGTGCTTATATTTCTTTGAGAAAAATTAATTGGAAATTTATATATATTTGTGTAGGAATTTGATCTCAAATAGGAGTGGTTTTATAAAGACACATGCATGCACAAAATGAATACAAAGGAATGAAGATGGAAATAATTCAAAGTGAAGAACATGGAGGACCCCACTTACCCACCCACCTTAATGTACAAATTGGAGGCTAATGCACATGCTTATGGCATTAATGGTTTCATGTCCACTTAAATGATTATTAGTAGAAGCTAATAATTACTTGGTCTCCACACTTTCTCAAGGGTATTTTGGGCATTCCTTAAAAATATGAATTAGGGTTTAACACATGTATATATACCCATTATGTTTCATGTAACCTTCCTCTAACTTAGTCTCTCTTTAGATTAGTTTAGGCTCAAAATAAAAGAAAGCTTCTCTTTTCTTTTCATGGCTATTTAGTGATTTTTATTTCATGTAATTTCTTTTATGCAGCTTTAAATACATGCTCTTTTCTTCTTTTCTTGTTTATTTCCTTCCATGTTGTAGTGTAGATTTACATTCATGCAAAGTAGATTAGTTTTAATTCTTATTAATTAGTTTCTCTTTTCCATTAGTTTTCATTTTTCTTTCTTTTTGCTTACTAGCTACAATTGTTAATCAAATGACAAATATGAGAGGCTAGACCCCTTCAATTTAGGGGTAATGAAGCTCTCTAATTATGTAGCTTCAACTATTTGTTAATTCATTCTCTCTTTTTGTGATTAATGATGATCAATGAAGTGTTTTATTTGTAGTTCTTGCTTTGAAATTGATAGCCTATATTTTTGACACCAAATAGGCTATGCTTAAACAATCACTAACACAAATGCCTCTTCCTCAAAATATGATTATGGCATAAGAAAGTGATTTGAAATTAAAATTTGATAGTCTATATTTCTAATCAATAGTTAATAGGCCATACTTAAAATAGATTTCATTTTCATTTTCTTTATCAAGTTTTATGAAAGTTAGTAAGTGCTTTAAGGGATGTGTTATAGTTTGATGGCTTATGTTGGCTAATCAATAGCATAAATATGCCACGCTTATGATAAGCACATCAATTAAAGCACTAATAACCATAAAAGAGTGATTATGATTTCATATATGTTGAACTATGTTATCTAGAGAGTGGATTTATTCTCTAAATTGTCATTTAACTCTTATATTTGCATCTCTTTTCTTTTAGTTAGTAAGCTAATTTTCTAACTCTCTAGCTTAACTTTCACTCGACTTTGGTACAATTTGATTGAATAGAATTTTTAAAATCATTAATTCCCTGCGGATCGACCCATATTCGCCACGTACTACAAGTGTACGCCACGCGCTTGCGGTAAATTTCGAAGTTTTTCGACTATTTTCTAAACCTATAGAAAATTAGTCAATTAACAAGTTTTTGGCGCCGTTGCTGGGTAGTTGTTTTGATTTTTAATTTTCTGTTCTTCGAATAATTTTTGTTAGATTTTTGTGTGATTTTATTTTGTGTGTTTGCTTATTTAAATTTTTTTTGTGTTTGTTTAGTTTTTGTGTGCGTTTGTTTGTGTTCTTGTTTGTTTTATAATTTCTTTTGCATTTCCATATTATAAAAATAACATATACAATTTCAAAATAAAAAATATATTTTGTTTCATTTTTCTTTACAATTTACATTTTCTGTTTTTACATTGCTTTATTCACTGTTTCTCAAAAACAATTACAACAACCTCTCTATTGTAACATCCCACATTTTTGTACACTTTAAATCGACGATAAACCACACACGTCAGACTCATACCGTACAAAAGAGCATATTGCTATTGGGGTGAATAAGAAAAGCAGAGAAAGAACTAAAAAAAATAGAATCTCACAGTGGAATGACAAAATATAATAATCAAATAACAGTTCATGAAGCTGTTTTACAAAAACATTTGATTATACTTATACAACACAGATCAAAGTTACACATACCAAAGAATAATAAATAATGCAGTGGAACAATGTGATGTAGTGGAACAATATAATAAATAGTAGTAATAATACAATCTTCGCCTTCGTCCTTCAGAAATAAGGTCTTCCAGCCCTGAAATGCTCAGACTGACCCGAGCGAATTGAAAAGACAAAATACTCGAGTCTGGACTAAAAGATCATATGTAAGTTAAATCAACGATAAATAAATATGAGTGTAAATGGCATCGAAGATGTTTACGGGATTTGACATCTCTTATCTAGTGTCTAACATGAGTGCAGTAACTTAAGAGATGCTCGGGATTCACATCTCCCGAGGATCCGTTAAACTGTTTACTATGTAGTAATATACGCTATTATAATAATGTCTGTTAGTAAAATAAACGTACTTTAAAACAGCGTTAAGAAGTGACCCAATATTCCCCTTAACACGTAATAGTGCCAGTAGTCTATACAATACCTGCATATCTCCTGATCGGGAGACTATGAGAAGATACTCTATAGCTATGACACAAATCAAACTCGTACAAGGCGTGCTAGGGTAGGTGACACGACACACAAGGCAATGCCAAGACAGATATACCACTTATGCACACGGGCTGGTGGTAAAGCGTAGCAGCTACTACCACCCACCTATAGCCACACCACCAAATCAAAAGTGGCCACCAAATCAATCTCAAAGTCAGAATATAATATCGAAGGAGTATGTCCGATCAGAGGAATGACCTCATTGGTCTGAGATCTCTCTTGTTTTAGCCAGCTTAAGCCAACTCATAGGAGTCGGGGCCATGTATATACCTCAAAGGAACGTCGCCACCATCCTACTTCATTCTGGAATCTCCACCGCATACACTGTTGTTAAAGTACTTTTCGGAGTTGGCAGAGAGTATTACAACTTCCAATCCGAGTCTCTTTAACAGCCAAACATTATTATAACACCACGGTCATTTTCAAAATAGTTTATACTTTAAAACCAAATATCATTGACCTTTTCAAAACCAAATCAATACGATATCATATTCAGTTCAAATATATCCTTTCTAAAATCACAACATCTTCAAAGTTATAACATTTCGGAATCAAAATACTTGAAATATAACATTTTCAAATTTTAATACCTTGAAACTCATAACTTTGAAACATAACTTCCACCACTTAATGGTTTAATGTTTAAAATACTTTATAAAATAAAATAGCTTCTTCAATTTCACAAATCAATTCCAAAACAACTCGAATTTCTACATTTTAAATTTAACCAAATCCCAAGTCATAAATTTCAATACGATTCTGTTTTCAAATAAACTATTCCAAATTTTATCGATTTCAACACAGATTTGATCCACGGAATAAACCATTTCAAATTCAATATATTTCAACATTAAGTATTCAACAATTTCAAAACTAAGTTTGGTAATTACGATTCAACAATTCGATTTTCTACTATTTAGTTTTGAAATATTTTACATAATAAATCCATTATCATTTAAATAAAACTCAAATTTATCTTCCAACCTTAATTTTATTTAAATCATTATAAACTCTATATTAAAATATAATTTAAATACTTAACCATATTATCTTCAAAAAATCAAACTTATTATTAAGCTTATTCTTTTTGGCAAAGCCAGCGGGGTTGAATGGACCCTTACCATTATTATTAAACACCAAAATAAGTTACAAAAGATTACAACAAGCAAACCTCCAAAAATTAGAGGTCAGCACATAAGAGAGGGAGAAGTTACATTGCTCTAATAATGTAAAGGACCAGGACATGTTTAGAGGAAGATTGCCCTTTAAACACCCTAATGTTCCTCTCCATCCAAACGAAGTACGAAACCTTCTTTAAGATTCTTAGCATCAATCTACCTCTTTCGTTCTTCCACCTAGTAGCCTTGAAAATATTGTACCATTCCATAAGAGAAATTAGCGTAGGCCTATGATAACCGTAGTGATGCAAAATCTTATTCCATATATGGAATGTAAAATCACATTCAAAGAACAAATGCGCCACAGTCTCTACATCAGTACCACATAAAGAACAGGTATCACTTTGAATAATTCCATAATTTTTAAGCTTATGAAGCGAAAGAATACCATTCTTCAAAACCTTCCACATGCAAAGATTTTCCTTAGGGATAGAATGAGGATCCCAGATTCTAGTAAACCAAAGAAAAGTAGGATAATCATTGGAGGGATCA
Organism: Allium cepa; assembly: GCA_030765085.1. Classification (NCBI taxonomy): domain Eukaryota; kingdom Viridiplantae; phylum Streptophyta; class Magnoliopsida; order Asparagales; family Amaryllidaceae; genus Allium; species Allium cepa. The sequence continues at coordinate 126,733,608 of CM060939.1, forward strand.
AGAGCATTATAAATAGATTTAATTGAATGCACCTTGTCATTCCAAGTAACATGAATATTGCTAAGGCTATATGACTTATTATGAATAGTAGTCCACTCAGCTCTTATCACAGCAGAACTGCAGTAAGGAAGGGAAACTTTACCATCAGCCCAATATCTTTCAACAGAGGCATTACATCTAATACCAGAGGTACTTCTTATGTCATAATCAATAATATTTGCTAGAATAACTCCTTTAGCCGGCCATGGATCATACCAAAACGAAATCTTGGCAAAGTCTTTCATTCTCTGCTGAACCAGAGGTAAAAATGTATATCTACCTCTCAAGATATTCCTCTAGGACCAGCTGCAGTCAGATGATGGAGTAATACACCAGAAGTTACTACCTCGAATGAGATAGTATATGCACCATGAAGCCCATAAATTATTGTCATGCCTCAATAATTTGTCAATTCTAGATGATAGCATAGAAAAATTCCATCTCTTAATATTTATAATTCCAAGACCACCTTTTTCATAAGAACAACATATATGACTAAAAGCAATAGGAATCATTTTCTTAGAGAAAGGTTTAGCATGCCACAGAAAATGATTCAATGCAGAGTTGATCATGCTAATAAGTTTGGCTGGAAGGATGAAGATTCTGGCATAATAAACACACATGGATATGGCAATAGATTTAACAATTACAAGCCTGCCTGCCATAGAAAATTTAGAACAGTTCCAACTAGATAACTTAGCAGTAATTTTTTCAAACAGTTGTAAGCATTGGAAAGTACTAATTCTAGAAGTACAAAGAGGAACACCAAGATAGGATTCATTATCACTGAAAGGGGACATGCCTGTCAAAGTATACATCATCTCTTTTTCAAAATCAGGGAGGCCAGTAATGTACATTCTAGACTTATTTCTGTTAATGGATAGACCAGTCAATTCCTGAAAGGTAGCTAGAACATATAAGACCCCACTAATAGATTTATAATTAGGCTTAGTAAAAAGAAGCAAGTCATCAGAAAAATAGGAGAGTGGAAATACCATTCTTCCTACATAAGGGATGATAATCAAATAGCTTATTACACATAGCAGCAGAAAATAGAGAAGTGAGAAGTTCCATGACACAGATGAAGAGGTATGGAGAGACAGGGTCACCCTATCTAATCCCCTGATTAGCACCAAAATAGCCAAAGTTGTAACCATTAATACTAAGGGAGTAATTGACAGTAGATATACAAGTATATATCCAACATAGGAAGGGGACAGGGTAGTTCATCTTATGTAGAATGTAAATGACAGATTTCTACTGAACAGAATCATATGCCTTCTGAATGTCAAGTTTAAGGACACATCTAGGAGATATAAGATTCCTGTTGTAACCCTTCATAAGTTCAGAAGCAAGAAGGATGTTATCAGTGATGTATTTACCAGGGAGAAAAGCACTTTGATTAGAAGAGATCAAACCATCCAAGGAAATTTTCATTCTAGCAGCCAAAATCCTAGATATGCATTTGTAAATCACATTGCAACAAGCAATGGGTCTAAACTGATTAACAGACATAGGATGGATAGTTTTAGGAACCAAAGTAAGTTTGGTAGCATTAATGCCAGATATTAATTTACTATGCTTGAAAAAATTCTTAATAGCCTTGATCACATCATCACCAATTATATCCCATGAAACTTTGAAGAAGTGAGCATTAAAACCATCAGGACTAGGAGAGCTATTAGAGTTCATTCCAAAGATAGCCTGTTTAATTTCATTTTCAGAAATTTCCTTGATTAAGTCAGACACCATGTCATTAGAAATTGAAGGAAAATGGTGCTGAGAGAATTGTTCCAGTGTGATTGATGGAATTTGAGAATTCCCAAGATTAAGATGAAAGTACTCCAGAAATGCTTCTTGAATGGAATCTTAGGAATCGCAAGGCATACCATGCATATCAAGGATGGAATATATATTTTCAGAAGACTGTTGAATCTTTAAAGTTTTGTGGAAGGTGGATGTATTTTTATCACCATTCAGTTGCCAATCATGTTTAGATTTTTCCTTTTCCATTATATTTTCTTCAACAAGAGCTTTGGAGAGGTCCTTTAATAGAGAACTTTCAATAGCAGACAGCTGAGGCTGATCATGACACCTTTGGATATCAAGTTGAACTTGAAATAATTTTTCACGAATTGCAGAAGACATACTATTCCCATTACCAAAAGTTTGCTGAGCTCATTCCTTTAGATGAACCTTCAGATGCTTGAGTTTTGCCTGCAAAATAAACATAGAGTTTCCAAAAGTATGAAGTTTCCAGTTATCTTTAACAAGTTTTAAGAAATTAGGGTGCTTAGACCAATTATTAAAAAATGAAAAGGAGGAGTGTCTTCTCACATAGTCCTTGCCCCAGTCAAAACTAAGAGGGGAATGATCAGATAATGATGGAGGAGGGATAATGGTGGTGAGATTATGCCATTTGAGTATGGAGGTGTAGTTCATATAAGCTCTATCAAGTTTACAGTAGGTTCTCTTTCCAGTTTTACTGGAGTTATTCCATGTGAAGAAAGCACCTTTAACAGAGGTAGGAACCTTTAACAGAGGTAGGAATAAGGTTAGCATCATAAATAGCTTTGTTGAGGGGACATGTCTGATTGTAAGTTAGGGGAGCTCCACCACTTTTATTCTATATTAAAACAAATTATACATAGCTTAAAATTAAGGATAAAATAATATTTATATAATATCTAAAATCAATATTTATCTAAAACCATATATTTCTTTACAAAGCCATAGAAATCATTTCAAAATATTTTTATATATAGACTACGGTGTCTGTATATAATTTTCTATCCTATGGTCAAGTGATACGGATATTTATCATTTCAATACGTAATTTAAAATATAAATACGATCATATATCATTTCAAACCGCAATCCGGAATGAAATAAAAATCCATAACAACTTGCAGTTTATAACAGTATAAAATACAACATCCATTCATCCAATAACAATTATCAAACATTTATCACAATCATCATCCAATTCAATCAATAACATCAATATAGAATAGATAATAAATAACAGGTACTTACTAGCATTTTATATTCAATAAAAAATTAAATAACTATTTTATCCAAATAAATTCAAATAAACTGGGATGACGATTCAAAATATGCCAAATCGTTTTCTTGATAATGTCCGAATTTCCATATTCATATGAATTTTACGATAGTTGTGAAAATCAATATAATTCATATAATTTCACTTCAAATTTTACGCATATTTTGTGACGCCCCACCTCTATACCCACGTTAGACAAGGACAATACGGGGTAATGCCTTCAACTAGCGTGGAGAATAAGGCTGCTGAGGAGCGACCATCCGTGTAATTGCTTTGTGCAAGTACCGATATGCCAGATAAAAATATAACTTGCATTTCAAGAGGGAATCCGACATACCGATGCAAACTCAAAGCTACTACACAGTAGCTATAATATCTTCGGAAACAAATATAGAATTAAGCATAACATAAATCAGTCACAGAAGTTCATATCTCAAAGGCGGAAACAGATATGAATATTACACATGAAAGTATATATCAGAGTAGTGGTCAAACAGGATCCACAATATCACAAAAGAATAATTACAAGTGCTACACAAAAGGATAAGTATACATCAATGAGTCTATATCTCAAATGTATACAACCAAAAACTACTAATCTAAGTAGTTAGCCAAAAGTCAGGATAATAATCCCAGATGAGAAGTCAAGCAGAAGCACCTGTAATATCTCGGTCTGACCCGAGTATTATTTAATAAGAAAATAATAAACGGATCAGTCTAACTATAAATATCAGATAAAATGATATAGAATAAGAGATATGACAAAAACGTATGATAACCATAAAGCCATACTATGATAAGTATGCAATTGAAAATCTACCAGAGATTAATCAATATCACAAGAATCTTCTCAAAGATCAAAAGAATGTCATACTCTTTAGTTTTATTCACCAAGTCACAAATATCGACATCATATCGATGCCAATCATAAAAGATGGTGGATCGCAAATTCTAGAAATCATCAATAGAAATCCAGAAATCATAAAAAGAGGGAGGCCTATCACAAAACGGGAGCATGAAAACTCACCAACACGTGTATCACAAATGGGACGCTATCCCATGGTCGCCAACCATAGAGCCGGTGCAATGACGTAGTACAATATCGGTACGCCCGAGGAACCTGAAACTCGAATAATTCGGAACAAATACGTAGTACAACGGTACGCCTGATGATCCTGATAAGCTGGTGCAACAACGTAGTACAAAGGTACGTCCGATGGACTGAACTCCATAAAAGAACATGGGTCGCTTGCCTACAAAAATCGAGTCGAAACTCAAAATAATACATAGGTCGTTAGCCTATAAAAGAAATGAGACGAAACTCAATAAAACGAGGTACTGTCCCCTACGTGGACAAAGAAACATAGAATATCGCTAGTCTAAATCACAAAATGATCATCATCGATCATCAAGAAGTGTCAATTACACTAAGCTAGTAAATATATGAGCTTAGCTTCATGTTCCATAACCACTAGCTTAACTTAAATATTTATGAACTATTGTAGATCTCCACTAGAAAATTGTCACAAGAGATTCAATCGAACAAGTCTAAGAATTAACCGACGAAGTAAACGCAAGCATTTCATACCACTTGTTTTACTAAGCCGTTTAATTAGATTTCTCATACGAGTGAGGTAAAGGTTTGTATATAGTAGTAGATTGGAAAACGGTTTAAGAAACGAGCTTTGTAACAAAATAGTGTTGAAATCGTTTTAATGGAAGAGTTCTGACATTAACTACTAGTATTGAAACCTTTATATTTTTAAAGTGACAAATCACAAAAATGATTGTAGAAACAATCAATCACAAAAATTCACATACGAAGACGTGAAGTAATTCCAAAGAAATTGATATCAAATCCATCAAAATGGATATTTTCAAAAATCCCAAAGAAAATGTCATCAAAGTCGATAATAAATGATTGCAACAAATCGGAATCAACACGAATCGATAAAATTGGAATTCTTAAACAAAATAGGCAAGCAGGCAAAACACAGCAGATTCAGACGTTTGAAATAGGTGGTGCAGACGTCTGAATCTGGAAAATTAGAAATTTTCCAGAACGTAATTCAGACGTCTGAACAAAATATTTCAGACGTTTGAAATAGGTGTTTTTAGCCTATTTCCTTTCTGTTTGAAATCGAGCCAATTCAGACGTCTGAAATTCCAGATTCAGACGTCTGAAACTGGAATTCAGAGAATTTCCTGAACCTCGACCAAAAATGTTCAAATGAATATCGGAAGCGATCGGACGAGCAAATGACGACTAAGGATTTACGCCACGCAACAATCCAGCCTTAACGGCTCTTCGATACGCGTCAAATATCAATGTCCAAATATCCGTAATAGGATTTTCATATATTTTGATTTCAAAACACCAAAAATTGGAATATACACAAAATCAATCCAAACCAAAATCAATTGCACAAGAATAAGTGTTAAGAATTCATACCTAACAATCGAAGATAATTATAGACTAAGATATGAGATAAAAATCTCATCTTTAAACCCAAAACTATGAAGAAGAAAATTCTATAGAGCAATGGAAAGAACAATCACTCTTCAATTCCAACCTAAAGAGCTTGAATCTAAGCTTAAAAAAGAAACATTTCCTAAATTAGGTTTAGGAATTTCTGAAATTGGTAAGAGAATGAGTTGGAGAAGAAGAATAGGAGGCTTACCAAAGCTTCTTCTATAAATTTGGAGCTAGAACTTGATTTGCAAATGGAAACTAGGGCTTGGAGTTTTAATTTCCCATTCCTCTCTCCATTGTTGTTAAAGCTTAAGTATTAGGAAATAGAAATGAAGTAGTGAAGAGAAGAGGAGTGAAGCTTGGGTCTAATGGGCTGAAACAAAACCAAAGCCCTAAGTGAAAAAGTAGAAAAATTCCACTAACTCCAAACATATCAAAGTTTATACTCAAAAAGATCGCAAACGTCATTTTGAACTCAATGGGGGTGGTCTCGAGTTCTAATTCGACTGTTTGCAAAAAGTAGCTTTTCGGACACTAATCCGACTAACGACGAATTATTTTAAATAAAATATTTAAATATTCAATTATAAAATATGCGGGTTGTTACAGACTCCCTTCCTTAAAGAAATTGCGTCCTCGCAATCATAAGAAATAAATGAACAAAAAGTAACAACCATAAAAGCATATCAACACAAAAGAAGAAATTTGAAATAAGAAGTTCACCCCAAAGAGCACGAGAAAGTATGTCCGGATGTGTTCGCTCGATGAATTCTCTGAATTCCCAAGAACAATCCTTAGGATTTAAGGACCACTGAACTTTCACAAGAGGAACATCTTTATTTCGAAGGCATTTTGCCTCTGAAGCAATAATACGAATAGGATGTTGCTCATAAGTTAAATTAGGTGAAACTTCAATTTCTTCTACAACACCGGGCTCAAGAATAGAATCAAAATCTCGAAGGCATTTCCGTAGTTGAGAAACGTGAAACACGTCATGAATAGCAGAAAACTGAGCCGGTAACGAAAGGCGATAAGCCACGGAACCAATATGTTCGGTGATGGGAAATGGACCAATATATCGAGGTGCTAACTTTCCCGATCGACTGAAATGTACAACACCCTTCATAGGTGAAACACGAACAAACACAAAATCTCCCACAGAAAATTCTAATTTCCTTCTTTGGTTATCGGCATAGGATTTTTACCTACTTTGAGCTTTTTTCATCCTATGACGAATAAGGTCAATCTTTTCTGTGAAATCACGAATTAAATCTGGACCAAAAACCAGCCTTTCACCGACTTCAAGCCAACAAGAAGGAGATCGGCATGGCCTTCCATAGAGTGCCTCAAAAGGTGCCATACCAATACTAGATTGGAAGCTATTATTATAGGAAAACTCAACGATAGCGATATGATCTTCCCAACTTCCACCAAAATCAAGAACACATGCACGAAGAATATCTTCAAGAGGTTGATTCACACGCTCGGTTTGTCCATCGGACTGAGGTTGATAAGCGGTGCTAAAATTAAGCTTCGTTCCCAAAGCTTTTTGAAGACTCTTCCAAAATCCACTAATAAACAATGGATCACGATCACTAACAATAGAAGTAGGAACTCCATGTAATTTAACAATCTCTTTAATAAAGAGTTTGGCCAAAAGAGGAACGGTCCGGTTAGACCGAACAGGAATAAAATGGGCGGATTTAGTAAGTCTATCAACTATCACCCATAAGCTCTCATGACCCGAATGAGAACAGGGAAGGCCGTCAATAAAATCCATGGAAATTTGATCCCACTTCCAAATTGGAATTTCTAAAGGTTGCAATAACCCACCGGTCCTTTGATGCTCGGCCTTGACAAGTTGGCAAGTTGTGCAACACTTAACAAAGTTAGCAATATCAGATTTCATTCCCTCCCAATAATAAAGTCGATTCATATCCGCGTACATTTTACTACTACTGGGATGAATGGTAAATTTAGAACGATGAGAATCTTCTAAAATGTCTTTACGAAGATCACTAATATTTGGCACGATAAGTCTATCAAATTTTCGAATGCCGCCACGAGAATCAGTATCAAAGTCTTTCATACCTTCAATATCAACTTTATCCCTACAATTTTGGCCAAGAAGAGCCAATTCGAGATCTAACCTTTAGGCTTCAAGAATACGGTCTAGAAGAGAAGGATAAGCCTCAAGGCTACATAAAACAAGATATGAACATAAATCGGATACACGATCTCTAATCTCACAAGTGGATAAAATCTCGAGATCATTCCATTCGGATATCATCATGGAAACAACCGCTTGTTGCTTGCGACTAAGTGCGCCGGTAACCCGATTTCCCTTTTCGAGAGTATAAAGAATATCAAGAACATAAGATGCAAGAAATTCGAGCCAACGCTGTTGACGCAAATTAAGTTCCTTTTGAGAAAATAAATATTTCAAAGACTTATGATCTGTGTAAAGAATAAAATTTTCTCCCAAAAGATAATGACGCCAAATTCGAAGAGCGAAAACAATAGCCGCGAGCTCTAAATCATGAGTGGCATATCTAGTCTCGGCTGGCTTCAATTGCCTAGAAGCATAAGTAATAACACGTTCTCTTTGCATAAGAACGGCACCCAAACCAACGCGACTAGCATCGGTATAAACAATAAAATCTTGATTACCTTCGGGAATAACAAGAATAGGAGCATCGGAAAGGAGTTCTTTTAATTTCTGAAAAGAAGATTCACATTTGTCCAACCAAATGTATTTAACTCCCTTCTTTGTCAAACTAGTAAGAGGCACGGAAATTTTGGAAAAGTCTTTTATGAAACGGTGGTAATAACCTGCCAATCCAAGAAAACTACGGATCTACATCACACTCTCCGGTCTCTTCCACGGAAATAATATGACAAACAAACCTCACACAAGATTGCCGAAAGTGGCATTTAGAAAATTTTGCTTTCAATTGATTGCTCCTAAGAGTTTCCAACACAATCTAAAGATGCTTTTCATGCTCCTCCTCGGTTTTAGAATACACAAGAATATCATCAATAAAGATGAGAATAAATCGATCGAGGAAGTGTTTGAAAACTCTATTCATAAGGTCAACGAAATAAGCCGGAGCATTCGTCAAACCAAATGACATAACAAGCCATTCGTAAGATCCATAACGCATACGGAACGATGTCAAAGGAATGTTATCCTCTGCAATACGAAGCTGATGAAAACTGGTTGCTTAGTCTAATTGTGAAAAGACTGTACCACCACTAAGTTGATCGAATAGATCATCAATCTGAGGTAAAGGATATTTATTCTTGATAGTAAGATCATTAAGCTTGCGATAGTCAATGCAAAGCCTAAGTGTACCATCAGATTTCTTCACAAAAATAGCCGAAGCTCCCCAAGGAGAGGAACTAGAGCAAATAAATTGCTTCGTCTCCAATTCGGATAATTGTTTGCGCATCTCCTCATTTTCCTTATTGGACATGCGATAAGGAGGACGAGTGATAGGTTGAGCTCCAGGGATGAGATTAATTCTGAACTCAATTGCTCGCTTAGGTGGCAATCCTAAAACGGGCTCAAATATGTCAGAAAATTCACGAACAACGTGAATAAGAGAAATGACATCTTCCTCATCATCATTATCGTCATCATGAGGATTTAAAGAATATAAAGATGCAACCAAGTTGGAATCCGAATCTTTAAGATCAATAGAAATCTGCTTACCAGATTGAGGATGTCGAAGATGAATAGTTTGCTCAGGACATAGGATTTGAGCTTCATAGCGGTTAAGCCAATCCATTCCTAAAATCATTTCAAAGCCTAAATAACGCATGACATGCAAATCGGCTCGGAAAGAAAAATCACACAAAATAATCTCGACATCTTTACAAAGTAAACTAATTGTTGTGGATTCACCAACCAGATTCGCAATTCTCAAAGAAGTCGTTAAAGCAACAACACTTAAAGAAAAAGTATCAACAAGTTCCTTTGATATAAAATAATGGGACGCACCCGTATCAAAAAGAACTCGAATAGGTTGATCACTAAATAAAATAATGCCATCAAGGATAGAATGAGAAATACCTTGACCACGAGAAGTATTTCTAGGGGGCTTGTGCAACATTTAATTTTCCCTCCTTCTTGCCTTGAAGTCTGGGACATGAAGATAAAAGATGACCCGAACTTTTGCAATAGCGACAAAAGAGTGGTTTCAGACATCTATTGGCATAATGGTTTTTAGAACCACAATTGTAGCATTGCCCACTACTAAAGGCAGAAGTCTTTGCCACTGGAGTTGCTTGCTTCCCTTTCTTAATGGGATAAGGACCTTTGAATTTAATTTTCTTGTTGTTTTTGAAGTTTGGTTTGGCACCCACAACTTCAACATCACTTTCTTTATCTGCCTCTTCAAGTCGAAGAGCGATATCAACAAGTTGATTAAAAGAAACTTCTAACTTTAGAAGTAATGGCTTCTTGAGATTTTTGGTTCAAGCCATAGACAAATCTTTGGTTCTTCTTAAATGGGGTGTTTATATATTCGACCCCGTATTTAGAAAGTGACTCGAATGATGCGATATAGTCTGCCACGGAGGATTCACCTTGAACAAGGTCTATGAAACGACGAGCCAATGTCATCTTCTCAGCTTCTGGCACAAATTTCAATTCGAATCGTTCCCGGAATTTCTCCCAAGTAAGATCTGCTTCAATAATTTCATAAATAAGAAGCTCATACCAATCTAATGCTCTTTCTTGGGGCATACTTGAAGCCACTTGGACACGGTGAAGATCAATTAGATTCATGCGAGTAAAGATGCAATCGCATGTTTTGAGCCAAGCTTGGACTTGAATGATGCTTTCGGAACCCATAAATGGCTTCGAACCCAAGTTGGTATAGTCACTGCAAAAATGTGCAAATCCGGACTTAGGGTGAGTAGTCTCTGGATTGGGTCCGGCAGCTTGAGCATTCTTCACGAGATCTAAAAGCTGCTAGGCATACATAAATACTCCATCCTGGGGAGTAGCACTAGATTGACCAACGCTGGGACGGCCAGGTCTAACCATTTCTCTTCTTTAAGAAAGAAAGAAAGAAGAAAAAGGTTATTTACAAAATAATTATCAAACAATCATGATTGATAAAACAGGGTATCACAAAAGAAAATAGGATAGAACGGTTCGAAAACCCGAATAAAATCCTAAGGCACGACTCCTAAGATGGACTTAGGATGATGATCCTTGTTAAATTATTCTACATCGTTCCGAAGTTTGGCTTTGATACCAAGCTATGACGCCCCACCTCTATACCCACGCTAAACAAGGACACTACGGGGTAATGCCATCAACTAGCGCGGAGAATAAGGCTGTTGAGGAGCGACCATCCGTGTAATTGCTTCGTGCGAGTACCGATATGCCAGATAAAAATATAACTTGCATTTCAAGAGGGAATCCGACATACTGATGCAAATTCAAAGCTACTACACAGTGGCTATAATATCTTCGAAAACAAATATAGAATTAAGCATAACATAAATCAGTCACAGAAGTTCATATCTCAAAGGCGGAAACAGATATGAATATTACACATGAAAGTGTATATTAGAGTAGTGGTCAAACATGATCCACAACGTCACAAAAGAATAATTACAAGTGCTACACAAAAGAATAAGTATACATCAATGAGTCTATATCTCAAATGTATACAACCAAAAACTACCAATCTAAGTAGTTAGCCAAAAGTCAGGATAATAATCCAGATGAGAAGTCAAGCAGAAGCACCTGTAATATCTCGGTCTGACCCGAGTATTATTTAATAAGAAAATAATAAACGGATCAGTCTAACTATAAATATCAGATAAAATGATATAGAATAAGAGATATGACAAAAACGTATGATAACCATAAAGCCATACTATGATAAGTATGCAATTGAAATCTACCAGAGATTAAACAATATCACAAGAATCTTCTCAAAGATCAAAAGAATGTCATACTCTTTAGTTTTATTCACCAAGTCACAAATATCGACATCATATCGATGCCAATCATAAAAGTTGGTGGATCGCAAATTCTAGAAATCATCAATAGAAATCCAAAAATCACAAAAGGAGGGAGGCCTATCACAAAACGGGAGCATGAAAACTTACTAACACGTGTATCACAAACGGGACGCTATCCTATGGTCGCTAACCATAGAGCCGGTGCAACGACGTAGTACAATATCGGTACGCCCGAGGAACCTGAAACTCGAATAATTCGAAACAACGACGTAGTACAACGGTACGCCTGATGATCCTGATAAGCTGGTGCAACAACGTAGTATAAAGGTACGTCCGATGGACCGAACTCCATAAAAGAACATGGGTTGCTAGCCCACAAAAATTGAGTCGAAACTCCAAATAATACATAGGTGTTGATACACGAAGATTTTTGATCAATGACAATGTATAAAGGAAGAGATATATGCAAGATAGAGGAAGATCAATGAAATATAAACTTGAGTATGATTTTTATATATATATAGGTTTATTTGTTAAAATCTATCCTCAAGAGTTGCACAAACACAAGAACACATTCATTATACTTCAATTTTTCACTGAGCATACTTCAATTCTTCATAATGCATAAATTCATATGTCAGTCGACTGAACTGAATTTACCAGTCGACTGAACTGGCAAACATGTACAAATATGCACAGTTTCAGTCGACTAAATTTTCTGCACAGTCGACTGAAAATTTTCCAGAAAGATTCTTACTATAATTTCAGTCGACTGAAATTCCTGCACAGTCGACTGAATTTGAACCTACGAATTTTGCATGAAAGGACACCTTCTTCTTCCCAAGAGTTGCGACCATTCCTCAATAGAAATGGAAGCTTCTCTTATCTACAACCCTTGGCAATACATGCATCCTTTTTACAACTATAAATACATGATTCAAACATCATTCAAGACAACGAATTCTCTTACTCTAATCTATCTATTTCTTGATCATATTTTCTAAACATTATCAAAGCAATCACTACTCTCTTTGCTTGAATCACTATTTATATTTAATATATTTGATTCATAGCAAATTCATAATTCCTTAATCTTCACAAACATATTTCATATTCTTGAGGATAAGATTATAGGAACATTGTACTACAATAGACTCATTCGTGTTATAAGGAACACAACTAGTCAAAACTTGTTTAGCATTGAGGTTTGAAGTCCTCTTAGGTAGTTTGAGGCAAAGAAATCCCGTTCGGTTGTTCGGGTAAGTTGTGAACCTATTCCTCCGGGTTAAGAGAGGGTTTTGTAGTTAGTAAAATACCTAAGTGAAGCTTAGGGACTAGACGTAGGACAAGTGGTCCGAACCAGTATAAAAGTCTTGGTGTCTCCTTGCTTTTACCTACTTTATCTACCTAGACTATTTCATTATTCCATATTACACGATCCTACCGCATAGCGTCTTTCAATTGGTATCAGAGCCTGGCCGTCCTATAACTATAACACTGTTATTAGACATATTGATAATATGGAAAATAACGCAAGTACAAGTACAACTTCTGCCTATAACTCTACATTTGCCGAAGGACAATCTACTCAAAGACCCCCTCTTTTCAATGGACTTAACTATAACTATTGGGCTACAAGGATGAGGATTTATATGCAAGCAACTAGTTTCGAAGCATGGAACGCCACTCAAGTAGAGTTCGTTGTACCCACAACCGACTATCCTACATGGACACAAACTCAGAAGAATGAAGCTAGTGCAAATGCCAAAGCAATGAATTTGCTATTTTGCGCCTTGGATAGAAATGAATTCAACCGAGTTAGCATATGTACTACTGCACATCAGATATGGGATACACTTAGAACCATACACGAAGGCACTAACAAGGTCAAACAAACAAAGATCTCCATGCTAAAGAATCAATTCCAAAACTTTAGAATGCGACAAAATGAATCTATCAATGACATGTATTCAAGATTTCAAGACATTCATCATGCCTTAATCGGATTGGGAGAAAAGTTTACGGATTTTGATATTGTATCTAAAGTTCTAAATTCACTCACTGATGAATGGGAAAGAAAGGTGCTAGCAATCGAGGAAGCAAACGATCTATCTTCAATGAAACCAGAAGAATTAATTGGAAATCTCATGTCATATGAAGTTAATATGCAAGCTAAGAAAGATCAAGCTCAAGAAAGAAAGAATGTTGCTTTTCACGCGGAAAAAGAAGATTCAGAATCGGAAGATGAGGATTTAGCATTCATAGCCAAGAATTTCAAAAAATTCTTAAAATTTAGAAAAGGGAACAAAAACGTATTCAAAAAGAATTTCATGAGTAAACCTCCTTCCTCAAATATAGAATGCTTTAATTGTCACAAGAAAGGACACATGCAAAAGGATTGCCAAGAACAAAAGAAGGAAAATCAGAAAAGTTTCAACAACAAAAACAAAAAGGATAAATTCAAAAAGAAGGCATTCTCTGTAACATGGGACGATTCAGATTCATCTTCATCTGAAAGTGATAGTGATAGCGACAATGAACAAGCAAATGTATGCTTCATGGCTTAAGATTCTGAGGTAAGCAATTTGACTTTCGATGATTTAATTGAAGTAAACACTGAACTTTTAAGCACAATAAAAAGTCTTAAAAAGAAAATTAAGGAAATTCGTGAAAATCAAAACAAAGCTGAGTTTGAAAGAGATATGTTACATGATGAAAAGAAAATTCTTGAAGAAGAACTTGAAAAAGTTCAAGAATCTTATTCAAACTCAGAAACTCAATTATCACTTTTAAGTCAAGAAATTGAAACTCAAAAGACTAAGAATGATATAATTGCTTCTGAAAATCATGAGTTAAAAACAAAAATTAGACAAGTTGAGTTAGAAAACAATGGTCTTCAAGCTAGATTAGATAACATTACTAAAAATGTTTCTAACTTTAATAAAGGAAGAGAAAATTTATCTAAAATTTTAGAAAATTCTCAATCCTCTTCAAACAAACATGGATTAGGATATAAAAAGGAAGTAAAAATTTCTAAAAATAAAAATTTTAAAAATTCAAAACAACAAATATTACTTCAAGAACCTATTCAAACAAAAGTAGAAACCAAGATAGTCAAAATTTGGATTCCAAAGACTAACAATATTTTAATTAGGAATACATACATTAAAACATTTATAGATAATGTTCACCATAATAAAAACTATATTTATAAAAAGGATACTAAACCAAATTGGGTTTGGTTTCCTAAACTCTAATTTTTCTTTAGGACCCTATTAAAAGGTGGGTACCAATAATTTCATATCTATTTTCAGGTCCCACTCAAAAAGAAAATATGGATATTAGATAGTGGTTGTTCAAAACACATGACCGGAGACAAAGATATGCTTACAAACATAACATACTTTGATGGTGGCTCGGTTACCTTCGGAGACAATTCAAAAGGCTATATCATTGGCAAAGGAGATGTGAACAATTACGGTACATCAAAATTACCTTTCATAACAAATGTTTCATTAGTTAAAAATTTAAAACATAATCTACTTAGCATAAGTCAACTATGTGACAAAGGCTTTAAAATAATTTTTTCGGATAATAAATGTAGTATTTTTTATCAAAACCAAAATCTTGTTTTTGAAGGAAATAGAGATAGAAATATTTACGTTTTAAATATGAATATTAATCATAATACAAGTATGTGTCTACTTGCCAAAGACAATGATCCTTGGTTATGGCACAAAAGATTTTGTCATATAAATTTTAAAACTATTAGAAAACTTTCTAAAAATGATTTAGTAAGAGGTCTACCCAAGATAAACTTTAAAATAAATAATCTTTGTGATGATTGCCAAAAAGGTAAGTTAACAAAATCATCTTTCAAATCTAAGAAAATTATTTCGACTTCACAACCATTAGAATTATTACATATGGATTTATTTGGACCAACACAAGTTCAATCCATTAATCACAATCGATACGTATTTGTAATAGTTGATGATTTCTCAAGATATACATGGACTATTTTTATGAAAAATAAAAGTGACACTTTTGAAAATTTTAAAACATTTGTCAAAAGAATTCAAAATGCTAAAGACTTAAAAATTAAAAATATTCGAAGCGATCATGGAGGAGAATTCGAAAACGAGGATTTTGAAACTTTTTGTAAAAAGAAAGGAATAAATCATAATTTTTCATTTCCTAGAACTCCTCAACAAAATGGAGTTGTAGAAAGAAAGAATAGAACATTACAAGAATGCGCAAGAACATTATTAAATGGATGTTCCTTACCAAAACATTTTTGGGCAGAAGCCGTTGCTACTGCATGTTACGTATTAAATAGAATATCAATTAGACCACTAACTAAAAATACTTCTTATGAACTATTTAATAACAAAAAGCCAAATATATCGTATTTTAAAGTATTTGGATCAAAATGTTTCATTTTAAATACAAAAGATCAATTAGGAAAATTCGATCCAAAAGCTAACGAAGGAGTTTTCGTAGGATACTCAGAACGAAGTAAAGCATATCGTGTATTTAATAAACATACAAACATAATTGAAGAAACTTTACATATATCTTTTGATGAAAATTTTAATAGAAATTTAAGTATAAAAGATGATGAAGAATTAATAAATATAGAAGAAACAAATCTTGAAAATAATAATTTAAGATCCCTTCCTAGAATATTACGAGATCATCCAACTCAAAATATTATAGGAGAAATAAATTCTCAAGTTAGAACAAGAAATCAACTAAATCAAATGGGTCATGTAGCTTTCATTTCATCAACAGAACCTAAAAATCCTAAAGAAGCATCAACATATGATTATTGGATTATTGCTATGCAAGAAGAGTTAAATCAATTTGAACGTAACGACGTTTGGAAATTAGTTCCCCGTCCTAATAATCAATCAGTAATAGGAACAAAATGGATTTACAAAAATAAAGTAGATGAATTAGGTAATATAACAAGAAATAAAGCTAGACTAGTAGCACAAGGATATAATCAAGAAGAAGGTATTGATTTTGAAGAATCATTTGCTCCCGTCGCAAGACTTGAAGCAATTCGTATACTTTTAGCTTTTGCATGTTTTCATAATTTCAAACTCTTTCAGATGGATGTGAAAAGTGCATTTTTAAATGGTTTTATTAAAGAAAATGTATATGTAGAACAACCTCCTTTATTTATACACGAAAAATATCCTGATCATGTCTATAAATTAAAGAAAGCACTATATGTCTTAAGCAAGCACCTCGTGCTTGGTATGAAAGACTTAAAAGTTATTTATTAATTTCGGGATTTAAAATTGGAAAAGTCGATCAAACACTCTTTATTAAAGATACTTAAAAAGACATTTTAATAATTCAAATATATGTAGATGATATTATATTTGGATCAACAAATGAAAATTTATGCAAAGAATTTTCAAATATAATGACTAAAGAGTTTGAGATGTCTCATATGGGAGAATTATCATACTTTCTTGGACTTCAAATAAAACAATTATCAAATGGAATTTTTATAAACCAAGAGAAATATTGTACAAACTTAATTAAACGTTTCGGAATGGAAAACACTTCAGCTAAACCTACTCCTATGAGTACTACTACTCATCTCGATCGAGATGACAATGGCAAAAGTGTAGATCAAAAATTATATAGAAGTATGATAGGCTCCTTACTTTACTTAACCGCAAGTAGACCAGACATAATGATGAGTGTATGCTTATGTGCACGTTTTCAATCTAATCCTAAAGAATCACATTTAAGAGCAGTTAAACGAATTATACGATATCTTAACTACACTAAAGACTTTGGACTTTTTTATCCAAAAGAGTGTACATTTGAATTAGTATCATTCAGTGATGCTGATTTTGGTGGATCTCGAACAGATAGAAAAAGTACAAGTGGTATATGTCATTTTATTGGAAAATCACTTGTATCATGGTTTAGTAAGAAACAAAATTGCGTCTCACTTTCCACCTGCGAAGCAGAATATATATCAGCCGCATTAGCTTGTACTCAAGTTATATACATGCAACAAACACTAAAAGATTTTAATATAAATTTAACAAATTCTACAATATATTGTGATAACACTAGTACAATAAACTTATCTAAAAATCCAGTTAATCACTCTCGTACAAAACATATAGATATTCGTCACCATTTTTTACGTGACAATATCGAAAAAGGTATAATTAATGTAGAACATATTTCTACCGAAAATCAAA
Source organism: Allium cepa (assembly GCA_030765085.1). Taxonomy (NCBI): domain Eukaryota; kingdom Viridiplantae; phylum Streptophyta; class Magnoliopsida; order Asparagales; family Amaryllidaceae; genus Allium; species Allium cepa. Next base: position 126,751,405 of record CM060939.1, read on the forward strand.
TTGCCGATATATTTACTAAACCCTTATTAGAAAATTCCTTCATAAAACTTCGATGAGAATTAGGGATAATATCCTTTAAAGATATCAATTAAATTTACAGTAGATATATACATATTTCAGTCGACTAATTTTTTTTTCAGTCGACTGAATTCAAATCAAGAGTTATTCTCAGCTATATTATAAACCTCACATTTTTTAACTGATTTATTGCTAACATCCTTACATTTTTAACAAATTTTTCCTTAATCATTGAATATTTATGTGGTTACAAATCTTAGCTAAACAATAACCATTAATTGTTTAGTCAAATTCTATTATAAATTCTTAAAAAAAAAATTAGTTTTTTAAACATCTAAATTTTACAATTAAAAACTTAAACTCAAAATGTCGTCAAACAACTCCTACTCTCCAATCAACATCACATCGTCAAGCAAAAACTCTCCAACATCACCAAAACTTCCCACACCAACACCACCACATGAGCCGATGTATAATTGGAAAAATTATCATACTGGTTACACTCCAGAAACCAAGAAGGCTAAGCGCGGACTTTTTATTTCTCCGGACACGAAAAGAAAGATTGATGAGATTCATCACTTTCAACAACAACAGATTGACCTTCAACGAGAACTATACTTCGAGCAAAAGATTACAGCTAGACGTTTGAACTTCCTAGAGCAAATTGGCTTACGTTTCTGTGGATCAAAGAAGAACGAAGTGGCTGAGCCCCTACCTCGACCCGTCAGTTCATTTGATCCATCTTCATCATATCGTACACCAAACGATCCCGTCAATCCATGGATGTCTCCTAAGACACCACAATATAGTCCGAATTCATGGGATAGAAATTACATGAAGAATGAAGGAAAGAAGAATCCAAGTCCTTCTCAAAAGAAATAATTCAATTTTGAAATATATTATTTGTAACTATTTTTTAAAATAAATTGTTTAAATTCAAAAAGAACCTGAAACAACAATAGTACATGATTCAGTCGATTGAATTTATAAACCCAGTCGACTGAATGTAAACATAAAACATTTTTTCCATATTTTTCAGTCTACTAAATATTTCTGCACAGTCGACTGAAACTTAACAGAAACTCTCGGGAAAATATTCAGTCGACTAAAATCTCTGTTCAGTCGACTGAATTCAAACCTACATAGTTTCGGTCTACAATTCAGTCGACTGAACAGACATTTTCAGTCGACTGAACGGCCTTTTCCAGGTAAAATTCCCTTTATTTACATCAGTTTTTTCACTTCCAAAATCACTTTTTACATCTTCTTCCCCAAATTTCCCCAAAACCCTAGATCTCAAATACTTCCAATCTCCCTCAAATCGAAAGCAAATGGCACCAAAACGATCTTGAGCTTCATCCTCCGAGCCCATTGATGCTCAAATTGCTCAATGGCTATATGATGAAGTCGCGATAACCCGATGGAACAAGATGAAGAACTCAAGAATATTTGAGCATTCCTTTGTAGATTTTCAAAGTCTTCACACCTACAATTTCCAAGAGCTCACTGATCGAGCAGGCTTAACTCCTCTTCTTGATTTGAAACGGAATGACATTGCCATAAATCATATTATGGTCAAATTGTTCTACGCAAATCTCAATCTTGGACACCAAACTCCAAGGAATCCAAACGACAGTGTTTGGAGCATGGTCTGCGGAAAGAAGGTTTGGTTTTCTTTGGATCGAATAGCTCACATTTTAGGGTCAACTAATATCGGAAGGAAACTAGAAGAAATAGAGTTCAATCCACAAATTCGTGATAACATAAATCACCAATTTATAGATGATAATATAAATTTCTGAGATTTCAAATCTACTTCTCTTCGACCTCGAGCAAGAATTCTACATAAAACTCTAATGAGAACGATCACTCCTCGCACGGGCTCATATGAAATCGTTTACCCAACTAACTATCGAGCTTTATATGCCATCTTTGGCAATATTAAAGTCAATTGGGTACAACTAATCCTTGATGAGTTTCTCTCGTTTCATAATGGTAAAATGCGCACAATTTACTTTGGAGAATATATCATGCGACTTCTCCTCAATGTTGATACACCATTACCAGATTCAGAAAACACAATGGTCCATCAAATAAACCATCGGACCATAAGCCTTATGCAACTCCCTACTAGACCTCCTCGATTTATATCACTTGCCGAATGGGAAGCTAGGCATCAAGAGCAACAACAACAAACTCCGCCACCTCAACACGAAGAACATTTCGAACAAGAAGATGAAATTCGTCTTGTTGACCCGACTACTCTACCAACCAATCCTTACGAATATTATCAAGAAATCAACAAATTCTTGATAATCGTCTTAAAAAGGTGGATAATAAGCTTGACAAAATCAAAGGATTTTTTAATAAGCTTTGGGATGCTATCTCGTGCTCAAGCACTACTACCGCTTCAACATCTCGTGGCAAGCGTCCTGCACCAACATTTACATGGACGTCATCCGAGGAGCATACCAGTAGCAGCACAAGCGGAGATAGTGGTGGACAAGGAGGAAGACAATATCGACCATCAACAGGAGGACCAGTCATTAGAGAACCAGGAGACAGAGAAGGTTCTTACGATTGGGATAAGGATCAGTAATTTATTTGAGTTATTGTTCTATTATGTTTCTTGCAACTATGACATTTGAACTATTATATTTTATGCATTGTTTATGCAATTCTAAGATTCATTCTTTTTGGTTTAAAGTGATTGTTTTTAATTCCATGCAACTACGGTTATTACTTCCTTTTTGTCGATGACAAAGGGGGAGAAAATCTATGGTACTAACTTTGTTTTTATAAGAAAGATAGGTGTACATATTCAGCGGGAGAAAGTTTAAACATCTTTAGAAAATCAAGTATTATCATCAATCAAAAAGGGGGAGAATATTGATACACGAAGATTTTTGATCAATGACAATGTATAAAGGAAGAGATATATGCAAGATAGAGGAAGATCAATGAAATATAAACTTGAGTATGATTTTTATGTATATAGGTTTATTTGTTAAAATCTATCCTCAAGAGTTGCACAAACACAAGAACACATTCATTATACTTCAATTTTTCACTGAGCATACTTCAATTCTTCATAATGCATAAATTCATATGTCAGTCGACTGAACTGAATTTACCAGTCGACTGAACTGGCAAACATGTACAAATATGCACAGTTTCAGTCGACTAAATTTTCTGCACAGTCGACTGAAAATTTTCCAGAAAGATTCTTACTATAATTTCAGTCGACTGAAATTCCTGCACAGTCGACTGAATTTGAACCTGCGAATTTTGCATGAAAGGACACCTTCTTCTTCCCAAGAGTTGCGACCATTCCTCAATAGAAATGGAAGCTTCTCTTATCTACAACCCTTGGCAATACATGCATCCTTTTTACAACTATAAATACATGATTCAAACATCATTCAAGACATCGAATTCTCTTACTCTAATCTATCTATTTCTTGATCATATTTTCTAAACATTATCAAAGCAATCACTACTCTCTTTGCTTGAATCATTATTTATATTTAATATATTTGATTCATAGCAAATTCATAATTCCTTAATCTTCACAAACATATTTCATATTCTTGAGGATAAGATTATAGGAACATTGTACTACAATAGACTCATTCGTGTTATAAGGAACACAACTAGTCAAAACTTGTTTAGCATTGAGGTTTGAAGTCCTCTTAGGTAGTTTGAGGCAAAGAAATCCCGTTCGGTTGTTCGGGTAAGTTGTGAACCTATTCCTCCGGGTTAAGAGAGGGTTTTGTAGTTAGTAAAATACCTAAGTGAAGCTTAGGGACTAGACGTAGGACAAGTGGTCCGAACCAGTATAAAAGTCTTGGTGTCTCCTTGTTTTTACCTACTTTATCTACCTAGACTATTTCATTATTCCATATTACACGATCCTACCGCATAGCGTCTTTCAATAGGTCGTTAGCCTATAAAAGAAATGAGACAAACTCAATAAAACGAGGTACCGTCCCCTACGTGGACAAAGAAACATAGCATATCGCTAGTCTAAATCACAAAATGATCATCATCGATCATCAAAAAGTGTCAATTACACTAAGCTAGTAAATATATGAGCTTAGCTTCATGTCCCGTAACTACTAGCTTAACTTAAGTATTTACAAACTAATTATAGATCTCCACTAGAAAATTGTCACAAGAGATTCAATCGAACAAGTCTAAGAATTAACCGACGAAGTAAACGCAAGCGTTTCATACCACTTGTTTTACTAAGCCGTTTAATTAGGTTTCTCATACGAGTGAGGCAAAGGTTTGTATATACTAGTAGATTGGAAAACGGTTTAAGAAACGAGCTTTGTAAAAAAATAGTGTTGAAATTGTTTTAATGGAAGAGTTTTGATATTTACTACTAGTATTGAAACCTTTATATTTTTAAAGTGACAAATCACAAAAATGATTGTAGAAACAATCAATCACAAAAATTCACATACGAAGACGTGAATTAATTCCAAAGAAATCGATATCAAATCCATCAAAATGGATATTTTCAAAAATCCTGAAGAAAATGTCATCAAAGTCGATAATAAATGATTGCAACAAATCGGAATCAACACGAATCGATAAAATTGGAATTCTTAAACAAAATAGGCAAGCAGGCAAAACACAGCAGATTCAGATGTCTGAAATAGGTGGTTTAGATGTTTGAATCTGGAAAATTAGAAATTTTCTAGAATGTAATTCGGACGTCTGAACCAAATGTTTCAGACATCTGAAATAGCTTTTTTTAGCCTACTTCCTTTCTGTTTGAAATCGAGCCAATTCAGACGTCTGAAATTCCAGATTCAGACGTCTGAAACTGGAATCAGAGCATTTCCTGAACCTCGACCAAAAATGGCCAAATGAATATCGAAAGCGATCGAATGAGCTAATGACGACTAAAGATTTACGCCACGCGACAACCCAACCTTAACGGCTCTTCGATACGCCTCAAATATCAATGTCCAAATATCCATAATAGGATTTTCATAGATTTTGATTTCAGAACACCAAAAATTGGAATATGCACCAAATCAATCCAAACCAAAATCAATTGCACAAGAATAAGTGTTAGGAATTCATACCTAACAATTGAAGATAATTATAGACTAAGATGTGAGATAAAAATCTCACCTTTAAGACGGTGGAAAGGAATCCTATCATCTAAAGATTCAAAACTATGAATAAGAAGCTATAGAGCAATGACAAGGACAATCACTCTTCAATTCCAACCTAAAGAGCTTGAATCTAAGCTTAAAAGAGAAACATCTTCTAAATTAGGTTTAGGAATTTCTGAAATTGGTAAGAGAATGAGTTGGAGAAGAAGAAAAGGAGGCTTACCAAAGCTTCTTCTATAAATTTGGAGCTAGAACTAGATTTGCAAATGGAAACTAGGGCTTGGAGTTTTAATTTCCCATTCCTCTCTCCATTATTGTTAAAGCTTGAGTATTAGGAAATATAAATGACGTAGTGAAGAGAAGAGGGGTGAAGCTTGGGTCTAATGGGCTGAAATAAAACCAAAGCTTTAAGTGAAAAAGTAGTAAAATTCCACTAACTCCAAACATATCAAAGTTTATACTCAAAAAGGTCGCAAACTTCATTTTGAACTCAATGGGGGTGGTCTCGAGTACTAATTCGACTGTTTGCAAAAAGTAGCTTTTCGGACACTAATCCGACTAACGATGAATTATTTTAAATAAAATATTTAAATATTCAATTGTAAAATATGCGGGTTGTTACATATTTCATCAATAACTATTATTTAAATGATTCAAATTTTGAATAACAAAGTTTTCAAAACAATGACCAACCTTCAAATCTTGAAAATAACATTTTATCTTTACTTGAAATCTCTACACAACAAAATCAAATGATAAATGATTTGTGTAGTTCATATTTGTGTGATAACCCAAGTAAAAAATTTCAAAATAATCAAAATTTGAATTCACTTCAAATTTCAAAAGATTATAACCCATGCCAATTCAATTTCGAATTCCAAAATGAATTCAAACTCAAAACGAAAATGGAAACAACTTTTCAAACGAATGTGGCAATGGGAATAATCTTAACCACGTTATGATTGAAAATCTTTGTTCTCAATACTTTTAAATTGAAAATTCTCAAGTTAATAATTATAAATTCAATTTTGTTGAGAAAATGATTGAATTTTATGATGATCACATGGATTCTTTGTTTGAAACTAATAAGAAACAATGTGAACTACAAAATCAAATGCCAATGTGTGAAGAGTTGAGTTATAATCCATCTTTTACCCAATTTGATGATTTTCAAACAACAACTTTTGAAATTGAAAACGAATATCTTAACGAAGTTGTTGAAAATACGATAATTGTGTTGGATTTCCATTCTTTTGAGGGTGAGAAACTCGATTTAAATTTCAATCTTCCTTTTTTCGATTTTTAAAATTTGACCACAACAATTTGGATTTTGAAAACGATATACGCAATAAAGTTGTTAATAATCCAATAAAGGAAGATGAATTCAATGAACACGATTTCTTTGGAATTTTCGAAAATGAATTGTTAAATTCTAAAGAGGAAGATTTACATCACCATTTTGATTTTGAAATCGATAATTTCAAAGAAGTTTTCAATGATAAATTTGAACTTCAACTTGGTGAAAATAAACTTGAATTTCAATCAATTATTTTATCAACCCCAAAAATCATCGAAAACAAAATAACCCATTCAATTTTCAATAAAATGACATTCGTTTTTCTAAATCAACATTCAACTTCGAAATACTTTACAGTTTAGTTTTTCGAGCTTAAGCCGTGTCTCGCATACTTGACGAGATAAATGAATCAGTCATTGGAAGACCGTTTCATTTACTTTTTAACGATAAACTTTCTGATGCCATGTAAATACATTTCATTTTCATGTAAATAATAATAAATGTTCCTTTCACTTGAATTGACTGTGGGGACATAGTCAAAACCAAATGTGGAAGGAGACTCATCTTCCATTTTTATTTTTTCATGGTTTATTTTTGCGTTTTCTTTTTAAAACTCAAAAAAAAATCCCAAAAACAAATTTTCTTTTGATTTATTTTTAAAGAAACACTATAGGATAAATATGGTATTGGTTTACTAAATTGAAATTTTTAAAAATTTATTCGTCTTAACAAAGATAAAAATGAAGTTTTATTACAAATAACAATGGTTTAACTAGTATATGGGAAGATTCATACGTGTTAATTATGAAATACATCCTAATTGAAAATCTTTGTTTTAAAAGTGGTGAATTTAAAATAAAGGATATAACATTATTTTTTTGTCTTCTAAGTTAAATGATGCTAGGATTATTTTGCAAAACTCTCTCTTTCAATTTTTTTTTAAAAAAGCATTTAAAAAAAACAAAATATTTGTATATATGTAAATATTTTCTATTAACACCTACGGTCGACAGGTGTGCACACTTATGTGTACACTCGCCATTCTCTGTACCTTTCTCACATAAACCCGAAAGGCAGTGCACGATTGGTATATCTGGCCTCTGTTTATCTGAGCTGGGTGTATATATATAATTTCTTTTTAATAACGCCTGTAGTCAATAGGCGTTCACACTCGTAGTGTTCACTCGCCACGCTCTGTATTCCCCTAACATAAGTATGCAAGGCAGTGCATGGGTAATATATCTGGCCTCAGTTTATCTAAGTTAGGTACGTAAATATTATTAATACAAATAAAATTTTCAAATAAAAAATTTAGAGAGAGTAAGCAAATGAAATCCAAGCATCATTTTAACTTATTTGATTTGACTTGTTATTGAAAAGAAATGGAAATGCCACTTTGATAAATTTGATAATCAACTAAAGATCCATTCATAATTACACCATGTTATCAACCAAAACAATGAGTTAAACCATAGTCTATTTATTATGATAGCTTTGTTTTTGTTGGAAACTTTGACGAGTAAATGACTTAAATCTCAAGATAATGACCAAAACCTATATTTAACTTATTTTTGTCTATTTAGAAGTAAACCTTTCATTTGTTAATATTTTCAAAAACTCGCATTCATCTCTTTGCAAATAAATCTTGCATTTTGTAAATATTTTCATCTTACATTTGGATTTTATGGTAGTATCCGCTGAAAACCCTCACGAGACAACACTCATTCTACTGGGGACACCCAGAGGTTTAACGGCTTATAGCATACTCTCAATGCAATCGTGCTCCCTATGAAAATGTATTTATTTTAGTTTTTTTCTTTATTCAAGGACGAATAAAAAGATAAATGTGGGGGTATTTGATGTGCACATAAATATTCATATTTTTACCACCATACTTAATCTATTTAAATTGAATAAATGGTCATATTGGGTATTTTAATTTGTTTTAACCAAAATCCATATTAATTCCAAATTATCACATATACATCTTCATATAGGGGCAAAATGGTCATTTGTGTGCATATATTTCTTTGAGAAAAATTAATTGGAAATTTATATATATTTGTGTAGGAATTTGATCTCAAATAGGAGCGGTTTCATAAAGACACATGCATGCACAAAATGAATACAAAGGAATGAAGATGGAAATAATTCAAAGTGAAGAACATGGAAGACCCCACTTACCCACCTACCCTAATGTACAAATTAGAGGCTAATGCACATGCTTATGAAATTAATGGCTTCATGTACACTTAAATGATGATTAGTAGGAAGCTAATGATTACTTGGCTTCCACACTTTCTTAAGGGTATTTTGGGCATTTTCCAAAAATATGAATTAGGGTTTAACACTTGTATTATACCCTTATGCTTCATGTAACCTTCCTCTAACTTAGTCCCTCTTTAGATTAGTTTAGGCTCAAAATAAAAAAAAAGTTTCTCTTTTCTTTTCATGGCTACTTAGCCATTTTTATTTCATGTAATTTCTTTTTATGCAACTTTAAGTACATGCTCTTTTCTTCTTTTTTTGTTTATTTCCTTTCATGTTGTAGTGTAGATTTACATTCATGCAAAGTAGATTAGTTTTAATTCTTGTTAATTAGCTTCTCTTTTACATTGGCTTTCATTTTCCTTTCTTTTTGCTTCCATGTTGCTAGCTACATTTGTTAATCAAATGAAAAATATGAGAGGCTAGACCCCTTAAATTTAGAGGCAATGAAGCTCTCTAATTATGTAGCTTCAACTATTTGTTAATTCATACTCTCTTTTTGTGCTTAATGATGATCAATGAAGTGTTCTATTTGTTATTCTTGCTTTGAATTTGATAGCCTACATTGTTGACACCAAATAGGCTATGCTTAAACAATCACTACCGCAAATGTCTCTTCATCAAAATATGATTATAGCATAAGAAAGTGATTTGAAATTAAAATTTCATGGTCTATATTTCTAATCAATAGATAATAGGCCATACTTCAAATAGATTTCATTTTCATTTTCTTTATCAAGTTTCACGAAAGTTAGTAAGTGTTTTAAGGGATGTGTTATAGTTTGATGGCTTATGTTGGCTAATCAATAGCATAAATATGCCACGTTTATGATAATCACATCAATTAAAGCACTAATAACTATAAAAGAGAGATCATGATTTCATACATGTTGAACTATGTGATCTAGAGAGTGGATTATTCTCTAAATTGTTAGTTAACTCTTATATTTGCAACTCTTTTCTTTTAGTTTGTTAGCTAATTTTCTAATTCTCTAGCTTAACTTTCGCTTTACTTTGGTATAATTTGATTGAATAGAATTTTTAAAATCATCAATTCCATGTGGATTGACCTGTATTCGCCACGTACTACAAGTGTACGTCGTGCGCTTGCGGTAAATTTATTTTCGAAATTTTTCGACTATTTCTAAACAGATAGAAAATTAGTCGATTAACAATATGAATAAAAAATTATTCCTTAAGGATGCAACTTAATCCATTATTTTAAAATAACTACAGAAAATTTTAGATACTTCTGTATCTACTATAACTAATGCATTGCTACCGTTGTAAAAATAATTACCGTCGTTATAATAGATTTATTTATAATGAATATTCAAAATAATCATATTAAAATAAAACTTTATCTATTTTCGATCAATAATGAAAACTACTATTATTTCATAAATAATATTTCATATATATATGTGTGTGTGTGTATATATATATGAAAGTAATCTTTCGTAACTTGATGTAACCCACTAATAAGTGTCATAAGGTATGCTCCCACTATTTCTAATCTTACTATAACGGTGCATTAAGTACGAGCTCTATTTAACCACTTATTGCGGGTCATTTACTTCATCCATTGTAACTAGTTTACAGTCAAGGTTTTAGATCAAATATCTTAAACTCAAGGAAATAACTCGTATAGTTAACAATTTTGTACTAAAATTACATTTGGAACAAAAATCACGTTTAGCATTTCAAATAATGTATCTACTTTGTATTTTATACAATTCTTGTATTCAGTGTTTCTTCATGATGTAGAGATGACTATTCACTCTCTTCATCTCAATCATGCTTATGTTACATCCACTCATACATTGGCTTTCTTTTTCACATGATGGAATCATTCAAAAATAATCTTTCTACGAGACTGCATTGAATTCTTTACAAAAGCTTATTCAGACATCCAGAACATTTTAAGGACATCAAACATGATGCACATTAGTAAACTAATCAAAACCGGTATTTCAATGATTGAATTCCTAGATTGGTCTTTATTCCTTGGTTTAGTGTTATTTTCAACACGATAAGGTTCTCAGTGTATTCAATCATACTGAACACATGATCTTGTACTATTATTTTATTTCTCATTTTAAATAAATCAATTTCATCAATATTTCATCGATTACGGACACAACCATTCACTATCCAATAGTTGTATATGATCTAATATGTCACAAATATCCATTTTCTAGTATTGCTTTAGAATTCAAAATTCATAAGGCAATATACAGTCTAGGGAAAATAAATACTTAAGTGACCAAGATATGAATGTTTTTGGTAGTTGTATAGTTCGACTCTTACATGGGCCTTGAAGAGAAAACATGGGAAAAGATTTATTGGTAAGTATATTTTATATTTGTTTATCAATCTTAATTCATTTCATTTGTAAATTTGAATTAATAAACAATTTTATCAATTTCATTAGTTGGACAAATTTATTGAAGTGGATTATTTTACTCTATATAGCTGTCTTCTTGTAATATTAGAAAGATTAAATGTAATCATTTCATTTTTCTAATAAGGCTCCCACTATATTTTTATATTTTCCAAAAATCTAAGAAAATAATAAAGATCTTTCAATTTCTCTCATAAGTGTTGGGACTCACTTGCTATTGGGCCAAAAAGTGGCATAAAAGCCCAAATCTGATAGAAGAGACTATCTCTAACTAGTAATAACACTAAAAATAGTGTATAGAGGATAGAAGATGAAGAAAATAAAGGCTAAAATGTCCTCTTTTAGTTACCTAGGCTTGGTATATATATGAGTATCGCCCACCAAAATTACCAGATCGCTGAAGACCTTCTAAGGATCTAGATCCATGAGAATAGGAAGGAGTAGAAATATTCCCATAGCACAAAACCTATCGGTACCGACATAAATCATGTTGGTACCGAGAGGTTTTCCCTTGTGCAAATAATCATTTTTTTCATTTACTTTGTCTTGCATCTTTAATTATTCGAGCTTCGAATAATTTTTTGCATATGATAACCTGTTGGTACCGAAAGGTTTGGCTTTTTCCAGTACTTGTCCTTTTCTACGTATCTTTGGAGTTATTCACCTACTTATTCAGATCACAACCAAATTGCTGAAAATAGCACAAGGAAAACCACTCAGTGCTAATTTATTTACGTAGTCACCTCAAGACTTCAAACTTTTGGAGTTCCCTTCCAAAGCTATCTTGAACTTGCCCCCAAGTTCTCGAATAATTTCGTCTTCATCCGAACATCCAAATTCACTTGGAGGCTGGTTGGTCTAATTGTTGGATAACACTTTGCCCTAGAGTATGCTTCTGTTGGAAATAAAGCATGCTTTGGATCAAGTGGTATATAATTGTTTGTACGAGTCCATTGGTTATCTGAGAATCATATTGAGGAGTCATCTTTGTTCCAAGAGCATCTGTTCAATAACTTTATATAGCTGATGAACCTCTTTTCGGATTGAGTCTTAGATCTACATCACTCTGAAAAGATTGATCCGCGCCTTGGTAAGGTAAGACTCCTTTTTCTTTTTCCTTCTTTTATTTTGTCTTCTTATTTTCATAAATCTTATCGATACTGTGAGATACCTGTCTGTACCGATATGAATTCCCACTTTATTTCAACATTATAAGTATCGAGACTAAGAAAGTTCACCTTTACTTTTTACCTCTTCATTCAGCCCTGACTATTTCCTGTTAACACCAAAAAATTTTCCTTTATTGATTTCAGATCCAAAAGCTCCAACCATCACTTTGAATTCAAGCCTAGGTCACCGCCTATTGTATCTTGACCACCACCACCATCTCACCAAATGAATCTCCCACCAATTCAATCAATTTGACCCCGAACCTCTTAGGGATTTTGATCTCTAAATTCAAAGCAAGGTGGGTTTTGAGAATTGCACCGCCACTTTTGGAATGGCAAGCAATCATAGTCGTCGTCGCCATTGACCGTGGCTAAGAGGCATATTATTTTGGTTCATGGCCGATCACTTCCTATGCTCTTGCAAATTCCAAGCCCAAGCCTCCCTAGGAAAATGTCAAGTTGAACTTGAAGTTACTCCAAGAAAGCTCTGTGGTCACCTTGGCTTGCTCTTCACTTGGGTTGGCTTCGGTCATGCCAGATTTATTCCTAGGGTATTCATAGAGTCAACCTTGATCATGCAAGGGCATTGCATTCTATCACTTGCAAAGCATCGCGAAGTTCTTGGACAAGTCGTGGTTGAGCATGAATCAAAGAATAAGCTTCAATGGGATAGTTTTAGAGAACGGTGATGTCGAATGCACTCCAGCATTCGAATATTCATAGTATTTAACATTCCAAGTTATTTCATAATCCAGTGCCCTTGCAAAGAAGGCTCTACGTTGCTCAAGACAGCGGTTGCATTTTCATTCACTTTGGTATAATGGGTAAGATATGACGCAATGTTCCATCATGTAATTGAGCTCATTTGCTAGCACGTGCGGGCTATCTATACAGAGTGCTCTATGCCCTGTGCTCTAGACATAGGGTGCACACTGCATAAATTGATACTTCACACTTCCTAGATCGACATTCAGAGTTTGATTGATCAACACATGTCAACATCTGTTGGATTCTGTATACTGACCACACAAGCATTTATTAAAGTAAAATTTCAAAATAAAACATACTTGACCATGTTAACTATTAAGCTTTCATTTCTAGAGTGACTCGTCAATCGCCATGCTTCAAATTATCTTTGAACCTTCAACTTCTCTTAAAGTCATCTACTCTACTGTTCAAGCCTCCACGTCTACTTCATTTGTAGTTAGGCATTCGACCACAACAAAACTCTCAGGACTGCTTATTCCAATGTTACCTCTCTGAAACCAACCTCCTCCACAACATAAACAACCTAGAGTAATATTATTAAACAACCCTTCAAATCAAACAGTGTCTTTATTAATTGTAGAGCAACTCCGGACGATCTTCTACCATCACGCAATTTCTGAGTATGATATACTTCTTACAATGTTCAATCAATGGGCTTGTATGGTCATTGAGGCACTCTACAATAAGTGATTGTACTTCAAGAGCGATTTTTCTCTATCCGTTAACTCTTTGGCTTCAATCAAACTCTTATTGTTGAGATGTAACTTCTTTCATGTCATTTTTTCAATACTTGAATTCCATTCATCTAAATTTCTAACTTCGTTCCATTCCCAACAATGATCTTCATGGCTGAGATGCCAGCGATGTACACTCCCAAACCTTGGAGACCCTAAAAAAAGATGACATTCAACATCGCATCACACTTATTTCCTCGTGTATGAGAGGCTTCCCCACTGCGATCTTTTACATCTCAAGCGATTCACCGTTCCTCAAGATTCCACCAAGAAGGACTAAGTCCTATGCTGCCTCCACTCATGACTTTGGCAACATCAAGGCAATGAAGGTCCTATGGGAAAGGCAAACACTGACGAAGGTTTAGATAGAACGATGGAGGAAAACATTGTCAAGAACGAACATGAAGAGAAAAGTGAAGAGAGAAGAGGACTGGAAAGAGTGAAAGAAGGGGAAGAAAAGGAAGTAGGAGAGGAAGGAGAAGGCAAGTGCAAGGTGGAAAATGAAGATGACGAGGAAAATGAGTATTTTGATCAAAATGAAGGTGAGTCATGTGAGGTGACCACTCCTGAAGACAAAGAAATTCCTATTTCATCTCGCCTAAGGAGATTAGTTGTCAAATCCTTCTAGCTATCTTTTGATCCGAGTTCAACAACCATTGGCAACTCCTCATATAGGATCTTCAAAATACAATTTCATCTCACTTAGGGATTTGGATAGCACTTAGGGTAATATCAAAACCCCATACACTTGTAGTTCCATGAACACTCATGTCCTGTATTTTCCTTACTTCAGTGTTTTGATACTAATACGTTCCTTTTTCTTTATTTCAGGTGCACTAACAAGAGACCGCTTCCACTATCTTCACTCATGAATCAATGAGCAACGGGGAACCACCCTAAAATCTTATGCTCATCGCTCCACTACTCATCGAGAAACTGAAGGAGAAAGACTAAGAAGGAAGGAGAGGAAATACATTGAGGATAAAGATAGAAAGAAGCATCAGGTTGAGGAGAGGAAATATTATGATCAAGGGAAGAAGTCTCATGATTCACATGACCGTTATAGGCCTACTTCTGGTTCTTCCCAACCAATCTCTTAGCCCCAACCTCATTTTCTATAGTTTCCAATGAACCGACCTCCGATTACCATATTATCAGTTTTTCAAAGATCCAAGGAAGTTCCAACCCATGCTGCTCCATCTCCACCCCATTCAGACTTGTTTACATCCGTGATAATAAGAACACAGTTTGCCTCCCCTAACTTTATAGGTTACCAAACTTGTCGACTAACTTTACGAATGGAGGAGACTAGCTTTTTCGTTCCTTGAGGTTAATAGAATTAGTCAGACAGACTCCTATCATTTGAATCTGAGTGGAAAACTCGTAACAGAATAATAGCTAACTACAAAAAAGAGTTAGCCAAACTCAAAAAGCAAAGAGATGATGCTCAAACAATGACTGAGATCTCTAAACCATTAATTAAGGAGACTTCTAAGGCACACACTCGGGCCCTTTTAGTCATGAACTATTAGCTTAAAAATTCTTATTAAGAGAGTGGCAAGCTTGTAGCCAAAGTCGAGGTCAAGGAAAAGGCGCTTTAGGCTAAAGGGTTGGCACTTAGGCCAAGGATGCAGAGCTTCAAACATTTCAAGCTGAAGTTAAGAGACTCAAGGCCAATATAAAGCCAGCACAATAGCAAAAATAGAAGCTCATATCGACCTCAATGGGATTGTATTCGAAATCAACAAACTAAAAGGCCAGGTTGTGAAGGAGAAGGAAGCAATGGACACAACCCTTCAATAACTTTTCACTAATGTCATGGAAGAAAAGAATCTGAAATGGGTAGGATATAGGTATCCTGTCACCTTGGTAGATGCCTAGGAAGAAATCATGCATAATGCACTTGCGTTTAGTGAAAGCCTGATAGAAGATCAGTTGGAAGCTAAATTTCTCAATGCAGACAACACCATAGCCTTAGAGAAAGGTAAAGTGATTCGGTTCGAACAACGCACAGCTGTAGAAGGAGCGCCTGTTTTTGCCCTTGTCGATCCTACTACACCTGATAAGGCAGAATCATCGATTCCTCATTCTAAAGAGCCTGTAATGAATGTTACACCTCCGGTGATGGCGACTTCTGAGGTCGTCCACTTAGAATTCTCAGCCTCTACCACTACACCTAATGTTGAGCCTCACGTCCCTCCTTTTGTCACTCGGCCTATTCAATCATCCATTAAAGAGGGGGAGATTTTTTAGGTCTCCAATGAAAGAGCTTTACTCAACAAACTTATTTCCCTCGTCTCCCTCATATTCGAGAAGCTTCAGTTCCTACCTAAGGTCATCACCAACCTTTACTTCACTATCTATGGACTTACAGTCATTTGTCACTTTCTCTTCCATCACCAGCAATTTAGGGCCTGGGTCCTAGCACTATCTTAACCACATTGACTTCACTATGAAGCCAATTATCCCAACTCTTCCTTCCATCTCTAGCCTTGGTCCCAATTCATAGAAAATGAGGGTTTTGGAAAAGTGGGAGGATGTCAGCCAATATTTAGAGGAAGATTTTACAATTACGTTGCAAAAGACCCAAATCATCACATTACAATAGTTGAGGGGCTAGAGGCCAGCTATCAGAAAATTAAAGTTAAGCTTGAGCCAAGAACCTAGAAGTCTGCCACTAGCTCTGATAAGCCAAGCCTCATTCCCAAGTTTCCGACTGTTAAGATTAAGCCTTCTTAAGGACGCAATTCTAGTGGTTCCTTGTTATCCTCCAATCCTATCTTCGACAAGCCAAAAGACCCACTCAAGATAATGAATGAAGGACAAACTTTCTTTCAAGGGGAGTACTCTAGAAAAAGAAAGGTCAAGGATGAGAAGGATTCTAAGAGACACCACAAGAAGGATGATTAACAGGGGGAAGCTAGTAGGGGAAGAAGAAATATGCTTCCGGTCTAAATTTTTGTAAGAGTAGCATTAGTGCTTTTTACTTATTTTGATTTTCTTTTCATGTAGGCTGGAATTATATGGGAGCGGCCCCATAATTCTTTTATAAAAAAGTGAATGTAAATAAAAGACCATTTTTTATACAATTTTTTCATATTTACATATTTTCACTTTTATATCATTTGTTTATTTACAACTTCCTACACGTATAACATGATTATCATGATGCTTGATTGTTTATATTAAAAATGCTTGTGTCTATGCAATTCTATTACTTACTATAGCTATGTACATGTAAGTATATCTTTATGATTGCTCGGTAATACTCCATTGCATAGTACTATTCAACATTACCAAAATATTTCTATTTCGGCTAAATATAACTTGTTATTCATTTGGTCATCTCTGTGGCCGACCCCGTTTATTCTTAGGTAGGTTCCACTTGACCATAAACGAAGTTGTATTAAAAGAGATGTTCAACTTCTTACCATTCCCTATATTTAGGAAACAACATTTTGAGTTTCTATATCTTGACGCTACATTTTGATCTCACCTATCCTAGGGCATTGATCAAGTTTGTTCATTGTCTTTTATTGCCCATCATTAATCGGGCATGTCTTGCCAGGTCATATGGTGCTAGATGGTCCAATCACTCATCAATCCCATCTCTTGGGATCAGTAATTCATATGCTTATCTCTAAGAATCAGTGTTTGACTCATCATTCCCTGGGCATTGATCGAAATAGCACCTTGACTATCGTTATTTCTCCCTAGCCAGGAAAATCCTTCCTAGCTACGAATGCAATCATGGAAGCCTCTAGATTATACATCGATTCCTAATTGGGAACTAATGTTTTGTAAGCCTATATTTATGCATCTATTCTTGGTCTCACCTATCTTTAGGGAGACCAACAATGTCCATTGACCGTTGTTACTTATCCTTGGCCGAGAACATCCTGCTAGGCTGCAAGCGTAGCCATTAAAACTTTGATTGCATACCGATTCCTAACTCCGGGAACTAGTGTTGGTTGTCTACCTCTAGCCATCCCTCATTGACTTTGCCTATCATTGGGCATTAGTTAAGGATGGAGGGATAAGGGCGAATCTTTTGGTCGACCCTTGTGATCATACTCCTTTGACCTAATCATAGATCAAAGGAGTTGGTCGGTACCAATCTTTGGGTACTTGATTGCATTGTTAATTAGTAGCATAAGATTTAGCTTACAAGAACACTGTTCAATTGTAACTAGAAGCTAGCTTCAATCACTAACAGTGGAAATGGAAAGTCCTGCCTTATTACATTGCTCCTACTTCACCGAGATGGCTTATTTGTAGAAAATACAGTAAATAAATCTATGTGAAATAGCGTCATAAGTGTTCGTTATTCCACGCCTATGGAATCAAGATCCCATCAACAATAGCTAGCTTAAAAGTTCCATCTCCAAGCTGTTGTTCAATCATATAGAGGCCTTCCTAATTCATACTAAGTGCCTCCCATACCTGTGAGAACTCATTTCAAAATGAGATCCCTAACCTCAAAGATATGGTTTCTGACTTGGCATTGAAGTGACATGCTACTCTTTTTGGTGAGAAGCTACCTTACTTTAGCTTCTTCCTATTTCTTATCAACCAAGTCAAGGGACTCAAGTAAGAGTTCCTCATTCATCTTGGGATATAACTTTTCTTCAACAGGAAGGAATTTTAGTTCTATTGGAATCATGGCCTTAGCCCTATAGGTTGGAGAAAATGGAATATGCTCGGTCGTGAACTTTTGGGTCATTCGGTAAGCCTATAATGCGAGAGGTAATTCATCAATCTAGTTACCCTTGGATTTTTAAGTCGTTATTAGGATGGATTTGATGATATTATTCATCGCCTCTGCTTATCCATTTGCCTATAGGTGTGCTATTGCCGAGAAGCTTTTTCAAATTTTTACCGGTTAGATAAATCATTGAACTCGGTACTCTCGAATTGAGTTCCATTGTCGATTATAATTTTCTATGGAACTATATATCTACATATGATGTTCTTCTCCACAAAGTTGAACACTTTCTTCATAGTGATCATGGTTAGTGGTTCCCGTTCAGTTCACTTTATGAAGTAGTCCACGGCTATAATAGTGTAATTTGCTCCGCCCTTCAACATCGGTTGCACACCGATTATATCAATTCCCCAAATTGCAAAGCTAACTATTTGTGTAAGCTTGGTAGATGAGGCCATTGAAATTTTCACAAACCTCTGGCATCGGTTGCACTATCTAGTGTAACCAGCATCATCTCCATTAATTGTCAGCCTAAAGTATTTGGCATCGGTTGCACTATCTAGTGTAATCAGCAACATCTCAATTAATTGTCAGCCTGAAGTATCTAGAGCGAAGAACTTCCTTTGCTATTATCTATCCTCGGTGTGGTCACTACAACTTCCATCATATAGTTCCATGAGGATTTTTTTAGCCTCATCTTAGGTGACACACTATAACAAGCGGTAGAGAAGCCTCTCCTGTATAACACTCCTTGCATTAAAAATGGTGGTACTCCACAAAGGAGTTTTCGTCATTCATTCTATCTGTGCGGGAGAATTCCCTTTAACAAATAGTCTTTGATTGGAGTCATCCATAACTCCCCTTCCACTTTAGTCTTTGAAATCCAGTCAACATCCATCTTGTCAATGCTTAGAGTCAATAAAACTTCGAATGGAACTAATCCCATTAGTTGTGCATCGCTATAGCTGGCTAGTTTCGCTAGTGAATTCGCCTTTGTGTTTTCCTCTCTGAGAATGTGCGTTATTGTGTAATGTTCAATATCATTCAATGGTTCCAGCGTCTTCATCAGGCAAATGGTAAGTCTAATTCATTAGCCTGAAATTCCTTTTTTATTGATAGACCACCAACTAAGATTTGCTATACACATGCAATGTCTTGACTCCCAATTCCTTTGCCACCTTTGTTTCGGCTGTCAATACTTCAGACTTAGCATTATAGCTTCGGTGTGTAGCATATCTTTCGCCCTTTTGGGGCTCTAAGAACTACTCCTGCATCATAATGATGTTCATTGCTCTGCCTACATATTATTTCCACCGAATAGGTTGGACTATATCATCTTCCTCGTCTCCATCTCGAACGGTAAACTTAGTGATAAAATCAGCCAATGCATGTCCTTTTATTGCCCTTCAAGGATGGAAAGTTATGTCGTACTGGCTTATTTCACTTCAATAATATCCATGAGATCTTTGGTCGATTGAGTACTTGCTTAAGGTCCAATCTATCAACATTTTATTGGGTGAGCCTAAAAATATGGTCGTAATTTTGTTGAATGGAACACTAAGTAGTATGTCACCTTTTCCAATCTTAGATAGTTCTTTTCTACTTTGGTAAACCGCTTACTTATGTAGCATACGAGCCTTTGGATCTTCGTCTGTCCACAAACCAATAGCTGTATAGTGCGTGAGCAGATATCATTAAGTATTTGAATAAGTCTTCACCTACTAAAGGCTTCAAAGGGATCGATGGTCTTTCCATGTGATTCAACAATTCCTAGAAAGCATCATGGCATTTCTTTATCTAGATAAACTTTCCCTTTTCCTTTTTGAGTGCATCGAAGAATGGTATACACTTGTCGGTCGCTTTTTAAATGAATTAGCTCAACATAGTGACTTTCCCGTTCAAGCTTCGCATCAACCTCCTTGTTCTTTGGGTGCTTGTTTAACTACCCAAAAACTTAATATTGCTAACGTTAAAATAAATAAAACTATATTATAATAGAAGAGTAAATTAGGCACTGTATTTATAACCATTGCGAAGGTCTTTCCAAGCTGACCGTTTGATATATAATTTTGATATATTTGGAATTACGATTTGTGAATAGAGTCGATATAATGTTTAAATAGCGTACATAGCTATTTTGAGCTAAAGCAAATAAATAGCCCATAACCCAGTCTCACAACTATATAAATGAGGCTGTGAAACCTTAACCGTTGTCTCTGCTCTCAATTTTTTCTCTAATACCAAAATTGATTAATCACCTACCAATGGCAAATGATTATCTCTAATCCAAAAATGATTGAAAAATCAAAGTGCCTAAACCCCTATATACTATATATTGTAAGAAAGCTCTCGACGAAGGAAGTCGATGCGTGGTGTTTATTTGTCGAAATAGTGTCCGAATCGGGCAAGAATTATGGTCAAAGTTGGTAGCAGCAAAATCCTAAGGGTGATTTGGGGGTTTTTTGATTTAGAGGTCGATCGACAAAATAGAAAGCATAGATTTGTCGGCCTCGATAGTACGAACTCAATGGTGGTCTCAATTGCACCATAAGAGGTCAGAGGCAACCAAAAATAGGCTTGAAAGTTGACACACTCTGATTTGGGGCAAGATGGACCATCATTGCAGATAGCGATGCTGGCACTGGTCGATGGCTCATGGGTAGACAAAGCAAGTGGCGGTGGTGCCATGATCTAAGTTGGCGTGTAGGTGGAACAATCGATGGTCAAGTTATCAATACGGTTTCTTGGATAGATTCATGTGCTATGCTGCAAATGAATGGTAAGTTTAATAAATGAATGATAAGTTTAATTATTAAACATAATTAAATTAATAATAAAATGTGCACAAATTAATATTTTGATATTTCTTATAACTTAATATGTTTCACATATGAACTCTGATTCACGCACGGTTTCTTCCGTTAGACTCGTATCAGAATTTCAAACGATTTACCGCTAGTTTGCTGATTTTGGGGATTATTGGAAAAAGCATGTTGGTATGCATCATTTAATTTAATTAATTAAAATTAAAATTATAAAATATGTAACTACTGAGGAAAATCATAATTATTGATGTGAATCATGTTCTGTGGACGAATGTTTAATTATTACAATATTTTGAATGTGTTGTGAATTGATAGGATAATTATTGTCGATTAAAGTGTTTTTGGTGTTTAATTATAATTACTTAATGATTTGAATTGGAAAACTATTAATTGAAATGAATAGCATTGAGAGAATTAAATAAATAATAAATAAGGTTATTTATAGATTTTAGATGGTTTCTGCAAATAACCCTGATTTAACAAATTTTACTAAAACTAAAGTACGAATTTAATAAAGTTATTATTCATTCATTTCTGCGGTAATTTATAAATAATTATAGAAATTATATTTAATTAATACATGAAAGGTTTATTATTTAAAATGAGGTTTTAAATAATAATATAGTTTTAAAATGTGATTTGGTAAAGATTACTATTTTTGATTTAAAACACGATGTTTTGGGGTATTTGAAAAATGGAGTAAAATAAAGGAGTTCAAAGTATAATACTATTTTGGAAGAATTATTACTTTTTTTAAGATAAATAAATAAAGGTAGATTTATAATAAACAATAATAAAATGATTTAAGAAAACAATGATTGTAGATATATTGTTTTGATGGTTGTTGAATGTGTGATTGATTGTTAGTTGCAATTTTTACATATGTTTGATGTTTAATGTTTGACGATGATTATAACGACCCCGCTTTTCGACTTCCGAAAGTCGACATCAATACATCCACTGTATCGACCGCCGAAAAACCGAGCGTTAGGGTTTAAGAAGAAGAAGATGAAGAAGAAACAAAAACAACAACAGAATCTCACATTTCGTAGCGGAATAACATATAATAGATAAATGAATAACATTTGAAAACAAAAGCACTATGTCAGTTTTACATACATCATCAGAGTTTACAACGAAACACAATAAAACACTAAAAGTCATTATAACCTGCTACAAGGAACTAACTTTGCACCAACCCAAACGCAACGGATAATACATAGTATAGATGATACGCCTCGCCATCCAGCTTCAACTCCAGATTTTCACAGCATACTTCTTGATTGACTTCGCTCCAGAATAATGATACCTGGCTCTAGGCTATCCGTGTGGAAAATTATGGGCATCCAGAGTTTAGAAATGGAACAATAAACTCCATGTCAGCCATGAGACTGATGTGAGATCTTAAAAGCAGTTATTTTCACAAAGAAAATAAAAAGAAATCCTCCATGCTTTTGGAAAATGAAACTGCCATAAGGCCTCCCGCCACACACACAATGCAAGCGCACACTTGGAGGAGATTTCTCCTTATGACGGTCAAAAATGCTTGATACGTGAAAACCATTTGATATTATTATTAGTGCATAGTGCAGAAAACATTTCTAAAGTATAATATTAATCTTAGCCAGCATACCACATTTCGTCGTATGCCTACTATAGCTACCATGTTCAATAGCAGGTTACCGACACATTCCATGGCAGGTTATATAACAAAAACCGTACAGGGCGCGTATTGTTTCTTGGATTTCCAATAATGGTCAGACAAAGGAACTTCCTACACCGAAACAGATATGCCTCTGGAAGGACCCCCTCGAGAACCTAATCGGATCTCTGCCAAACAAGGCGGATGTTACCTCACGCTTTAACCAAGCTATAACATAGGTAACTACCACACAAGTTTGCCATCCCCGATCGTAACCGACCTTTATCCGAGGATCCTTAACCACAAAGCAACAACCACAAAGTATAATAAATTTGCAGCATCAACATAGGTAAAATATATGGGCTCCATACCATGATATCACCTCTTATCCAGAAGAAAATGGACATACCCTAGGGGCGCGACCCCTAAAAACCTTGCCGCAACATTCCTGTTTCGACCATTTCCGGGTTGTGAGGCTTGACGAAGTCTCGTCCACAAAGCTACGCTTTTCACAAAAGCCATGCTTCGATCAACAAATGATCAGCATCACTTCATATGTCACATTACAAAATTGGGAATGTATCACTAGTAACCATCAACTACATAACCTCTGAGCTCGAACGTCTCAGAGAAGGGTGTTAAGTTAAGAGAATAAATTCTCCGCCATCAGCAGAAATGTAACCAGTTTTACATTTCAAAGTGTAACGTCAGACACACATCCATACAAGTCCGTTCCGAATTCGAACGGAACCAAAGGCACTTCCAAAGAAGCACTTGCAATCTGAATATCCACTAATCACGTTCAGAATCCCCATCACAAAGGGTGCTAAAAACCTCTATACCGGAGATACTCGCTGCAGAGACATTCGACAAGTAATCCTTTCGCTTTTGAAAATACCCGGTCTTCAACACCATCTTCAAATGCAATCCCATTTCGTCATATCATTATTCGGAATGGGTTTTATGACACAAAGTCCACTTCCGGCTAATCCGAATAGTGAGCGCTTATTATAAAAATAAATGTTACATTCAGATTTCAAACAAATCACAACAATTTTCACTTTGATCTTTTAAACAAAAGATCCAACACAAAGATTCGATGTGGTTTTCGAATATCCATTTGGAATCCGACCGCCGGTCGCATCAAAATTCAAACACGTTTAAAGGCGAATATTGATAGTTGGTTATTTAGCTATCAATCAACATTCACAACAATCACCAAATTTCAAATAATTTTCCCCCAATTATTTATTTTCGAAATATCTTCGCAAGATATAATTTTAGCACTTCAATCCTTTGAAAACAAATTTCAAATCATTTTCCTTACGCGGAATATATACCCAAATATTTATTCATTTCCACTGACAATCTGCCAAGTCCAAATACTTTAAAATAATTCAAATCACTTATCCAAAATATGCTTGGAAACCTTTAGAATAAAAATCATTTGTAAACATTTATTTAAATATTAGCTATGAAAACATTATACCAATATCTCATATAAAACTTCAAGTCCAAACTAATTTTTAAAATAAAATTAGTAGATAGAGTATAAATATTTAAATAACCAATCTCTAAATCAAATATCCATTTTAACCTTTAAATAATTACTTCTATAATTTATTAAATAAATCTTTACTTTAAAGATTTTCAAAATAGCTTAAGAAAATAATTTCTCCAAAATATTCTTTTAAAACCAACTCTAGAAATTTTTGATTTTTATTCGAAAGCTGCTTTTAAAAACATAGTCGGCTTTCTAAGGAGAATGCACTTTCCATTTCAAAATGGTCCTTTAAACCAATTAATAAATCTTTCTTGATTTGTCTTAAATTTACATTCCAAATCCGCAGATTTCTTTCCACACTTTTTTAAAAAAACCGATATTTATTTTTTTAAAAATTTCTCTTTCTTTTATAAATTCCCACTGTGAATTTAAATTTTCAAAAATCCACTGATATATGATTTTCAAATCGATTCCCAAATATTTACTTTCAACACCAAATCAATTTTCAAACTGATTTCCAAATTTATTTCAAATACCAAATCAAATCCCAAATTGATTTTCCAAACATTTTTAAACACCAAATCGATTTTAGAATTGATTTCCCAAAATTTATTTTTAAACATCAAATCAATTTC
Organism: Allium cepa; assembly: GCA_030765085.1. Classification (NCBI taxonomy): domain Eukaryota; kingdom Viridiplantae; phylum Streptophyta; class Magnoliopsida; order Asparagales; family Amaryllidaceae; genus Allium; species Allium cepa. The sequence continues at coordinate 126,776,506 of CM060939.1, forward strand.
AAATCGGTTTCCCAAAGATTTATTTTCGAACACAGAACCAAATTCCAAATTGATTTTCGAATTTAAATTTATTTATTTTCAAAATAAATTCCTTTATTTCTTTCAAACTATTTAAAATCCATATTTTAAATAAATTCTTCAACCTTTTAAAAAATATTACTTGAAATCCATTTATTAAAATTCTTTCCCATATTTTTGGAATTTATTTAATAGGATTCAAAAATAGAACTTCATCTATTTAAATTCCTTCTTTTAAATTCACCAAATTCTTTTAAATGAATTTATTATAAATTTTCTATTTAAATTTCAAAAATCTAATTTTATTTATTTCTGGTATATTACGATACCAAAAATACATTTGGCAAAATCATAGCCTTTCACAATTTCAATCACAATATAATCACACACAGATTATAGATAAACCAACACACAACATATGAAACAAATTCAAATGTTTGCGGAATCCAGTTGGACCCCTCTAACCTATTTCCCTGCATCCACAGATGTTAGCACAACAATTAAATACCAATTCCACTTCATGGTGGAATATCGCGGTATATGGGATTTATAAAATATCATCCGCTATTATGCGACGCATAGGGTCTCATCCGCTATATAATGCGGGAAATCAATTACTCCAAATACATATATACCAATTCCACTTCGAGGTGGGATATCGCAACATATGGGTTTAATATATTATCATCCGCTATTATGCGGCGCATAGGGTCTATTCCAATACAACTGACAATAATTTATCATTCAAGCACACAATCAACAATTTTAATTTATCTATCACGATTCAATAATCAATCAATAACTGAAATTTTCAATTATTATTTTGAGTGAGAAGATCTCACCTTTGCCTATGCATGCAAATTCATTTCCATTCCAGCTTGTTGTCACGATTTCTAGACCTTGTATAAATAATTATACAATATATTAATATTCGAAATAAATCAAATAATACAATTGCCATTTTTTTTAATTCTTTTTTTTGGCAAAGCTAGCGGGGTTAACTGGTCCCCTACCAGTTTTATTGCAAAACAATAAATAGTACAAAAGAAAACTATGAGAAAACAAAGAGAGGAAAAAAAAACAAAAAAAAACAATCAGGGCTCATTCCCAAAATTGCATCAAGTCGGTAGAGAAAACAGTATGATAATTCTTCATTTGACAATATGTTCCATGCTTAACTTCATGCCAAAGATCATCCCCATTCTTTCTTTGATTTTCAAAAAATATTGCATTTCTTTCTCTCCATATGACTGACATGTATATCTTCATGCAAACTACAAGCAATCTACCCACTTCATTTTTCTTCTTGGCAGCAGAGTAGAAAGCATCCCAAACATCCCTCGAATTAGCAGTATAAAGATTAGTTCCAGTTTTTAAACCAATTCTATGTAAAAGAAAAAGAAGTGCAGGGCATTCAAAAAATATATGTTGAGGAGACTCTTCATATAGATCACAAAATAGGCATTTCATTGTGCATCCCATACCATATTTGCTCAGAACATTTCTAGTTAGCAAGGCCTGGCTAATAACTTTCCAGAGCATCAAGTTTTCTTTAGGTTGTGAATCAGAAGACCAGATAACAGAGCTCCAATTAGATGCAGGCAAAGGTGCAGAGACAGTTTAATAATTGTAAACTCCTTTAATAGAATGTGGCTTCATATCCCATACCATAGAATCATGAGTAGCAGGGAAGAATTGTAGCTGCATTTCACTCCACAGTTGCCTTAAAAATTGATTACTACTGTATGGCGGCACAATTTTACCATCATGAATGTAATCAATAGCCTTGGCATCAATGTGTATACCAGACTGCATAATCTGGTTGTAGTCACACAAAGTTGACAAGATAAGGCCTTTACTGACCCAGGGATCATGCCAGAAACTGACAGAAGAACTAGCCTTGACAGGATATAGTATCATAGGTAGGAAAACATCTCTCAATTTCAATATATTTCTCCAAATCCAACTACTATTCAGAGGATTGGCCATACACCAAAAATACTTATTCTTAATATTGTAATGCCAAGCCCAGTAAACCCATAAACTGTCTCTCCTGTTGATAAGGTCATCAATGTGCTTACTAATTGCTGCCGTATTCCACTTCCTGACATCAATAACCCTAAGACCACCCATTTTCTTAGAGGCTTCAAATTTAGTAAAGGAACAAGGCAACAGTTTCCTATTATGTATACTTCCTGTCCAAAAAAATCTGTTTATAGCAGACCTATCTTGTTGCACTAGCCTGACTGGGAGAATCATTGCTCGTGCCCAGTAGACAAGTGTGGAAAAGACAGTAGATTTAATCAGCACTGTAAATATTTCAGCTTCATATATATATATATATTTCTGAAAAAATTTAACTGCTTCCAATCATATATATTTTCACTGTTGAAATTTTAAAATGGTAATACAAATTTTTTTCTTTTACTGTAAAGATTTTATTTTCTGCAAATTAAAAAGTAATTAACCTTACTGTAATCATTTTAAACAAAAAAGCTTAAAATTTAATAAAATAAATTATACCTTACTGTACGAAGACGAACCCAAACCCGTGGCCTCGATTCGCGACTTCCACCATTTGCCCCCGACCTCACGAGCTCCACGCTGCTGCCGCCGCCTACCGCCGTGTCGCGCCAGAGCCATCGTGAATGCCCTCGAGCACGTAAATCAAGTCGCGACCAAGCCGAGCGATTGAATTGCAGCCTTTTCCAATGCGAACGACACTCCACCCTGGCACAATCGATGCCCAGAATCACGCCACCATGAACAGCTTGACTTGGCGTGGAACTCCATGAGTACGCTCGAACACATGCTCCCACTCGCGAAGCTCATCGTGATGCACCCTCTTTCTCTGATTTGAATTCGAAATTGGAAGAGGGAAGAGCGGCCATGATTTTGATTTTTTTTCTTTTTTTTCAAACGATGAAATGTTTTCGTTCGTTTTCATTTGGCAATTTATTTTTTTATTTTATTTTGCGTTAACACTTCTATTTGTTAAAAGAAAATGAACGCGTATCTTCGATTTATGCCAGGTGTTTGAAATAAGGATACGTGTAAGATTTGTCCCGCTATCCCGCTTTTTGACAAAGCCATGATACCAAAAGATCGGTTAAAAACAAAAGACAGTTCGTCTCAGAGATTGGTTGTACTTCACTTCGCTATGGATATCGATGAATTTTGTCCGAGTCCGGATTGTGCCAGAATTGACAAGACATGATGAGCAAAGATGTAGAAGCCAGCGTTTCAAGTTTCAAGCCAATCCAAGTTCGTATGCTCAAGATATGATGGATTCAATTTGAGAAAGATAGCCCTTGTTCGGTTCGAACCCATAGGATACCCCATAGTTCGAATCGATGGCCAGAAACTATGTTCGAATCCATTGATTCGACTCCACCTACTTCGAATCCATCACTTTGGAATACTTCGAATCCATGAAGTTCGTACCCATCCTCATGTCTCAGCTCGACTCCATCTAGTTCGACTCCATGCTACTTCGTTTCCATTGCGTTCGCACCGGTTAGAAAGGAATTAGCCTTGCGTCTACCTAGTTCGAATCCATCATCCTCGCATTAGCTCTAACCCATGAGATATAGCCGTGCCTCGAATCCATCAAGATAGCAATAGTTCGAATCCACCCTCGTATGCCTTAGTTCGAATCCATTAGGTATATATTGCTTCGAATCCAAGAGAAGTTCCTCTGCTTCGACTCCATCGGGCAAGCCCTCACTTTAAATCCATCCTCGCATGTCTATGTTCGAATCCATCCAAAACCCTCCCTAGTTCGAATCCATCAGAGTATTCCTATCTTTGAGTCCGTCAAGCTGACACCCTTCGAATCCATGCAGTTGTAGGGGCTTTTACTCCATCTAATAACTGTCTTCGAATCCACCCTGTTGAGGCAAATTCGAATCGATCAATAGTGACTTGCCCTGATCGATTCGAAGGAGCATTGGTTCAATTAATACGAAGAAGGCACGTCTTCGAATCGATCACCTCGACTCCACCAAGTCCATGTAGCTAAAACCAAGGATTAGACCCAGTAAACTCGGAGGAAAAGGAGGATTGACCCGACGCACACGGACCACATCATCATCTTCACATGCAGAAGCATGGATTCGAACCTATGGATTCGAACCATATCGATTCGAACGAATCCATAGGACGAGGAGCACCATCTTGAATCGATCATAACTCGAGATCTACAAGTCCAAATGCTTTGAAATTTTCCCTGGAGCTTGCATATACATAGAAGAATGTCCATGCCAAGTTTCATCACGGTTGGACACTTTATCGAATCGATCCCAAAGTGGGTCCAGATCTCCAGAATTCGGCCGTATGGGCCCCCTCACGTGCCAGAAGTGGTCACCCCGGATTTTAGGCGAAATATCAGCCTTCTGCAACTATAAATAGATCCTCAGGTCATTCAGAAAAGGGGATCGGAATTCTGAAGCGCCAAGACTCTATCAGACTCAATTCTACACCTTATCATCGTTGTTGCATTCGAGTTTCAGAGCTATAATCCATTGTAACTTACTGTAACCACTGTAATCACCAAGAGAATAATCAACAAAGATAGAAAACTTCAAAGTGGACGTAGGCAAGATCGCCGAACCACTATAAATCCTGTGTCGTTTACTTGTTTTCTGCTGCTTCTGTTGAATGTTCATCATTTTTGTTATCTAAAAATTTGTTATTTGTGACTGCAAACGGGTGCTTTCACGACTATTGGTGTTTGTGGTCAATTTTGACCCAAACATTTTGGTGCTTTCACCGAGAACTGCTGATTCAGGATAATTTGAATTTGAAGGCTTAAAGATTTAGATTTAAGAACCATGACGAGACAATCGAGCAGAAGGCCAAGGCCAGAGAGAAGTGAACACCAAGGATGTCAAGAGGCTTCTTCAGGAGCGAATCAAGCATCGATCTTCATCACTAGGGACGAGATGGAGACAATGATGAAGAAACAGGAGGAGCTGATCCAAAGCTTGTTCCAACAGATAGGACAACTTGGAGCACAGAATAGAGAAGCGAATGGAGTTCAAAACGGAGGAGGACCATCCAGCGTAGCACCTGAACTAGGGGACGCGCACATGGAGAATGTTGATCCAATCCCTGAGAGAGAGAGAGATGCATCTACCCAAGCTAGGAGTAGCAGAGGAGTGAACGCTCAGTCAAGAGGGAAAATCCCAGAATTCCCTCGTGGACTCAGGGGGCAGGTTGAAAGTAATGAATGAAGATTGCGTCTCAGTGACAACGACAGATTGGCGGAGATGGTTAGAAGAGCTATGAGAGGCGGTTTGGTAAATAAAGATTTGGAGGATGTTAATAGATGTCCTTTTACTCCAGCAATCAGACTAGCTAGGAACCTACCGGATTTCAAGTTACCATCGTTAGACATGTACGACGGGAGAACAGACCCCACGGTTCATCTAACGAAGTATATGAGACATATGGAAGTGCTGGGGATATCAGAGGAGGTTATGGCCCGGTGCTTTCCATTTTACTTGACGGATATTGAAGCATTGTGGTTTAGACAATTGGAGAATGGATCCATCGGAACGTGGAATGGTTTAATTGAGAGATTTATGAGGCAATTCAGGGTTCACATTACAAGACCCAAAAATGTGATGACTTTGGCAACCCTAATGCAAAAAACCGGAGAGACCTTGAGGAGTTATCTAGCACGATTCAATGCAGCAGCAGCTTCGGTGGATCGAGCAGATCCATCTATGGTGGTGATGGCAGCTGTGTCCGGAGTAGCTGACGACACAGAGTTCATAAATTCATTGACTAAAGATACACCCATGGATCTAGAGGAATTCTACAACGAGGCAGAAAAGTTTTTACGATTAGAGGATGCGAATGCAGAAAGAGAAGAAGGAGAGGGAATAGAAGTTTATGTGCTTAAAGACAAAAAGCCTTTCGAAAAGGATTCAGACAAGGATAAAGGAAAATGAAAGGCTGAGGATAATAACGACAAGTCAAAGCGGCAACGGAGGGAGCCGCGATTCACCACTTACACCGAGCTGAATGAGAGTCTGGAGCGAATTTATCAAGATACCAAAGAGCAGGTTCCGTATCGTAGACCGATGCGAAGGGATCCAACTTCTGACGAAAGGAGATCAGATAAGTTTTGTGTATTTCATGCATTAAATGGTCATAACACTAATGATTGTAGGTATCTGAAGGACGAGGTGGAAGGGCATATCAGGAACGGTATGCTCCTTCAGTATGTGAGGAGGCGAGCTTCAGCGGTGGAGCCGGAGCGACCACCGTCTACATCAGCCAGGGGTGGCCCTGAACCGGGACACCGTTTGATCATCAATTAATTGAAATAACGATGAACAAGTAGTAAACCTCTCACTAACGTGGGTTAATCATTTACACATGTACAAGATCGCGAACGGTCCACAGGCATGCTCTGAATGGCTATTAACCCTATCGTTGTGAGAATTTACACTTTGACATCCTTGCTTTGCTTTTGTTTCATTTTGATTTGGACATTTAGACTTGGTTTGTTTGGACATTTCTATTTTAAAACTCATCTGTTGAATAGATATTTGATTCTGATAATTCTGAAATGGCTAAGCTACTTACACATGTACGGGGTCGCGAACGGTCCTTAGGCATGCTCTGAGATGGCGATGAACCGCAATGACAAATAATCCGGGGACCCACTCGAACGTGAACCTGGTATCAACAATACCAAGCCCTCCCGGGCACACTTTCTCGCCTCGAACAGCACCCGACCACGAACGGTCACAATTCGCCTCGAACGACACCCGACTTCGAACAGTCACAATTCGCCTCGAACGACACCCGACTTCGAACAGTAACAACTCACCTCGAACGGCACCCGACTTCGAACAGTCACAACTCGCTACGAACGGCACCCGACCTCGAACGGTCACAAAATCGCCTCGAACGGCACACGATCGTGAACAGGCACAACTCGCCTCGAACAGGACATCAACAGGATATGAACGTCCAGCTCATGGCATTACAAAACACGCCTTCCTACCGCAAGGCATGTTTCGGCGGGCAAATGTTATCCCGCTTTTTGACAAAGCCGTGATACCAAAAGATTGGTCAAAAACAAAAGACAGTTCGTCTCAGAGATTGGTTGTACTTTACTTCGCTATGGATATCGATGAATTTTGTCTAAGTCCGGATTGTGCCAGAATTGACAAGACATGTTGAGCAAAGATGTAGAAGCTAGCGTTTCAAGTTTCAAGCCAATCCAAGTTCGTATGCTCAAGATATGATGGATTCAATTTGAGAAAGATAGCCCTTGTTCGGTTCGAACCCATAGGATACCCCATAGTTCGAATCGATAGCCAGAAATTATGTTCGAATCCATTGATTCGACTCCACCTACTTCGAATCCATCACTTTGGAATACTTCAAATCCATGAAGTTCGTACCCATCCTCATGTCTCAGCTCGACTCCATCTAGTTCGACTCCATGCTACTTCGTGTCCATTGCGTTCACACCGGTTAGAAAGGAATTAGCCTCGCGTCTACCTAGTTCGAATCCATCATCCTCGCATTAGCTCGAACCCATGAGATATAGCCGTGCCTCGAATCCATCAAGATAGCAATAGTTCGAATCCACCCTCGTATGCCTTAGTTCGAATCCATCAGGTATATATTGCTTCGAATCCATGAGAAGTTCCTCTGCTTCGACTCCATCGGGCAAGCCCTCACTTCAAATCCATCCTCGCATGTCTATGTTCGAATCCATCCAAAACCCTCCCTAGTTCGAATCCATCAGAGTATTCCTATCTTCGAGTCCGTCAAGCTGAAACCCTTCGAATCCATGCAGTTTTAGGGGCTTCGACTCCATCTAATAACTGTCTTCGAATCCACCCTGTTGAGGCAAATTCGAATCGATCAATAGTGACTTGCCCTGATCGATTCGAAGGAGCATTGGTTCAATTAATACGAAGGAGGCACGTCTTCGAATCGATCACCTCGAATCCACCAAGTCCATGCAGCTAAAACCAAGGATTAGACCCAGTATACTCGGAGGAAAAGGAGGATTGACCCGAAGCACACCGACCACATCATCATCTTCACATGCAGAAGCATGGATTCGAACCTATGGATTCGAACCATATCGATTCGAACGAATCCATAGGACGAGGAGCACCATCTTGAATCGATCATAACTCAAGATCTACAAGTCCAAATGCTATGAAATTTCCACAGGATCTTGCGTATACATAGAAGAATGTCCATGCCAAGTTTCATCACGGTTGGACACTTTATCGATCGATTCGAACAAAGGGTCGAATCGATCCCAAAGTGGGCCTGGATCTCCTGAATTCGGCCGTATGGCCCCCTCACGTGCCAGAAGTGGTCCCCCCGGATTTTAGGAGAAATATCAGCCTTCTGCAGCTATAAATAGAGCCTCAGGTCATTCAGAAAAGGGGATCGGAATTCTGAAGCACCAAGACTCTACCAGACTCAATTCTACACCTTATCATCGTTGTTGCATTCGAGTTTCAGAGCTATAATCCATTGTAACTTGCTGTGACCACTGTAATCACCAAGAGAATAATCAATAAAGATAGAAAACTTCAAAGTGGACGTAGGAAAGATCGCCGAACCACTATAAATCCTGTGTCGTTTACTTGTTTTCTGCTGTTTCTATTGAATGTTCATCATTTTTGTTATCTACAAATTTGTTATTTGTGACTGCAAACGGGTGCTTTCACGACTATTGGGTGTTTGTGGTCAATTTTGACCCAAACATGTCCTAACCTAGAATTTTAAATGTAACAATATACATTTATTTATTATTTTTATATTCGAATTTAAATTTAAATTCGAATCGCTTCGATAAACGCAACTAAAAGTCTCGATCTCCAATCGAAGCATGCCGTCGGGCGTTTATAATGTTATACGCCCATTCCGAATGCAATGGAAAAGGTTTCGGGCCCAAATTTGATCGTATGGAGAAGATAGATTTTTGGACCAATTAAAATATCGAATTTTCGATTCAAATTTCAGCGTGTTTATTAACCGTATGGCCAAACGATCAGTCCAAACACTACGAAAATTGAAATTCGATAATAATACAATATTATGGATCCAATGGAACTGGTTTCGTCAAGTTCCGAGACTGTGCCTCTGAAGGCCATTTCTAAATATCGATTTAACAATATAAATTCAAAACTGATCAAACACTTCACATTTCAAATTTTTTAACACTTCCATTATCTTCTGTATTATTAATATGAATTTTCTAAGCTATCAAATTATTTTTAACAAGCTTAAAAATGAAGATTCAAATTTTTACCCAAATCTCTATAATTAAATTCAAAAATTAAATTGCCAAATTCATTCTGATATTCAAAATTCAAGCTAAACTATCATTCAAACATTTAAAAACAATTAAATATTTCAATTTCAAATGTTAAAAATTCTGGGTCATCACATACTTCCCCCCTTAAAAGAATTTCGTCTCGAAATTACTACTTAAGAAGAATGATCATTAACCGTTTATTACTTTCCCAAAACCATACAGTTTTAACAACTTGCCAAAATATATCTTTTTCGTCCCGAAGTAACAGCCCATCATTATTTCAACTAACTTTCCAAATTCAATCATAAGTTCTAAACAACATTGTTTTCTTTAACAATTCAAATTTAAATTTGAATTCAAAATTTTTCTAGCACTCTAAATTTATGAAAAATTTCGCCAGCTTCTCCTTTGCGCGGCTAGCTCGGCACGACTACAAAATGGCACCACAGGCCCCAGATTCAAAAAGAAAACAAAAAGACAAACGACTATACAAGAAAATCATCCGCTATTATGGGTTTAATATAATATCATCCGCTATTATGTGGCGCATAGGGTCTATTCCTATACAACTGATAATAATTTATCATTCAAGCACACAATCAACAATTTTAAATTTAACTATCACAATTCAACAATCGATCAATAACTAAAATTTTCAATTATTATTTTGAGTGAGAAGATCCCACCTTTGCCTATGCATGCAAATTCATTTCTGTTCCATCTTGCTGTCACGATTTCTAGACCTTGTATAAATAACTATACAATTTATTAATATTCGAAATAAATCGAATAATCCGATTGCCCTTTTTTTAATTCTAATCCAACTAATAAATTTAAACTAATTTTTCTTTCCCTTTATTTTCCAAAAGCTTATTCACATATATATAGAATTAGACTAGACAAGTTTAAACTTTACTGTAAATATTACAGCTTCCTGTATATATATTTTTGAAAAAAATTTAACTGCTTCCCTGGCAACGCGATTGAATTGCCGCCCTTGCCAACGCGAATTACACTCCACCCTGGCACAATCGAAGCCCACAATCATGCCACCACGAATGCCTCGACTTGCCGTGGAACTCCATGAGTACGCTCGAACGCCTACTCCCACTCGCGAAGCTCGTCGCGATGCCCCCTCTTTCTCTGATTTGAATTCGAAAATGGAAGAGGGAAGAGCGGCCATGGTTTTGATTTTTTTCTTTTTTTTCAAATTATGAAATGTTTTCGTTCGTTTTTCTTTGGCAGTTTATTTTTTATTTTATTTTATGTTAACACTTCTATTTGTTAAAAGAAAATAAATGCGTGTCTACGATTTATGCCAGGTGTTTGAAATAAGGATACGTGTAAGATTTGTCCTGACCTAGAATTTTAAATGTGACAATATATATTTATTTATTATTTTTACATTTGAATTTAAATTTAAATTTAAATTCAAATCGCTTGGATAAACATAACTAAAATTTTGATCTCCAATCCAAGCATGCCGCCAGGCATTTATTATGTTATACGCCCATTCCGAAAGCAATGAAAAAGGTTACGAGCCCAAATTTGATCGTATGGAGAAGATAGCTTTTTGGACCATCTAAAATATCGAATTTCCGATTCAAATTTCAGCGTTTTTATTGACCGTACGGCCAAACGATCACTCCAAACACTACGTAAATTGAAATCCGATAATAATACAATATTACAGATCCAATGGAACTAGTTTCGTCGAGTTCCGAGACTGTGTCTCGGAAGGCCATTTCTAAATATCGATTTAACAATATAAATTCAAAACTGATCAAACACTTCACATTTCAAAATTTTTAACACTTCCATTATCTTCAGTATTATTATATGAATTTTCTAAGCCATCAAATTATTTTTAACAAGCTTAAAAATGAAGATTCAAATTTTTACCCAAATCTCTATAATTAAATTCAAAAATTAAATTGGTAGATTCATTCTGATATTTGAAATTCAAGCTAAACTATCATTCAAACATTTAAAACCAATTAAACATTTAAATTTAAAATGTTCAAAATACTGGATCATCATAATGATATAACATTTGATGAGGGTGCAACGTTTTATCATTAATACTACTAGTTGATGGGTAGTTAGTTATGGTTATTTGGTGATGAATGTTGTGTTAATAATGTTGATTGGATTAGTACGTATTTGATGATTGATTTGTGTCACTTTATGGGACGATTAGGATACATTTAATGGTTTATACTTATATTAGTAATGCGTTACTAAAATGGATGATTATTATGTATGTAAGTATATTTGTGTTATCTTCTTATTTGATGACTAGGATTGACAATAAATGTTGTTGACGACTGATGGCTGTATGGTATTATTATTATGTCACATGATGGTTTGTTGAAATGGATGGACTCTGAAGAATTACAATAAGTGGCTATATGTATCGATTAAATTAGAATCCGGTATTAATAGGAGTTCCTATGGAACCCCGATGTAGTACAATAAGTGTCATGTTGGTATAGTTATGATGGGAAAATAGTTTCCATTTTGGCCGATCTATAATGTAAGGTTCGTTTAGTAGGTTCAACCCATTATGTAAGATAAGAATCCTTAGGTGTTGATCTTAGGAGTCCACGGACACTTGCTACACATTAATCATCGCTTATTAATCTTGTTCACATTCGCCAGACCTTTGTCTGACCCATCCTTTATTTTTCATTTTCCCCCAACACATGATGACTGGTTAGCACTAATTGGGAGGGGGGAGAAAGGAGCTTAACGACGGAGTTCTAATATTATCTATCGTTTCTCCTGTACTCATTTATTATATTACAAGTCTGTAAAACTTGAATTATAAACTAGAATAGTGTATAAGTACTTTTAAAAATTGTTTTTCTATAATGACTTTTTTTAGGTATTTACATTTTAATTCCTTTCGCTGTGAGTTCTGAAAGTGTAGAATGTCTTAGAACTTTATCCTTAGAATTATGCTCCGTAATATTTTAAAAACCCCACAGCTCATATTTCTCGACATGATTCATGTCGGGAAGTGTAGGTTGTTTCATTTGGTATCAGAGCTTAGGTTTAGGATCGCCTAGGACTTAGGCACGTATTGAGGGAATGTACTTGAAAAGTTTTCGAAAAAACATAATTTTCAAAAAAAAATTGCAAAAAGTTTTCAAAATTGGGTTTAATATATATATATATATATATATATATATATATATATATATATGCATGTATGTATGTATGTATGTATGTATGTATGTATGTATATAAGTTTTTAAAGACATTTCAAAAGATTTTATCTATATATAGAGATTTCTTTTTATTCATACCTATACCATCTATGGGAAAGTTAAACATAATTCTCAAACACAGATAGTGAGAACGAGTACAAGTTCTAGGGGAATGGTACTGGAAAAGCAGCTAAGATTTCAAGCGTGAACATCTCTATATGGTTCAGTCAATATCTAAAGCAAGGAGTCAAGATGAGCCAAACTCGACTAAGGGGGTGTAGTTATAATTTTCTGATATGTGTATTAATACATGACCCCTACACATTTTGACCCATAAGGTTGTTATTGGTTATCTTCTTATGTAGCAAAACAATTATGGGGTAGAATAAATGTTAAGGCTATAATAGTTAAGGCAAAGAATGGACTTTTCACAATTATTATGATTTACCCCATAAAGAAATTTTAGTAGACTTTTCCTATACCAATTAGCAGTAGCAAGTAGATTATGAACTTAAGGGTAAACGAAGACGATTAATACCAAGAGACCTATAAAATTATCCAGTTAAAGTAGAAACCCTATTCTCATATTGGTAGTAATTGCAAGGACTCGTATTTACTTAAAGGAATTTCTAGAATATTTCTATATTATAGTTGGGTATTGCATTTGGAAAAAAATTAGGTTAACCATCTTTGGAAAGAAAGACATAAACCTTATGCACTTGAAACATTGCTAGGTATAAGTGGGCTTAGGTAATTAGATTGCTTTTGCCGACTTTGATTTAAATGACAAATCGATGAAAATATTTTCTAAAAGTTAGAAACAATAAATATTTGATATTTTAAATAGAAATGAAGTTGGCTTGCGATCTTATATAAAATAGTTAGATAACTTTACAGAATTTGAGTAAAAAAGCAAAATTAAAGAATTTGGTACAAGTTATTTTCAATGATCGTTTTAAAGCTTTTGTTTGTTTTAGGCACATTGTTGTATTTACTCTCAATGTGCATTTTGCTTTTAGTAAAAGAACATTTTTTTTTCAGGTATGCAAGACCTTTTTTAACTTCTTTTGTAAATAAGTAATGGTTACATATTCATAAATATTTTATAAATGTTTCTGTTATACCCTACAACAACAATAATAATAATAATAATAATAATAATAATAAGTTAAAAGTGCTACATTATCTTTAAAATAAACTTTTTTAAAAATTTCTTGTTTATAAAAGTAAATTTTTGGAAAGGTGTTTTATGCAAGCTTTGTTAAGTTAAGCGTAAACCGGTTTGATGATTTAGTAAAAGAAAATATTATAATCTTAGTAAGTAGGGTTTTACAGTTTTAAATACTAGTTTTATAAAAATGACGTTAAAAATCAAAGGTTTTGATTTAAAAAGGTAAAGTGAAATATTTTGACTATCAAATAAGCTTAAAAGAAAAGAAATGGATTGGAGTTAGGTAAATAGTATTAAAATAGCCTACTAAAAATGAAATTGACTTCAGGATTTGGAAGCCTTAAATGGTTGGGATAGAGATAAACATGAAACATGAGAATTTATTAACTTTATCAATCAACGGTTGAATTGGAATGATAAAGTATAAGTTCGAACTTTGCATAACAGTGAAGAGTAAACACCACCATGCATCTTTCCGCCCAAGTATGGTTGAAATTATAGAATCCTTGCACATAGAAGATTGAAAAGTATGATTTAGGTGAATATTTTCCAAAGTAAGAAAATAGCAGGCTAATTTGCTTTATGACATCAAGAATGCCATTGTTAGATAGTGAATTTTATATTGATAGAAAACCGTCATCAAAATATAGTCATTATAAAACCGCAAGCGCATGACACACAATCATAGTGCGTATGCGAGTACAGGTCGATCCACATGGAAAGAATTAAATTTCAATATTACTCTATTAATTTAGCCCAAAGTTTTGAAGTAGTTTTAAACTAAGAAAAATTGTAGAAAATAAACTGAGCAAAAGTGAATAAAATTATGAGATTAAGGAGCAATTTAGAGGCAAATTCACTTCCATTCATTCATATAAATCAACATAAAGTTCATTTATAATTTCTCATTAAAATATTAAGTAGAAATGATTGATGTGTTTATTGTAAATATGGTTTATTTGTGCTATTCATTTTCATAACTTAAACCATCAAAATCTAACACCCCAATCAAAACACTTATAAATTCTCATGAAAATGACATGAAATTAAAAATAAAATCTATTTTAAGCATGATCTATTTACTATGAATTAGTGACATAAAGCACCAAAATTTAATTTTAGTTTGACTTTCGTTATCAAAATCACTTAGGCAAATGATCAAATAGTTTATGTTTACAATGGAATAAGCATAGCCTATTTGAGATGTCAACATAGACTATCAAATTCATTAAAAAAGAGATGTAAACCACCATCATTTAATGTTTCCATTAAACACAAAAGAGAGACCACAAATGAAATCATTGTGTTAATTTAATATGTTTGATGAAAGCATCATTATCCCTAAATTGAAGGGGTTTAGCTACTCATATTTGAAGACATGTTAATATAAAGTGATTTCCACATTAAAAAAACAAGAAAAATGAGAGCTAATTAAAAGAAAAGAGAGCTAACTACTTACTTAAAATAAAATTAAGCAAATTGAAAGAATTAAATATATTCTACTAACTTGGAATAGGAGAAGCATAAATCAAGTAAGAGACCATGAAATAAAATAGCATTAAATAAAGCATAAAATTGAAATGCATGAAAGTAAAGAGAAAGGCTAAGAAGCTGTTAAAGAGACATTTTTTTATCTTTGACTTATGGCTACAATATTGCATAAAAAAGGAAGATAATTACATGAGACGTAAAGGGTATTTATACATGCTTAAACCCTTGTTCATATTTTGGAGGACTACCTAGAATGTCCTTAAGAAAGTGTAGCCTCCAAGTAATCATTAAAGAAATAATCAATCCCCACTAACATGTCTTTAAGTCTCCACTAACATGTGCATGTGCTTTTAATTATGGACCATTGATTAATTGGCATGTGGGCTCCTCTATGTTTATAAATTCTTTTATTTCCACTCTCCATTTGCTTTCAACACATGCGTATGCATACATCCATGAAACCTCTTCATATTTGCACTCAATTTCCAACAAATAAAAATAAATATATGCAAATAAATTTTCTCAAAATTAAATTATGCACAAAAGACCATTTTACCCCTACATGAAGATGAATGAATGAAAAATTGGAAACGATTTAAATTTTGGCTTAAACATGTAAAATACCCTAATATGCTCATTTATTTAAAGAAAAGTAGATTAAATATGGGAGTAGAAATATACACTTTTACATGGACATCAAATACCTCACACTTATCTTTTTATTCATCTCGAAAAAACTAAAACTAAGATAAATCTTTTTTATAGGAAATACAATTGCATTGAGCATATGCAATAAGTCGTTAAACCTCTAGGTGTCTCTAGTCGGAAGAGTGTTGTCTTGTATGGATTTTCAACGGATACTACCGACAAAATCCAAACGTATTATGCATATTCTAATGCGACTATATGATGCAAGTTTCCAAAGTATTTACAAATGTCAAATTTACTTTTATATTGACACGAGTGAGTGAAATATAGGTTTTGGTTATTATCAAGAAATTATAGTCCTTTTGCTCGTCAAAACTTTCGACAAAAATTAAGTTATCATTACAGTTAGACTCTAGTTTGGCTAGTTGTTTCGGTTGATAATATAGTGCAACTATGAAATGGATCCTTTAATTGATTATCAAAGTTTTGCAAAGTGGCATTTTTATTTCTTTTGAATAACAAGTCAAATCAAATAAGTGAAGATAGTTCTTGGGTTTCAATTTCTTGCTCTCTCCATTTTGGAAAATATTAACATGATTATTTACTCACCTAACTCAGATAAACTGATGCCAGATATATCGATCATGGACTGCTTTTCGGCCTTACATGAGAAGAGTACAAAGCATGGCGAGTGTACACACTTGCAAATGAACACATGACTCTAGGTGTTTGTTATTTTTATTTTAACTTTATTTACATACACCAAACTCAAGTAAACTGAGGCCAGATATACGAATCATGTACTTCCTTTTGGGGTTACATGAGAAGGTACAGAGCATGGTGAGAACTTACGTGTAAAAAAATAACTCTAGGTTCTCTTATTTCTATGAAAACATTTTTTTTGAAAAGAGAGAGTCATTGTGATATCTCGGAATTTTAAGAAATTTAAAATGTGATAACCTCCTTGTTAAAATTGGTAAAATTGTTATTTTCAAATATAAATAACAAAAATAATAAAAATGTGATGTTTTTAAACATAGATATAGATTGATTTTAAATAGAATAATTATTTCATCTGTGTTATTTTATAAATTTGATTTTAAATAGACTTATTATTTTCAAATTTAATAAGTGTTATTTAAATATATATATGTATATATATTTATTTAAGTTAACTTCAAAGTTAGAATTTAACATTTCCAAATTTAATAATGTTTTTGTTTAAATTAATATACATATATATATATATATATTCAAATTAATTTTAAATTGGATTTTTAAATTGAATTTGAATTTGAAATTTGGATTTTAAATTGAATTTAAAGGATATATATATCTTAAAAAAATATTTTGGATATAAAAATATATGAATAAGGTTTTATTTAAAATAAGATTTGTTTTATACTGTTTACCTTAAAGAATTTTATTTATATAAATTTGGAAATTAATCATTAAATAGTAAAATAATACAAAAGTTTTACATTAAATAAAAATGAATTAAATATTTAAATGATTTTATTTAGGATAAATTTTTATTTTATTTTCTTTAAAAGGTTTTACTTATATAAATTTAGAAAAAGCATTTATTTATTAATAAAAATACTTATTTAATAGGAAAATTAATACAAAAGCTTTTAAAATCATTTTAAAATAATATAAAAATAAATTATTACAAGTGTTTAATTATGAAGCTTATGGTTAACATGTGTAGTTTAATTAAAGATGGTATTTTACAAATGTTGACAATTTGGGCACATGTCCTTCTTTTTATTTTCTTTTTCTTTAATTCTAATAAATTATAATAAACACTACATAAACATTCATCCCTTCTCTTCTATTTCTTTTCTTATCTTCCCTTTTCAAAAGCAAGTAAACTTCACCTAAAAATCATTTCTAAAACCAGAAAAATCAATAGCTAAACCCTGTAAACATTTTCCATATCTACAAATCTTCAACTAGAAAAGAATCAAAACCCTATAACTCAAAACCTGTAATCACTTCCTCAAAAAACAAATAAAATCTGTAAAACTTTATTCAAATCCACCATAAAAATCATATTCAAACATATCAAAACTCATGCCTATAACCTTCTCAAACAATAAGCCTGTAACATCTTCAAAATGCAACTTGGAATCAAGTCTGAATCATCTCATCATCATGTTTCAGTTCAACTGAGCATTTCAGTTCATTTGACAAAGCATTTCAGTTTTAAAGAAATTAAAGCAATTCAAAGTTTTCAGAGATCAAAAGAACAAAAGTATGCAAGTTTTCACATTCCAGTTTTTCAAGCCTCTGCCTTTTAAAAACTATAAGTAAACTTTTAATTTAAAAGTTTAAGTAGACAATTGATTGTTGCTTGTGCAATTTCTATGATGATTGCCTTGTATGTATGTATATAATGATATCTCTATGTATATATGAGGTGTACATGTCAGTATTTACTCTGTTTTTGAATTACTGGGTGTAATATGATTCAAAAGTCGTTTGGTTCCTTCTCTGCTTAGTTTTATATTGTGATGTTTAAACAAAGTTCGTTTAAAACAACAAGGTTTAAATTTTAAAAATATTTAAAGCAATAATTAAGAAGAATATCAACCAGGATATGTATTTTACAGTAAAACTCGGAATTTATCAAAAATTTGATTTTTAACAATTAAATGTTTCAAGTATATAGCCTGAATCCACTTCGAGAATTAGGATTTTTAAGATGGAAATCATGATTTTAAATATTGTGTATTATGAGAAATCATTGGTTGAACAAAAAATGGATTTTAATTTTTTTCTAGTGATCGACAAACTTTTGGTGATGGAAGTTTGTGTCGAAGCTAGCATGACAATCAAGGAGGCCGGGAAAAATGTCTGGAGGATGGATAGCTCGTCGTGGCGGCGGCGGTGGGTCAATCTAGGTTTTAACCCTAGTTTATGTTGAAGCTGGAATTCGAAGTCACTGCATCGTCTCTGGGTGATCAAGTGGCTCGAGACTCTAGGAAATGGTGGCGCGGAGGGTCGGTAGGGCGTGGCCAGAGTCGCTCGACCACTGGTGGTCGGAATAGTTTGGTCGAAGGGTTTTTCTGGTGTTTGTTTTGGTTCTAGTTTCGACTGGGTTGCTCGATCTTGTTCGAGAGCTTGTGATTGTGTTTTGATGGTCAGAATGGGTTGCACCAACAATAAGTTGTGTGCCGGAGGGCGCGTCGATGGTTGGAGGTGGCTCCGACGCCGGTGCACGTGGACGATGGCTTGTTCGTGTCTGTTGTTTGGGGTTGTGGGTTTGCTTGAAGGGGGACTCGGGTTTTGGGGGTAAGGACTCGGGTTTATACTCGAGTAGTTGTGGGTGATAAGCCTATAGGTTTTAACTTAAAAAAATATAAATAAATAAGCAAAGTTTATGGTAATGGAAGAGAAAAGGGAAACTCGGGGATAGACCCAAACGGTCTTCGAGTTCGACCCGAAGCAAGTATTGAGCTGAAAAAAAAAGTTTTAAAATCTAAGTTTTGAAATTTAAAATTAAATTTAGCTTAAACTTTCTTATATAAATTTACTTTATATAATAATTGTTTCTTTAACATTTGGTTAAGAAGTTTTGGAATTGTTTAAAATTTTGTTAAGTAAAATTTAAAGCGATTTTAAAACTTAAGTTAGAAATGAAATTTTAAGATTTTTATAAAAGAAAGTTTTAAAATTTAAATTGAAACTAGTTCTATACTACTACTTGATAAGGTTTTAAGTATTTAAAGAAGGTTATGGTTTGTTAACTCCTATTTATCAAATTAAATGATTATTTTATTTCAAACTTAATTAATGATTTAATTAAGTAAGTTGATCATAAAGATAAAAGGGTGTAAATATGTTAATGGTAATAAAGGCATTAATAAGATAATGTTTTATCTTAAGATGATTAAGATTTTAATGTCTTGAGATTAATTGAGTTAATTAAGGAAATTAAGTATAATTAATTAATTTAATAAATTATAAAGGATTAATTAATAAATTAATTAAGAGTAACTAATTGATTTAACTAATTAACGATTAAGAATTAATAATTTATGGGTTATAAGTTAATTAGTTAAAGGTTAATTAATTGGTAATTAAGAATTATTAATTAAGTAATTAAGAATTAATTAATTAAGTAATTAAGAATGAATAGTTAATGATTAGAGATTAATTAACTGGTAATTAGCGATTAGTTAATTAAAGTAATTAAAAACTTAATTAACTAGAAATTAATAAATAGGTTTTATTAATTAGTACTTAAAGGATGATTAATCTGTAATTAAAGATTAATTAATTGATTAATCAAAGGGTAATTAAGGATTAATCAAAAGGGTAATTAAGGATTAATCAAAGGGTAATTAAGGTTTAGTTGATTGGTAATTAAGGATTGATTAACTATTAATTAAGGATTGATTAACTATTAATTAAGGATTGATTAACTGGTAATTATGGATTAATTAATTTGTAATTAAGGTTGTTAATTAATAATTAAGGTTTATTAATTAATAATTTAGGAATAATTAATTAGTTAAATAAAGATTAATTAATTGATTATAAAAGTAATTATGGATTAAGTAATTTGTATTGAGAGATACTGATTAATAATTAAGGTTTATTAATTAATAGTTAAAGGATAACTAATCTAAGATTAGAGATTAATTAATTGATTGATAAGGTAATTAAGGAGTGATTAATTAATTAAATGGTTTGTAACTAATTAATGGTTGATTAAGCAGGATTTGGTGATTAATTCTTAAGTAATTAATTTAATTCGAATTAAATTAATTATGACATGGATTAATAATTCTTGCTTGTGGATGATTTTTTGTGTAGAACATCTAGATTAGTTGATATCTATTGGATGATATTCTGTGATATGCTTTGATGTGATATTGGACATATCTGTGATAAATGTGTGATATTTATCTTTAAATAATGCTATGTGAATTCAAGTATTGAATTGAATTAAATTGTTTAAACTTTTAAACAACTTGGCCTTTGAGATACGTTTGGATTTCGATGAGACCGGGATCGGATATCAGATTTGATTATCCAAAAACCACATCCATCCAAGTTAAACGTTAGGTCATGAATTCAAGTGAAGATCAAGTTGAAGACTCAAAGTGTAAGAACTATTTGTCATTAAAACTCTAAGGGTGATTCCAATACGAGTATAAAGGAGATAGTACTTTCAGGTTCGAGATGGAGATTCAAAGTGCAACGGTTATTATCGTTAACTCTGAGGGTGATTCCAAAATGAGTGTAATGAGATAATGCCTTCGGTTTTGTTAACTTGTGTGGATTGAATGCTTTCAGAACATCATCAGGAGGAAGATGAGCATTCTAAGATAGATGTGTTCTATAAAGGTAATGGTAGCCTCAAGCCTCATCAACCGGGAACGGCTAAAATAGGGGAGGTGCAACAAGGCTAAGTGAGTCGCGCTCAAGTAGGATAAGGTCTTCCCCTGTTTAGAGTCCCTTTTTATTTGGCTGTGTGGGCTGTTGCTAGCTACAACCGTGGGGTTGACTTATTCGGGACTGTCCAGTAAGGAATGGTTCCGGTCTTGTGTTGCATGGGATTTAGGGTGGATCCTCGGTACGGTGATCTAGACCACCTACTATGACGGGCGGTACCCCAGTAGCCCTGCCATTGATGGAAACTCATTACCTCTACGTGCCTTTATGGTTTTGATTGTATAACCCACTTTGTGGCTAGTATGCTGGAATTGAATCATGTCACAATTTCAGCTACATGAATATTTATTTGAAAACCCTAGACCCTATTATAATATCATTGGATTTCCTATCAAATGTTTTGGTTAGCGTAGGGTAAAAAATTACCCATGTTTATATGTAGGAAGTCTTACGTGATACCTTTTTTTCCAAATGATTTTTAAAGTTGAACAACTTTAACCCGTTTACTCACACCAGACCCATGTCTGACAAAGAGTTTATTTCTATTTTCCTTAAACCGTGGGTACTCAAATTTTTATGAATTGCCAAGTGATCAGGTTTTGGCTTGAAGAATATTGGATAGCTTGGAGTAGGAATCCAAACATAGCCATGTCTATCTATTTCCACTGTGTTGAATTCTTTGTCTGTTGTATTTTGGAATGTAATGGATATACAGACCTTTATAGGTGTCTAATGTGAAGATATTGTGTAATCTGTGTAACTCTGATGTATTGTCTATGTAATAGTTATGTGATATTATATTTTGTTCCGTTTCCATCGTGAGATTCTGATATTGTTTAGTTCTTTCTTCTATCTGTTCTATATCTACCTCTTTCTTTTCTATTAATGATGCGTCTTTCTGTGGAATGAAAGACGGGTCGACACACTTGGTATCAGAGCGTAGGTTGAGATAATACCTAGGCTTTGGAGTGGTGTCTATCTTGAGAGTGTGTATTTGTAATTTTTATATAACTATATACCTATCTAAATTTGTCGGATATCTGTTCGGGTTTCCAACATGAGTTCTAGAGAAGTTTCATCTTTCACTTTGTTTGGTTGACCGTCCTATCTATGTATCTAATCCTATAGGCGGGTAACCAAGTTAGATAAGTTCTGTAGAAGCTTAAGGCTTTCTTATCCCCCCATAGTTTTTCTTGTGACCCTTTTGTATTGGATTTCAAAGGATTTGATCTTATTCTGGATATGGATTGATTGGATAAGTATAAGGTAGTTTTGATTGTGTCTTGGGAGACTGATTTGGGAAGAATCAAAAAAGCTACTTGTGATGATTCCGGAGTTCTTTTGAGCAATCTGTTGCATGGAGTTAAGGCATCTCCAGAAGGCGTAGAGTCCATCGAGATGGTAAGAGATTTTTTTGATATTTTCGAGGAAGTGAATGGTTTTTCCTCATCAGGAGATAGAGTTTCGGATCATCTTAGTTCCGGGTGGTACCAGTTGTTTAGCCCAATAGAAGGATGGCGCTGAAGGAGAGTGAAGAGTTAGAGGAGCAGACCCGAGACTTCTTAGAGAAAGGTTTGATCCGGCTTAGTTTTTCCAGTTAGGGTTCTGTAGCAGTCTTTATGACCAAGTCGGAAGTCCGCGGTTTTTCTAAATTTGGCAGGGTTCTACAGGAAGTTTACTAAGGACTATTCTAAGATTTCTTCGCACTTAACCAAGTTGACTTGGAAAGGAGCAAAGTTTAAGTGGACCTCGAGTATGAAGAGGCTTTCTTGGATTTGAAAGCAAGGCTGACCAATGTGCCTGTTCTAGTTGTTTCGTATGGCAAGAATAAGTTAGAGGTCTACCCAGATGTTGTTGTATGTGCCAGAGATGGATGGATTGAGTCAAGAATGGTCAGAGTTTCAGTTTTGAGATTGATGGCCAAGGAACATTGAGGATCAACGGAAGGATTTGTGTTCTGAATTTCAAGGATTTAAAGCAACAAGTTCTATCAGAGAGGCATCGCTCTAGACTAAGTATCCACCCAGGGATTTCATAGTTGTATAAGGATATGAGGAGAGTCTTCCGGTGGCCGAGTATGAAGAAGGATGTTGCTGCTTTCGTCAATAGATGTGCGATCTGTCAGCAGATGAAGGTGATCGGCAGAAGACCGCCAGTTTGTTGCAGCCTTTGGAAGTTTCCATGTGGAAGTGGGAAGTGATTTCTTTGGATTTCATCGACGGTTTTCCAAAGACCAAAAAGGGAAATTAAGAATATGGGTGATTGTAGCCCGGTTAACCATGAGCGTCTATTTTATTCCGGTTAAGGCAACCCGTTCTGTATCATCTTTGGCTGAGTTTTTCTTGAAAGAGTTTGTCCGACCGCATGGTGTTCCAGTCAGCATTGCTGGCGACCGTGATCCTATCTTCACCAGCAAGTTGTGGGAAGCTTTGCGATTAGCTTTGGGTTCGAGATTGAGTTTGAGTTCAGCCTATCATCCCCAGATCGATGGTCAGACTGGTAGGCTGAATAGAATTCTTAAGGGTGTGCTGAGGGATTATGTTTGGATTTTGATGGATCTTGGGAGGACCATCTGTATTTAGTGGAATTCTGGTATCAATAATAGTTATCAGGCGAGTATCTAGGTGGCACCCTATGGAGTTTTGTATGGAATACCTTGTGTATTCCTATTCTGTTGGGTAGAGTCAGGAGATCGTCTTGTTCTTGGTCCAGTTTTGATCCGAAAGGCATCGGCGAAGGTGGAGCTTATCAAGAAATTTGAGAGCAGCATAGGATTGCCAGAAGAATATGTAGACAAGAGATAAAGACGATTGGAATTTGAGATTGGAAATTTAGTCTTTTTCGAAGTTTCCCCGATTAAGAGCGGTAAGTTTTGGTAAGACGGGAAAAATTGCTCCAAGGTATATTGGTCCGTTCCGAGTGCTCGAGAGGATTAGTTCTGTGATCTATTGGATTGAACTGCCAGTTCGGATGGCTGGAATTCATGATGTTTTTCCACGTATCTCATCTGAGGAAATACGTGAATGATCCATCTTAATTGGGATCTGCAATTCAGAAGGATCTGATAGTTGAGCTGGTTTTAAATGTGGTCTGATATTTGGTTCATATTTATTAATCGGGGTGAGAGGAAGCTCTCGATCATAGTGGTATAGCTAGTTAAGGTTCTGCGAAGCTAGGATTTCAGAGTTTGTCTTGGAAAACTAAGAGTAATTTAGGAAGGCTTATCCGGATCTGCGCCCGGATAGCTAGAGTTGTTTGTTTGAACAAATTGTTTGTTTGAATAAACTATTGTTTGGGTGAATTGTTGTTTGATTGATGGTGTATGGTTAATATGTATGCTTGGAATAGTTGAACTGAAATAAAATATTTGGATTATCTTTTGCTTTTAAATTTCTGGGACGAAAATTCTTTTAAAGGGGAAGGAATGTGATATCCCAGAATTTCAAGAAATTTAAAATGTGATAATCTCCTTGTTAAATTATTTAAAATCGCTAAAATTGTTATTTTCAAATATAAATAACAAAAATAATAATAATGTGATGTTTTAAAAATAGATATAGATTGATTTTAAATAGAATAATTATTTAATTTATGTTATTTTATAAATTTGATTTTAAATAGACTTATTATTTTCAAATTTAATAAGTGTTGTTTAAATATATATGTATATATATTTATTTAAGTTAACTTTAAAGTTAGAATTTAATATTTCCAAATTTAATAATGTATTTGTTTAAATTAATATACATACATATATATATATATATTTGAATTGATTTTAAATTGGATTTTTAAATTGAATTTGAATCTAAAATTTGGATTTTCGATTGAATTTAAAGGATATATATCTTAAAATAATATTATGGATATAAAAATATATGAATAAGGTTTTATTTAAAATAAGATTTGTTTTACGTTGTTTTTTCTTAAAGAATTTTATTTATATAAATTTGGAAAGTAATTATTAAATAGTAAAATAATACTAAAGTTTTACATTAACATTTAAAAACGGATTAAATATATTCTATATGATTTTATTTAGGACATATTTTTAATTTATTTTCTTTAAAAGATTTTATTTATATAAATTTAGAAAAAGCATTTATTTATTAATAGAAGTACTTATTTAATAGAAAATAATACAAAAGCTTTTAAAATCATTTTAAAGTGATATAAAAATAAATTATTACAAGTGTTTAATTATGAAGCTTATGGTTAATATGTGTAGTTTAATTAAAGATGGTATTTGACAAATGTTGACAATTTAGGTAAGTGTCCTTCTTTTTTATTTTCTTTTTCTTTAATTTTAATAAATCATAATAAACACTACATAACATTCATCCCTTCTCTTCTATTTCTTTTCTTGTCTTACCTTTTCAAAAGCAAGTAAACTTCACCTGAAAATCATTTCTAAAACTAGAAAAATCAATAGCTAAACCTTGAAAACATTTTCCAAATCTACAAATCTTCAACCAGAAAAGAGTCAAAACCCTGTAACTCAAAGCCTGTAATCACTTCCTCAAAAATAAATCAAATCTGTAAAACATTATTTAAAGCCACCACAAAAATCATATTCAAATAAATCAAAACTCAAGCCTGTAACCTTCTCAAACAATAAGCCTGTAACATCTTCAAAATGCAACCTGAAATCAAGTCTGAATCATCTCATCATCATGTTCCAGTTCATTGAGCATTTTAGTTCATTTGGCAAAGCATTTCAGTTTTAAAGAAATCAAAGCAATTCAAAGTTTTTAGAGATCAAAACAACAAGAGTATGCAAGTTTTCAAATTCCAGTTTTTCAAGCCTCTACCTTTTAAAAACTATGAGCAAACATTTAATTTAAAAGTTTAAGTAGATAAATGATTGTTTCTTGTGAAATTTCTATGATGATTGCCTTGTATGTATGTATATAATGATACCTCTATGTATATATGAGGTGTGCATGTCAGTATTTACTCTGTTTTTGAATTACTGGTTGTAATATGATTCAAAAATCATTTGATTCCTTCTCTGGTTAGTTTATATTGTGATGTTTAAACAAAGTTTGTTTAAAACAACAAGGTTTAAGTTTTGAAAATATTTAAAGCAAGAATTAAGAAGAGTATCAACCGGGATATGTATTTTAAAGTAAAATTCAGAATTTATCGAAAATTTGATTTCAGCTATTAAATGTTTTATGTA
This sequence comes from Allium cepa, assembly GCA_030765085.1. Classification (NCBI taxonomy): domain Eukaryota; kingdom Viridiplantae; phylum Streptophyta; class Magnoliopsida; order Asparagales; family Amaryllidaceae; genus Allium; species Allium cepa. Next base: position 126,802,944 of record CM060939.1, read on the forward strand.
TATAGCCTGAATCTACTTCGAGAATTAGGATCTTTAAGATGGAAATCATGATTTTAAATATTGTGTATTGTGAGAAATCATTGGTTGAACAGAAAATGGATTTTAATTTTTTTCTAGTGATCGACTAACTTTTTGTGATGGAAGTTTGTGTCGAAGTTAGCATGACAATCAAGGAGGCAGGGAAAAATGTCTGGAGGATGGATAGCTCGTCGTGGCAGCGGCGGGTCAATCTAGGTTTTAACCCTAGTTTATGTTAAAGCCGGAATTCGGGGTCACTGCATCGTCTCTGGGTAATCGAGTGGCTCGAGACTCTGGGAAATGGTGGAGTGGAGGGTCGGCAGGGTGTGGGTAGAATCGCTCGACCTCTGGTGGTCGAAGGGTTTTTTTGGCATTTGTTTGTTCCAGTTTCGACTGGGTTGCTCGATCTTGTTCGAGAGTTTGTGATTGTGTTTTGATGGTCGGAATGGGTTGCATCAACGATAGGTGGTGTATCGGAGGGTGCATCGATGGTCGAAGGTGGGTCTGGCGCCGGTGCACGGTGGCTTGTTTGTGTCTGTTGTTTTGGGTTTGCTCGAAGGGGGCTCGAGTTTTGGTGGTAAGGACTCGAGTTTATACTCGAGTAGTTATGGGTAATAAGCTTGTAGGTTTTAACTTAAAAAAATAAAAATAAATAAATAAGCAAAGTTTTTGCTAATGGAACAAAAAGGGGAAACTCGGGGTTAGATCCGAGTGCTCTTCGGGTTCGACTCGATGCAAGTGTTGAGCTGAAAAAAAGTTTTAAAATCAAAGTTTTGAAATTGAAAATTAAATTTAGTTTAAACCTTCTTATATAAATTTAATTTATATAATAATTGTTTCTTTAACATTTGTTTAAGAAGTTTTGGAATTGTTTAATTTAAATTTTGTTAAGCAAAATTTAAAATGATTTTAAAACTTAAGTTAGAAATGAAATTTTAAGATTTTTATAAAAGCAAGCTTTAAAATTTAAATTGAAACTAGTTCTAAACTACTACTTGATAATGTTTTAAGTATTTAAAGGAGGTTATGGTTTGTTAACTTCAATTTATCAAATTAAATGATTATTTTATTTCAAACTTAATTAATGATTTAATTAAGTAAAGTTAATCATAAAGATAAAAGGGTGTAAATATGTTAATGGAAATAAAGGTATTAATAAGATAATGTTTTATCTTAAGATGATTAAGGTTTTAATGTCTTGAGATTAATTAAGTTAATTAAGGAAACTAAGTGTAATTAATTAATTTGATTAATTATAAAGGATTAATTAAGAAATTAAGTAAGAGTAATTAATTGATTTAACTATTTTTTTGGCAAGGCCGACGGGGTTGGGTGATCCCCGACCATTTTATTGCAACACAGAAGAGAACGAACACGTACAAAAACAAGAGCAAAGCTCGAAGAAAACATAGGAACATAGTGTTATAAACACAAAAGAAGTCACTGCAAAAAGAAAAAAAAACAAAGACACATGGGGAAAACAACAACTACAGTTGTAAGAACAAGGCTATCCCAGGATCATGATAGAAGAGCATTTCCGAGGAGCGTTTGATTTCATGCTTTATCCAATGTTTGAAAGAAGCATCAGACTTAGCATTCGTTGCATCAAAAATCCTTATATTACACTCTTTCCAAACTGCATATATGAAGCTCTTCAAAGCCACAGTAAAGATACGTTTGTGTTTTTGCTTACCCCAAGTCATAGATTGTATACGCTCCCACTCGACAATATTGTCATGAGAAGGACCCGCACAGTTTATGATCACCATGGTATCAGTCCACATATGCATAATTAATGCACATTCAAAAAATAAGTGTTCAGCAGTTTCAGGATACACACTGCAGAAGGGGCAGTACACATTCGTATTCATTCCCATTATTGCTAATTTTGCCTTAGTTAAAATAGCACGCTTCTGCACCTTCCACAGTAATAAATTTTCACGCATACAACTGTCAGTAGACCAAATGCATTTCCACCACTTCCAAGCTGGGATGGCTTTGTTTTGTAGTATATACTTGTATGCATCACCGATGTTATATGCAGTTTTCTTCTCTCCCCATATAATTCTAGCAGAAGTAGTATTTATCGGGGTAAATCTTCTTATCTTATCCCAAATAATTTGAACACGCTGACTGGAAGAGTATCTGGCAACTCCCTGAAATGTGTAGAGAACATCCCTGACTTTCGCAGATAAGTGAATACCAGTTTGAATAATTTCATTGTATGAGAGGTTACGTCGTATAGTATATCCTTTTTCAAGCCAAGGGTCATCCTAAAATTTAACACTGTAAATAGGGTCAGTATTCATTTGTATAAGAGGGAGAAAATACTCCTTTAGCTTGAATAGGCACTGCCATGTCCAGCTTAATTTCTGAGGCTTATTCATATTCCATAAATTACTACTTTTAATCACATTCATTTCAGACCACTTGGCCCATAAGCTTTCTGGGCAATTAAACAGTGTATCAATATGCTTAGCAAAGGCAGAAGTATTCCAATGCTTGAGATTAAGAAGACCAAGCCCTCCCTATTAAAAGGAGTTTCAAGAGAACTGAACTGAACCGAGATTTAACTATTTAATGATTAAGAATTAATAATTTAAGGGTTATAAGTTAATTAGTTAAAGGTTAATTAATTTGTAATTAAGAATTATTAATTAGATAATTAATGGTTAGAGAATTAATCAATTAAGTAATTAAGAATTAATTAATTAAGTAATTAAGATTGATTAATAAATGATTAGAGATTAATTAACTGGTAATTAGTGATTAGTTAATTAAAGTAATTAAAAACTTAATTAACTAGAAATTAAGAAATAATTAATTTGTAATTAAGTTTTATTAATTAATAATTAGGTTTTATTAATTAATATTTAAAGGATTATTAATCTATAATTAAAGATTAATTAATTAATTAAAGGGTAATTAAGGACTAATCAAAGGGTAATTAAGGATTAATCAATTGGTAATTAAGGATTGATAAACTGTTAATTAAGGATTGATTAACTGGTAATTATGAATTAATAAATTTGTAACCAAGGTTGTTAATTAATAAGTAAGGTTTATAAATTAATAATTGAGGAATAACTAATTAATCGATTATAAAAGTAATTATGGATTAATTAGTTTATATTGAGAGATATTGATTAATAATTAAGGTTTATTAATTAGCAGTCAAAGGATAATTAATCTAAGATTAGAGATTAATTAATTAATTGATAAGGTAATTAAGGAGTGATTAATTAATTAAATGGTTTGTAATTAACTAATGGTTGATTAAGCAGGATTTGATGATTAATTCTTAAGTAATTAATTTAATTTAAATTAAATTAATTATGATATGGATTAATAATTCTTTCTTGTGGATGATTGTTTGAGTAGAATATCTAGATTAATTGATATCTATTGGATGATATTTTATGATATGCTGTGATGTGATATTTGACATATCTGTGATAAATGTGTGATATTTATCTGTAAATAATGCTGTGTGAATTCAAGTATTGAATTGAATTAAATTTTTTAACCTTTTAAACAACTTGGCCTTTAAGATACATTTGGATTTCGATGAGACCGGGATCAGATATCAGATTTGATTATCCGAAAACCACATCGATCCAAGTTAAACGTTAGGTCGTGAATTCAAGTGAAGATCAAGTTGAAGACTCAACGTGTAAGAACTATTTGTCGTTAAAACTCTGAGGGTGATTCCAATACGATTATAACGGAGATAGTACTTTCAAGTTTGAGATGGAGATTCAGAGTGCAAGGGTTATTGTCGTTACTCTGAGAGTGATTCCAAAATGAATGTAACGAGATAATGCCTTCGGTTTCGTTCGAACCCGAAACAAATTTGTATGGATTGAATGCTTTCAGAACATCGTCAGGAGGACGATGAGCATTCTAAGATAGATGTGTTCTACAAAGGTAATCGTAGCCTCAAGCCTCATCAATCGAGAATGGCTAAAATAGGGGAGGTGCAGCAAGTCTAAGTGAATCGTGCTCAAGTAGGATAAGGTCTTCCCCTATCTAGAGTCCCTTTTTATTCGGCTGTGTAGGCGGTTGCTAGCTACAACCACGGGGTTGACTTACTCGGGACTGTCCAGTAAGGGATGGTTCCGGCCTTGTGTTGCAAGGGATTTAGGGTGGATCCTCCGTACGGTGATCTGGACCATGTACTATGACAGGCGGTGCCCCAGTAGCCCTGCCATTGATGGAAACTCATTATCCCTTTATGCCTTTACAGTTTTGATTCTATAGCCCACTTTGTGGCTAGTATGCTGGAATTTAATCATGTAACAATTTCAGCTATGTGAATATTTATTTGAAAACCCTACACCCAATTATAATATCACTGGATTTCCTATCAAATGTTTTGGTTGGCGTAAGGTAAAAACATACACATGTTTATGTGTGGGAAGTCTTATGTGATATCTTTGTTTCCAAATGATTTTTAAAGTTAAATAACTTTAACCCGTTTACTCACACGAGACCCATGTCTAACCCTGAGTTTATTTCTATTTTTCAAAACTCTTGGGTACTCAAATTTTTATGAGTAGCCAAGTGATCAGGTTTTGGTTTGATGAATATTGGATAGCTTGGAGTAGGAGTCCAGACGTAGCTATATCTACTATTTCTGCTGTGTTGAAGTCTTTTTTTGTTGTATTTTGGAATGTAATGGATAGACAGATTTTTATAAATGTCCAATTGAAGATGTTGTGTAATCTGTGTAACTCTGATGTATTGACTATGTAATAGTTATGTGATATTATATTTGTTCCGTTTCCGCTGTGAGATTTTGATATTTTTTAATTCTTTCTTCTATCTATTCTATTTCTACCTCTTTCTTTCTTATTGATGATGCGTCTTTCTGTGGAATGAAAGGCGGGTTGTCACAGTTATGCAAAATCATCTAGCACTACTTAACTTAGAAGATCAAAAATGCTATCGCCTTTACTTTAAATCAACCATTCTTTTTAAGCGAAGATTACAATTAGGACATAATTCGTAATTATCACCTATGAACCTTCCTATATACTAGGTAAACCATAGTTACTGTAGTCAAACTTTTATTTTTATTTTTGTCGAGACAACTAAATTTTCAAAAATTTCAATCCAATAACCTAAAACATATAATTATGCTATAGTGTTTCTTCAAAAGTAAATCAATATGCTAAGAGGAAAATTTGTGTTGGGATTTTTTTGGAAAGAAAATGCAAAATTTAACCATGAAAAATAAATATGAGACTCCTCCCACACTTTATTTTGACAGTGTCTCCATAGTCAATGCATGATATAATGAATGTAATGGGGAAAAATATGTACATATTTATAAGAATGAGTTAAAATTTCTTATTAGATATAGTGTGGCTCATGAAGAATCATGAGCTCCTCCTCTCAATTACTTTCTTACTCCAAGTAAGGTTTTAAAGATGACCGTTGACTTTAAAAATCGAACCATCCTTAGGGTTTTCTATTTCTATGGCACATGTTGAAAAACAATACGTACGACGTATTGTCCTTTCCAACTTGATTTTAATTTTCGTGGGAACAGATGAAGTCGTGAGTCATACAAAAGAACTTTCTGATTTGGTGAATTTTTTTTCCACAGAATTGACTTTTCATGAAAGATTATTGTTCTTTCTTTGTAAATTTTCTCATTTTCATATGCATCATTCCTAATCTCCTCTAATTTATTAAGTTGCAATTTCCTATTTTTGCCAGCTTGTTCAAGATCAAAGTTTATGTTCTTAATCGCCCATAATGCTTTATTTTCAAATTCGACAGGTAAATAACACGCTCTACCATATACAAGCCTAAAAATGGACATCCTAAGATTGGTTTTTATATGCATTTCTGTAAGCCCAAAGCGCATCTGTTAATTTTTGTGACCTATCTTTTCAATTTTTATTCACAGTTCTTCCACAAAAAAATTGATTTAGCGATTTGAAACTTCAACTTGGCCATAAGTTTAAGGATGATAAGTAGTGGATAACTAGTGGGTTATCGAGTATTTCTTCAATAGACCTTCAAATGATCGATTATAGAAATGTGTTCCATTATTGCTTATTATTATGCGAGGTGTTCCAAACCTTGAAAAGTTGTTTGCTTTTATGAATTTCACAACAACATTGTGGTCATTTGTTTATGAGGAATGACTTCAACCCATTTGGAGACATAATCAACAGCAAGCATAATTCCAAAAGAGTTGGGAAATGGTCCCATAAAACCAATATCCCAAATGTCAAATATTTCGATCGTAAGAATGGGATTCAAAGGCATTATGCTTTGTTGAGAGATTTTTCCCAACATTTGGCAGCGATTACAAGTTTTACAAGACTAAAATGCATCTTTGAAAAGTGTAGGCCAGTAAAAACCACATTGAAGCACATTTTCTGTTGTTTTCTTAGGACCAAAGTTACACCACAATCTTGGTCACGACAAAACAAAAGAATACTCTTGACTTCACAATCCAGGATGCAACGTCGAATGATTTGGTCGGGACTATACTTAAACAAGTACGGATCATCCCAATAAAAGTTCTTAACTTGGGATAGAAATTTATATTTATCTTTTTTTTGACAAAAATAAAGGAGTTTCCATAGTGACTAAATAGTTCACTATATCGGTATAGCAAGGATTGATGGAAATGGAAAGGAGTTCTTCATCAGGAAAGTTATCGTTGATTGGTAAAGAAGATGGTGAGCTCGGGAAACGCGACAGATGATCAGTAATGACATTGTCAGATCCTTTTTTTCTTTGATCGTAAGGTCAAATTCTTAGAGTAGCAGGATCCAACGGATCAAGTGAGACTTAACATCCTTTTTAGCAAAATGGTACCTAAGAGCGGAGTGGTTAGTGTAAACCGTAATGTGTGTGCCAATCAAATAAGGTCGAAACTTTTCGAGTGCAAAGACTACTGCTAAAAGCTCTTTTTCGATGGTTGTATAATTGAGTTGAGCATTATTTAGAATCATGCTAGCATAGTAGATGACGTGAAGAATTGTTTTTATATGTTGTCCTAAGACAGCACCAATTGCAAAGTTAGAGGCGTCAAATATTATTTCAAAAGTAAGATCCTAATTGGATAAGCAAATAATGGGAGAAGAAATGAGTTCAAATTTTGAGGTGTTCGAAAGCATAAACGCGGTCATAATTAAAATCAAATGGAATGTCTTTTCCAAGAAGGGTTGTCAAAGGGGTATCAATTTTACTAAACTCTTTCACAAAGAGTTGAAAAAAACCAGTGTATCTAAGAAATGAACGAATGTCCATGACAGATTTACCTCAATACCTTTGTTTGAAATGACATGCCCAAGAATAATGCCATTTTTAACCATGCAATGACATTTTTTCTAATTTAACGTTAAGTGTTTTTCCTTACACAGATTAAGAACCATCTCGAGATGGTGTAAGCACTTAAAAAAAGAATTTCCAAAGATGGAAAAATCATCCATAAACACTTACAAAAGCGCGTGATCATGTCAGAAAAGATACTGACCATGCATCTTTGGAAAATAGCAGGAGCGTTGCAAAGGCCCAAAGGCATACATCGATATGCAAAGGTGCCAAAGGGGCACGTGAAAGTCGTTTTCACTTGACCTTTGGGAGCGATTGGAATTTGGTTATAATCGAAATGACAATCAAGAAAGCAATAGAATTCATGGCCGGCTAAATGTTCAAGCATTTGGTCAATGAAAGGAAGAGGGAAGTTATATTTTCGTGTCGCAGCATTTAATTTTTGATAATCAATTGAAACACGCAAACCTGTTTGAGTACGAGTTGGAATGAGTTAGTTAGAGTCGTTCTTGATAACGGTAAGTCCATACTTTTTATGCACGACATTAATTGGGCTAACCCACGAACTATTGGAAATGGGGTATATGATTCTGTTATCTAGGAGTTTAAGAATTTTTTGACGAACTACAACCTTCATTTTTGGGTTAAGCCTTCGCTGTGTGTCACAAACAGGCTTGGCATCGTCAAATAAATGGATATGATGTTGAACAAGAGTGGGACTAATTCCCTTTATACCAGTTATCGACCATCCAATTGCCTCTATGTTTTTCGAAAAAATTGAAAGAAGGGAAGCATCTTGATCACAAGAGAGAGTTGAAGAAATAATGACATGAAACATTTTGTTGTCACCTATGTATGCATACTTAAACTGATCAGGAAGAGGTTTGAGTTCCAACCTAGGGGTTTGCTGAATCAAATAATTTGGTTGAAGTTCTAACTCAACGGTGATGGGTTCAAACGGAAGTGCATTTTCAATTTCGTTAGGCTCGTCTCAAAACATTTGTTCATATTCGGTCCCGCGTTCGTGGTTCAGGTCAACTTTTTCATTATTAAAGTTTTCTTGAATGGAGCTAACTTATTGGAATCAATGGAATTTGACTTATTGGATTATTCACGGGTTGCGTTTCAAAGACTATGAAATCGACGGGAAATATGAATTGATCGATTTTGATGAGTACGTCCTTGATTTCTCCCATGGGTTTCTTTAGCGAATGATTGAAAAATTAAAGAGTTACTTTTATCGTTTTTAGTTCACCCTAGCAAAGTTGTTGGTAAACTGAATATGGAATAAATTTAACACTAGCACCCAAGTCTAGTAAGCACTTTTTGATTGTCTTGTCTCTTATCGTGCACGAGATCATTGAACATCCAGGATCTTTGTATTTAATGGGGATTTATTGAGACAAAACTTTGCTAAGACTGACAGCTAAGAAAACTTTCTTGGGTACATGAGTGTGCAATATTTAGGTACATAAGTCCTTGAGAAACTTAGCGTAAGTTGGGATTATTTGAATGATATCAAGAATAGGATTGTTAACTTTGACTTGTTTAAAAAATTTCAATATCTTTTCCAATTGATCAAAATGTTTCTTGGGTCGAAGGAGATGTGGAAATGGAATACGATACTCAGGAGGTCAGTCTACTAGAGTAGAAAAAGAATTTGGAATGGAATTTGATTTGATGTTTGGCTCAATGTTTTATTCTGAATTGCTTGTTGCTTCTGAAGTGTCAAGAGGAGCTTTCAGTAAATCGTTTGGATTAACGGCTATCGATTTGTTTACCTAAACGTAAAGTCATGATAGCATTCATTTGGTTCACATTGCTATCTTGTACAACATGGGCTTGATTCGAATTAGTGTTTTGATTTTGGTGATTCGAAACTGCCTGACTTGGAAAATGCCTCTTTTATGTTCACTCATAGATGTGGTTAATTGACTTATTTGCATTTCAAGTTCAGCAATCGATTGACTTGTATTCTGCATGTACAAGGTTAACACATTTTGAAAATTGCTATTTGATTAGAGGTTTTGTGTGGTTGCTTCAGCCAAAGTTTCAAGACTTTTCTCAAGTGAAGTCAATCATTTATCATCTTAGGGAGCAAAAGATTGTTGCGGTTGATTTTGAGATGGAGGCACGAAATTTTGTTGAAATTGGTTGGGCTGAAAGGAGGGATTCAAAGCATTGTTCAAAAATGCTTGAAAATTGGGACAAACCAAATTTTTATTAGAATTATTTTGGTTCCATCCAAAATTAGGATGATTTCTCCACCTAGGATCGTATGTTGGAGAAAATGGGTCATTCTTAACCTTGTTAAAAGCATTAAATTGTTCTATCGAATTAATACACTGATCGGCTATGTGATTCAGATCGTTGCATTTATAACACATTGGTTGGGAAGCTTGGTTCATTTGGTTGGTTGAGAAAACGTTGTCGAATTTATTGATCATTTCATCATTTTTAGCTTCCAAAGCCAGCGATGATCCTATCTAGTGTACGCTTGATTGTGAGAAAATGGATTTTTCATTTCAACATTCCCATTGGGATGAATTTTCGACCAAGTTCTCAAAGAATCGTCAAGCATCATCATGATGTTGGGCGAAAAATTTCGTTGGCACATTGATTCAAGCATGGTTCATGAATTATTTTCAAGTTCATCATATAAGATTGGCAAAGAGTCCATTTTTTAAAATTATGGTGTGAACATTTTATCAAAAGCTCTTTAAATATTTCAAAATATTTTTTGAACGGGTCACCTCTGAATTGATGAAAATTGACAATTTTATTTTGGATTTTAGTTGTTTTTTCCAAGGTGTAGAAATTTTTTAAGAAAACTTCAACGAATTCGTTCCAAGTTTGATCGAGTTTGATGGTAAAATTGTACAACCGTTTTTCAGCGTAATCTGTAAGGGCGAATGGAATTAACCGAAGTTTGATTCCACCATCATAATGTTGTTGAAGTTTAGTGGTCGCACATACTTGTTTGAATTTCATTAAGAAGATGTATGGGTCATCATGTTCAAAATTGCCAAATTTTGAAAGTGGCATGTGATTGGAATGAACTTCGAAATTGTTACCCGTTGGGGCGGGTATTATTATACAGGAGTAATAGAAACTCTATCAGAAAGATTCTATCCATGAGAGTTCGTAGAGCATTTTCGCTCATCATCGTTGGAGGATTGTTCGTTCAAGTTAAACTATTCGTTGTTGTATCATGAGTCCAAGTACTCATGCACAAACGAAAAGGTCAAGAAGAGAAAGAAGCGAGAATCAAGTTTAAGAGAATGAAACAAGGTTTAGAAAATAAAATGAAGTGAAGAAGTGTTTTTTTAATATATTTTCTTTAAAGGAAAAATATTTACCAAAAAGAATTTATTTTTCAAATAGGAGATTTGATTTTTGTTTTGTTTTTAATTTGGATTTTCAAAGTTTTTCTTTTTTATATGTTTTCTTTTTTCTGTTTTGTTTTCGAAAAGATTATTATTATTATTATTTTGGATTTTTTTTAAAAAAACTAAGTTAAGTAAAATGTAAATTTTCTTTTTTACTTCTGGATTTTGTTTTCTTTTTATATATGCATGAACTAATGCAACTAAATGAATGCAAGAACTTAATTACAAATTTCTATCTTCAGTAGCTCTTAACTTAAAATTTTATAATCACACTTTGACTTAATCCAACTAAATAGTTCTTAGCCAGGTAAGGAGTTATTGGTGCACCACAAATCCCCGTAGCAATGCAGCCGAAGGTTTAAGCATCTACAGAGAAACAATCACTATAATATTTATGAATCACCATAATATTTATATATATGGTTATTGCTTTGCCATAGCCTAGACACCAAGAAATTAGATAGTTGAAGGAAGACAACTTGTCAAGATACAATTAAGCCCTAGATGAGCTAGTGATACCTTTAAGTCCAATGTCTAACCGTTATTATTAGTCAAGTTCTATGATGAAATGAAATTTATGGGCCAAGGAAAGGGTGGTGAAATCCCCCACCTTATGTGAAGTTGGGTATGGCTGTTAGAAATGAAAAAGAAATGAAATGAACGCAAAATAGAAATTAAATGTGAATGATCGATGCAATTACAAATGAATTTCGATTTTGTTTTTGTTTTTGTTTTTGTTTTCGGATTTTTAAAATGTAAGCAACCAACAATGCAAGGAAAATGAAAACAAGGGATAAGAGCATGATATTAGAGTGTGCAAAATTATCTGCAATTTTATTTTAAAGCGATTTTTTTAAACAAGCAAGCAAAGCAGTTATTTAGCAAGGTGTTCTTCTTTTTTTCCTTTTGCAACCTGAAAAAGTGTTGAAAATAAAATTATATGGATCGAACGAAAACAAAAGATTTTTTTTATAAAGGGATAAAAAATAAAGGAAAATAGAAAAAAACTAAACTTTAAAACTTAACAAATTTCCATTAAAATATGTGTGATTTTTATATAAGATTTTTGTTTACAAGAGAAACGTAAGCGCACACAACACTAACACAAGGAAAACACACAGAGGACCAACAAGCTTATCAAAGCAAATACCCAAATTTAGAAACAATATAAAACTATCTTCTTCGTTTCTTTATAAAAAATGCAAGATAAAAAAACACAAAAGAAAAGAAAGAAAAAGAAGAAAAGAAAAAAATTATATGCAGATTGCAATTAGAAGTCAGATTTTTGGGATTTGCAATTAGGTGGTTTAGGAAATTGATTCAGTTGATGGTTTTGAGATGGTTTAAGGTGGTGGTTGAAGGCAGTGAGGAAGTAGCTGTTGTTGATGGATATTGGTCGATTTGTTGTTGTTTTTGGTGGTGATGGAGATCTAGTAGAGGATGGCAATTGAAGGAGATGTCAGTGGTTTGGTTGCAAATTGAAGTGTTTGGTCGAGGGCGATTTGGGATTGGCGATTGGAGTTTGAAATTGTGGTTTTGACTATTGGTGGTTGATGAAGTAGGAAGAAGAATAAGGTGGTTTGTTTGGGTGCAGGTTGAATGCTGGTAAGGTCATAGAGGGAACAAGTGGTAATTGTGACGGTGAAAGGAAGGTTGCAAGTGTGAATGAAGAGGAGTGTTTATGGTCAAGCAATAGGGTGTAGGTTGAAATCATGGTTATGGTGATTGGTTATGGGAATTGTTGCAGTGGAGGGTGGAAGTTGTGCGGATGCTGGCGGTTGTATAGGAGATGGATGTGGCTCTTGTCAAAAGTGGTGATGGAGGTGGATGGTGTGTAGTTTGTAGAGGTTTAGTGTTTTGATGATGAAGTTGTATAATATGGAGGAGATACACTGTGTAGTGGGTAGGACGAAGTTTGGAATGGGAACTGTAGGTGTGGTTGGTGATTGTGCTTGAGGATGTACTGCAGTGATGGGGTAGTGCTGCGGTTGTGGTGATGAAATGGTAGGCAAGTTGCTTGCAGGTAAATTGTGGACTTGGATTATTGTAGGTGGTGTTTGGGTTCTGTATGTATGATTGGCAGAGGAGTTAAAGTAAGGAGATGGTTGAATTAGGATGATGGTGAAGGAAGGAGGAGTAGTTTTGTTGTAGTAGAGGACGGATATGTTAAGGTGATGGTTTGGCTTGTTATTGTAACATGGTGGAGCAGGGAGATTTGCGATGTAGAGGAAGTGGATAATGGTTGTGTAAGCATGGTTCTAGGCTTTAGGTGAAGTAACAAGTTGTAAGGAAGGAGGATAAGGTAGTGGGTTGTACGAAAGGAGTTTGTATTGGCAGAGGAAGGTAAAGATTGTGGGTTTGAAGAGTTTTTTATGAGGAGATTGATGTAAGCGATGATAGGTGATGGCAAGTTAGTGGTGACTGTTGTATATGGCAGTTGATGTAACAAAGATGTAAATGAAGGAAGTAAGTTCAACACAAGTGTAAAAAAAGAAATGTTTTTTTAATAAAATGCAACATGTTTGAATGAACAGTTTGAAAAACATTTGCCAAAGCATATGCACAATGCAAAAAACAGAATTTTTACAAGTAAACTATTTGTGGAGATTAAAATGAAATGCACACCACAATGAAACAAAGGCAATGTAACTTTTTCTTTCTTTTTTTAAGAAAAAGACGATACAAATTAAAATAAACAAATGAAAGTAAAAATAAAACGATAATTTGAAGAGTAAAATCAAAATTAAATTTATTTCCTTGATAATGGTGCCAAAAACTTGTTAGACGGCGAATTTTCTATTGCTTAAAAATCCATCGTCAAAATATAATCGTTATAAAACCGCAAGCGCATGACATACAATCATAGTACATATGTGAGTATGGGTTGATCTACAGGGAAAGAATTAAATTTCAATATTGCTCAATCAAATTATACCAAAATTTTGAAGTGGTTTTAAACTAAGAAAGATTGTAGAAAATAAACTAGTGCAAAAGTGGATAAAAGTACGAGATTAAAGAGCAATTAGAGGCATATCCACTTCTAACCATTCATATAAATCAACATAAAATTCATTTTTAATCTCTCATTAAAATACTAAGTAGAAGTGATTGATGTGTTTGTTATAAGTATGGTTTATTTGTGCTATTAATATGCACAACTTAAACCATCAAACTCTAACATCTCATTTAAACCACTTATAACTTTTCATGAAAATTACATGAAATTAAAAATAAAATATATTTTAAGCATAATCTATTTACGATGAATTAGTGACATAGACCATCAAATTTTGATTCTAGTTTGAATTTCGTTATTAAAATCACTTAGGCAAATGATCAAATAGTTTATGTTTACAATGGAATAAACATAGCCTATTTGAGATATCAACATAGACTATCAAATTCACTAAAAAAGAGACATAAAACACCATCATTCAAAATTTCCATTAAAGCACAAAAGAGAGATCATAAATGAAATCATTGTGTTAATTTAATATGTTTCACGAGGGCTTCATTACCCCTAAATTGAAGGGGTTTAGCTACTCATATTTGAAGACATGTTAACATAAAGTGATTTCAACATTATAAAAAAAACAAGGGAAATGAGAGATAATTAAAAGAAAAGAGAGCTAAATATTTGCATGAAATAAAACTAAGATAATTGCAAGAATTAAATTTATTTTACTAACATGAAATAAGAGAAGCATAAACTAAGTAAGAGAGTGTGAAATAAAAATAGCACGAAAAGAAAGCATAAAATAGAAATGCATGAAAGTAAAGAGCAAGGCTGAGAAGCCATTAATGAGACATTCTTTTTTATCTTTGACTTGTGGGTACAATATTGCATAAAAAAAGGAAGATGATTACTTGAAACAAAAGGGGTATTAGTACATGCTTAAAACTATAATTTATATTTTTGGGTACTGCCTAAAATCCACTTGAGAAAGTGTAACCTCCAATAATCATTAGGGAAATAATTAGTCCCCACTAACATGCCTTTAAGTCTCCATTAATATTTGCATGTGCTTTTAATCATGGACTATTGGTTAGTAGGCATGTAGGCTCCTCCATGTTGCATGAATTCTTTTATTTCCATTCTCCATTTGCTTTCAACATATGTTCATTCATACATCCATAAAATCTTTTCATATTTGCACTACATTTCCTACAAAAAAATAAAAATGTGCAAATAATTTTTTAAAAAATTAAATTATGCACAAAATGACCATTTTACCCCTACATGAAGATGAATGAATAATAATTTTAAATTTTGGTTTAAACATGTAAAATAAAAAAATATTCTCATTTATTTAAATAAAAGTAGAATAAATATGGGAGTTAAAATATACACTTCTACATGCACATCAGCCGTAGATACGAAAAGTTTTTCGATTTAAGGTGTTGAAGGGAAAATTAGGGTCTACTTCAATCCATATGAAGAGTGTAAAATAAAAAACAGGTATTTTCTTGATTACATTAGGCAAATTCAAATGGAATAATAAGTATAGACTTGGCGCTATTACAACAAGATATTAGTTAATAACATATAGATGAGAACATGATACCTATATGCTACGGACAGACCAAATGGACAAGAATGGAAAGGTATTTGTTTTATACATGTTATTGGAATTGAATCATTGTAGATGTGTTTATGTGCCTAATGTAGATCTTCGAATTGTAGGTTTAAGTATAGCATAAACTAGAATATGGAAAATAAGGGAAAAGTAGTCTCCAAATTAATGAAAACCTTCATAAAGGAAATATCATGATAAGTTCTAAATCTGTAGACCTACATGACCTAATCAATTAAAAAACTTAGTTAGTCATTGTAGTAGATTTTTGAGTAATTGACATGAAGTAGTAAACACCAAATTGGAATTTGTTACAAAAAGGAGCAGGATTTAGATAGCATTTTAATTCATTGAAATGAAGTGTGTAGCGGTGTAAATTTCTATAAATTATCCAGTTTTAGTACAAAAGTGTATCGTTTGGAATAATAAGGAATGTACCCTAAAAGGAAGAGGTGTACAAAATAAGGATAGTTACCGTATTTTGTACCGTTGATTTCAATATTAATAGAAAAGATAATTCCTTGTAATTCCAAACATGACACAAATCCCTTTTAGATAATTTGTGGAACGTTACAAAGTTCACATTTCCTTATGGAAAAAGATGTAGTTCCTATGCATTAAAATGTGGAAATCTCTAAGTAAAAAATCAAATTAATGCCAACATGTTTATTGGATTAAGATGGTAGGGTGCTATTTCACATTAAGTTTTCTTAACCATAAAATAAATGAAATAATTAGAATAGTGTAAGAAGAAGTTAGGGGAGGACATTAAGAAATGATATAGTTTTGGAAGTTCAAACCTCAAAGGTGTCCTAGACAAAAGTAGTAGTCAAGATTATTTAGTGGAAGGCTAATTCAAGGATTTGGGTCTTCGTCAAGAAAAAAGGATATTGTTATTTGCATGCAATGAGAATGCAAATGCGATTTGTAACGATCCTGAATATTAAACAATTTAATTTGTGAATATTTAATTTTTTTTAAATATTTAAATGATGATTTGACTTGAATTTCAAATTATCAAAATAAATTGGCGATTAAATATTAGAATTTAATCTATTTAATGTTGAATAAGAATTTGAATTTAACTTTGAAGTTGAAATTGAATATTGAATTTGTAATTGAAATTCGAACTGATAACTTAGAAAAAAAATAGTTGGATTTACGAATTATTTTTTTTCTTTATAAATTTATAAATTGATAGTTAGTTTAATAACATTTTATTTAACTTAAATAAAAGGAATAAAATTTTAATCAATATAAAACAAATTGAGAAACACGTTAATATAAATTTATGTTTGATAAATGAACTGCAAAACGTTTATATGTTTATTTAAGAAAATAATTTACAAAACAAATTGAATTTAAAATGGAAAAAAAAATATAAAAATAAACATAAAATAAATAAATAAATAAAAAATAAATAAAATAATAAGACATGTACACTACCTTACCTATCAGCTACACACGCCATTATTTACGCCCAAATTCGTGCCTTCAAACATGCCTTAACCCACGCCTTCAACTCTGCAAAAATCACGATCCCTTCTCCTTAAAACACGAAGCACCCCCTCCCTCATCATTTCAGAGCTTACGGAAAAAAAAAAATGAAAGAAACAATAATGGCGGCTACGAATTCTCGTTCGTTCCTCTTCATAAATTAGGGCATCGTTCCCTTTTCCTTTGCTACTGTAAAATGGCTGTCGTTCCTTAATTTTCGTTCGTCCTCTTTGCAAGCTTAAGGCTTTTCAAATCAAAGGCGCCGGCCTCGTTCTGATTTGCGTTGCTCCTCTGTTGATCGTTCTTCGTTCGTCGCCGCTTCAAAGCAAGGTGAGAAATTTTATTTCTCACATCTAATTCGTTCTCTGTTCTGTGCTTCAGTTATTCATGTATATGTTGATGATTTTTATCTGCCTTGGTTCAATTTCTGTATGTTTTCGGCAAGTATGATTTTTGGGAAAACATAATTTTGATGAGAATTTGATTTGACTTTGTGTTTGATGATTTTCACTCCACTCTCTGATTTCATGAGTTTGCTGGCTTCGGCCTTGGATTGAGTTTTCAATTAACGGTGCTTGATAATTACTGCTTTGGTTGGTATTTTGAGTTGAAGTCACCTGACTTCGACATCCTTGGGCTTTTTATTACTTGCGGTCTCGATTTTGGTTACATACATATCTGATGAGAACAGACACTGCATGTATGGTGGTTGGGTGTTATTTGCTATCATTTGCTATGTTAATTTGCTTTTAAAACTGATAAGAACAAATGCTACTTAAAATTTGTTTTTAAATTGATGAGGACAGATGCTATCATTTAAAAAAAAACTGATGAGAACAGATGCTATTAAAACTTGACTTGTTTTGTTTTTGCTGCATGTGATGGATCTTTGAATCTAGATGAGGAAAATTTTGTTTGCATGTGCTTGTTTGAAATTTTGTTCATGTGTGTTGTATGTATGTGTCTGTAAAACCCCCTATTCTTGTTCTCAGTTGCAAGCTAATTCAAAACCCCAATTCTTTTGAAATAAATGCACATGCAAGTATTAGAACTCAAGTTCAAAGCAAAACTGTCATTAAAAAATATATATCTAAACTGCTCTGTCCCCATTTTGTTTAGTGAGTGACTTCACAATTTAAAAAGAGCTTTAAATTATCTGTTGCATAAAGCATATAATGTTTGCTTGAGTTTGAATGTAAATGTGTGCATATGAGTTTGCATCTGCGTATTCTCTGCTTCAATTTAAAAGTGAGTAAACTTCTATTTCAAAAAAAAAAAAAAAGATTCTTCTTTTAAATTAAATGCTTAAGTGATATACTAAAACTCAAGTTCAACAAAACTGTCATGAAAAAAAATCAAATTTAAACTGCTATGATTTGAAACTGCAGCATCTTCATTTTTGATAAATAACTTCACAATTGAAAGTTGTTTTAAATAATCTGTGCATGTGTCTGATAAAAGTAAGCTTGTTGGATTGATCTTGTGTTGTGATGATGTTTTGTGTATACATATGTAAATATGTATATGTGTGTAGCTGACGCTATGAATCTGCATACCTGTTGTTTTATTTCTATTTTCATTTATTAAGATTTTAAAAATAAAACCTTTATCTCTGAGTTTAGTTCTCTGTTAGGATTGATATGTAAACAAAATGTGTATGTTTAGTATTGATTCAGGTTTGTAAATCATGATTTAGCTAAATTATTAGAGCCTGATTTAAAATAGGAATTGAGGCCAGTTTAAATTATGGATTCAAAAATGTAATTTGAATTTTAGTTTTGGAATATTTGAATAAATTTATAAAGATAAAATGGCTTTCACTCAGGTAGCTTTAGTTACAGTATTCTGTTTCTTGCAGCCTGAAACAGTTTCAGGTTTTTGAATTTTAAAACTAAATTTTAAAAATAGTAAGGCAAGTTTAAGTTCAAACTTTAAGTAAGATTAAACTATGAATTCAAATAGGTTTAAATTCCAGATATTTGAATAAAATTGCAGTAACAAAATAAAGTATTTAATAAATTTGATAAAACCTGTACTCTTCTTATGCTCACTTATGGGCATTTACATTATTTACACTTTTTGTTGATCCATTACTGCATTTCCAGTTTGCAGTTCACCTGAGTTCATATATTGTTCTTGCATATATATATACAAGTATGCATGCATTTGCTTCACTGTTTATTTTTCTGCACCACTTACATATTACCTGAAGCTTGATATGCTAGCATTCATTCATGTGTATAACTGGTTCGATTAGTTCGATCGTTGACTTGCAATCACTGTTGTCACCTTTGTTTGCATATTTAGCTCGGTTGTTTGAGCACAATTGCATATATGATGTCTCGATTTTTGGGGCAGTGACATTGAAATTAGATCCTTCACTTGCTTTTGATTCAATGACCTTTGCGTGTTTCATATGACGTGTTGGCGAGGCAGTACACGCGTGCGTGTACTGCAGCCAATCGATATTGATGTTTTAAATGATATTTCAATTGTTTAAAATTGATTTGATTTAAATTGATGATTTTGTTGTTAATTGCCGTTTTGGCAATTCTGTGGTTTTCTAAATTATCTTCGTTAATAATCCTTTCATCTATCTTCATTGATAATCTGAATCTACAGATTTGTTGTTTAACACTGTTAAGTGTTATATTTACCGTTATCCGATTACTTGTTAAAGGATCGGATAGGTAAATTATATTTGACTGTCATCTAATTGTTTGATTATTATTGCCTCTATGCACTAATAACTGAGTTTGAATTAGACTGACCTGTGTATTATTTTCTTTTGAATATAATACTCGGGTCAGACCGAGTATTTTTACAGCTTGAAGATTTTCAGGCAGCGAAGTTAGAGAGAGGGGAAAGCACTCCACTAAAGTTTTTTTTTTAAGAAATTTTCTTGTACTTAGAAAATAAATTGTTCCGCTGTATAAATTCAAATGTATTGTACAAACTCTGATATATATGTAAGAAAAATTCATTTATGAAGAATATTATGATTATTCTGTGATTCTGTGGCTGATTCTGTTTAAACTTTATAAACTGAACAACAATCCGTCATTTTGAACGTTTCGAGTTGGTTTAATTACCGACTAGAGGGGGTCAGGACGGCGGGTCGTTACAAAAAGTGGTATCGGAGCTTTGGTTTACTCAAAGCTCAGTTTATGATGTTTAATATGAATAGTTACTAGAACCACTTTAAAGAAAGTGCTTTTCAAATTTAAAGAAGTATAAAATTGTTTTCTTTAAAATGAAAGGTATTTTGGAAATTAAAATTATTTTGAAAATTCCCCTCTCTAAATTTAGGATTGCGATAGTTTCTCATTCGAAATCCATTATCGAATTATTGAGACTTATGAAAAATAAAATATAAGTGAAGTGAATTAATGAAATTGGTTTAAATTGGTTTGAATCAAATATTGTGAATATCTACAAAATAATAATTGTGAAATAAAGTGATATTTCAATTTAGTTATAGCCAAGAGGATAATTAAACTATAACTTGAGAATTTGATTCTGAATTCTTTTGAAAATTTATTTCAAATGTTTTGAAGAACGATGTAGTTAATAAATGGATTATAAGTATTTAACTTATAATATGAACTTTTGGTATATAACTGAGTTATATAAATTGAATTGAATTGAATTAATAAAAGATTTATAAATCGAAGTTTATAAATAGAAATGGAATTTGTAAAGATTGTTTATAAGTTCGAAATCAATTGAATTTGATAAGTAAATTGTTGTAGCTTATTAAAGGAGTTATATCCACGATTTTGGACAGTGGATAACCCTTTAAAAATAAAAATAAGTTGTAGAAATGATGAAATTGGTTGACAAAGTATATTCACGATTTTGGACAGTGAATATATTATTGAATAAAACAGATATGTTTTAGGTAAAATGATTGAATAATCCAACCTCTGCTAATAAGAATTGCAAATATTGATAGGAAACTTCGAAAACACCTTGTTAATTATAATGGCGAAAACCGAAGCACAAAAAGCAGCACGCCGTGAACGAAGAGCAATTGCTCGTAGAGAAGCAGAAGCGAGACGTGCGGAAATTGAAAGGAGATTCAGTGAAAGGCAAGCACATGGTCCATATGATGAGGTTATTTGCTATCGATGTCATAAAAAGGGACATTATGCCATTAAGTGCCGAATAAGGAGAAAGAAAAGGAATGTGGATGACCGGTTCGCTCGTCCTGAGATTGTGTGTTTTAAATGTCGGGAGAAAGGGAATTTTCTTAGTCATTGCCCTAAAGTGAAAACGAAAAAGTGCGTACTCAATTTACCCGTCGATAGATTGACAATCTGCTACCATTGTCGTCAGTCTGGACATATAGCCAGAAACTACACCGAAAGACAACAGGGAAAGCAAGCTATAGCCCGACCAGCTAGAGTGAAAAGTGCTAAGGTGATAGATAAGGATGGAAACATCTCATATTTTTGCAATAACTGTAAGGATTGGGGACATGTGGATTTTGAATGTGTTAATTCTCCTTTAACACAACATGAAATAGTGTCATCCGAAGATGAAAGTTTGGCAAAGATGCATACTATCGGACAAGAAGTCGTTAGTCCTTAATTATTCTGAATCTTAAACCAATCGATATATTTTGTAATACTATCCTTTGTAATCCACAATCTTTTGTGTACGTCTTTTAAAAGTATTAAGCTATGTAAAATTTTGTACGGAGGAAATATTTTAATGAAATAGCATCTTGGGAAGTGATATTATGGAAGGAAGTTTAATTGCTGATTTAACTGTATGAATCAAACTAGTTTGATGTGAAGTTTATATTTCAAGTTTAAAACTATTGCCTAAAATAATTAATATGGAAATATAGATTTAATGGAACTAAATTGATGAATAATTTACTAAAGAACTAGTTGACTATTTTTGAAATAGAAAGTAAATGCAAAGTTCAAATAGAATTTAAATTTCAAATTTGAAATTGTCAACATGATAATCCATAATAGGTTTAATAAATTCAGTGATGAATTTGAATTTAAACGTGCGGAAAATTTAAATTAAGTGAAAAACTTAATATTGAAAAGTTTGAAATCGGTTTAAAACTAATACTATGAAAAGTATGAGGAATTCAAACTATGAATTAAGTTGAAGTTGAAATTGAAAAAGTTAATCGTTTTAAAGATGTTTTAAAATGCATTAAGTATCGAATACATAGATTTCAACATTCAATTGTTGAAATAGGCGTTTCGAGAAATAAGGAAAATGTGGACTATAACATTGTTGTTATAGTAAATGGTTTCTGGAAGGAAATGTTGTTTATAGTATTGGGATTTATATATCTATTTTAAATCCGAATCCCTATACTATTGATTTTGAGTTGTCGTAACGATGTTTTACGCAACATTCGTTTTAACTCAAATAAATGTGTTTAAAAGAATGATTTCCTTAAAGAGTGAAATATATACTTAATTTTGATTCAAGTATATCGAATATTTTCAAAGTGTTGAAAATAAAAGAATTTGTGAATTACTTATTATTTAATAAGTATGGAAATGTTTTCCAATATGAAATGAAAGGTTTGAAATATTATCTTTTGAAGATAAATTGAAAAATGAATATTTGAAATTGGTTTCAAATGGCTAAGTGTGAAAATTTTATATCTTGTAAAGATATTATTTTGAGAAATGTGAACAATTAGTTCAACTTGGAAATTTTTCAAAAAGATTGAATCTTGAGTTAAAAATTGAGTTTAACTTTGACACCAAAAACAATATAAGTTGAGCTTTGAATTTTGGATAGTCGATTGGGATTGTATGTCTAACATTGTGAATTGATGACATAGCATTTGATCTCTATTAAATATATATCTGTGGTGGCGGAGAATTTATTCTTTTAGCTTAACACCCTTCTCTGAGACATACGAGCTTAGAGGTTATATATAGATAGACATCAATTATGTGTTGAGAATTGACGATGTAACGTGAAATCCAAATCAAATGTGAAGTCGATAATAAATTGGATTGTGAATGTGAATTAGGTTTGAGATAACCTTAAATTTTCAAATCGATTTAGAGGAAAATTTTAAACGTGATGGAAAATTTGGAATCCTCTATTTGTGATGAATGTGAATTAAGTTTTCGTAACTTATATATGTGAATATAATCGAAAACTATCAGTTTGGAAAGTCATTATTATGAAAGTCCTGTGTAGGTTTACATAGGTATGATAAGTACGAAATGTGAAATGAAGTACTATATGTATATGACATATGTTTTCTAAAAACTGAGGATATGGAAATGTACCTTCCATTTATTATGTGTGAAGGTGATTGGAACTCGGTGGAGTGTCCATTGGAAATCGTAGCTACGTAGAATTCCATTAGTGGAATGTCCATTGGGACTGATATGATATCCCATGATGGATCATCGTGTTTGGGATTATGTGAATTGATGCTGGCGTAATTCGTGGGGCGTGATGCCTACAGTTACAAGCGATTCCACTGAGATAGTGGCGCAACCGCCGAGTAAGCTGCGATCTAGAAACCGAAGCGAAATTCGAGGGGCGTGATGCCTAAGGCCACGAGCGATTCTACTGAGATAGTAGCGTAACCGCCGTGTGGACCGCGATCTAAGGCGACAACCATGGCGAAATTCAGGAGTGATGAGAAATCTAAGGTTACAAGCGATTCTACTGAGATAGTAGTGTAACCGCCGGGTAAACTGTGATCCATGTGGGAACGTGCTTTCCATATCCATTTTTTAAAATAATTTTTAAAAAGTATTTTCACTGGGAGTTGAAGCAAGTACGTTTAGTACTTGGAGATTTTTAGTCTTGCGCTGGCCAGCGTATGCCTAATGTCTGTAAGAACGACGATGAACTTGTTAAACTTCGAGTTAGCAAGTATTTTCAAACTTTAAATAGAAAATCAATAGTCTGAAATTAGAATTACATAATTCTAATCTAATGAATTAAGGAAGAAGATCTTTAAAATATCTTGAAAGCACACAGCTTTGGAAAAGATGTAATATGCAAATATTTAGCATGAAAGATTTCAAGTTTAAAAAATCTGAGTTTTTAAGTCAAAAATTTAGTGAAAGACTTTTGTGTCTTGATTATTGAAATCGATGAACAAAACTGCTGAGATAAAATGAATGGAATGAATCCTATATTTATTTGTGAGTTTGAAACTTGGTAAAATTGTATAGGATATAAATATCGGTGAGATTTTAGCAATCGTTTTTCCTAAATTATAATTTCGGGACGAAATTCTTTTAAGTAGGGGAGATTGTAACGATCCTGAATATTAAACAATTTAATTTGTGAATATTTAATTTTTTTTAAATATTTAAATGATGATTTGACTTGAATTTCAAATTATCAGAATAAATTGGCGATTAAATATTAGAATTTAATCTATTTAATGTTGAATAAGAATTTGAATTTAACTTTGAAGTTGAAATTGAATATTGAATTTGTAATTGAAATTCGAACTGATAACTTAGAAAAAAAATAGTTGGATTTACGAATTATTTTTTTTCTTTATAAATTTATAAATTGATAGTTAGTTTAATAACATTTTCTTTAACTTAAATAAAAGGAATAAAATTTTAATCAATATAAAACAAATTGAGAAACACGTTAATATAAATTTATGTTTGATAAATGAACTGCAAAACGTTTATATGTTTATTTAAGAAAATAATTTACAAAACAAATTGAATTTAAAATGGAAAAAAAATATATAAAAATAAACATAAAATAAATAAATAAATAATAAATAAATAAAATAATAAGACATGTACACTACCTTACCTATCAGCTACACACGCCATTATTTACGCCCAAATTCGTGCCTTCAAACATGCCTTAACCCACGCCTTCAACTCTGCAAAAATCACGATCCCTTCTCCTTAAAACACGAAGCACCCCCTCCCTCATCATTTCAGAGCTTACGGAAAAAAAAAATGAAAGAAACAATAATGGCGGCTACGAATTCTCGTTCGTTCCTCTTCATAAATTAGGGCATCGTTCCCTTTTCCTTTGCTACTGTAAAATGGCTGCCGTTCCTTAATTTTCGTTCGTCCTCTTTGCAAGCTTAAGGCTTTTCAAATCAAAGGCGCCGGCCTCGTTCTGATTTGCGTTGCTCCTCTGTTGATCGTTCTTCGTTCGTCGCCGCTTCAAAGCAAGGTGAGAAATTTTATTTCTCACATCTAATTCGTTCTCTGTTCTGTGCTTCAGTTATTCATGTATATGTTGATGATTTTTATCTGCCTTGGTTCAATTTCTGTATGTTTTCGGCAAGTATGATTTTTGGGAAAACATAATTTTGATGAGAATTTGATTTGACTTTGTGTTTGATGATTTTCACTCCACTCTCTGATTTCATGAGTTTGCTGGCTTCGGCCTTGGATTGAGTTTTCAATTAACGGTGCTTGATAATTACTGCTTTGGTTGGTATTTTGAGTTGAAGTCACCTGACTTCGACATCCTTGGGCTTTTTATTACTTGCGGTCTCGATTTTGGTTACATACATATCTGATGAGAACAGACACTGCATGTATGGTGGTTGGGTGTTATTTGCTATCATTTGCTCTGTTAATTTGCTTTTAAAATTGATAAGAACAAATGCTACTTAAAATTTGTTTTTAAACTGATGAGGACAGATGCTATCATTTAAAAAAAACTGATGAGAACAGATGCTATTAAAACTTGACTTGTTTTGTTTTTGCTGCATGTGATGGATCTTTGAATCTAGATGAGGAAAATTTTGTTTGCATGTGCTTGTTTGAAATTTTGTTCATGTGTGTTGTATGTATGTATCTGTAAAACCCCCTATTCTTGTTCTCAGTTGCAAGCTAATTCAAAACCCCAATTCTTTTGAAATAAATGCACATGCAAGTATTAGAACTCAAGTTCAAAGCAAAACTGTCATTAAAAAATATATATCTAAACTGCTCTGTCCCCATTTTGTTTAGTGAGTGACTTCACAATTTAAAAAGAGCTTTAAATTATCTGTTGCATAAAGCATATAATGTTTGCTTGAGTTTGAATGTAAATGTGTGCATATGAGTTTGCATCTGCGTATTCTCTGCTTCAATTTAAAAGTGAGTAAACTTCTATTTCAAAAAAAAAAAAAAACCAAATTCTTCTTTTAAATTAAATGCTTAAGTGATATACTAAAACTCAAGTTCAACAAAACTGTCATGAAAAAAAATCAAATTTAAACTGCTATGATTTGAAACTGCAGCATCTTCATTTTTGATAAATAACTTCACAATTGAAAGTTGTTTTAAATAATCTGTGCATGTGTCTGATAAAAGTAAGCTTGTTGGATTGATCTTGTGTTGTGATGATGTTTTGTGTATACATATGTAAATATGTATATGTGTGTAGCTGACGCTATGAATCTGCATACCTGTTGTTTTATTTCTATTTTCATTTATTAAGATTTTAAAAAGAAAACCTTTATCTCTGAGTTTAGTTCTCTGTTAGGATTGATATGTAAACAAAATGTGTATGTTTAGTATTGATTCAGGTTTGTAAATCATGATTTAGCTAAATTATTAGAGCCTGATTTAAAATAGGAATTGAGGCCAGTTTAAATTATGGATTCAAAAATGTAATTTGAATTTTAGTTTTGGAATATTTGAATAAATTTATAAAGGATAAAATGGCTTTCACTCAGGTAGCTTTAGTTACAGTATTTTGTTTCCTGCAGCCTGAAACAGTTTCAGGTTTTTGAATTTTAAAACTAAATTTTAAAAATAGTAAGGCAAGTTTAAGTTCAAACTTTAAGTAAGATTAAACTATGAATTCAAATAGGTTTGAATTCCAGATATTTGAATAAAATTGCAGTAACAAAATAAAGTATTTAATAAATTTGATAAAACCTGTACACTTCTTATGCTCACTTATGGGCATTTACATTATTTGCACTTTTTGTTGATCCATTACTGCATTTCCAGTTTGCAGTTCACCTGAGTTCATATATTGTTCTTGCATATATATGTACAAGTATGCATGCATTTGCTTCACTGTTTATTTTTCTGCACCACTTGCATATTACCTGAAGCTTGATATGCTAGCATTCATTCATGTGTAAAACTGGTTCGATTAGTTCGATCGTTGACTTGCAATCACTGTTGTCACCTTTGTTTGCATATTTAGCTCGGTTGTTTGAGCACAATTGCATATATGATGTCTCGATTTTTGGGGCAGTGATATTGAAATTAGATCCTTCACTTGCTTTTGATTCAATGACCTTTGCGTGTTTAATATGATGTATTGGCGAGGCAGTACACGCGTGCGTGTACTGCAGCCAATCGATATTGATGTTTTAAATGATATTTCAATTGTTTAAAATTGATTTGATTTAAATTGATGATTTTGTTGTTAATTGCCGTTTTGGCAATTCTGTGGTTTTCTAAATTATCTTCGTTAATAATCCTTTCATCTATCTTCATTGATAATCTGAATCTACAGATTTGTTGTTTAACACTGTTAAGTGTTATATTTACCGTTATCCGATTACTTGTTAAAGGATCGGATAGGTAAATTATATTTGACTTTCATCTAATTGTTTGATTATTATTGCCTCTATGCACTAATAACTGAGTTTGAATTAGACTGACCTGTGTATTATTTTCTTTTGAATATAATACTCGGGTCAGACCGAGTATTTTTACAGCTTGAAGATTTTCAGGCAGCGAAGTTAGAGAGAGGGGAAAGCACTCCACTAAAGTTTTTTTTTTAAGAAATTTTCTTGTACTTAGAAAATAAATTGTTCCGCTGTATAAATTCAAATGTATTGTACAAACTCTGATATATATGTAAGAAAAATTCATTTATGAAGAATATTATGATTATTCTGTGATTCTGTGGCTGATTCTGTTTAAACTTTATAAACTGAACAACAATCCGTCATTTTGAACGTTTCGAGTTGGTTTAATTACCGACTAGAGGGGGTCAGGACGGCGGGTTGTTACACGATTTTTTAAGAAATAAGATCAGAAACTTTTGGTAAGACTTGGAGTAAGGGATGACGGATAGGGAGACGACTAATTTGGAATATGTAGTTTTTTGTTACATAACAATTGGATGCAAACGAAGTATCACTTAGGTGATTAGCGTCAATGCTAAAATAATCCTAGATTATAACTTCAATTAATTTTTGAAGAGTTGAGGAAACGATTCACATATCAGAATGATATACAATGGACTCCCGTTGCATACATATATACATATTACATTAAAAGACTTCTAAGGACCCTATTGCTTGTGAGTGAGTGATAAGTAGATGATTGTAGCTATTGGCTTTTGTATGTATAATTTACATTTTTTCATCCTTTAAGATTCTAATTGAAGTTAGACTCATTGTAAACATGTAAGGTAACGATCCATCCCAAAACAAGCCTAAATTTTGATCCAGTAAAGGCCATTGAAACTTATACCCATTTCAAAGCTAGTTATTGGTTGGTAAAAAGAACAATACAGAACAATCTATCTTTTCTTTTATAACTCACAGTGGATGGAATAATATAATATCAACAAAGTACACATTTTATTTCAAATCATTTTAAATATCACAAAACATAACATAATGTCAACAATAACCGTTACAATATCTTACTTAAAAAATATGTTTTATGGGTATAATAGACAATAATTACCACAAGATTCACTCTTTGCCATCTTCAAGCATCATCAACTTCTTTTCTAACCTATGTTGCAATAAGGAGGAGTCGAACAACAAGTATCTAGTGAATAAAAACCTTGAGCCTTACTATTCCAGTACGACATTATATTTCAGGATAAAAATATTTCTTACGCATTTAAAACCATTTAATACTTTATATAAGAGAAAGAGGTGGGCCCTCAAACAACCACTTAATACCTTTAATTCCCTGAAGCAGGTTTTCTAGTCATAACCCATACCCATCGTTATAAATGTTAAACAATGTGAGAGATAGTATCCAAGTCACTTAAACCTTTATGGCATAAGCGACTTGAACATTTAAGACCTCAACCAAGGTAGTCCCCCATAATATAATACCTACATCCAGGGTGGACTCCTCACAGATAATTATCTAGCTGACATTGTAGGTAATCTCTTCGGTCCATTTAATACTTTAATGGCGAACCCTACAGCTAGTCAATTCCTATCCAAAGAGGAAACTTTCCAAGATACCATCTATCGTAACCCATCGACCATTTAATGCTCCACATAGAAAAAAAGGTGGGCCCTCAAACAATCACTAAATAACTACAATTCGCTAAAGCAGGTCCTTCGTATTATAACCCGTATCCATGGTGACGTCTTGCGTTACCTCGACTATTCGTAGGTACTGGTAGACAGATTTGCGCTGCAGAATTAGGACTAACCTCGCGTCATCATAGTCACTTATCATAGGTGACGTCTCTCATTAGCCCCATAATCACTCTACTGGTAGCTAGATTAGCTGGGAAGATTTTCCTGTGTCTCTTGACTGACCTCGCATCCCTATGACTTAGTCATAATTTACATTTACATTCTATATATAATACACATCTCACCGTTTTATATTTAAGGCCTTACAAGGAATCTTCCTTATTACGCCTTAAAATATTTAATTCTGAAGGGGATTTAATAAGATTAACGACCGATTTATCTATGCAATTATACGTTATAGTTACATGTTTATTACGCTAATATATAAACATATATATATATTTGTGCCTAGTAATTCCTAAGCATACGGATTATACATTATATACTAGCATTAAATGTCAATTCCTTTTTAACCACATTAATACAAATCATTTCTTCATATTATCAATGATGTCAGAATTCCAATATCCATAACTAGCGATTCTAGTATCCATAACAAGGATTCAATACTTATATCAAAAATTGTAATAAATAGATCTGTATATAAAATTATAAACTCAATCTGTTACATCAAACCAATGGAAAAACCTTAACAATTGAAATTGCAATTCTAATTTCATCTTCTATTCAACTCCTCATTTACAAAGAAATAACAAGGAAATTTCTACTTAATATTTATGGAACAAGTTGTGCAAACTACGAATAAGCTTCATACTTTACACCCTTATTTTATTATCAAATTTTCGTAATCAAATAAAAGAATAAAGAGGAGTGCAATAGACTTTGAAATTATCAAAATTGCAAAAACTATATAATTCCATCAATTCAACATAAACAATTGAGAATCTTCATCTAGAATTGGCATTCCGATTTAAAGGAGTTTTGGGGGGTTTTATAGTGTTTTGTTTTCACAATCCCAAAACCCCTAAAGCATATTCATATCTATCATATGCTAATCAGTTATTAAAATAGAAAACTAATATTTTCACTCACATAATATCCTTATCTTTATCTTCTTTGGATTTGCAATGCCTTACAATGTCTTCTAGAACTCATTTGACACATGCACATGCACACACACACAGAGCAAGGAATATGTTTATATATTCATTAGATTTAGAGAATTGGGAGAAGAATATGTTAGATGAATTAAATAGAAAACTAAATAGGATTCTTATCTAAATTTCTAACAGAGTTTCTGAATCAAACAGAGATAAGGTGGTAGAGTTTCGCTAGATTTCCCAAATATTTTATGAAGAAAAGTGGAGAGGGTAGTGTCTTATTCATAGAGGTTGAAACGCACCAGAACCGGAGGATGAGACTAGGTTAAAAATTAAGAAATCTGGTACACTCAATATGAGAAAACCCTAGCTTCCGCTACAGGGTTATGGTCAACCATCCCTATGCATCGAGCGACCGCTAGGGGTCGCCGGTTGCCTAATAGGGTCGCCGCTCCTTCCTTATATGGAACTTTATTTTATTTACCATTTCCTAATTAATTTCATTCCTTAATTAGTTTTAACGTTAATTGTTAACTTTAGTATTAGTTAACCCTCACGTCTAGTCTCAGTTAACATTTTGAAATTTAAATTTCAAAATTATCTATTTCTTAGAATTCATCCTGAAAGCTACAAATGCTTATAACTTCTTCGTTTGAGCTCCGTTTACAACATATTATATATGGAAGTTCATCAAAATTTCCCCATCAATGCAATGTTATAATTTTGGTAGCCAAATTAAAACTTTGCAAAATTTTCATTTCTACCCATAACTATTTTATCTAATTTATTTAT
Source organism: Allium cepa (assembly GCA_030765085.1). Classification (NCBI taxonomy): domain Eukaryota; kingdom Viridiplantae; phylum Streptophyta; class Magnoliopsida; order Asparagales; family Amaryllidaceae; genus Allium; species Allium cepa. The sequence continues at coordinate 126,833,863 of CM060939.1, forward strand.
TTTATTTACTTATTTGTTTATGGTTGATTTTACAAGGTGTTACATAAGGTAAAAAAATATAAATGTGACTAATTTACATGGTTCTTTTGACTTAAGAATACTATCGATCTTCAATATAAAAGCTCCGCTTTGATGATAGTCAAATCATGACATGGCGGTTATCGAACGACTATAGTTGGATTGAGTGGGAGTATAGGAACTGAAACACTATTTAAGAGAGGATTCATCTTTTCGGTTATATGTGTTAGTATTGCGGTCAACTGAAGTCAGCTCAAAGTCAAAATCTCTGGCCAGAGTAGTTCGGTTCATAATAATTTTAATTATTGAACCAATGACTTTGTATTTGGACTATAGAGTTGAATATGGATGATATTGGAATTTTGACCATTACTAAATTTCATAAGTCCAAAGTGATATAGTTTTGACGAAGTGAGTTGGTATAAATGATTATCTTTATAGGGTAACACTTAATAAAGTAAAATTAAAGCAAGCGATAAATTTGGCCACAATGTCATACCACCTGCTAATTGAAGTGTGTAAGTTAATATTTGAATTGTTCAATATTAATAGCTGACTATATTTACACCTAAGAGTCACACAAAGAAAACATTCAGTACTCCTTCTACCACCCATTTAATTAATTTATACTAGTTATAATTAATTAATATAATTAACTATAATATTTTATTTGCTGTGTTAAACAATATTAAATGGCGTACTTCAAATAGTTATAAATATGTTGATCGACATAAGGCATCGACACGCTTTTGAATTAGATTTGAATTGCAACAATTTTTTGTTCAGGTTTGGACTGGGTTTGAGGCCTATATAGGGCACGTTATCTTTTTGCTAGGGATTGATTGGTTTGGCTAGCCAAGGAGGAGGCTTTTGAATGGTTAAAAGAGGAGAAAAGGTAAGAGAAAATAAGGCTTTTTTATCCTACTTTTACTCCATTATGTGTCCTTCAACTAACCATTCAAACACTTAATTTACACCATACTTCAGTATCTTCCTTCTAAAAATTTTTACCAGAAATCACCCCATTCAAAACACAAAAAACCCAAATGCAAAACACATCAAATTCAATCCAATTCGACTGGAAGTGGTAGCAGCAGTTCGGGAGCTAGCCACTCTAGAAATTGGAATTTAATTCAAGAAGCCATTTTATTGTTTCAAAGTGTGATCTCCAGGCCTTGGTAAGAGGTATATTTCTGATGTATTAACATACTCAATTGTCTTGCTGATCAGTCCATCATATGTTAGCTAGATAGATTTTATAATGAATCGGTATATTGATGTATTGCCTCATGTTAATGTTTATACATATATGTGCATTAAAAAATTATCATTTCTTCGTGTAGACCTCTCTAATGATCATGGCCTGACAATATAAATTTTTTATTATTAAAATAAGTTATCAAATGATTTTATCAATTCACCCAAGATATAAATATTAAATCATATGATATATGTATTTAAAAATTTTAATTTTATTTATTTACACCTAAAACCATTCTGCAGCAAATTTTTATTTATTTAGTTTCATATATATACATTAAAATATTTATTAAATTTAAAATTAGATAAATATACAAAATATATCTATAAACATTTATGTATAATATAAAATTATAATTTTTTTCTATAATATGAATATGCATAATGATTTTAGAAATTATTTTTAAAAATATTTTCGTATTAAATCCATATGTGTTTTTATCCATTGATAAGTATTTCATTAAAATATTATTAAAATGAAAAAGCAAATTAAAATAAATTATTTCCTGTCTAGAATAACAACAAGCTTTTTTATTAATTTTTTTAATATATATTAATAATTCATAACTAATTTTATATTTATATAATATATATATATATATATATGTGTGTGTGTGTGAGTTAATTCCAAAAAAGGTATTTTTTGATTTCAAAATATATAATAAATGTATTAAAATATTTTACAACTTAATATTTAAAATAATTTGATAAATTAATTATACACACATATACATTTCATAAATTTATACAAATAATTTAAAATTAATATTTTTTAATAGTTATATAACTAAATATATATCATATACACACACAATAATTTAATGCACATATTATTTAGACAGTATATTTGTATACAAGAGGGCGTAGCATGTCCATTGCGGTGTAAATCCCAAAGTCAATACACGGGCATGTTAGGCCTTGTATAGTCTTGATGCACATGCACGCACACTCATATGTGTATAGGATGCACATATATATATAATATAATACAAATTATGTAAAATAAAATATTGTATTTAAATAAAATATTGATTTTATTTAAAATAAAATTAGAAAAGTTATATATAGGTTTATACTATATAGACATATTAAAGATCCAATAAAGGAAAATTTTAAAATTTACCCTTTAACTCTGCTGTAGGATGGCCCAGTTCCTATACTTCCAATGGCTTTCCTAAAAGATCCAACCTTCTTTTCTTTCATTTATTGCTTCCCATCCCTTCTGCTCTAGCTAGATGCAGATGAATTCTCCTCGTTAGAATTAAAAGGTGATGTATCTTTCATGCTTTTCCCTGGCTTTTGGGATTGCTAGATCAACAAGGCAATACTTGCATCCGTCTTGTCAAGAGCGCTTCTAGGTGTCCATCATCCTCTGGTTCAACACAACCATCATCATATCAAACTCCAGTTCTGTCACCATCTCTTAAGATGGTCATGGAAAAGCACACATTTGTTGGTTAGTCTCTTAGTTGTTGTAAGTAGCTTCATTTTCTCCAGTGTCTACAGCTCTAGATATTCTGAATCTCTTAAAGGCCATTACTTCAGATCTGCAACAATAAGGTTCTGGATCTAACTTCTAGATTCTCTAATCCACACTACTAAGATAATCTACTCATAAGAAGCTCCGTTCTTAGTGAAAACACCAAAAATGTTAGGCCAAAAAGTAGCACAACAATCCAAATTTGATAAAAGAAAGTAGATCCGAGTAGCAATACCAGCAAAAACACTAAAAGAAATGAATTCTTATTGTGGTTTCACAAAGTCTATGGATTACATCCACTTTAGTCTTATTATGGATTGATTGTTATGAGCATAAGAGCTTTCAATTTGATTTTAGGTCTAGAACAACAAAAGTAAGCTCTAATGTACAATGGTGTGAAGAGATATAAAATGAAGAAAACAGAGGCTAAAACATTATCTCTTCGTAACGACCCGCCATTCATTCCACAGAATGATGCATCATTAATAAGAAAGAAAGGGATAGAAAAGAGAAAAGGTAGAGAAGAAAGAAGAAACAACATCAAAATCTCAACAGCGGAATGAATAAATTATATTAATCACATAAGATATTACATAGTATCATATACATCAGAGATATACATCTTATACATCACTTACTAGACAGTTATAAACACCTGTCTAGTTATTACAACTCAAATCAACAACACAGAGAACCAACACAGCGGAACACTATAAATATCTATAACGCTGAAGCCTCCTGCTCCATTTCTCCTCCACAATTCGTTAAAGCTGACCTGAATCCCTTGGCTACTCGTAAAAATTTGAGTACCCAAGAGTTTAAGAAAACAGAAGATAAACTCCGGGTTAGACATGGTCTGGTGTGAGTAACAGGTTAAAGTTGCTTAACTTTTGAAAACCTTTGAAAAGAAAAGGTATCACGTAAGACTCCCCACAAATAAACATGGGTAAGTTTTTACCTTACACTAACCAAAACATTTGATACGAAATCCGGTGATATTATAATAGGTCTAGGGTTTTCAAATAAATAAGAAATAGCTGAAATTGTTACATGATTAAATTCCAGCATACTAGCCACAAAGTGAGTAATACAATCAAAACCGTAAGGGCACATAGGAAGAATGGGTTTCCATCAATGGCAGGGCTACTGGGGTACCACCCTTCACAGTATGGGGCATAGATCACCGTATCGAGGATTACTCTCAATCTCCTGCAACACAAGGCCGGAACCATCCCTTACTGGATAGTCCCGAACAAGACAACCCTGTAGTTGGCTGCGACCCAACTACCCACACAACCGAATAAAAAGGGACTTCTAGACAAGAGAACATCTTATCCTACTTGGGCATGACCCACTTAGCCTTGCTGCAACTCCCTTGTTTTAGCCATTCCCGGTTGATGAGGCTTGAGGCTACGATTACCTTTATAGAACACATCTATCTTAGAATGCTCATCGTCCTCCTGACGATGTTCTGAAAGCATTCAATCCATACAAGTTCGTTTCGGGTTCGAATGAAACCAAAGGTATTATCTCGTTACTCATTTTAGAATTACCCTCAGAGTTAACGACAATAACCCTTGCACTCTAAATCTTCATCTTCATCTTCATCTTCAGATTCATGACCTATCGTTAATTTGGATCGATGTGGTTTTCGGATATCCAAATCTTGAAACCCGATCCCGGTCTTATCGAAATCCAAAACGTATCTTTTAAGGCCAAGTTGTTTTAAAGTTTAAAACAATTCAATTCCATTATCTATATACACACAGATAGATAATTCACATATCACAATAGATAATCTTCATTATCATCACAAATAGATAATTCACGTTATCATCACACTTCAACCAAAGCAGCCATATCACACAACATTACTTATCTCATATCTGAGATCTCAAACCATTCAAAGCAATCAATATCGTCCATCCATACCTAAGCAAGGATCAATTTGTCACACTATAATTAATTTAAAATGAATTAAATTAATTACTTCATCTCTAATTAATTTAAAGTAAATTAAATTAATTATTTCATCATTATAAATCTTGCTTACAAAACCATTAATTAATTACAAATTAGTTAATTAATTATCCTTTAATTATCCACCTTAATTAATCATTCCTGATTAATTATCCTCTAATTAATTTCACAAATTAATTTTTCTTAACCACTTACAGTATCCTTTAATTACTTCATTAATTAATTAGCTATAATTAATTTCATTAATCCTTAATTAATTACATTAATTAATTATTCTAAAATCACATATTATTGATTAATTAATCTTAAATAATCGACCTTAATTACATCATTAATTATATTAATTGATTACTCTATTTAAATTAACCACATTTAGTAATTAATCATTAGTTAAACCACATTTATTAATCACTCTTGATTAATCTCATCCAGTAATTAACTACCCTTAATTTATTCATTAAATAAATTTATTACTCCTTAATTAATTATCTTTAATTAATCCCTTGATTAATTACAAAAATTAATTAAACTCAAATTACTTTCATTAATAAATCACAATTCAATTAATTACCTCCGGTAATTACCACTAATTACTTCATTAAGTAATTACGCTTCATTAATTACAATAAGTAATTATGTTAACAAATCATCCAGTGATTAAATTAGATTTAATTAAACTTAATTAATTAACTATCTTAAAACTAATCACATTTAACTTAATTAATTACATTGAGTAATTAATTCCTTAGTTACTTCCATTAAATAATTATACTTAAATAATTCCACAAATGATTAATTAATTATTAAAATTAATCACATTAATTAATCATTACATAAACCTTAGTTAATTATCTTCATTAACCCTTAACAATTCTTTAATACTTCTCTTAATTAATTAAACTTAAATTAATTATTATTAATTAAAAATTAATTAATCTCTAATAACCATTTAATTAATCACTAATTATTTAATTAATTAAGTGCTTAACTGTAAGTTAATTAATCTTTAATTACTTGATTAATTAATTCCTAATCATTAATTAAAAACTAAATCTTATCTAATTAATGAGCTTATTTTCAAATTAATTAATCTTAATTAATTAACTTAAACCTTAATTAATTAATTCAAACCCTTAACTACTAAATTAGTTAATTCAAATCATTAATAAATTAAATTAATTAATTATCCATTTTAATTACCTTAATAATTTAATGAATCACAAATCATTAAATCCTAATTATCTTTATGACAAACATTTTTCTTATTAATGATTCAATTATCATTAACAAAGAATTTAAAAAAATTACTTTTAAATTTCATTTTAAATTTAAGATTTAAAATGAATACAAATTTTGACTTTAACAAAGTTTAAAAACAATTTAAAAATCTTTTAATTACATGTTAAAGAAATACTTATCTTATAAAAGAATTTCAAAAAGAGTTTACCAAATTCATTTGAAATTCAAACCATTTAAGTTATACTTTAAACATTCAAAGTTGTTAAAACAATTTAAATTTTAAATACTTTATTTTATTTCAAAACTAGGATACAAATTCATTTTGAATCCAAATTTAAATTTAGATTTAAACTTTGCTTTAAATCTTTACTTTCAGATTTTAAAATCATTTTATCACAAAAAACTTTAACATTTTAAAGTTGTTAAAACATTTCATTTTTATAAAACTTATTTATTTTAAAACTAGGATTCAAATTCGTTTTGAATCCACACTTTTAAACTTGCTTCAAAACTTTGATTAAAACTTGCTTTACATTTTTTAATTCAGTTTAAATTTCAAAATCTAAGACACTAACAGGTTTTAAAACCTGTAACAAAATTTTGACTCAAGCCTATACTTCAATTACTTCGAGTCCAAAACTAAAGATCTTCGAGTAAAATACTCGAATCACTCGAGACAAACTCGAGTTTACCAATCCCCTACTCAACCCCAGATCATCAGAAACCAAAGTGCACCGTGCATATGCACGATGGCTCTGACCATCACCATTCAACCATGATAGCTTAATCACATCAGAAATCAACCTCGCACACCATCACGACCATCGGATCATCACAACAAACTCGAAATCAAAAATTGAGTCCATTAACTCAAATATGGAACCCAGACCCAACCTGGAAATCCCCTCGTTCTTGATACTCCGATCACTGGAGCGTCAGCACCTCCGGCCAAGCCTTTGTCAAAGTCCAAGCAAACGATTCCCAAAGCCCTATTTCACTCGATCAACCAGAGGGATCGTGGAAAACAAATTTCCGACCAATCCATAAAACTAGGTTTAAAAACTCGAATCGGTCATCGCTGCCGCCACCATTCCTTGCTCGCCATCTTGACAATTTTCCCTTCATCAACGATCATCCCACTACCACCAAACGGAACCTCGACCTCCCAGATTCTCGAGATCATCAGAAACCCCTCAAAAACAAATTTCTAGTAAAACCAGAACTGCTCTTTCATCCCATCACTAAAAATTATGATTTTTGTTTCAAAAATCAAGTTTTAGTTTAAGTATTTTATTTATATTCCTGAATTCATGAATCATGGTAACCGAGTTTTTGACTTATTTTAAACTTGCAGTGTGTTTTAATATTTCCAGAGACAATACAAAATTGCTTTAACTTAAACAAAATTTTAAACTTAAAACTATGATATATCAAACGTATTTTGTTCATAACTTAAGTCTGAACTAGGATTGGATCAAGAGAAAATGATTTTAGATTAGATCTTGAACCTGGAAACTAGAGCCAGGGAAAAAAAACCAGATACACAACATGCACACACCAATATATTCATATATATATACATAGAGATTTACTTATAAATATACCCATAGATATACTTGTTTCCAGAGATGAACATACAAAAGAATTATATACTTTTAAATAGTGATGTTACTCACCAGTGGAAAATGATGAACATAGCATCCCTTTTTGAAACAGTTTTGGAAACTTTTAAACTTGTTTTACTGAAATGTTTTTGCTCTTTTGAAAACTTTAAACTTGAATGCCTTTGAAAAATTTAGTGCTTGAAAAATGCTTGATTTAAAACTGCAGTTGCATGCAGGCTGGTTCATCTCAGGTTGAAGATGAATGCAAGCTGGTTCCAGATTGCAGAAAAATGATGAACTACAGGTTTGATTGTGATTCGCAAACTTGGTTTGAAAATGAAATATATAGGGTTTACATTTTCAGGCTGAAGATTTGATTGCAAATTTTTGATTACAGGTTGTTTTTGAGTTGAGAATGGTTACAGGGATTTTGATTTCAGATTTGGAAAGTGAATTACAATTTGATCTGAGATTTATTTTGTTTTCTGGTTCTTGAGGAAGTGATTTACAGATTTGTTTTCGGTTTGGAAAGATTGATTCAGATTTGTTTCAGGAGGAGTTGTTTAACTTAGCTCTAGATTTCAGATTTTAAAAAGATAGAAAAAAGGAAATGAAGGAAGGAGAAATGGTTATATATAGGCCAAAATGTTTTATAAATAAAAATAAAAGAAAACTAAATTTTAAAAATGCCACTTATTAATCCTCTTAACACTTGTATTTAAATTACACATGTTATGTTAAGTCTAAATATGATAACATTTGTCCTTTAATTATTTTATTTTAATTTAAAATGTTAATAAAATCTTTCTACTTAATTATAAATTTACAAATACTTATCTATATATTTATAAATTACTTTTTAGAGAAATAAAATAAAACAAATTATATATATACAAATAAAAGCTTATATATATATATATATGTTTTAAAATCCAAAACATTTTAAACATCTATCCTTTGGAATTTCAAAACTTTAAATTCGAATTCAAATTAAATTTTAAAATCCAATTTTAAAGTCAATTTGAAAATCAAGTTATATTTATGCATATATAATTACACAAACTCAATTTGAAATAACAGTTCAATTTATATTAAAATCTATTTGTAAAAACAATATATTATTATTATTGGTTGAAATAACACATTTATCAATTTGAAATAATTTATAAAAGAAATTATCTTATTGTTAATAAATTACGTATATTTCTAAATGAATTAATTTTCATATGCTATATGGTATTTTAAACTTATATATAAAATTTCAAATCATATTTATCAAGCTATATTTAAGAAAGAAAATAAAACAAATCTTTTTGTTAATTAATTTAAATTTAAACTTAAGCTAAAATGAATTTAAACAATTAAACATTTTTCTTAAGTATTTAATACCATATAGTTATTTATTAAATAACTTTGAAAAGTTAAATATTAAATAAAATCATAATTTCTAAATTATCAAAATGTATATTAGAATTTAAAAACAAGATTTTATTTATTTATTAAATTTCAAACCAAAGCTTATCTATTTACAATATATATATATATATATATATATATATATATATATATTATAAATAGAAATCATTTTATTAGCTTTTTAAAAAAAGATAAAATTCACTAATTAAATATTTATTTAATTAGATTATTAAATTAATTCAAATCTTATAAATCAAGATTATCAAATCAATTTAAATTATTAATACAGATTATTAAATTGATATTGCCCAAAATTTCAAGTCATCACATTCCTCCCCCTTAAAAGAATTTCGTCCCCGAAATTTAAAAGCAAAGGTAATTTAATAATATCATTAAGGATTTTAATTTTAAATCACAAGCATATATTATCAACCATAAACAACCATAGCAACCAAATCACTCAATCAAACCATCTAACTATCCAGACAAAATTCTGGATAGAACTTCCTAGAGTTTCCTAGGTACAAATACCGGAGTACTCGCTCTACAGAACCCAAACAATCTATACTATAAAGCTACAGAGCTCCTACTCATCTAGATCTATAAAACTAAACAGGATATCAGACCTCAGACAAGTCTGACTCAACAACCAAATCTTCCCGAATGTCTGGTTCCACAACCAGAGATGAATCATACACGTACTTCATCAGAGATACGTGAAACACATTGAATCCCAGTTATCTAAACTGGGAATTCAATCCTGAAGACCAAACACTTATCCTCACAAGAATATAGAAAAATCCAATACCTCGGAGCTAGCATCCCATTCTTACTAAATCTTATAGCTCCTTTGATCGGAGAAAACAAATCAATCTCCATCTCTTATCCACAAAACTCTCCTGACGATCCTGTGATGCCTTCCTTCCTGGTTAGCTCAACCTTCGCTGATACTTCTCGAAACAAACTAGACCAAAAACAACCAAACAAAATGATCCTTTTACAATCGACCAAGATCAAGAACACAAACTCTACTCCACAAACATCATAAGACTAACATACTTCTCCTATCCAGAAAAGACAAACAGATGCACTCCCAAACTACTTCTGCTGCATAATTTTGATCTTAAGTAGATGAAAATGCTGATGATAAGCACAAACTAATCCGACACATCCCTGAAATATGGTTTCTCAGATCCATAAAGAAAAAACACAGAAGCACCAAGAAATCCTGATTATTAAATTAGATTATTAAATTAATTCAACTCTTATAAATCAAGATTATCAAATCAATTTAAATTGTTAATACAGATTATTAAATTGATATTGCCCAAAATTCTAGGTCATCACACTTTTAGTTGCTTTAGGCTTGATATTTATAGGAGAATTGTCCAATAGAGTCGCTACGTTGACGAACACTAGGTAAAGATCTAAATCCACGAGAATATGGATGAAGTTGAAGTCTTCCTATAGCACAAAACTTGTTAGTACCGACATGAATCATGTCGGTACCGAGAGGTTTTTCCTTATGCAGATCATCATTTTTTCCTTCACTTCATCTTGCTTCCTCATGTCTTCGAGCTTCAAGCACTTTTAAGCATATGAGAACCTCTTGGTACGAAAAGGTTTGATTTGTCTAGTACTTATCCTTTTCTGCATGGCTTTGGAGCTATTCATCTACTCTTTCAAATATGGGCCCTGAGATGACCAATTTATATGCTTTTTACTTGCAGAATACATTTTCTCAAAATAGCACAAGGAAAACCATCCGGTACTGTGTTCTTTACTTAGCCACCTTAGGACTTCAAACTTTTGTTGTTCGCTTCCCTGGCCAGCTTGAGCTTGCCCTCAAGTTCTTCAACCATTTTGTCTTCAGTCGAAAGTCCAAATTCACTTGGAGGCTGCTTAGCCTAAATATCGAATAAGACTTGTCCTTGGATTCTAACCTTGAGTTTGCTTAAGAAATCATAGGCCCACAAGTGATGGATAACTCTTTATCTATTATACCATATACAACTCCAAACAATAGTCTTTTCCCGATTGTCAATCTCGATCTGGAGTTTGCTCAACAAATAAGGGGAGATTATTCGCTTTTACACATCATTTCACGATGGCCAAATTATAATACACATAATATGAGTTTGCTTAATAAATATGTGCATGTATTTTATGCTTCTAGACAATATATTAATAGTACTATGCATAATAGCCCTACCTTGAGTTTACTTGACAATTAATGTTGGAACCGAGCTAGCCCGTGTGGAAGTTATATGTGAGTTTTGAATGTTTTACCCTATTGGATCTTATTCGGCCTACGAAGTCTAATTTATTTAGAACATTTCTAAATTTAACTTAAATAAAATCTTTTATTTCGTTTAAATTTATATGTAATGGATTGAATTTTATTTAATGTATGTTAAATTAAATATAAGGTACAAATTTGTATCAGATAGATATATGTATGTGTTTGCATGTGTAACATAATAATCCGTGCAAGGTATAATATGTTCGTATATAAATGTTGGAGTTTGCATCGCAATGGACAAGTTAGCTTAAGTTATATGTATTGTCGTCGTCCAAATATATGCATGTATATATACAAACTTGTTATTTTAAATAAGTGTTAAAATATATAAATATTTACTTATGTATATATATAAATATGTATTGCATAAATGTAATATATATATATATATATATGTATGTATATACAATATACAAAGTTGTTCAAAAAATATATAATATACATGTATATTTTACAGCAATAAAAGTATATATGTGTATGTGCATGTATATATATATATACACGCATTTATAGATAATTATATTTGTAATATCTAAAATATTTATAAATATGCGTATTTAAATATATATACACACACATTTATTTATTTTGCACAATTATATAAATTATGAAAACTAAATTGAATATTTATTTTATAGCATTTTAGATCCAATACACAACATATAAAATATTTAATTAATTTTATATTATTAATTATATATATATATATATATATATTAACTGAAATGCATTAAAATAATGTTTGAAATATTTTCGGGGCATATTATTCAAATTTTAAATTTTATGAAATTCAATATGATATTATAAGGCCACGAAAAAATTCCAAAATTTTCTAAGTCAAAATTATATTATTTATTATTTAATTAGTTTTGATCGCATAATTAAATGATTTTTTAAAATAATAATTTTGATTTTTTTAGTTCTGGGATTTAGACGACAAATAATATGGTGATGAAGAATTTATAAAATTTAAATATAATTTTTAAAACATGTATTATTTTATATGAATTATTTAACTTATATTTTGATTTTAATATTACTAAAATTAGTAAATAATTATTATTATTTTGTTATTACCAAAAATTATATTTAGTACTTATATGCATATATAAATAATAACATCAATTTTAACATGATATGATGACATAGTTAATTATAAGTCTTTTAGTTTATGTAGTATGATATATTAATACAAATATAATTAATTAATAAAATAATAAATTTGTTTGGCTGTGCATACATAAGATCTATGTAAATAAAATGTTTTTATATTATACATAAATATATATAACCATTCAATATGTGACAACATTCGTACATATAGGAATCTTTCCCATGCCTTAATTATAAGTCATATGAAATAGTAAGACCATACCAAAACCTATGCCTTGAAGCATACCTTGCTACGATGAATATCTCTCCTTAGAACTCTTTTCATTTCGGTAAATTTTTAGTCCTTGAACCGTAGACCCTTTGCTATCAAATAGCTGTAGCTTCATTTGATTTAAATATTAATGGAGCTCTTGGAGGCATGGATTAGCCAACAAAATAGAGATAGAAGACAACCAAAAGTTTTCTAATAATTGAGAATAAAGATGCTTATATAGAGGAGAAGTTGGAGATATTTGAGGATCAATATTCTACATCATCTCTTACCAATTCTCTTCCATCTTAGCCCTCCATCTTAGAGCCTTTGTAATTGTTGCATATTGCGTTATTTTAGTCGAAATTTCTAGCCCCTTTCATGGGCTTTAAACCCATTTTAACGCAAATAAGTATTGTTAATTAGATCTAATTTAATCGCTAATTGATAGCACACGATGATCAATATAAATATTATAAATATATACGATATTATTTATTCCTCAAATCATAATCAAAGTTTTATAATTAATATTTCATAAATATTAATTAATTTTATTAATTTATAGCAATTATAAACAAATTAAATTGTTTGGTCTAAAGAGAAATTATTATAACGGTTGTGTGACTTATCATATGTAAATTTGGTCAGTGATTAACATCAAACTATTCAAATGTTAACATTTACACATCGCTTATCAGGTGGTGCAAAATTTTGGCCAAATTTATTACTTACTTAGTTTTGGAAAAAAAAAAAAATCTAATTTCACATTATTAAGCACTACCAGGTTGTGACATTTGTTTACATCAATTATCTTTGTCAAAACTATGTCACTTTGGACGTATGAACTTTGGTAATGGTCAAAATTCCAATATCATACATATTCAACTCTATAGTCCGAAAACAAAGTCCTTGGTTCAATAACAACAATTATTATTAAACGAAATGCTCTAGCCACAGATTTTGACCTTGATTGACTTGCGATGATCGTGATACTAACTCTATATAACTAAGAAGACGAATCCTCTCTTGAATAGTGCTTCACTTCCAATACTTCAACTCGACCCAATTACAGTCACTCGATGAATGCCATGCCATGATTTGACTATACACAAAGTGAAGCTTTCATATTGAAGATCCATAGTATTCTCAAGTCGAGAGTACTGCGTAAATTAGTCACATCGATATTTTATATTTGACCTTAGTTCATTAACCAGTAGAAAACAATCAAATGAGTCGTTAAATAGTTATCCAATAAATATTAGTATGTAACCTCTAGGTGCCTCCAACAGCCATAAGTAATACACTGTCCAATATTTAGAGAGTGTTACGTACTGTACTCAATGGATACATCGATATCCAACCTCGATGCGTTTTGACTGGAATATTTAAAATGGTATATTCATTTTCATTGTGATAAAATACTCGCATTTATAATACTTCATAGCTACTATCACAAAATCTACCATTTATGGATTTTCACTTAAATACACTTTTAATTAAATTAACATAACACGTTATATCAAGTATAAAATTGAAAGAAAAAACATTTTATTTCGAACAAGATTGGTTATCTAGTAAGATATATGCAAAAAATTACATTTGTAACATCCGGCCTTTTTATACATTTTGAATCGACGATAAACCACACACGTCAGACTCAAACCATACAAAAGGGCGAATTGTTATTGGGGTGAATAAAGAAAAGGAAGAAAGAAAATAAAACAGAATCTTGCAGCAGAATGACAAAATATAATAATCAAATACAGTTCGTGAAGCTGTTTACGAACATTTGATTATACTAATATAATATAAAAATCAGAGTTACACATACCAGAGAATAATAATTACAATGCAGCGGGATAGTATGAATGTAGTGAAATAATATAATAAATAATAGTGATACAATCTTCGTCTTCGTCCTCCAGAAATAAAGTCTTCAAATCCTGAAATGCTCAGGCTGACCCGAGCGAATGGAAAAGACAAACACTCGAGTCGGAACTAAAAGATCTTATGTAAGTTAAATCAACGGTAAATAATATGAGTGGAACGGCGTCATAGATGTTTACGGGATCTGACATCTCCTATCCAGTGTCAAACGTGAGTGCAGTAACTTAAGAGATGCTCGGGATTCAAATCTCCGAAGGATGGCTTAAACTATTTACTATGTAGTAGTATTTCGTTATTATAATAATGTCTGTAGTAAAATAAACTTACTTTTAAGTAGCATTAAGGCTTTACATTTTCCACCTTAACACGTAATAGTCCCAGTAGTCCATCCAGTATCAGCGTATCTCCAGATCGGAAGGCTACCCTAAATACTCCATGGGCTACGAGAGAAAACCAAACTCGTACAAGGTGTGCTAGGGTAGGTGACACGACACACACGACAATGCCAGGGTAGATATACCAATTACGCTTCCGGGCCGGTGGTAACGCGTAGCGCGCAGATACCGCCCACCTCGAGCCACAACCCCAAATTAAAAAATCAAAAGTGGCCGCCGAATCAATCCAAAAGTTAAAGTATAATATCGAAGGGATGTGTCCGATCAAAGGAGCTACCTCATTAGCCCGTTAATCGCTCCTGTTTTAGCCACCTTATGCCAATTCACGAGAGTCGGGTCCACGTATATACCTCAAAAGAAACGCCGCCACCATCCTACTTCATTCTGGAATCTCCATCGCGTACACAGTTGTTAAAGTGGTTTTTGGAGTTGGCAGAGAGTATGACAACTTTCGATCCCGGTCTCTTTAACGACCAAACGTTATTATAACACCGCGCTCATTTTCAAAATAGTTTATACTTTAAAACCAAATATCATTGCTCTTTCGAAACCAAATCAATACGATATCATTTTCATTTCAAATATATCATTTTCTAAAATCATAACACTTTCAAAGTTATAACATTTCGAAATCAAAAACTTTGAATATAACATTTTCAAATTTATTACCTTGAAACTCATAACTTTGAAACATAACTTCCACAACTTAAATGGTTTAAATATTTAAAATACTTTATATAATAAAATAGCTTCTTCAATTTCACAAATCAAATCCAACACAACTCGAATTTATTAATTTATATTTAACCAAATTCCCTATCATAATTTCCATTCAATTCAGTTTCCAAACAAACTATTCAAATTTATCGATTTCAAAACAGATTAGATCCACAGAATAACCCATTTTAAATTCAATATATTTCAAATTTTAAGTATTCAACAATTTCAAAACTAAGTTGGTAATTACGAGTCAACAATTCAATTTCTGTTATTTAATTTTGAAATAATTTACGTAATCAATCCATTATCATTTAAATAAACTCAATTTACAAATAACTAAATATTTCCTTCAATTTATTTATACATTAAATATTCATTTAATTCACCTTAAACCAAAATAAGTTTTAAAAATCATACCTTCTAAAATTTCAGATTTAATAAATTTCACATCAAGCTTATTTGAGTTTTATTCTTAAATAAATTCAATTTCAAATAAATTTAATTTCAAATAAATTTCAAATTTATCTTCCCACCCTAATTTATGTAAATCATTATAAACTCCATATTAATATATAATTTAAATACTTAACCATATTATCTACAATAAAAATCAAACTTATTATTAAGCTTATTCTGTATTAAATCAACTTTATATATAGCTTAATATCAAGAATAAAATAACATTTATGTAATATCTAAAATAAATATTTATATAAAACCATATATTTCCTTACAAACCGTAGAAATCATTTCAAAATATATTTATATATAGACCACGGTGTTTATATAATTTTTTTTATCCTATGGTCAAGTGCTACAGATATTTATCATTTCAATCCGTAATTTAAAATATAAATACGATTATATATCATTTCAAACCACAATCCTGAATGAAATAAAATCCATAACAACTTGAAGTTTATAACAGTATAAATTACAACATCCAGTCATCCAATATCAATCATCAAACATTTATCACAATCATCATCCAATTCAATCAATGACATCAATATAGAACGGAAAATAAGTAAGAGGTACTTAATGGCAGTTTGTATTCAATAATAAATTAAATAACTATTTTATCTAAATAAATTCAAATATACTGAGATGATGATTCAAAATATGCCAAACAGTCATAAATAAATTTATAACCACATCATACATCAATTTAGCAAACATAAGAAATTTTAGAAGTCGTGAGTGGGTTAAAACACTCACCTTTTAAATTTAAATTAAATTTAAATCCAACTTAAACCCAAAGTTTAAACAGTCTCAGAATTGGTCCGAACCAAAGCTAGAATCTTTGGAATTTCGATACGATCCCAATGGATCAAACCGTGCATGAATCGGACCTCGTATGCGAAAGTTATGCGTGTTAGAACGTTTAAAATTAAAACTTAAATAAAGTAAAAGAAAAAAAAGAAAAAACATACATCACCTTCCTCGCCACGTCAGCCACATCTTCCATGCACAAGAAATGCTCCAGAATGCACGCACCTTATACTCGAACAACCCTAGCCGTCGAGTCTCGATCGGCTCGCCTCGCCGTAGTCTATCGCGGCCGCACTCCCCACCGCTAGAGTCGTGCCAACGTCGCAACCCCTCTACAACGCCGATGAGCTGCTCCGGTCGCCAAAACCCTCAGCCGCCGCCCCCAATATTCGTGACCTAATCAAATTTTGTACGACGATCTAGCCAATGAAACAAGAACAAACTATACTGATGAAGTCCCCTTGGTCCCCTCTACAAAACCTCTCAAACGAATTGGCGATCGGTCACAGTTCATTACGACGCGATGAACGGTCGAGAATTGATCATAAATTTATGGTCAAATAGTGACTCAATTTGGAAAATGAATTTTAGATCTGAGATGCGCTCGTCGAGAGCTTCAGATTCATATATAATTTGATATAGTTTGTGGAGTTTTGATTTTTGAAGATGAAATTTGGATTGGAATTGAGTTGAGGAGTTTTAGGGTTTTCAACCATTGAGAAGAGGAGCAACAGAAGTTTCTGTACGTACAGAAATGAGAAATAGAAAGGCTGTAGGGTTTATAACTGGATATATATAGGTAGGGTTGAAAATAGAAAGAACGGATCAGATTTGATTGAACGATATCAGCCCAAAAGCCTGTTCTCACTTCGGAATGAAATTAGATCAAACCATATATCAAAATAGATATTTTTAGATATTTTAAACGCAATGGAACAGGTTTCAGTCCAAATTCCATCGTATGATGAAGTTATTCTAAAATGAAGTTATTTCAAATCGATTTCAATTGATTTCAATTTCATTGATTTCTAGACGTTTCGACCCCGTACGATCAAAAGACAAGTCCGATAGCTACGAAACTTGAAATCCTACAATAATTCACCGTTACGGATCCGATGAAACTGGTTCCGTCAAAATCCGAGTCAGTGGCCAAAGTGGCTATTTTTCAGTTAATTAATTAAATTAATATTAAATTAAATTAAATCGCTTTTTTTTCCAATTCAAACTTAAAAATTCACATATTTCATCATTTTTGATTTCTTAAACGATTACAATAATTTAAACAAACTTAGATATCAATTCAAAGTTAACTGATTTACCCATTACCGTAATTACATTTCAATTTTTTATAGATTCATTAATTACCAGTTGAAATTCCAATAAATCATTTATTTGATTTAAATTATGTATTCAATAAGTTATTATCAAATGGATGAAATTTACAATTGGGTTATGATCCATTACATTAATATTCTCAGATTTCATCTAAATTCCTATTAACGTAATAATCAAAAATTAAATTTCATTTCATTACAATTTATCTATTTTTAAATTTTTAAATTAATAAATCTTTATTTCCATTCCTTTAATTTAACAAATTTTCCTATTATGAATAACATTAACATTATTCCCAAATATTACCTTAATTAACATTAACGTAATATTTTATTTAGATTTATTGCAATAGATTCCAATTTAATTTCTTTTTCTTTCAATATTTAATTACTAAAACCCTAAAAAATTTAATTATCAAAATTTACGGGTCGTTACGCTCTTCCCCACTCAAAACTTTTCGTCCCCGAAAAGGAAAAAAAGGAGAAAAGGAAGAATTAAATAAACAACACATCTTATTCAAAAGTATTAACTTTATAAACAAATTAATTTACACAATTAATCATTTTAAATAAAATATACAAATTTATAACCATTAAATCTTTTTATACTCAAATTAATAAAGTTTGGAACATTTTTCAAAATCTTTCTAAGTCCAAAATTTACGGAAAATTTCGGCAGAGTCCCCTTTGTACGGGAAGGCTCAGAAGAGTATATAATATCAAATATAACAATATATACCACAATATCACAAAATAATACATCCCAACAACGAGAAAACAATATAATAACGCTATAAAACCGTAATCCGAAAACATACCTATTTGTCGGGCAAACAATGCTTATATTATGAAACCAAATGCAGTAGCAATTGCTTCCATAACCTGTATTTCACTTATATAATCCAAAAGGAGTTAATAATTATATAAAATGAAATATTTAACCTGTTTCAACCACTAACAACCAAATCAATATAAACAACCATCGTTTGCAAACAACATAAAGTCGTCATATGAAATCAAAACAAATCAATCATTCATCCATATCAACCCAAAAAAAATAGTTAGTTCGGGCTTAGACACTTTTAAATTGTATAGAATGACATATAAACTATTAAGTATACCATTTACTCAACAGTCATAGATAAACTGAATAGATTATTCATACATCCAAACGATTTTTAAAGTATCCTTGCCCAATCAACCATAAACCAAACAAACACAATTTCAAACAATAGATCAAGTTCATTCTTATTAATTTCATTCCATACATTTGTCGTTTGATTTCCTTTTCATTCATATAATGATTTATCTTTTAATTCACATTTATTTCTTGCAAATTTTCATTTTTATTTATTCATATCAATTAGTTTTCTTTTATTGCATTACGTTCATTCATTTCTCAATTTCATTTGCTTAGCATCTCAATGCATTAACTTTAGTCTACAATCATATATTTGCTGCATTCGTCTTTTCTACTTATTTTATTTATAAATTGCTTCAACCGTTTACTTAAGTTTATTATCATTCATTTATAATACTTACGTTTGTATTAAATTAGTAGCATTTCAATCCTAACTTAAGTTTATAACCATTATAACATCAAATTCCTATTTATAAAAGTAATTCATTGAACCTTTCTATTATATAAGTTTTACTTGTAAATTTTCCATTACATTTTCTTATCAGACATTTCAACTTTTAAATCTTTTGGTAAGTTATATATATGCTTTTTAAGAATGTAATTGAAACTTATACAAGTTTTCTCATTTCTTTTAGTTAATTTACTGTTCAATAATCATATCATTTTTTTATAGATTACATTTTCAACTTTCTAGAAATTTCATTTACAACCAAGCATTTAATATCTTATTTTAATTAAAGGTTCCAATTATTAATTAGTTACAACTAATTTCACTACAATAATTGAAACTATTGATTATCAGAAACTTAAGAACTAAATACCGGGTTTAATTTCAAATCATTTTAAAATAATAGATAAACATATATACTTAAAAAATTTATATCCAATTATATTTAAAACAATTTGAAATTTATATTTATTTATCAAAATAAATATGTAGTAGAACTACTACAGTGGCCTTTCCACTTAGAAACTCGAAAATGAATGTCGATAAGCGTGCACTCATCACCGAAATTGTTTTCCAGCGACAGAGAGGGGAGTGCAGAACTTATTCCTTTCCAAAGTTTCTTAAAAAAAATCTTTCAAATTATATTGAAAGATTTATATCAGAAAATACTTATAAACAATATTATTATATTCCAAAATCCTTTGAAAGAAAATTTCAAAAATCCCGGAACTTAAGTTCTAAAATTTCCAATTTTACTTTTTTTTATTTGTAATTTTATTTCCGACCAATATTTATAAATTTCACCACCTAACAACCAATATAATACAACCGAGTATATCCCTTTATAAAATTCTTACTTTATATATAGAAAATATAATAGGAAGAATTATTTCATTCACTTATATTCAAAACAAATATTGTGTCAGTCTGTCCTATTAAGTGTTCAGAAATCCCTATTAATGTCATGGCGACCTATGCATCAACCAGAATTTATAAATATAAAACGGAACAAATTATCACAATATTAAAAACCTTTTATAACACTAACAAATACGCTCGCTCATATATATATATGCTCAGAAATTCATCATAGGGTATTACTACCCTATTAATAAACAGTCAGACCCCACAAAGCTTTATCGCTAAACCAAAGCCCTGATACCAGATGTAACATCCGACATTTTTGTACATTTTGAATCGACTACAAACCACAAACGTCAGACTCAAACCATACAAAAGGACGAATTGTTATTGTGGTGAATAAGGAAAAGGAAGAAAGAAAGAAAACAAAACAGAATCTTGCAGCGGAATGACAAAATATAATAATCAAATACAGTTCATGAAGCTGTTTAGAAACATTTGATTATACTAATACAATATAAAAATCAGATTTACACATACCAGAGAATAATAATTAGAATGCAGCGGGATAGTATGAATGTAGTGAAATAATATGATAAATAATAGTAATACAATCTTCGTCTTCATCCTCCAGAAATAAAGTCTTCAAATCCTGAAATGCTCAGGCTGACCCGAGCGAATTGAAAAGACAAACACTCGAGTCAGAACTAAAAGATCTCATGTAAGTTAAATCAGTGGTAAATAATATGAATGGAACGGCGTCAGAGATGTTTACGGGATTTGCCATCTCCTATCCAGTGTCAAACGTGAGTGCAATAACTTAAGAGATGCTCGGGATTCACATCTCCTAAGGATCCGTTAAACTATTTACTATATAGTAATATTTCGCTATTATAATAATGTCAAATAGTAAAATAAACTTACTTTTAAATAACATTAAGGCTTTATATTTTCCATCTTAACACGTAATAGTCCCAGTAGTCCATCCAGTTCCAGCGTATCTCCAGATCGGGAGACTACCCTAAATACTCCACGAGCGACGGGAGAAAAGCAAACTCGCACAAGGCACGCTAGGGTAGGTGACACGATACACAAGATAATGCCAGGGTAGATATACCAATTACGCTTTCGGGCCGGTGGTAACGCGTAGCGCCTCAAATCAAAAAATCAAAAGTGGCCTCCGAATCAATCCAAAAGTCAAAGTATAATATCGAAGGGATGTGTCCGATAAAAGGAGTTACCTTATTAGCCCGTCAATCACTCCTGTTTTAGCCACCTTATGCCAACTCACGGGAGTCGGGTCCACATATATACCTCAAAGGAAACGCCGCCTCCATCCTACTTCATTCTCGAATCTCCACCACGTACACAGTTGTTAAAGTAGTTTTCGGAGTTGGTCGGGAGTATGACAACTTCCGATCCCGGTCTCTTTAACAACCAAACGTTATTATAACACCGCGCTCATTTTCAAAATAGTTTATACTTTAAAACCAAATATCATTGCCCTTTCAAAACCAAATCAATATGATATCATTTTCATTTCAAATATATCCTTTTCTAAAAACATAACACTTTCAAAGTTATAACATTACGAAATCAAAACCCTTGAATATAACATTTTCCAATTTTATTACCTTGAAACTCATAACTTTGAAACATAACTTCCACCACTTAAATGGTTTAAATATTTAAAATAATTTATATAACCAAATAGCTTCTTCAATTTCACAAATCAAATCCAAAACAACTCGAATTTCTAAATTTTATATTTAACCAAATCCCAAATCATAATTTCCATTCAATTCAGTTTCAAATAAACTATTCAAATTTATCAATTTCAAAACAGATTAGATCCACATAATAACCCATTTCAAATTCAATATATTTCAAACTTCAAGTATTCAACAATTTCAAAACAAAGTCGGTAATTACGATTCAACAATTCATTTTCTATTATTTAGTTTTGAAATAATTTACATAACCAATCCATTATCATTTAAATAAAGTCAATTTACAAATAACTAAATATTTCCTTCAATTTATTTATACTTTAAATATTCATTTAATTCACCTTAAACCAAAAATAAAGTTATAAAAATCATACCTTCTAAAATTTCAGATTTAATAAATTTCACATCAAGCTTATTTGAGTTTTATTCTTAAATAAATTCAATTTGAAATAAATTTCAAATTTATCTTCCCACCCTAATTTATTTAAATCATTATAAACTCCATATTAAAATATAATTTAAATATTTAACCATATTATCTTCAATAAAAATCAAACTTATTATTAAGCTTATTCTGTATTAATACAACTTTATACATAGCTTAATATCAAGAATAAAATAGCATTTATATAATATCTAAAATAAATACTTATATAAAACCATATATTTCCTTACAAACCATAGAAATCATTTCAAAATATTTTTATATATAGACCACTGTGTCTGTATAAAATTTTCTATCCTATGGTCAAGTGAGACGGATATTTATCATTTCAATCCGTAATTTAAAATGTAAATACGGTTATATATCATTTCAAACCGCAATCTCAAATGAAATAAAATCCATAATAACTTGCAGCTTATAACAGTATAAATTACAACATCCATTCATCCAATATCAATCATCAAACATTTATCACAATCATCATCCAATTCAATTAATAACATCAATATAGAACAGAAAATAAATAAGAGGTATCTACTGGTAGTTTATATTCAATAATAAATTAAATAACTATTTTATCCAAATAAATTCTAATATACTGAGATGATGATTCAAAATATGCCAAACAGTCATAAATAAATTTCTAATCACATCATAAATCAATTTAACAAACATAAGAAATTTTAGAAGTTATGAGTGGGTTAAAACACTCACCTTTTGAATTTAAATTGTATTTAAATCCAATTTAAACCCAAAATTTGAACAGTCTCAAAATTGGTCCAAACCAGCACTA
This sequence comes from Allium cepa, assembly GCA_030765085.1. Lineage (NCBI taxonomy): Eukaryota > Viridiplantae > Streptophyta > Magnoliopsida > Asparagales > Amaryllidaceae > Allium > Allium cepa. Next base: position 126,857,554 of record CM060939.1, read on the forward strand.
AAATCTTCGGAATTTCGATACGATCCCAGGGGATCAAATAGCTCATGAATCGGACCTCGTATGCGTAAGTTAATGCGTGTGGATGTTCAAAATTAAAACTTAAATAATGTAAAAGAAAAAAAAAACAAACATCACCTTCCTCGCCACGTCAGCCGCATCTTCCACGCACAAGAAATGCTCCAAAATGCACGCACCCTATACTCGAACAACCATAGCTACCAAGTCTCGATCGGCTCGCCTCGCCGTAGACAATCACGACCGCACTCCCCACCGCTAAAGCCGTGCCAACATCGCGACCCCTCTGCAACGCCGACGAGCTGCTCCGGTCGCCAAAACCCTCAGTTGCCATACCCATTATTCGTGACCTAATCAAATTTTGTACGACAATCTAGCCAATGAAACGACGAACGAACTATACCGATGAAGTCCCCTTGGTCCACTCTACAAAATCCCTCAGACGATTTGGTGATCGGTCACAGTTCATCATGACGCGATGAACGACCAAGAATTGATCATAAATTTCTGGTCAAATGGTGACTCAATTTGAAAAACAAATTTTAGATCTGAGATGCGCTCGTCGAGAGCTTCAAACCGATATATAATTTGATATAGTTTGTGGAGTTTTGAATTTTTAAGATGAAATTTTGATTGGAATTGAACTGAGGAGTTTTAGGGTTTTCAGCCATTGAGAAGAGGAGCAACAGAAGTTTCTGTACATATAGAAATAAGAAATAGAAAGTCTTCTAGGGTTTATAACTGGATATATATAGGTAGGGTTGAAAGTAGAAAGAACGGATCAGATTTGATTGAACGATAACGGCCCAAAAGCCCGTTCTGTCTCTGGAACAAAATTAGATCAACCCATATATCAAAATAGATGTTTTTAGATATTTTAAACGCAATGGAACAGGTTTAACTCCAAATTCCATTGTATTAAGAAGTTATGCTAAAATGAAGTTATTTCAAATCGATTTCAATTGATTTCAATTTCATTAATTTCTAGGCGTTTCGAGCCCATACGATCAAACGACAAGTCCGACCGCTACGAAACTTGAAATTTTATAATAATTTACCGTTACAGATCAAATGAAACTGGTTCCGTCGAAATCCAAGTCAGTGGCCAAAATGGCTTTTTCCAGTTAATTAATTAAATTAATATTAAATTAAATCGTTTTTTGAATTCAAATTTAAAAATTCACAGATTTCATCATTTTTGATTTCTTAAACGATTACAATAATTTAAACAAACTTAGATATCAATTCAAAGTTAATTGATTTACCCATTACCGTAATTAAATTTAAATTTTTATAAATTCATTAATTATCAATTGAAATTCCAATAGATCATTTATTTCATTTAAGTTCTATATTCAATAAATTATTATCAAATGGATGAAATTTACAATTGGTTCATGATCCATTACATTAATATTCTCAGATTTCATCTAAATTCCTATTAACGTAATAATTAAATAGTAAATTTCATTTAATTACAATTTATCCATTTAGTAAGTTTTATATTAATAAATCTTTATTTCCATTCCTTTAATTCAACAAATTGTCCTATTATGAATAACATTAACATTATTTTCAAATATTACCTTAACTAACATTTACGTAATATTTTATTTAGATTTATTGCAATAGATTCAAATTCAATTTCCATTTCTTTCAATATTTAATTACTAAAACCCTATTAAGCTAACAAATTTAATTATCAAAATTTGCGGGTCGTTACAACATTATTACCCCTAGTGCATACCCCTAACTCTATCATTCTCCCACTTGCTCCTTGGGTCAATTATGGAATCTTACTCTGACATCTCTAATCGGTTTCCTCATAACCGATCGGGTCAGTCTCTTAGTGAACGGTTATGCTATTATGTTTCAATTATCTACTATGCCAATCAACTCTCTCCGATTCTAATAAGCTACCTTTATCTTATGGAACAATTTGAAGTAGTCTCTCGACTTTCAATAAGCTCTAAGTCCTATTATGAACAATATAGTGACATTGCTATCATATAACAATTTTGTGGGATTCTCAACATTTGAAATCACTTTCGGCTTAGTTATAAATTTATGCATTTATATTTATTTACATTTCTTTATTGCTACCTATTCAAGACGTTGCACTTAGCCTTTTTCAATGAATCAGCTATAGTCTTTCACTTGGGATATTTCTAATTTAAAGATTCTTAACTTGAATTTATTATTGACATATTATACTTAATATCACCTATGAAGTTTGATTTCAAATACTCCTTCATAAAGAGTTTATTGTTTCCGTAAACAATTCTATAGTATTTCATAAATAACCGAGAACATTTCAAACAACCATTTAGTGAAATTCATTTTGATTTTATATTTTCTTCATGTATCAAATAAATAAACAAATCACGATATCATAGACAACATACCATGTATGATAATTTCTATTGCAATGCATAAGGAATTCATCTTACAAGTTTCATATTAAACAATTTAATAAGATGTCTTTGCATATAAATTTGAGACATTCCCAGTGTCTTTTATACTTACTATGAAAGACATCATTTACTATCCTACATGGAGTATTAAAACAATTAAGGCTAATTTTAGTACAAGTACATCGTTAAAATCAGCAATGTGTTGTTTACTTATAATTTAGAAATATTAGTGTAACTTTTAATGTTCTTTCTTATGGACACACGCTTTCTCTACATTTTGATGGATAATCAAACTATTTGATATCTCTATCAAAATATTTGTTCAATTCCTATGCTTATAAATTGATACTTTCTATCATTTCTCGGATCATGTCTAAAGACTCACAAACTCTATATCACTCTAACTGACTTCGAGACGTTTTGTTTATTATGTGTAAACAGCTTACTCTAAATCATTATTTAGAATTTTCTGTTACAATGCATATGTACCAAAAATAAAGTCGTATTAAGTGATAATGTAACGACCCATGGTTTAATCTCTTTAACTATGGATTTTTAAATATATTTTTAAAAATTAATTAATGGATTTTATAACTCACATAAACTCTTTTTAAATAATAACTAATGATGGTAAAATGTTTTCAAAATTTTTTTACAAAAATATTTAGTTCAAAGAAGAATTAAAAATGTGATCGGAAATCATTTTTCGATTTTTTGATATTTAAAAATGTCGAAAAACATTGTGCATATTTGGGTGATGCATACACACACTTTTATAAATGACTTAGGATTTATAATATATACATGTATATATTAACTTAAGAAATATAAAATATATGATATTACTATTTATGTAAATGTTTGAAAACAAAATATAAATATAAATAAAAGTGACATAAGTTACTTAGATAATAAAAGCATGTTGGCTTGGAAAAATGAGGAGGGGACAAGGGAAAAACATGAGTTAAGGGGGGGGTACAAGCATGGAAATGTGGCATCATTATAGTGGTGGTTAAGTACCTTAAGGGTAATATGGTCATTTGATTTATCCAATTCATATAAAACTAGTTTCCTAAAACTGGTCTCATTTTCGTTTTTCATTCATACCTTGTGAGTTTGTCTTCATACTCATTTTCATGCCCTTTGAAAATATGTTTCTAAGTTCTTAAGTTAAGAAATTTAGTTTTCATTCTCTTTAAAAATAGCTAAAACCTTGTATAAGCTCACCTCCTTCCATTTCTACAATTGTTTTCCATAAAACATGTCCATATACCCCTCCACCTTGTTGATTGAGCACTAATACCACAAAGACCGAATCATGTTGCATCCATAAGTCACTATTTTCCAAGCTAAAAGTAAAGACCTAGGTCGTGTTCAAGGTATAGGAAAAGTTAGCGTAGTTTCGTGAAATTTTGGTGAGTAAAGTTTCGCTCTTTAACTAAGATTTTCTAAACACACACACACACATTACTAACTTGTTGTAAAATTGATGTTGTGTTTGGATAAAATAATGTTGGGTTGTATGTTTGTAGCTTGGATGTGATCATATATTGCTAGGTAATGTGGATGTAAAGTCCGAAATATGTATCTAAATAGTCAAGTTAGTTTGCATATTATAGTATAACTTGTATATGGAAATTTGTTACATTTTTTTGATGTTGTGATTATGTAATCATGTATGTTGTGAACACGAATTCATGATGTTATTCTAAGAAAATTAGCATCTTAGTAGTTTAAAACGACATGTTATCCCTTGTATAAAATAAAAAAATATTTGGTTTTAGAATTCGCAAAAAATGTTATCGAGTTTTAAATACTTATTAGTCTTCAAAATAATTCTTTTATGTTTTAGTGAAGTTTTTGAAGAGTTAAAAGATTTAACGAAAACTTGGAGAACAAATTTCAAGTTTGGAAATTTAGGGTCGTATAGCGATAGTCGCTATAAGTACAGTTCATGAAAACGAATTCTTTTCGAACTCTAAAAATAATTTCACTTAGAAATCTTTTTGGAAATGTTTTAAAACTTATACTAAGTAATTAAAAAGGGTAATTATTATTTAATTATTTTTTTATTTAATAAATGACTAATTAATTAAGTAACTAGTACTTAATTAGTGGTTAATAAAGGTAATTAATACTTAAGTGTTAATCAATTAATTTAATTTTAATTTGTTAAGTAATTAAAGCTAATTATTATTTAATAAATAATCAAGGTTAATTATTTATTAAAAATTATTATTAATTAATTATTTATGAAATATGTTTAATTAATTATCAATTAATTACTAGTTAATGTGATTTAATTAAAATTTTAATTAGAAATTAATTAAGACTTAGTTATTATTAAAAAGGCTTTAATTTATTATTAATAAATAAGGGTTTAAATCACTTTGTTTCTAAATTATCGACTTTGTTTAAACTGTTTTTCTTTTTCAAAAATGTTTTAAATCAAGGGATTTCTCTGCCGATTACCCTTAAGTGACCTCAAAAAAAATAAGAAACCCAAGTTAATGTAGTGATAATATTATGCGAAGTAAGTCATCCCATAGTTTGCACTAAAAGCCGATGAGTAGGCTGTTCCTCCATCTGTGGGATCAAGAATTTATTTCTACATGAGGGATAGAGTAAGGTCGAAATATCATAAACGTAATAGATATAAGAGGGTTAATTATTATCAATCTGTCATGTTTAAATTAAGTATATGGTTAGCCATATGCGAACTCTGTATAACTACCCTATGTAGCGGAATGTTCGCTATTTTTAACTTGGTCTGTTTTAACTTTGGAAGTACGTTGTGCATACTAGAGTTCCCCGATAAGGACTCAAATATTGATTAGATACTTCTAAAAGAACCAAAATTGAGTTATCCAGGAATTATCACTTAGTTCGGAGACACCGGTTTTAGATAAGTATGATTTATCCGAACCATTCTAAACTAATAACGATCATGATAGATCATTATGAAGTTTGCTATGGAGATGTATTATTCTTTCTAAGGGTGATTCCAAAATGGAAGATAGTAATTATTGAATGTTTGTTCTGTCCTAGAAAGACTTGTATGGATGAATGCTATCATTGCATTGTACGCTTGGAGGGTAATGTTATCATTTCAAGATGGTCTGCTAGGGGGAAGGTAAGAGCGTAACCTCAAGCCACACAACCAGTAAATGACTAAAGTAGGGACATGCAGTAGGGCTATGTAGGTTGCTCCCATTAGGGTATGATCATCGCCAAATCTAGAGCGAAATATACTATTTATGTATGCTTTGGGATCCGATTTATGGTTTTTGATCACAACCAAAGGGTGATTATATTCGGCGTTATCCAGTAAGGGACAGGGCCAGTCCTGAGTAGCTAAGGTGCAATGGAATGTAGCCTCCCATACATCTTATCTAGAGGCGTACATAATTCGAGGGTAGAGCCTTACCCTTCAATAGTTGGAATCTATTTTCCTATACTAGCCTTCAGTCTTGATTGTAGCTGGAATCTAATAATGTAACAATTTAGGCTATGATTCCATATTTATTTTAAACCTAGACCTTATGATAATGTCCGAAGGTTTTATGTAGAAATGTTTTGCGGTGTTTGCGGTGTAGTCTTACAAATACCCTTGATTCGAAGGTTTTACAAATTTAAACTTACGGATTTGGTGTTTATGTGGACCTAAACTGGAAGGTAGGATTGGTCCTAGACTTCTATCTGACCTAAGATCTACGGCTATTTTTACGTTCTCATGGAATTTACTTAACAAACATAGTCCATGGTCAACTTAGGTGAGGAATAGATATGTGTATAACAGAAACTTCTGGTCTATGGCAATCAACAACAACTACTCATCCAGAGTGAAGCATATCTTAAAGAGCAGAGGCACTATGACTGCAATCTTAACCAAAGTGTAACATCCCTAATTTTAATAATATTATTCAGGATATTTAATTAGATAAATTAAATAGAATCATGAAAATATTAAGTGATAAGGGGAATTGAGATGTGAATAAATTTAATAGGCTATGTTTTGTTAGTTTAATTGGGCTAAAAGAATGTCTTTAAAGATTAACTCAATTATGTAAGGGTAAAATGAGATTTAACTACTCCTAACCATATATATATATATATATATATGTATATATATATATGTTTACCCTTAGGCCATCACCCTCATGCTCCTTTTCTCACAAAAATAAAAACGTAAGAAAAGAAGTTAAGGCCGACCATTAAATAAAAAGAAGAGGAAATTCAAAGAAGAAGAAGAGAGAAATAAAAAGGGGAATCAAACTCATCTTAATCCATTTCTTTATTAAAGATTAAGGTAAATGATAATTTCCATTTATATTTGTTCAATATATGTTTCAGATTTAAGTTTAAAGTCGTATATAATGTTTGATGATGATATGCTTGAATTATGGTTTATTCAAATTTAAACAGGATTGTTTAAATAATGTTTCATACGGTTTAGATCAAAACCATGTGATATTGATGTTTAATGCCGTGAAAAAATTATATGTTATTTAAAACATGATTTTAAAGTTGGGTTTTAAGTTGGATAATTTCCCAAGCTTGGGAAAGATTATTATGAATTTTAAATGAAAATATAGCACTTTGGGTTTAATAATTTATTTCAGAAAATATATTGAGAATTTGGATTTGAAATTTTGATATGTTAGATAACATGATCAAAGTAAATTTCTATGAATTTTAGGGATTTTTCATATGTGATTTGATATACACAATAAATTTTGTTGTGGAGAGGATCAAAATGATTTGCGCATAAATAATGAGGAAGGTTTTATTTGCAAAAGTTTAAGTTTGATACTTATCCAAAATAAAGAGGCGGTTAGTTTTGAAAAGCATGGGAAAAGTTAAGGCAACCAATAAGAAATGAACATGTAGGAAGGTTAGTTTATAAAAGTTAATTTAGTATTTAACTTGAAAAATAGTTTTCGCCTCTAATCAGAGTACCTTTCGTTTCTTTCCTTTCGCCTTCGACCATGTCAAAACCCTATTAAGTACAATTCAGTACACATGGTATGATCTAGATGATACATAGTGGATTGAAGAAAGGCGAAAGGCATGGTGTCGAAAGTATAGCTTCCGATAGGGTCGTTACCTCAGTTTGTTTTGAAAAGACAAGTGTTTGCCTTTTTTTACCAAGCCTTCTACGTAGTCGATACGAATTTTTCCTGAAAAGTTTATAAAGACTTTCGAAGAGGTTGCCATTTTTTGTAGAAAAAAGAGGTTTCGAAGGAGTTCTTTTAATTATAAATCAATGCTTTCGAAAGAAGGGGTTTCGACCTAGTCGAAGCCCTACCAACGATTCCTTTGCCTTTCGAGTTTATTGAAGTCATCAATACCGTTGAAAGGTATTATTTGTTTTATAGCTATAATAAGTCACTTTCTAAATGCTTCGAAAGGGTTATGGGTTTCGAAGGCAATGGTTTCGAAATGGTTTCGAAAGGGGTTTCGAAGTTATCGTTAAATATTTTAAAAGGTAAGCTTTCGACTCGATCAAAAGAGATTGTTTCAACGCCATCATAAATTCACAAATGTTTTATGTTGTAAAGAGTGGTTTCGAAAGAGATACTTTCTTTTATATTTGCTTTGACACAAATGATATTTTAGAAGGTAAACCCAATGATGTCGAAAAAGGAACTTTCAATGCTTTAGGAAGAGATACTTCCAATGGTTTCGAAGCTATGCTTTTAATAATTAAGAAGTAACGCTTTATTATATTCGAAAAGTTTTGAAAGATGGATTTTTTAAGTGTTTTTAAAGACAGAAGTCTAATGTTTAAAAAAGAGATATATGCTTTCGAAGGAGGCTATCTAGTGAGGTCGAAAGCAAGGTTTTGAAGTTTTCGAAGGTTCCAAAAGTATAGTTTTCAAAACAAATAACCCAATCTTATTTAAAAGCAAAACCGTGGCAAATTAATAAACAAAGTATTATGAAATGGAACTTATGAAAAAGTCTAAATGGGTTAAAGTAATTAACCAAGTTATATTCTTTTCTTCTTCATATATGTATATATTCACTTTATAATGAATACAAAAATTATACGTTGGAAAAAGGTAGAATAACCAGTTGGGTCGACCTAATAGTGAATAAATAAATGATATTGGCAGGGGCCAATAGGTTCACAGTAAGCCCATGAAAAATGTATATGAGAAAAGATATTGGCAAGGGTCAATAGTTTCATAGTTAGTCTAGGAAAAATATATAAAATTAAAGATGTCAACTAGACGGGTTTATAGTAAGCCTGTGAGAACTATATCCAGATAATAAAAGAAGATATTTACAGATAGTCAATAGGTTCCTAGTTAGCCCATGAAAACTAGGGTAAAAGAAAGATATTAATTGTCAGTCAATAGGCTCCTGGTCATCCCATGAAAACTTGGATAAAAGAAACGATATTGGGGTTACCGGTAGGTTCATAGTAATCCCATAAAAACTATATAATTGGAAAGGAAGTCCTTAAAAGTTTAACCTTAATAGTTAACCCATGAAAACTATTAGATTAATAGTAATCCTAGAAACTATAATGACGATAGATTGTCAAAATAAATTAGGGATGAATAATCCAGAATTGATTCAATTATTTTGTATATCATTACATAATAATGTTTTGAATTGACTTAACCATTGTGGATGTGGGAGCACTAAAAATAGTTATAAAGGTTTTATGATACTACTGAGGGGAAACCCGTTCCACTAAGCGGGATGGTCTCACTAGATATATAAATGATTTGTAAGGATATATTATTATTCATACTAGGTTTTATGTCTGATTCAAATTTTATGTTTTCCCCTTAAACTCTCGGGCACTCAATTGATTTTGAGTAGTTTGAGATTTGAGGTTTTCAGGCACCTCTTAAGACAAAAAAGCTTCCAAGGTCGTGCAGAAGGCATGTAGTTATTTAAGTTCTTTTTCATGTGATTCCGCTGTATATTTTTTCTAGGCAAAGTTGTTTATTGCCTATTATACACTTTGATCACCAAGGGGGCATCTTTATATGTCGCTCTTAGAGTATGTTGTAATAATTATATTTTTCTAAACGTGGTCAACGTTGTAGGATTATGTAAAGAATGTTGAAATGAATTTGGAATGGAATGTGAAAGTTGTTTTGAAATTCTGAACTTTTTCTGTATCCATGTGTTTCTGGTATATCAATTTATCTAACATTACTGTATTTGGTCGTCGAGGATTAATAACTATGGATGATTCAGCATTTGTAGCCATTAGTTTTGGGCCTCCAAGTGGAGGATGTTACAAGTTGGTATCAGAGCATAGGTTTGTGAAAACTTAAGCAATTCAAACCTAAAAGATTTTTTAAACATAATCCAACGAATCAAAAATATTGATCGGGGTTTGGGTTAACGCGATTGTAATGTACTTGTATTATATATATAAGCATGTAATAAACTTTTCTCTTAGACTATTCTTCTGTATCTTACTAAGGCTCGTATACATATTTATGAGAAAGAAGATATGGAAGTAGAAAACGGAAGAGAAAATCTAGGCGGAGGAAGCACCACAACTGAAGGAAATGCTTGACCCAACACCCGAAGGAACCAAGGTCGACAGGCTAACGCTAATCAAAATGCGAAAGACAATGTGAGTTATAGGAATCCGCCAATGCAGGGATGATGTATCAGTTCCTTGCTGATTTGATGCAAGCAGGAACTGCTGGAGTGGGTGGAAATAATGGAGGAGCAAATCATGCGATTCCCATTAGGAATCATTATGCCAAGCTGTCTAAAGCAGTTTATAGGAACGGAAAATGCTATAGAAGTGGAGAATTTTCTGTTCTACCGTGAAAGGATTTTCTCTTATTTGAGCTTAGAAGATACACAAAAGAGAAGGCTGGCCTCTAGGGAGTTTCAAGGGTTAGCACTCCATTGGTGGAATAGTGTGACCGTCGGAGTTTCGAAGGAAGAGTTAACTTGGGCTGATTTTCGAAGGAGATTTGAATAGAGGTTTATTTATGAAGTTTCCAAGTCAACGTTGATGTGAAGATTTATGGATTTAGTTCAAGAAGACATGTTAGTTATCAAGTATGCAAATAGATTTGATGAGCTATCTCGATATGGATATCCTATTATAGCAGAAGGAATGAAAGGTTCATTAGAGGATTGAAGCTCGAGCTTGATGGGGCGATCCTGACATATCCGTGATCCTTGTAAGGTGGTAGTGGAGATGGCCATTCGGCATGAAGAGATGGTTGCTATATATGCTAGAGAAAAGCCAATTGAACCTCAGGGTTCTCAAGGAAAGAAGAGAGAATTCTTCAAAAAGAAAGGACCCTAGAAAGGAGATTCAGCCAAGAAGTCAAAAGCTGATTTAGTTTGATACAAATGTGACAAGATGAGTCATTTTGCAAAGAGTGCCGATCAAGCAAGGGGCAAAAGATTGCTGCGGATAAGAAGCATATTAAATGCTACAACTGCGATCAAGTTGGGTATTATAAGAACCCGTGTCTAGAGCTAATTAGGGCAGAAAAAGGAAAGGCTTTTGCTATTGGACCATCGTCTTCTTCAAAATAACCTTCAGTAGATAAGGGAAAGACTGTAATGGAAGGTACATTTTTGATTTGAAGTATTCCTGTTAGGATACTATTTGACACATGTGCGTCACATTCATTTATATCCAAGAAATTGGTTAATAAGTTCCGCTTAGAACCCACTTACCTTGTTTCTTCCTTAAGGGTTGCGAATCGAATAGGAGGGAATGCAACTCTATGAATGAGATGTGACCAACTAGAACCTGATTTGTTAGGTCCTATGTTTTTGTGCAGTTTGTATATTTACGATTTTGTAGATTTCAAGATTATTTTGGGTATGGATTGGTTGGGTAGATATGAGGCTAAGATATTTTGCCATGATAGAGAAATATCAATAAAGCACCCATATAGTATAACCGGATAATTTTCTTAGTAGATAATTCTGAACGAAGTGTTTGTGTTAAGTACCTGGAAGCAGCAGAGGAGCTAAGTCAGATTCGTATTGTAAGAGTTTGCAGATGTATTTGAGTCAATTACAGGTCTACCACTGAAATGAGCAACTGAGTTTCAGATAGATCTTGTACCAGGAGCTGAACCTGTCAGTAAATCACTAGTGGAATGATATCGACTGAGATGAAAGAGTTGAAGGTGCAGCTAGTGGATCTAGAAGGAATTTTTTTTATTAGATCAAGCGGTTCGCCTTGGGGAGCAGTCGCGATTTTCGTGAAGAAGTCAAATGGGTCATTGCAGATGTGCATCGACTACCGTAAGCTAAACGAAATGACGATCAAGACTAGAAATCCTTTGCCACGAATTGAAGACCTGTTTGATCATGTGAATTCAGCTAGAGTGTTTTCCCAATTAGATTTAGCAACCGGTTTCCATTAGTTGAGAGTGCCAAAGGACGGTATTCCTTTGATAGCATTTCGAACCAGGTATGGTTCGTATGAATGGTTAGTGATGCCATTGGGGTTAACGAATGCACCTGCTTTCTTTGTGGACTTGATGAATGGGGTTTTCTGAGAACACTTGGATAGGTTCGTATTAGTATTCATAGATGACATTTTGGTGTACTCAAAAGATGAGGGAGAGCATGAGAATCATCTGAGAGTAGTGCTTGAACCGCTAAGGCAACATCAGCTAAAGACGAAGTTTCATAAATGTCATTTTTGGAAGGAAGTCAAATTTCTTGGTCCTGTAGTTCCGAAGGAAGGTTTGGCAGTAGATCTAGTTAAGATCGAAGCGGTCAATAATTGAAGGATACCAAAGACGGTAACCGAGATCAAAAGTTTTCACGGACTTGCTGGCTATTACCGGAGATTTATCAAAGGTTTTTTACGGATAGCTGCACCTTTGACTAAGTTGACTAGGAAGAATGTGAAGTTCATTTGGTTCGACAAATGTAAGGAAGGGTTCGTTTAGTTAAAATATTTGTTGACCAAAACGCACGTGTTAGTTGTTCTAGATGGAAACCATGAGTTGGTGGTATATACTAATGCGTGTGGAACATGATTGGGAGCTGTATTGATGCAAAATGGTAAAGTCTTTGCCTATGCCGCTCGATAGCTTAGATCGCACGAAGTAAGGTATCATACTCATGATTTGGAGTTGGTTGTGGTGATCTTCGCACTGAAGATTTAGAGACATTATCTCTTAGAAGAAAGATTTTGGCTATACATTGATCATAAATGCTTAAGATATTTATTCTCTCAGAAAGAGTTGAATATGCAACATCAGAGATGGATGGAATTATTGGCAACCTATGATTTTGGTGTAGAATATATCATGGAAAAGGAAATAAGGTACCAGATGCTCTTAGCAGAAAACATCAAAATTTGGTGTTAGCTATGTTGGCAGAATGGAGAGATTTAGAACCTTTGACTACTTGTAGTATAAAGTCGAGATCGACTACTACTTCTAGTCAAAGTACTGCTATGTTGGCCTATTTAGAGGTTCGAGTAGTGCTGATCGAGAGAATAGCTTCTAAACAGAAAGAGGATCCAGAAATAGCCGAGAAAATTAGAAGATTCGAGGTGGGATCCGAGATTGATAATCTTAAAGATTTTGGCCTTGACCAGAATGGGTGGTTGAGGAAGAACGAACGATTATGTGTTCTGAATATAGAGGACTTGAGAAGAGAAGTTCTACATAAGTGTCATCCATCGAGTTTATAATTCATCCTGGGGGAACCAAGATGTATCAAGATATGAAGAGAAGCTTCTATTAGGAAGGCTAAAGAGAGATGTTGGCTTGGGGGTTAGACAATGTGCTAACTGTCAACAAGAGAAAGCCGAACAACAGAAACTGAGTGGGTTACTTTAGCCTTTAGAGATTCCAGTTTGGAAGTGGGATTCTATATCCATGGATTTTATAGACAGGTTGCCAAGGTCGAACTGAGGAAATGAAATCATATGGTTCATAGTGGACAGATTGATCAAGAGCGCGCATTTCATTCCAGTCAAGTCAACCAGAATGACACATGTTTTGGCGAAGTTGTTCATAATGAACATAGTTAGACTTCATGAGCTAGTAGCATAGTTAGCGATAGAGATGCGTTATACACTAGCAAATTTTGTAGAAGTCTACAGAGAGCATTAGTTACCAAGCTCAAGATGAGCTCATCATGCCACCCACAGACGAATGGGCAGACTGAGAGAGTCAATAAAGTACTCGAAGATCTGTGAAGAGCTTGTGTATTAGACTTTAGTGGATTATGGGAATATCACCTGCATTTGATTGAATTTTCCTATAATAATAGTTATTAAACTAGTATAGGAATGGCACATTTTGAAGCTTTATATGGAAGGACATGCAAATTGCTAACATGTTGGGTAGGGACAAGAGATAGATTAGTCTTAGGTCCAAGTATGGTTAGAGAGGCGTCAGAGAAGATTGAGTTGATTCAAGATCGGATGAAGGAAGCTCAGTCCGGACAGAAGAGTTACGCAGATTTAAGGCGTAAAGACCTAGAGTTCTCGGTTGGAGATAGGGTTTTTATTAAATCTTCACCAATGAAGGGGGTGATACGATTTAAAAAATCGAGGAAGCTGGCTGCGAGGTATGTTGGTCCATTCTAGATTATAAAGAGAATTGGAAAGCTCGCATATAGAGTAGAGTTACCAAGCAATATGGAAGGTGTTTATAATGTATTCCATGCATCTCAACTTCCCATGCGCATGATCCAGAGACTACCATTCCTCCTACAGAATTGGAAGATTTGGTAGTAGAGCTTAATTTTACAATTATCAGATAACCAGTTTGGATTGTGGCAAGGGATGAGAAAAGATTAAGATCCAAGACAGTCAAGTTGGTGAAAGTTTAGTGGAGCGGCAACAAGAAGGACTGTAATTGGAAGACAAAAGATAGGGTTAGAGATACTTAACTTGATCTATTTTGAGGCTTGTCTATGTTAGATTTAAATAGATAGATCCTAGTTAGATAAACTAGTAATTCATTATAGAGGGGAGCCAATAACCTCCCTAATTTTAATAATATTATTTAGGATATTTAATTAGATAAATTAAATAGAACCATGAAAATATTAAGCGATAAGGGGAAGTGAGATTTGAATAAATTAAACTGGCTGTGCTTATTAATTTAATTAGGCTAAAAGAATGTTTAAAGATTAATTAAATTATGTAAGGGTATAACGAGATTTATCTACACCTAACCTCACTCATATATATATATATGTGTGTGTGTGTGTGTGTGTGTGTGTGTGTGTGTGTGTTTACCCTTAAGCCATTCACCCTCATGCTCATTTTCTCACAAAATTAGAAATGTAAGAAAAGATGTTAAGGCCGACCATTAAAAAAGAGGAAGAGGAAATTCAAAGAAGAAGAAGAGAAAAATAAAATGGAGAATCAAACTCATCTTAATCCATTTCCTTATCAAAGATTAAGGTGAATGATAATTTCCATCTCTAATTGTTAAATATACGTTTTTGATTTAAGTTAAAATTCGTACATATGATGTTTGATAATGATATGCTTGAATTATAGTTTACTTAAATTTTAAAAGAAATTATTTAAATAATGGTTCATATGATTTTGGATTCAAACCGTGTGATATTGATGTTTAATTGCCATAGATAAAATATATGTTAGGCATAACATGATTTTAGAGTTAGGTTTTATGTTTGATAATTTTCCAAGCTTGGGAAAGATTTATGAATTTTAAACGAAAATATAGCACGTTAGGTTCAATAATTTATTTTAGAAATATATTGAGAATTTGGATTTGAAATTTTGATATGTTAGAAAACATGATCGAAGTAAATTTCTATGAATTTTGGGGATTTTTTTTAAGTGATTTGATATACAAAATAAATTATTTTGAGGAGAGAATCAAAATGATTTACGTAAAAATAAATAGGAAGGTTTTATTTACAAAAGTTTAAGTTTGATACTTATCTGAAATAATGAGGCAGTTAGTTTTGAAAAGCATTGGAAAAGTTAAGGCAGCCAATAAGAAATGGACACGCAGGCAGGTTAGTTTATATAAGTTACTTAATTTAGTATTTAACCCGTAAAAATAGGTTTAGCCTCTAATCAGCGTACTGTTCGCTCCTTTTCTTTTGCCTTCGACCATATTGAAATCCCATTAAGAAAACTCAATACACATGGTATCATTTATATGATACGTAGTGGATTGAAGAAAGGAAAAGGGCATGGTGTCGAAAGTATAGCTTCTGATGGGGTCATTACCTCAGTTTGTTTGAAAAGATAAGCGCTTGCCTTTGTTTTACCAAGCCTTCGACTTAGTCGATACAAATGTTTTTGAAAGAAGTTTATAAAGGCTTTCGAAGAGGTTGCCATATTTTTTTAGAAATAAAGGGGTTTCGAACGAGTCCCTTTAATTATAAATCAATGCTTTCGAAAGAAGGGGTTCCGACCTAATCGAAGCCCAACCGCTAATTCCTTTGCCTGTTGAGTGCATTGAAGTCATCAATACCGTCGAAAGGTATTGTTGGTTTTAAAGCTATATTAAGTCACTTTATAAATGCTTTCGAAAGGGTTTTGGGTTTCGAAGGAAATGGTTTCAAAAGGAGTTTCGAAGCCATCTTTAAATATTTTAAAGGTAAGCTTTCGACTCTGTCAAAAGAGATGGTTTCACTGCCATCATAAACTCCCCAATATTCTATATACTAAAGAATGGCTTCGAA
Organism: Allium cepa; assembly: GCA_030765085.1. Classification (NCBI taxonomy): domain Eukaryota; kingdom Viridiplantae; phylum Streptophyta; class Magnoliopsida; order Asparagales; family Amaryllidaceae; genus Allium; species Allium cepa. The sequence goes on from CM060939.1 coordinate 126,873,642, forward strand.
AGAGATACATTCGTATATATTTTCTTTGACCCAAATAATATTTTAAAAGGTAAACCCAATGATGTCGAAAGGGTAACTTTCAATGCTTTAGGAAGAGATACTTCCAATGGTTTCGAAGCTATGCTTCTGATAATTAATAAGCAATGCTTTATTATATTCAAAAGGTTTTGAAAGAAGGATTTTAAAGTGTTTTTAAGGACATAAGCCTAATGTTTAGAAAAGAGATTTATGCTTTCGAAGGAGACTCTCCAGTGAGGTCAAAAGCAAGGTTTCGAAGGTTCTGAAAGTATAGTTTTCAAAACAAATAACCCAATTTTATTTAAAAGCAAAACTATGGCAAAATAATAAACAAAGTATTATGAAATGTAACTTATAAAGCAGTCTAAATAGGTTAAATGAATTAACCAAGTTGTATTGTTTGTTTCTTCATGTATATATATATATTCACTTTATAATGAATCCAAAAACTGTACTTTGGAAAAAGGTAGAATAACCAATTGGGTTGACCTAGCAGTGAATAAAAAATGATATTGGCAGGGGCCAATAGGTTCACAGTATTTCCATGAAAACCGTGTATAAGAAAAGATATTGGCAGAGGCCAATAGGTTCATAGTTAGCCCATGAAAACTACATAAAGTTAAAGATGTCAGTTAGGCAGATTTATAGTAAGCCCATGAAAACTATATCCAGATAATAAAAGAAAAATATTGACAGATAGTCAATAGGTTCTTAGCTAGCCCATGAAAACTAGGATAAAAAAAAGATTGACTGTTATTCAATAGGTTTCTAGTCAGCCAATGAAAACTAGGATAAAAGAAATGATATTGGAGTTACCAATAGGTTCATAGTAATCCCATAAAAACTGTATAATTGGATAGGGAGTCCATAAAAGTTTAATTGATTATTAGTTAGCCCATGAAAACTATTAGGTTAATAGCATTCCTAGAAAATATAATTATAATAGATAGTCAAAATGAATTGGGGATGGATAATCCAGAATTGATTCAATTATTTTGCATTTCATCACATAATAATGTTTTGAATTGGATTAACTATTATGGATGCAGGAGCATGGAAAATAGTTTGTAAAGGTTTTATGATACTAGTGAGGGGAAAACCGTTCTGTTAAGTGGAGTGGTCTCACTAGATATCTAAATTATTTGAAATGGTATATGATTATTCATACTAGGTTTTATGTCTGACTCGAAGTTTACGTTTGCCCCTTAAACTCTCGGGTATTCAATTGATTTTGAGTAGTTTGAGATTTGAGGTTTTCAAGTACCTATTAAGACGAAAAAAGCTTTTGGATTCGTGCAGAAGGCATGAGTCATTTAAGTTCCTTTTCATGTGATTCCTTTTTATATTTTTGTTAAGGCAAAGGTTTTTATTTCCTATTATACTCTCTGATCACCAAGGGGCATCTTCATATGTTGCTTTTGGAGTATGTTGTAATAATTATATTTTTCTGAACGTTGTCAACATTGTGGGATTATGTAAAGAATGTTGAAATGATTTTGGAATGAAATGTGAAAGTTGTTTTGAAATTTTAAACTTTTTCCATATCCATGTGTTTTTGGTATATTAATCTATCTAACATTACTGTATTTGATCGCCAAGGGTTAATAGTTATGGATGGCTACAGCATCCGTAGCTGTTAGTTTTGGATCTCTAAGTGGACGATGTTACACAATTTTATAGCTGATGGTAACTCAACCACCTTATAGTTTGATCCTTTTATCACCATAAATCTTTAATTAACATACTTGGGTGCCATAGTTTGGCCACATTCAATACAACTACCAATAATGTATCTTGTATAATACAAGATAATAAATTTGTGCTAGAGTTATACCTAAAGACAAGAGAACTATCGCAACAAATTTTATTCGTTCCTATACATAGAGATTGTTAAATTTTTCACTATCTATGATGCAACGAGAATAAAACATCCATCTATTTTGTGGTTTAAAGTGATATGGAATAATTACAGTGCCAGGAAGATGTCTATGTGCTTTTACAGAGTTTTCATACAAAGACATCCTACTTCTGACAAATTATCTGCTTGGGGGATTCAATTGGATGGTCAATGCAAGTTATGTAACATGGACTAAGAATCTCACGAACGCTTATTTTTTACGTTCTAATATAGCAAGTATTTACTATCCTTCGTTTTTCTAAAGCTTGGAGTTCAACTTCCAGAAGATCTTGGTTGTACCATGGTGATCAACCACATCATCTCTCAGCTTACTATGAGCAATATCAGGCAACAATTTGCTTTCGTGGGCCTAGTTTCACTCATCTACCACATCTGGTCAAAGCAAAATCGGCTTACCTTTGAGTCTAAGGCAACTTGTAAGTTATAGTGATCTAGAATTTTGAAAACAAACATTATTTGCCAGGCAATTCGAATGAAGCTCAGAAGCCACTCCGATAATGACCTTAGATTTCTTAGTATGCGAGGGATAGATTTATCCAATAATGGATAAAGAGGTGGCTATCCTCCATATTCTTCATTTTGTTGTGTTGTGAGGTGGACTTGGTGGGCTTTGCCCGTATCGGTAGTGTATTTGGTTAATTATATTAGATATTATGTTGTGAGTCATATTGTACTTATATCGTCAGTCTACCATGCTCTTTTTTCTTACTACTCTGGTAAGGTTTTTTTAAAGAGGCAGATTTAGCGATTGTTCTTTTTCGTCACTCAATAAAGAACTTGTTTTCAAAAACAAATATTAGCCGAAAAACATTAGAATAATATTAAAAATGATTTTGTGACATATTTTTCAAATTTCAAATTTTTTGAAATTCTAATATGATATTATAAGGTCTTAAAAAAGTCCTATAAACTTCTGAAAAAATTATATTTTTATAAATTAATTAATTTCGGCTACATAATGAAATGATTTTTAAAAAATATTAATTTTGATTATTTTAATTTTGGAATTTTGGGCAAGAGATAATATGGTGCTAAAGAATTTTTATAAATTTAAAATATAATTTTCAAAACATATATTATTTTGTATGAATTATTCAACTTATATTCCAATTTAAATAATATAAAATTAGTAAATAATTATAAAAAATACTTTATTGTGCCTAAAATTATATTATGTATTAATTTGCATATATAAAAATATAAGATTAATTTGCGTGTATTAATTTAACATGTGACAATATTCATACATATAGGAACCTTACCTAACTAACAATATAATCATGATATATATATATATATACATATATATTTGTATATATAAACATGCACTAGAATATTATACATTAATCATGTAACGACCAGTAAATTAATCAATTTGATATTTTTTTTAAAACTCAAGTATAAATTTTTAAAAACATAAATTATGATGTTTTGAACAATAAATTATATGGTAATCTTATTTTGAATAAGTATTTACGAAAATATAAACTTTGAAGGAATATCATTAAAATGACCAAAAACTGTTTATTGATAAGTAGCTCTATAATCGTAAAACGTTGCGCACTGAGCTAGATACATGCACTTATTTTTATAATTGAATAAGAATATGAAGTACACAATTTATTTTATTTTAGGAAATTAAATGGATGTATGACATCATTAGTTATGCCCTTATATTTAATAATTGGTTCATTAATTTAAATTGAGATTTAAAGATTTAATAATTATTATAATTATTCAAATAATTTTTTTAATTGATAATAATTAATTTAAATAGCTGTAAAGTGATAGCAAATAATTAGTTCGATAATATAAGGTAAATTGATATCGCTTTATCGGTATAATAGCAATTTTTGTAAATAATTCTTTATATTGATTCATATGATTTTATAATTCAAATGAGATCATTTTTAATAATTAAAAATGATTAGAAATTTATTTTCAAACTTTTTTTTACAAATATAAGTGTATTAACTAATAAGTGAAAATATGATCGAGAATCCAAACCAGAATACGTAACGGTTTGACGTATATAGGTTGTATGATGTTGTTTATATGACTTGAACACATATATAACATAGTAATACACACCCTAACACACACATACACCCATATATATACATACATACATAACACATTTATACATTTATATACATAAAGTTGAAAATATCTAAGATATTTTCCATTTACTTACTCTTTAAGCATCCAAAAGTCAAATGCATATGCTAGGAAGTGAGTGAAGTGAGGGTGGCACATGGTAGCGCATGGAAGGGGGTACCGATGTGTGGAAATAATGAAGGAGGGGGAGGTGGATGTGGTGGAAGTTTACATGCTTGATAAAATAGGGAGGCATACCCTCTCTTATTCTTCACAAATTCATTCTTCTTCTTCTTCACCATTCTTTAGCTCATTAATGCTCTTTAATGGCTTCTCCTCTTTATGAGAGGTAGAAGGGTTAAAAATAGTGGAGTGCTTAAGCACAAATCCATATATTACTCTCTAACATCTTCTTAATCAACTTCTTCCTCTTCTCTTCTTTAATGGCCCTTGGCAGAGAGCATGATGGAGGGGAGGGCTTTGGTCTAGAGTTTGGGGGTATTAAGAGCATGGCCGAGAGCAAGGTGGAATGGGGAGGATGGTCGAGCACTTGAGCAAGGGAAATTAAGTGTTTTAGGTGATGGTAGGAGTGTATTTGTAAAGTGATGTGGTGATATGAATGTTGGTAGGAAGATTTGGTTTGATTTATAATGAGTACACAATGTTTATTAAATGGTAAATAATCTCTATAACTATTTTTAAGTATGATAGTATGAACATTTAATTTCTTAATGATTGTATGAATGTTTGATAACTTAGTAGATTATATGGTTGATTGTATGGATGTTGATATGGTTGATAACTTGGTTGTGATTAATTATGAGAAATAATAATAAACATGGTTAATTAATAGAAAATAAATTCATATAATATGTACATGAAGTTTATTGAGTGTCTTAATGGTTTTAACAATATATGAAGTTGAAAATGAATATTATAATAATATGAAGTGATTTAAAAGTAAAAAGAGGTTTAATGTGGAAATTATTGGTTTAAATGTTTGAAAATGGTTTACAAATATTTTATAAACGTTAAAATTCAATTTCTAGAAGAGTTGACAAATAATGAATTTGGAGTCAAAAATAGGCGCGTTGTGTAAAGACAGCTTGCGATTTCGTGCTGTAAAAGTTAATTCCATCTATAGGATGGAAGATGGAGTCGATTTCTTTGCAATAGAATTTTCCAAACTCTTATGACTACAGTTTTCAAACAAAAGAAAATGATCGAGATTTCATTTAATAGATTTTAAAATATGAGCAAATCAAGTTTTCGATAAAATCGCGCTTTGGTAGTTCGATGGCCAAAGTAGAAAATGTCCTAAATATATATTTTTAAAATGTTTAAAAAATATGAATTTTTTTTTATAAATTCTTTAAAATGTTTTAAAAGAGATTTGAGTTACAAAAATGGATTTCTAATTGATTGAAAAGTTATTTTAATCAAATAATCTTTGAAAACTATTTGCAACACTATTCGTAGCACTTTTCGCAGCACTTTTCTATAACTTTTGAAATATAGTTCCAAACACAACAATATTTTGAAAATATTTATAAATTTTTCTAAATGAATAATGAAGTGTGTTAATAATTATTTGGAAGTTTTATAATTTATTTATAAAGGTTTAGATAAATGATTTAAAGAAAAGCTGTCAAAAATCAAGTGATTTAATTTGGGCTCTAAAAGCTGATGAGTAGACTGGATTTTTCTATTCATGAGATCCGGGTGAGGTGCTTAAACCAAGGATATGTTCAGGAGCAACCAGTGCCTTGGCTTACCTGGCCTCTCTAGGGTGAGGAATAGTTAAGGTCAAAATGTCCGAAACGAGTTAAGCATAAAAGATTAAATTTTCCAAATTCAAACAACTTGGATTGCATGGAGATAATCTTCTTATACTTGGTGTTAAATTCCAAAGTGGGAATTCATACTATCTTAGAGAATTTAAAAGATGATTTCACCGTTATTTGACAGATAGTAAACATTGAATATGAAAATGGATAGTGAGTAAAATTAGTATAATTTCCATGACCCTTTTTACTAAATAATGTTTTCCAATATGATATTTAAATAAATGATTTGTAAATATTTTCATAAATAAAAGGTGAAATGATTTGGAATTATTCCAAGGTTCAAAAAGGTTTAATTAACCAAATGAATTGATAAATGAGGCTTAATAATTCCATATACTATTAAGAAGATAAATGGAATAATTTAAAATAGTATGTCTCTTTGAGATATTTATAAATGAGTAAAAAGATGAATTAAATTGAATAATGATTAATAATCACATATGATCTTAACATCTTCTTAATCGATGATTGGTTTGGAGGAACCAGGGTCGGATTTGGGTCCTATCCGTAAACCACGACAGACCAATGTATACATTCGAAAGTGAAGACATGATTAAGATGATGATTTTATAAGGGATCTTCATGATAAATAGCTTCTTGCTACTAATCCCTTAGGGTTCAATTTACCACATCATATAGATATGGTGGCAATGGTGCTCTTTTATGAAATGCTTCGATTACAAGGACTAATTGCTACTATCGTAGGGATAATTCCTGATAGGATGTAGTAGGAGGAGTGGCTTCGCTTTCATTAAGTCCCATAGCGAACTTGTATGGACGAATGTATGACATTGCATTTCTAAGATCACAACGTTGACTTTTACAAATGTACATCTGTGGAAAAGAAGGTAACTTATCTTAGCTTAACACTCTTGTCTAAGACGTACGAGCTCAAATGTTGTACGTTTGTGAAGGTCAATGGTAATCAAAGGAATGGCAATGTGGCATTCAAAGTGGAACCTGGGATGATCAAAGCATGGTTTTGCAAAAAGTAAAACGTGGCTTTATGTAGCGTAGCCTCACGAGCCTCACATCCTAGGAATGGTATAGGAAACTATATGGTATGAAGGACATATTTTAGGCTATTATTGAGGATGATGTCCCTCTAGGCACTAGTTGCCATATTGTATGAATGGACAGATATTGGAAGCTGATGGAGACAGTGTAAAGCCTAGCCATGTAATACTCTATTCCATAGTAGTATAACAGTGTAGTTCGGAGGCTGACGGAGATCGTGTAAAGCCATGCGAAAACTTTGTGTTATGCATGAATTTTTCGGGTCTGAATGGTCACTAGTTCTCTATCATGTTGGAAATCCAATTCCAATACGTTGCTTTTACCTTTTTGATTGTAGAACATACTTTTAAAAAGTAGCTAGTAAGATATCAAAATTAAACAATGTAACAATTTCGGCTATCTTTGATATATGATTTGAAAAGTGTTTTCAAAGGAATGTAATTAGAAATAATATCAAATTATTTTGGTATAAAAGTGTTTGGCTGTCATAAGATAAAAACCCATCCGTATTTATTTGTGGGCGTGGTGTCATGAGATACCATTCTTTTCGAAAGTTTTTAACTAGCATCAATTTATATTTTGAATATCTCACGCTGGTTTGTCATGCCTGATCTGTGTATTTTAATACTTGGGTCAGATCCGAGTAGTTTCAGGTTTAGTTGAAGATACTTTGAATTTTCAAAGGAGATATGGAGATCTTCATCTACGTACGGATGTATTCTATTATCCACTGGGTCTATTGCATTTGTTTTTATTTTTCAGCATTTGCAAGGACAGAGGGTTTATAACTGTCCAGGCTGAATCTAGAATAGACGCTGATATTGTATTCAAAAATTTTCGTTGTAAATATTATTGTTGAAATAATATATGTTATTCCATTTCTGTGAGATTATGTTCTATCTTTATTTTCTTTTTCCCTAACAATAGGGCTTTCTGACACTTGGATTTGTGGCATGTGAACACCTAGGATGTATTAGTGTCGATTTTCGAGGGTCGAAAATTCCAGTTGTTACATTCAGTATCAGAGCTTAGGTTGAGTGATCACCTAGGCTTTGTTTGGGTAAGTATCATTACAGGTAGGGTTAGTAATACACTAAAATGAGCAACTTATTAGAGATAAGGTTAGTATCTCCCTAGAATGATTTTGAGAGTATTATATATATAAGTGCGTATTTGATATAAAAATGTTTGGCGTTGATTTATCTGTTGTGTGGTTTAAAGATTTTGGTCGATGTGCCTGATCACCGTTATTGATAGGGATTTCTAAACACTTAAACAAGATAAACTAACAAACTGTTTTAAAAGGATTATATTTGAAGTATAAAGGAATATCTTTTGAAAGATATAGATATTTATGTGTGTCAGTTTATGGTTAAGAGAATGATAATATTTATTTATTATCATTTGTTGATTGAACGAACATCTTATGAATTACGTTTCATGATTTGACTACAAAATGTTTAATAATAATATGGCGTTAAGGTTAATGAATTTGTGTAAGATAATAAAATAAGCATGTAGTATAAAAATGTATGTTACACAAATAATTTTGAAAATAATGGATACGAAAGATATGTTACATAAATTTTGAGAAACTAAATTTTGGGTATTTTGGAAAGGAATTATAAAATTCTAAAAGGAAGTAAGTCAATTTAAGATGATTTTATGAAGGGATTTATAAAATAGATTTTATAAACAAAATAATCTATAATGGATTTCAAAAAGAAATTTCGAATAAGAAATTTGAAAAGTAAGAAAGTATCAAATGATAACTGTTTGAGTGGGTCGAAAATAGCTAAAATTAAGGAAGAGATGTTCAGATAGTAAACACTTCTCTTGTGTATTACCCTTCTTATTAAGGGGATATATGATACTATTCGTAGTATCTAGTTCCTTGGTGTTATTTTGTTGTTACTCAATCTATTTAATTTTCGTTAAATTTAAAGGATAATTTTGAATTATTATTTGATAGGTTAATATTAAGGTTGGTTAAAAAGGAATATGTTATAATGAGAAAACTTGATTGTAATTTTGGAAAATAATAGGTAAATTATCTTTTAAATCGACATGATTCCTTTAGGATGAAATGATTTCATTTAAGAAAAATATTTGGAAAAAAATATTTAGTGCGATTATATACAAAGAAGCATTTTTAAAAATAATAAAAGTTTTATGAAATCTTTTTAGAAATATTTTTGAATGAGTACATATGAGGTACGTAGATCATTTCATCACACAATGTTGATCTAAGTTTCGAGTATAGAACTTTGAGATGTTTACTGAAATTCTTGTGGATTTTATATTATCTAACTTATGTATAATATGTAAATGTATAAGTTGATCCAATAGTAGACAATAAATAGTAGAGTATAAAATGTGTGCAAACCAAAATTTTTATACTAGTTCGGACCTCCCGTCCAACGTCCAGTCCCAAAGCTCCCCTTTAGTATTTCCTTTAAAAAAATTACCCTTACTTCACCCGAAGGAATAGGCTAATACCAAACTATCTCTAACAATCTTGTTTTCCAAATAACACAGTTTTAGATTTATAGTACAAATCTTCCCATGATCTCCTTTGAGTATATGAATATGAATGCTTTGAGTTGTAGGAAGTGATTTAATCAAAATTACATTTGGGTTATAATAATTGAGAGTATGTGAACAATGTATATGCAAGAGAGTGTTTAGAAATCAAGAGTATAAAGAATAAATTAATCTAAATTAGATGATCTCTATTTCTCAATAAAAGTAGTATTTAAAGATTTAAAAAGGTGCAAATGAAAAGTTGTGACTATTTAAGAAAGTATATTCAATTTAATGGCTATAACCTTTCGCTGAAAGGTGATTTCCTTTTGAATGAAACAGAAGTGTCTTTTCATAATTGACAGTTTTTGCACATGACAGACGTCTATGGTAAAACCTCAGACGTCTGTGACTTTAAAGAATTTTTAACCCGAGAATTGTCACAGATGTCTGTGGTTTTATCTCAGATGTCTGTGAGGTGTAAAAACAGTTTTCCACCTTAATTTTGATGTATATGAAATTGTAACGACCTGTAAATTTTATTGGTTTTAATAATATATTTAATTGAAATTTTGTGAAATTTTTAACAATAAAATTTTGAAACAAAAATTTAATATTTGGAATACGTCTAATTAAACATAGCAAAAGGTAAATTTTCATCTGATAATATTGAAGGTTTATTTTCTTAGGTAATTTTATTTAAATTCAAATCAGTTAAAATTGATGATAATAAAATGTTTTCCAAACTTGAATATTATTATACAATAAATTTGTAAATCATATACTAAGTGAGAAGTCATATTTTGTTTCTTTAAATTTGAACAGCTGTTACTCCATTTATCTTATTTCTGATATTTTAGCAGCATTTCCGGTACCGATTATCGACTTTTGATAGGATGATCGTACCGCTGATATCTGTATACTGTTGATTGTCTCGTCGTGTTGATCTCTGCGGTATATTCAATTCTGTATTTTGAAATCCGGTATGCAGCGGAATTCGAGGAAAATGATTCTGTATCGGTACCCGTTTTAACCTTTTGTTTCCTGTACATTTGTTTCCCTAGGCAGAAATGAATAGTCATAAACGTTTACTGTTTCCCAGATAACTTCTGGTTTTTCTTCTCCCAATGTTCAATATAATAATTATGGAACCAAATTCAGCTTTTTGACTTTTATTACTGTTGCAATTTCTCTTGTTGCAGCCTATTCATTTCCATCCATCCATTTGTATTATTTATTTCTATGGTTAAATTGGAAAATTTATACATATTGATAGCATCTATTCACGCATTTCCCTGTAGCTTGTTCTTCTTTCTTCCAGATCTTTTTCTTCCTCTCATTTCTTTGGCTGCAAATAGATCGGCCATTATCTTCTTGTGCTTGTCCTCTCCTCAGCCTACAACCATCGCAACTTCAATCCTTCATCCACAGCCTCACCTCCGAGCATAGCCACCCATTCAACAACAACCGAACAACGGGTACATCTCACGTGCAACTTTTCTTTTTCGTTATTTAAGGCATATCTTATATATATTCTATAATCGGTTAGTATATAGGTTAGTGTATATATGTATGTAAGTATATGAGATATATATGTTATATTTATGTGTTTGAGTTGTTTTATATTTTGGGTCCTCTGTTTTTTTACTCTCCTCCTCTACCGTGTATGTGTGTGTGTGTATCGGTATTTGTTCATACTAGCCTCATTTTCTATTTATACAGTATAGTATGTTCCTATATATATACGATTGCCTAGGTTATAAAACTATTAGCTAATTTATTTATATATAGTATGGTTCGGGTTTTATATATTTTTTGTTGACATAATTAGGTAAATAAGTGCGTATAACTTGTTATATATATTAATTTATATATATTAAGTTATATAATTTGAAGTATATTTTGTTGCTATGCATAAGTGTTTACAAGTTATATAAGGTCAGTGGGTATATATATTTCATGCAGCATATATACATATACTGATTTTGTTTAGATAATATATACACAATGATTATTTGGTTTTAAAATGTAATATATATATATATATTGTGACTTTGTAGTTTACGTATATAATTTATTTATGTATTATATATTGATTTTCAGATTTTATAGTATTTTTAGTGTATTTGTCTTAAATATAGATTTTAGAATATATATATATATATAATATAATAATAATAATAATAATAATATACATATAGCCTTGCTGTTTCTATCAAATTGATTCTGATTGTTTCATCGATTCCTTATCTATCAGCTTTGCTCGTCAAATCGCATTCAATCTTGCCTTGTTTTAAGATTTGTGCCTGGATTTCATAAGTCAACATCATTGTCAATCTATCTAGGCACGAAAGGTGAGCAATCACTCACGATTAACGTTCTTATATTTATTAAATTTGATTTCAACTGAAACGACAATTGAAATATGCTGTTGTTAGTTATTTACATTGCAATATATGCTATTATTTGTATTTGTTCACCTATGACATCTGACACCATTATCTGTTATTTATATTGATGATATATGCATTTTATATTATTAGTATATCTGTTATCACTCTGCAAGTTCCCTGTTAGTTTAGAATTCCTTATGGGTTGAAATGATACATACCGGAACGATCTGTAGAATAGGAGAAAATCATTATGGGTTGAAATGATAAACCCAAGCGATTTTCATTGAATTGAATTTTGGATTGCAGGTTGAAATGATATATACCCGCATATATTTAAATTGCGGAATGAAATGATAAATATCCATACGACTTGGCCATAGGATAGAAAATTATATACAAACACCGTTGGTCAATATATATATTTTGAAATGATTTCTAAGGTTTTGAAAATGAATATTCGGGTTTTAATAAATATTGATTTTAAGATCTATATATATATATATATATATGTTATTTTTATAAAGGTATTAAATTATGATTTTAAAAGTTTATGTTTTGAAATTTTAAAATTTTAAGTTAGCTTTGGAATTGTAAATATTAAGATTTTACTTATAATTTTTCTGTTTTCAAATATATAAAATATGTTTAATAATAAGATTTAATTTATTAAAGTTGATTTAATAAAGTTGATTTAATTAATATATAATATGTTTAAGTATTTATTTAAAATTTATATTTTCAAATATAGAGTTTATAACGATTTTAATAAAATTCAGGTTAGAAAGGAAAATAGAAATTGGTTTGAGGCTGAAGTTATTTAAGAATTATACTCAAATAAGTTTGATTTTTAAATTTATTAAATTTGGGATTTGAAAGATATGATTTTATAACTTGATTTTGATTAAAAGTTTTTCAAAATGAATATTTCAACTTTACATAAATTGAAATGGTGTATTTAGTTTTATTTAAATTTGAAGTTTTATTTAAATGTTATTTGAATGATCAAGTAAATATTTCAAAATAAAAAATAGTAAAGTGAATTTGATATATATATATATATATATATATATATATATATATATATATATATATATATATATATGAAATAATCAAATCTAGTTTTGAAATGTTTCAATATTTATATTTAAATTGAAGTGGTTTGTTTTGTGGTTAAAAACCTGTATTTGAATTCGATATAATTTGAAATGGTTTATTAAGAAACTGAATTGAGTTGAAATTGATGAATTGAGATTGAATTAAATTTGAATTTTGAAATTCGAGTTGATTTGAATCAATTTGCGAAATTTGAGGAAACTATTTTATATAAGGTATTTTAGAATTATATCTAAAACTGTTTATATATTTTAATATAAATCGTTTTTAATATAAACTATTTTAATATAAATATTTTTTAATATATGTTATTTTTAAACTATTTTAATATACTAACTATTTTATTTTTAATCTATTTTAACCTATAACTACTTTATGTAAACTATTTTATTTTATACACTATTTTAGTATCTAAACCGGTTAAGTGGAAAGTGTTGTGGTTTTCCAAAGTATTATGTTTATAAATTTTGATTTCTAATTCCAAAGGTTATGATTTCTAAATTTTAATTTCCAAAGTATTATGACTTCCAAAGTATTATGATTTCTAAATTACGATTTTCAAAGTGTTATGATTTCAGAATGTTATGGTTTTCCAAAGTATTATGATTTCAAAGTGTTTTGGTTTCGAAAGTGTTATAACTTTGAAAGTACTATGATTTTGGAAACGGATATATGTGAAGTTAAAAATGATATCATATTGATATGGTTTTGAAATGTAAATGATATTATATTGATATGGTTTTGAAATGGAAATGATATTATATTGATATGGTTTTGAAATGGAAATGATGTCGTATTGATTTGGTTTTACAATGGAAATGATATCGTATTGATATGGTTTTTGAAATGGAAATGATATTTGGTTTTAATGTATAAACTATTTTGAAATGACTGCGGTGTTATAATATCGTTTGGTTGTTAAAGAGATAGGGATCAGTTATTATCATACTCTCTGCAATGCCGAAAACCACTTTAACAACCGGGCACACAGTGGAGATTACAGAATGAAGTAGGATGGTAGCGACGTTCTATTTGAACTATATACGTGGACCCGACTCCCGTGAGTTGGCATAAGGCGGCTAAAACAGGAGCAATCAATGGGCCAAGTCAGGTAGCTCCTCCGATCTGACACACTTCTTTGTATGTCATTCTATTACTTTGTGACTGATTTGGTGTGCACTTTTGTTTTGGGAGTGTGACTCGAGGTGGGCGGTAGCTACGGCTATGCGTTACCATCAGCCCGAAAGTGTAATTGGTATGTCTACCCTGGCATTTCCTAGTTGTGCCGTGTCACCTACCCTATCGAGACCCCTACGAGTTTGTTTTTTATCGTACCTATGGAGTATCCTCTAGTATCCTCCCGATCAGGAGGTATTACGGTACTGTATAGACTATTGATACTATCAAATGTGTTAAGGGGGATATGGGTATCGCCTTAATGCTATTTTAATAGTTTACTTTACTTGAGACATTATTATAATAGCGTATGCTACTACATAGTAGATAGTTCAGCGGATCCTTAGAGGATGGTTATCCCAAACATCATTCAAGTTACTTGTATTTCAATTGATATTTCACTTGAGTGGGATTTATTGATATAAGAATGTTAATCCTGACTCGAGTGTTTTGTGTTTTGCTTTATGCTTGGGCCAGACTGAGTGTCACAGCATTTGAGACTCACCTTTGGAGTTGGAGGTTCTCTTGGATATCCATCTATCTATTCAGCTGGCAGTTATTCAGTTAACTCCTATGATATGCTCTTATCTTGTATTTGACTATTGCATTGAGACCTCTACGTATTCGAAACTTCTGTTGCATCTTATTTTAACTTTGTTATATATATAGTAGCTTCATGAACTACTATTCCTTTATTTCCACTGCTTATTGTTATAGTACTCTTTGTTTGTGATTCTATGATTTATTATTTATTGTATATGCTGAGTTTTGCCAAATATAAAATTAATAGTCCAATATTTTGAGAAATTCAAGTCCGACATGTGCGGATGCGAATGGCTGAAAATAGCGGGATGTTACGGTTGATATCAGAGCTTTGGTTTGGCAAAACTCAATATATAGAGTAAATTTAATTACAGAATCACTTTCGTTCGTGCTTGAATCTCTTCCTCTTTGATTCAGGTTTCTTTAGAATTTTCGAACTTCCCCATTCGTTCTGAAATTCACTCTTATTTTCCCTATTAATAGTTTCTTGATTCTGGAGCATCCCATAGCTCCACTGTATGATCTGTAAAGAAGTGAAACTCCTTTACAATAGGAATTGATTCACCGAAGATTTTTGTATCCTCGGTTTAGATGCTGCAATCTCTTGCTATGCCCAAATAATATCCCTTGCGATTGGACATTGATTTGCCTCATAATTCCACATCGATCTTATCCCTAAAGTCTTGGTTGACCCGGTTAAGGTTGCTCGCGATTTATATTAATATATCTATCTTTCTATTCTGCAATTCAATCATCTTACCTTCCTATCGAGTCTATCTTCTTAGTTAGAATTCTTTTGATTAGGGTCCCTCTAATTTGGATTTCTACCCTTGTTTTAATATATTCTTGTATCATCGAGTGAGGGAGTGTATTTGTAATTAATATTAAAATGTTTTATATGTTGTGTTGTTTGAATTATTAATGTTGATTTGGGGTTTTGATCGATTCATCTTATCAAAGCTATCGATAAGATTTCGAAAAACACTCGAACAGAGCAAACTAACACAATTTTGTTTTCAAAATTAATAAATTTTGTGTGATTATATATAAGTATGAACTTTCTGAAATTTAATAGCTAAATAGAATTAAAAACATAGTTATAAATTGATTTGGAATTGAAATGAATTTAAACTTAGAATTCGAGAGTTTAAATTTTCAGTGATTCCAAACTCTAGTTTTAAAGTTTTAAAGGGTTTATCACTTAAAAATACTTTCGAATATAAAATTTTCAAAGAATTTTATAAATTTAAAATCAGTGCTCTCCTCTTGTGTCGCTGGAAAATAATTTCGGTGATGATGGCCGCATCATCGACATTCATTTTCAAGTTTCAAAGTGGAAAGACCATTATGTAGCTATGCTACAATTTGTTTTGGAAAAAATGAATTTGATTTAAATTTCTTTGGTATGACTTGATTTATTATATATATAAATACATGATTATAGATTTGATTTGATATGTATAATATGTATGTATATGTTTATCTCTAAATTGTTTGAAGTGAATCGAAAATTTAATTCTTAAATTTTATGTTAGAGGTGATTTCAATAATAAAATGAAGCCAAAAATTTTGAATGAATATTTAAACTTGAATAATTGAAACAGAAAAAATTTACTTGTAAAATACTCAACTGCATTCCAATATAACTTACCTAAATCATTCAAAAGTTGAATATATAATTGAATAATTTACAATGTAAAATGATAATTAAAAGAATTTATAAATACATACATTTGAGTGGTTATAGTAAATGTTTTACACTAAATTTATGATTATAGAAATGTTAACTGAGATCAAATTGAATAATAAGATAATGAATAAATGAGATAGATAAAATAAATTTTGTTTTGAGAGAATTTGTAAATTGAATTAAATCAATTAAATGAAATACCTTTATAAAACCAGATTATCGAATATAAATTAATTTAAATTGAAATTTATATGGTTTAAGTTAATTATTTTACTTTGTATTTCAATCTAATTTTCTTTTTGGCTGTTTCTATTCTCCACCTCGTTCCTTTTCGGGCATGTGGGGAGAGTGTAACGATCCGTAAATTTTATTG
Source organism: Allium cepa (assembly GCA_030765085.1). Lineage (NCBI taxonomy): Eukaryota > Viridiplantae > Streptophyta > Magnoliopsida > Asparagales > Amaryllidaceae > Allium > Allium cepa. Next base: position 126,890,350 of record CM060939.1, read on the forward strand.
GTTTTACTAATATATTTAATTGAAATTTTATGAAATTTTAAACAATAAAATTTTGAAATAAAAATTTAATATTTGGAATACGTCAAATTAAACATAGAAAATGGTAAATTTTCTTCTGATAATATTGAAAGTTTACTTTCTTGGGTAATTTTATTTAAATTCAAATCATTTAAAAGTGATGATAATAAAATGTTTTCCAAACTTGAATATTTTTATATAATAAATTTGTAAATCATCTTCTAAGTGAGACGTCATATTTTGTTTCTTCACATTTGGACCACTTTACTCCATTTAACTTATTTCTGACATTTTAACAGCATTTCCGGTACCGATTATCGACTTTTGATAGGATGATCATACCATTGATATTTGTATACCGTTAATTGTCCCGTCGTGCTGATCTCCACGGTATACTCAATTCTGTGTTTTAAAATCCGTTACGCGGTGGAATCCGTGGAAAATGATTCCGTATCGATACCCATTTAACCTTTTGTTTCCTGTACATTCGTTTCCCTCAGAAGAAGTGAATAGTCATAAACGTTTAATATTTCCCAGATAACTTCTGGCTTTTCTTCTCCCACTGTTCAATATAACAATTATGGAACCAAATTCAGCTTTTTGACTTTTATTATTTTCGGACTGTTGCAATTTATCTTGCTGCTGCTTATTCATTTCCATCCTTCCATTTGTATTATTTATTTCTACGGTTCAATTGGAAAATTTATACATATTGATAGCAGCTTTTCATGCATCTTCCTGTAGCTTGTTCTTCTTTCTCCCAGATCTTTTTCTTCCTCTCATTTCTTTAGCTGCAAATCGATCGGCCATTCTCTTCTTGTGCTTGACCTCCACCCTCACTCGCCAGACCAACCAACAGTGCCTTCCCTCCTTCAACCTCAAACCCTCCACCCTTGCTACCATCATCCTCCATCTCGGCCGAGTTTCACTGATCAACCCAGCAAGGCCGTCACCCTCTACTATTTTGGCACCTTCCTCCCCTCAGCCTTCAGCCACCACAGCTCGCTCCTTGATCCGCAGCCTCACCTTCGAGCATAGCCACCCATTCAACAGCAACCAAACAACAGGAACATCTCACATGCAACTTTTCTTTTTCCTTTTTTAAGGTATATCTTATATATATATATATATATATATATATATATATATATATATATATATATTCCACAATTGGTTAATATATAGGTTAGTGTATATATGTTTGTAAGTATAGGAGATATATATGTTATATTTATGTGTTTGAGTTGTTTTATATTTTGGGTCCTCTGTTTTTTACTCTCCTCCTCTACAGTGTGCATATATATATATATATATATATATATATATATATATATATATATATATATTTGTTCATACTAGCCTGATTTGCTATTTATACAGTATAGTATGTTCCTATATATACACGATAGCATGGGTTATAAAAATTTAGCTTATTTATTTATATATAGTCTGGTACGGGTTTTATATATTTTCGATTGGCATACTTAGGTAAATAAGTGCGTATAATTTGTTATATATTAAGTTATATGATTTAGTGTATAATTTGTTGCTATGCATAAGTGTTTACAAGTTATATATGGTCAGTGAGTATATGTATTTCATGCAGCATATATATATATATATATATATATATATCGATTTTGTTTAGATATGATATATACAATGATGATTTGGTTTTAAAATATAATATATATATATATTGCGACTTTATAATTTACATATATAAGTTTATTTACGTATTAAATATTTATTTTGAAATTTTATAGTATTTTTAGTGTATTTTTCTTAAATATAAATTTAAAAAAATATATATATGTATATATAATATAATAATAGTATACATATAGCCTTGTTGTTTCGGTCAAATTGATTCTGATTGTTTCACGATTCCTTATCTATCAGCTTTGCTCGTCAAACTCGCATTTAATATTGCCTTTTTTTTGAGATTCGTGCCTGGATTTCATAACTCAACTTCACTATCAACCTATCTAGCCTCGAAAGGTGAGCAATCACCTACGATTAACACTCTTATATTTATTAAATTTGATTTCAATTGAAACGACAACTGAAATATGCTACTGTTAGTTATTTACATTGCTGTATATGGTATTATCTGTATCTGTTCACCTATGACATCTGGCACCATTATCTATTATTTATATTGATGATATATGCCTGTTAAATTATTATCATATCAGTTATCACTCTGCAATTTTTGTTAGTTTAGGATTCCTTATGGGTTGAAATGATACATACCCGAACGATCTATAGAATAAGAGAAAATCGTTATGGGTCGAAATGATAAACCCAAGCGATTTTCATTGAATTGAATTGAGATCACGGGTTAAAATGATATATACTCGTATATATTTAAATTGCGGATGCAATGATAAATATCTGTATCACTTGACCATAAGATAGAAAATTATATACAGACACCGTTGGTCAATATATGTATTTTGAAATGATTTCTATGGTTTTGAAAATGAATATTTTGGTTTTAATAAATATTGATTTTAAGATATATATATATATATATACATAAATGTTATATTTATAAAGGTTTTAAATTGTGATTTTAAAATTTATTGTTTTAAAGTTATAAAATTTTAAGTTTGTTTTGGAATTATAAATGTTAGATTTTACTTACAATTTTACTATTTTCAAATATATAAAATAAGTTTAAAAATAATATTTTATTTATTAAAGTTGATTTAATAAAGTCCATTTAATTAATATATAATATGTTTAAGCATTTATTTAAAATTTATATTTCAAATATAGAGTTTATAATGATTTTAATAAAATTCAGGTTGGAAAGAGAAATAGAAATTGGTTTGAGATTGAATTTAATTAAGAATTATATTCAAATAAGTTTGATTTGAAATTTATTAAATTTGGGATTTTAAAGATATGATTTTACAACTTGATTTTGATTAAAGGTGATTTAAATGAATATTTCAACTTTACATAAATTGAAATGGTATATTTAGTTTTATTTAAATTTGAAATTTGAACTTTTATTTAAATGTTATTTGAATGATTAAGTAAACATTTCAAAATAAAAAATAGTAAAGTGAATTTTATAAATATATGAAATTATCAAATCTAGTTTTGAAATGTTTGATATTTAAACTTTGAAATATATTGAAATTGAAATGGTTTATTTTGTGGTTAAAAATCTGTGTTTGAAATCGATATAATTTGAAATGGGTTGTTGAGAAATAAATTGAGTTGAAATTGATGAATTGAGATTGAATTAAATTGAACTTTGGATTCGAGTTGATTTGAATCGATTGGTGAAATTTGAGGAAACTATTTTATTGTATAAAGTATTTTTAAAATTATATTTAAAACTGTTTATATATTTTAATATAAATCATTTTTAATATAAATCATTTTTAATATAAACTATTTTTATATAAATCATTTTTAATATAAATTATTTTTAAACTATTTTAATATACTAACTATTTTATTTTTAAACTATTTTAACCTATAACTACTTTATACAAACTATTTTATTTTATTCACTATTTTAATATCTAAACTGGTTAAGTGGAAAGTGTTGTGGCTTTCCAAAGTATTATGATTTCTAAATTTTGATTTTCAAAGTTATGAATTCTAAAGTATTATAATTTCTAAATTATGATTTCCAAAGTGTTATGATTTCAAAATGTTATGGTTTTCCAAATTATTATGATTTCAAAGTATTTTGGTTTCGAAAGTGTTATAAGTTTGAAAGTATTATGGTTTTGGAAATGGTTATATTTAAAGTGAAGAATGATACCATATTGATATGGTTTTGAAATGTAAATGATATTATATTGATATGGTTTTGAAATGGAAATGATATTACATTGATATGGTTTTTAAATAGAAATGATATCATATTGATTTGGTTTTGCAATGGAAATGATATCGTTTTGACATGGTTTTTGAAATGGAAATGATATTTGGTTTTGAAGTATAAACTATTTTGAAATGATCGCGGTGTTATAATAACGTTTGGTTGCTAAAGAGACCGAGATCGGTTATTATCATACTCTCTGACAATGTCGAAAACCACTTTAACAACCGCGTATGCGATGGAGATTCCAGAATGAAGTAGTATGGCAGAGACATTCTATTTGAGGTATATACGTGGACCCGACTCCCGTGGGTTGGCATATGATGGCCTAAACAGGAGCAATCGACGGGCCAAGTCAGGTAACTCCTCCGATCGGACACACTTATTCGTATGCCATTATATTACTTTGTGATTGATTTGGTGCGCACCTTTGATTTGGGAGTGTGGCTCGAGGTGGGCGGTAGCTACGGCTATGCGTTACCACCAGCCCGGAAGTTTAATTGGTATATCTACCCTGGATTGCCTAGATGTGCCGTGTCGCCTACCCTATCGGGACCACTACGAGTTTGTTTTGCATCGTACCTATGGAGTATCCTCTGGTAGCCTCCCGATCAGGAGGTATTACATTATTGTATAAACTATTGACACTATGAAATGTGTTAAAAGGGATATAGGTTACGCCTTAATGCTATTTTAATAGTTTATTTTACTTTATACATTATTATAATAGCGTATATTACTACATAATAGTTTAACGGATTCTTAGAGGATGGTTATCCTAAACATCCTTTAAGTTACTTGTATTTCAGTTGATTTTTCACTTGAGCTGGATTTATTGATATAAGAATGTTAATCCTGACTCGAGCGTTTTTTGTTTTGCTTGACGCTCGGTTCAAATTGATTGTCGCAGCATTTGAGACCCACCTTTGGAGTTGGAGCTTCGCTTGGAGATCCATCTATCTATTTAGCTTGCAGTTATTCAGTTAATTCCTGTGATATACTCTTATCTTGTATTTGACTATTGTATTGAGGTTTTCATGTATTCGATACTTCAGTTATATCTTATTTTAACTCTGTTATATATATAGTAGCTTTATGAACTACTATTCCTTTATTTCCGTTGCTTATTGTTATATTACTATGTATGTCTGTGATTCTGTGATTTATTATATACTATATATGCTGAGTTTTGCCAAATATAAAATTAACAATCCGATATTTTGAGCAATTCATGTCCAACATGTGCGGATGCGAATGGTTGAAAATAGCGGTATGTTACAGAAATTGTGTGTGATCATGTATGCATATATACTCAAGGAAACCTTAACGATATTTTATCTAGGACTCTTTTACAGTAGAATAACCTAATAAATGTAGTATGGTCAATGAATCTTCGTTTATCTTTGAATCTCAATATCTTCTAGATGGTGTCTTCTTCTAGCATACACCTGCAATCTTGATAAGGTATATATATGTATATGATTGTATAGTTGTTATCATTGAGACATAAGCTGCTGGTTCTAAAAATCTCCCCCCTTTTGATGATGACAACTATACAATGGAAGTATTATTGCATTTGTCTCCCTATGTGTACAAAAATCAACCATACAATGGAAGTATTATTATGTTTGTCTCTTTCTGTGTATATGGGTCTCCCCCTTTGTATGTGCATAGATTTCTCTCCCTTTGTCATTATCGAAATGGAGGGAAACAATATAAGTTACGAAGATATTAAATAGATATAGCATGTTAGAAAGTTCAAAGTAAAATTGGAAACAATTGTAACAAAAGTTGTAAATTAAAAAAAAAACAAGCATAAAAGTTGCAGAATAAAAAAAAAACTCTAACTATACTAATTTGGAGAAGAAGAAAAGCCCCTATAGTTCTCGCAATACTCCTAGTAAGAAGATGGATCTTGCTCATATATACCCGGCCATTGTGGTTGGTTGTTGTACTCCTCATCTTCGTGAATTGAAAGACCCTGGAATTCCATGTACGATTGTTGAAAATGTGGAGTATCAAACATGTACATGTCATTACTATCCTTTTCTTCTTCCTTAGGTTGTGCGTGAATAGTAGTCTTCCCTCGGTCACCCCTATCGTGTGACTTACCTCCGGGCGAGGCTTGAGAGCGATAACTAGTTTTTGAACCCAAGGCGGAGGTGTTGGGTAAAGCGAAGATGATGAGCGTGAAGAAGATTGACCTCGTATTTTGTGCATCACTTTTCCTAAAGTGGAAACCACTTTGTCCAAAGTCTTCTCCTCCTTTATCATCTTAGTGGAGAAAGAACGTTCCAATCCAGTCATCTTTCTGTTTAAAGCTCGCTGGTTAGCCGTGATTATTTTTTGGTTTTTGATTGCCAAATCACGAAGAGATTCATTTGGCATTGGTCCAACACACTTCTTGTATTTTAGAGTCCGAATAATATTCGATATCATGATTAGAGGAAGGTGGTCGTTGTGAAGGATGATGGAAGTAGGTTTGCTGAGGAGCTCTAGTTGGAGGAGGACCATGATGTCCATTGGTCGAAGGGGATGATACGGGGTGGGCTTTTGGGAAGATGCATCAGTGATAGATATCGTGGACCATTATCTTTTGTTGGAATTTCTTCGTATTATGATATGCAGAAGAAACTCTAAGTTTATGCAAGATGCGCATTATTTCCCGAGCAAATACAATGGGGCGATGATGCTGAGACTAAAAACCTTTGAATTGCTCATGGATAAATTTTGCCTAATTTATCGGTAGGAGACCAAATATTGCATACAAAGCTTGATGGTCATTAGGATAGATTTTCTCATGACTACCTAGATGTGGAATGATTGTATTAATTATCATTCGATTTAGCAGTCTAGCACGTAGGTGAAGGTTAAAAGGATTTCCATTGAGGCCTTTTATCTTCCCATATTTAATGGGTAACTTCATCTCTTGGTAGAAGTCTGTGATCCGGTATGTCCGTTAAATCAATCCCCTCATAAGAATGTCCTAAAATACGGCCAACCGTGAAGACAATAATTTTAACTTCATTTTTGTAAACACTTGACCACAACCGACCGTCATCATTCTCCGGATTCCAACTTTCTATGATACATAGATAGGAGTAGAAAAGGTAAATAGCTAGAGGTTCGATGATTACCTTATTTGCATCATAGCTAATTAGGTTGCAGCAGCCGGCATCCATAGTTATTTCTAGAATTTCATATTCCATCACATTTCCAAGGCAATAAAAAAGGACCAGAGTGAATCTTCTTTTAGGAAAGTGCCTCAAGTCGTTTAATGGCATTGGGATTGTTGCGAAGCCATTGGTTTATGTGAGCTTGCATAACCGAGGATTGAGAGGAGGAGGAAGATTGGCATTGCTTTTGATTTTTAGAGACAGTAACCTTCTTGGGAGCCGTTGATTGATGAATTTGAATGTTTTGAAATCTAGGGTTTCAGAAATTAGGAAATCAAATGGAGGTAAAGTGGAGAGAGGGGTAAAGTAGTTTATATATGGCTGCTTGAAAGTCGTTGCCAAAAGAAGCGACAAACGTCAATGAGGGAGTCATAGACGTCAGCGGCTTCAATAAAAACAAAGTAGAGAGATTTGGTAGATATCTATGATGGTTCTACAATGTCTGTGTCTATAGAAAATTTAAATAGAGAGTTTGGACAAATGTCTGTGAGGTTTCTCCAAACGTCTGTGCCTGTAGGGAAAATTTACCATAACATGTGATAGACGTTTGTGGTATATTCACAGACGTCTGTGATATATATTTTCTGACATACAGAGATTTTTTTTATATCAATGAAAATTTTGTTAAAATTTTAATGCAATGAATAATATACATACCAAAAGTTAATAAATAAACATAATTTATATGATATTTAACATAATTTTTAGTTTTTGTCTGAGTATTTAGAATTATTGGTTTGATATATATTCCATGAATTTATTTCAACTTTTGTATCATCAAGTAATGTCTTTAGTGGAGACCAACTTGGACGAGCTAGAGTGTCAATCCAAGCTTGCTTTGATGGTCCCGATTTGCACAGATTTCATGGAGTAATGTTATGCACTTTTGTAGGAGTTTCTTATAATCGAGTAGACTTTTGATGTATGCAATTTTTTGTTGATGAATGACCACAAATTGCTAGAATGCACTTTTTGAGAAAATTTAGATGAGATCCTTGACGTCGTTTCCCGTAATACATTTCACATTGGATGCCGATCATTTCTTGTTGATAGTGATATATCTCATCGACTTTGTCAGTGAGAGATGATTTCAGATAAATTGATCATTTAGCTTTCTTTTCTTTAGGAGAAAGGACAATGTGGTATGTAGATGATGCAACAATGTTTAGAGAGGCTGAAAGAATTGATGTAGGTGTGGATTTAGTTTGTGATACGTAAGTGCTATCTAATGAAGGGGATTTATAGTTGATAGTTGAATAGGTGGAGTCTTGATCGGAAGACATTTTTATGTATTATTTGTTTTCATAATCTATTTGTGTATATTGTTTTTAAGTAGAATATAAGATGAATTTATAAGGTAAGATTTTGCTATACTTAGAAAATAGATTGATTAAAAGGAGTTAAGCCATAAAAATTTAACAAAGAGTAGTCAGTTTTTTTAGATGGTTATTATTATTTTATTATTTTATGTGGTTGTTATTAATTCTAGGTGTATAAAACCAACTGTGCAGTTGAAAGACTATATGAGCTGTTTCTACAAATTTAAGTGAAGAAAATATATTTCTACAAATTTGGTTAACCAATTCATTGTACGAACAAATTCCTAGATCCTATCTTAACTTAATAAATGTTAGCTCACTCAAAAGTTTTGTTAAAATATCAGCTATTTGATTTTCAGTATTAACAAATTCAAGAGTTATTATTTATTTTTCAACATTATCTCTAAGAAAATGGTGTCGAATATCAATATGTTTTGTTCGTGAATGATTAATTGGATTTTTAGATAAATTTATAGCACTAGTATTATCGCAATATATTGGAGATTTGTTTATTATTTTTCATAATCTATAAGTATTTGTTGCATATATATTACTTGAGCGCAAGCTAAGGTAGTAGGAATATATTCGGCTTCACGTGTTGAAAGAGAAAGACAATTTTGCTTTTTACTAAAGCATGAAACTAATGATTGACCGATAAAGTGACATATGCCACTTGTACCTTTTCTATCCGATTTGCATCCACCAAAATCCGCATCATTATAAGATACAAGTTCAAATGAACTGCCTTTTGGATAAAATAGACCATAATCTTTAGTGTTGGTTAAATATCATAAAATGCGTTTGACTACCTGATGATGTGATTCCTTAGGTTGTGCTTGAAATCTTGGAAATAAACAAACAATCATCATAATATCTAGTTTACTGGCTACTAAGTATAGTAATGATCCTATCATGCTTCGATATAGTTTTTGATCGAGCTCTTTTCCATGTTCATCTTTGTCTAGATGATTAGTAGCACTCATTGGAGTGTGTTTACTTGATGTATTATCCATTCCGAAATGTTTTAGTAATTCTTTACAGTATTTTTCTTGATTTATAAAGATTCCATTATTTAATTGTTAAATTTATAGTCCTAAAAAGAAATTCATTTCACCCATATGAGATATTTCAAATTCATTTGTCATTATTATAGAAAATTCATTACATAAATTTTCGTTAGTAGATCCAAATATAATATCATCAACATAAATTTGAACAATTAATATATCCTTCTGTTCTCTTATAATAAACAATGTTATATCTATTTTATCAATATGAAAAACAAAATTTATTAAATGTGATTTTAATTGATCATACCAAGCACGAGGTACTTGTTTTAAACCATATAACATCTTTTAAGTTTAAAAACATGATTTGGATATTTTTCATGAACAAATAGTGTGGTTGTTCAATGCAAACATTTTCTTTTATAAAACCGTTCAAGAAAGAACTTTTAACATCCATTTTAAATAGCCTAAAATTATGATGACATGCAAAAGCAAGTAATATTCTTTATGGCTTCAAGGCTGCCATAGGTGCAAAAAGTTTCTTCATAATCAATTCCTTCTTTTTGATTGTATCCCTGTGCCACTAATCTTGCTTTATTACATATAATATTTCCATTTTCATCTGTCTGTTTTAAATATCCATTTTGTTCCAATTACTGATTGATCTTCTAACCTTGGTATGAATTCCCAAACAATATTTCACTCAAATTGATTAAGTTCTTCTTGCATTGCTAAAATCCAGAAATCATCATTTGATGCTTCCGTGTAATTTTTAGGTACAAAATTAGACATAAATGCTACATTACTCATTTGATTTATTTGTCTTCTAGTCAAAACTTTGTTATCTAGATTTCCAATTATGTTATCAACAAGATGATCTTTTAAAATACGGGGTGGTGATTTCAAGTTACTGCTATTATATTATCATTGTTACTTTCATTTATAATTTCAATGGCTTTACTTTGATTAGTGTCAAAAATATCTTCGTCGTCTTTACTTATATTTTTGAAGTCTTCATCAAACAAGACATGAAGACTTTCCTCTATAAAATTTGTTCATTTGTTAAAAGTTATGTATGCTTTACTTTGATTGGAATATCCAACAAAAATTCCTTCATCCGGCTTTGGATCGAATTTACCAAGATTATTTTTGTGTTTAGAATAAAGCATTTTGATCCAAATATTCAAAAATATGATACTTTTGGTTTCATTTTGTAGAGCATTTAATAACAAGTATTTTTAGTCATAGGTATAAGAGTTACACCATTTAATATGTTACATGTAGTAGCAACTGCTTCTGTCTAAAAAATCTTTGGTAAGCCATTGCCATTTAGGAGATTCGACCACATTCTTGCAAGGTGCTATTTTTTCTTTCAACTACTCCATTTTGTTGTGGTGTTCATGGAAATGAAAATTTATAGTTAATTCCCTTTGTATTACAAAAATTTGTAAATAATCCATTTAAAATTTTCCACCATGATCACTTCTTTTACTTTTGGTATTTTAATTAGTGTCTTAATTAAGTAAAAATTTTAAACATTTCGAATGTATCACTTTTATGTTTCAAAAATAGTGTCCAATAATATCTTAAAAAATCATCTACAATTACAAAAACATATTTATTGTGATCTATCGAATGTACCTGAGTTGGAACAAATAAGTCCAAATGAAGTAATTCAAGAGGTTATTCAATAGGGATTTCCTTTCTAGACGTAAACGCGCTTTTCTTTAATTTTCCAAGTTGATGTGTATCGTAGAGATTTTTACTTTTGAAATTTATTTTGGGTAATCCTCTTACCAAATTTTTTTTAGCTAATTTTTTTTTACATATTTGAATTTTATATGAAAATTATTTATGCCATATCCATGGATCATCACGATTTACGATTAAGCATAAATCATTATTATGATTAATATACATGTTTAGAATATAACTATTTCGATATCTTGTTCCGTCAAAAATTAAAGTTTTATTTTGATCAAAAATATTGTAATTATCTTTTTCAAAATTGATTCTAAACCCCTTATCGCATAAACATTTGAAATAATAGGAGAAGAAGGTATACCGACATTGATGACATTTCCAATCCCGATAATATATCGTTTGGAATTATCCCCAAAAGTCACCTTACCACCGTCCATGTAAGCGATGTTTGATAGCATGTGTGCATTTTTCGTCATATGTTTGGAGCTTCGGCTATCGAGTATCCATTTTTCCTTATTATTAGTTTTGTTTTTGGGTACCTCATCTGTGCTGGCCACGAAGCAAACATTTGCGTTCTGAGTCACCATTGCTATCTGATAAAGAGAAAGAGTAGGAGTCATCCTAGGTTACTTGAAATGCTCTTCTCTTTTTCTCAAAATTCTTGAATTTGTTCTTCTTTTTATCATTGTTGAGTTGTGGACAGTCCTTCTTCATGTGACCAAATTTATCACACCGAAGCATTTCATTGATGTTTGATTTGAGGAATTTCTGTTGCTATTGTTTTGAAATTTCATCATCTTTTTTAACTTCTTAAACTTGTCGTAATTTTTGGCGATGAAAACAATCTCATCTTCTTCTAAGTCGGAGTTGTCATTATTTGCCTGAAATGCGATGTTCTTCTTTTCTTGATTTTGTCCTTTTCTTGCCTGTAAATTACTTCACATGACATAAGATTTCGTATTAACTCTTTGCCTTTGAGTTTGGAAAGATTATTATCTTCTTCGATGACTAAAACTTTTTCTTTCCCATTCGTTTGTTGGAGAGTTCAAAATTTGTGTGACTAAATCAAAATCGGTGAAATTAACTCCTAGTGCCCTAAGATCGCGTTGTATAGTTTGGAATCTAGCACACATGCTAATAATTGATTCGCTTATTTCATTTTCAAAGATGAAAATTGAATTTGTAGAATAGAAATTTTTGTTTGTTTAAGTTTTTTTGCGCCCTCATGGGTAATTTGTAAAGTGCACCATATATCATATGATGTCTTGCAGAGCATGACTTGTAAAAATTCAATTTTTCCAAGTGAGCAGAATATTATATTCCTAGATTTGGCGTTATTAGATGCCTCTGCTTTTTATGCATCAGTCCATGTGTTTATAATTGTGTCAAGTGCTTCATATGTATTTTGACTTGCTAGCCACATTTCCAAGCCATTTGCTTCCATAAAAATTCGCATGTGTGTTTTCCAATAAGCATATTTGAACTAGTGAATAGTGGGGGACAAGCAGTTGATCGACCTTCTTGAAATGTACTTGCCATTTTGATGATTTAATCACATGTCACCGTAGATTACTCTTATACCAATTGAAATACTCATGGATCATATATTATCTAACTTGTATAATATGTAATTGTATAAGATGATGCAATAGTAGACAATAAATAGTAAAGTATAAAAAGCATGCAAACTAGATTTTTTATACTGGTTCGGACCTCTCGGCCTTCGTCTAGTCCCAACGCTCCCCTTCTGTGTTTCCTTTAAACAAATTACCCTCGCTTCGCCCGTAGCAACTGGCTAATACAAAAGTATCTCTGATAATCTTATGTTCCAAATAACACAGTTTTTGACTTATAGTACAAATCTTCCTATGATCTCCTTTGGGTATATAAATATGAATGCTTTGAGTTGTAGGAAGTGATTTAACCAAAATTATATTTTGGTTATAATAGATTGAGAGTTTGTGAACAATGTATATGCAAGAGAGTGTTTAGAATCAAGAGTATAAAGAATAGATTGATGCAAGATAGATGATCTCTGTTTCTCAATTAAGTAGTATTTATAGATTCAAAAAGGCGCAGATGATAAGTTGTGACTATTTGAGAAAGTATATTCAATTTAATTGCTATAACCATTTGTTGAAAGGTGATTTCTTTTGGAATGAAACAGAAGTGTCTTTTCATAATTGACAGTTTTTGCACATGACAGACGTTTGTGGTAAAACCTCAGACATTTGTGACTTCAAAGAATTTTTAACTCGAGAACTGTCATAGACATCTATGGTTTTATCTCAAATGTCTATAAGGTGTAAAAACAATTTTTCACCTCAATTTTGATGTATATGAAATTGTGTGTTGTATGCATATATACTCAAGGAGACCTTAATAATATTTTATCTAGGACTCTTTTGCAGTAGAATAATCATACTAACTACAGTATGGTCAATAAATCTTCATTTCTCTTTGATTCTAAGTATCTTCTAGCATGGTGTCTTCTTGTAGCATATACCTGCAATCTTGATAAGTTCTATATATGTGTATCATTGTATAGTTGTTATCATTGAAACATAAATTGGAGGTTCCAGTCTGAAAGAGGATTTATACTCGATTGTTGACGGCCAACATTGGTGAGGGTTTTTGATTGTTTACTTAAGTTTTATATCATAGATGAGGGCTTTGTAAGGGAAATGAAGTTTTCTGATCAAGAAGTCCGATCAGAGTCCGCACTAGAGGATCGGGGATAAAAACTGGTTCGAAAGTAAAGCTATGGATTCGAATGGTAGAACGAATTAGATATTTCATATAGATGATTTATATACATCGTATGGGTTTTAGTTTAAAAGTAAATATTTTGTGCAAATACCTTTTAGTTTTGTTTTTGTGTAATTTCGGAGATGAAATTCTTTTAAGCGGGAAAGTTTGTAACGTCCCGTAAATTTATTAATTTCATATATTATATTTTTTTTAAATATTCAAGTATAAGCTTTTTAAAATATATATGACGATTTTTTGTACAATAAATAGTAATGCTAATATTATTTTGCATAAGTATTTACGAACTTATAAACTTTAAAGGAATATCGATAAAATGACCGAAATCCGTTTTATCGCTAAACAGCTCTATGATCATGAAACGTCATGCATAGTGCTGTATACATATACTTATTTTTATAATTAAACAAGAATATGAAATAAAATAATTTGTTTCATTTTTGGAAATTAAATGAATATATGACATCATTAGTGATGCCTTTATATTTAATAATTGATTTAAGAATTTAAATTGAGATTTAATGATTTAAGAATTATCATAATTACTTAAATCATTGTTTTTAATTGATAATAATTCATTTTAAATAGTAATAAAGTTATAATAAATCATTAATAATAGCTTTGTGAAGATATATAATCCATTTGAAAATGTAAGGGAAATTGATATCATTTTGTCGGTATAACAACAATTTTTGTGAATAATTGTTTACATCGATTTATATGATTTTATAATTCAAATGAGATCATTTTTATTAATTAAAAATGATTAGAAATTTATTTTAAAACTTATTTTACAAATATACGTATATTAACTAATAAGTGAAAATATGACCGGGAATCAAAATCAGAATATGTAACGATTTGACGTATATAAGTTGTATAACGATGTTCATATGACTTAAACATACACATAACATAGTAAATACACACCCTAACATAGATATACATCCACATACACACACACATACACACACATATATATACATAAACCTTTATACATTTATATATATACATAAAGCTAAAAATATTAAAGATATTTTCCATTTACTGACTCTTTAAGCATCCAAAAGTCAAATGCACATGCTAGGAAGTGAGTGAAGTGATGGTGGCACATGTTAGCACATGGTAGGAGGCGTACTAACATGTGGAAATATTGATGGAGGTGGAGGTTGATGTGGTGGAGGATTGTATGCTTGATAATCCTATAAATAGGGAGGCATACCCTCTTTTATTCTTCACAAATTCATTCTTCTTCACCATTCTTTAGCTCCTTAATGCTCTTTAATGGCTTCTCCTCATTCAAAAAGGTAGGAGGGTTAAAATAGTGGAGTGCTTAAGTACCAATCCGCTAATTTCTCTCTAACCTCTTCTTAATTTACTTCTTCTTCTTCTCTTCTTTAATGACCCAGGGGCGAGAGCATGATGGAAGGGGGGC
The DNA here is from genome assembly GCA_030765085.1 of Allium cepa. Taxonomy (NCBI): domain Eukaryota; kingdom Viridiplantae; phylum Streptophyta; class Magnoliopsida; order Asparagales; family Amaryllidaceae; genus Allium; species Allium cepa. Next base: position 126,905,628 of record CM060939.1, read on the forward strand.
TATTTTTGAGAGTTTAGGGGCGTTAAGAGCATGGCCGAGAACAAAGTGGAATGGGAAGAATGGTCGAGCACTTGAGTGAGGGAAATGAAGCATTTAGGTGATGGTAGGAGTGTATTAGTGAAGTGTTGTGGTGATGTGATGTTGGTAGGAAGATTTGGTTTGATTTATGGTTAATACTTAATGTTTATTAAATGATAAATAATCTCTGTAACTATTTCTAAGTATGATAATATGACCTTTTAATCTCTTAACTATTATGTGAATGTTTAATAATCTGGTTGATTATTTAAACGTACCTCATTTGGAGGCCCAAAACTAACTACTATGGATGTTGCAGTCATCCATAATTATTAATTCCCGACTACCAAATGTGGTAATTGATATATCAAAAACATATAGATATGAAATTTTCTTAACTCAATTTTAAAATAAATTCCTCATTCCATTTCAAATCACATTTCAAATTCATTACATAATCCCAATTCGTAAACCACGTTTAGAGAAATATAATTATTAAAATATGCCAAGAGCGACATATGAATATGCCCCTTGATTGATTAAAGTAAAAATATAGGTAGTTAAACGACTTTGCCAGTGCATCCAATTAAATAGCGGAATCAAACAGAAGAGCTCCTAATAGCTAGCTTGCGTCCAGTATGTCCCTGGAAGCTTATTCATCTAAAGGAGAACCTGAAAACCTTAACTCTCAAACTACTCAAAATCAATTGAGCACCCAAGAGTTTAAGGGGAAAACATAAACTTTGAGTCAGTCAAAAAGCCTGGTATGAATAATAACCTACCATCACGAACCACATAGATATCTAGCGAGACCATGCCGCTTAATAGGATAGGTTTTCCCCTCACTGGTATGTTAAACAAAATTTATATTAACCATATACCGTGCACCGACATCCACGATGGTTAAAACATACCACAATAAAATATATCATGATGATATGTTTACATGCAATATTCCCTGAATTTCCCATCCCCATTCTTCTGACTATCTATCTCAAGTTATAGTTTCTAAGGTCACCATTAACCTATTAGTTTTCATGGGTTAACTAAGAACATGTTCCAAGCTAACATACTATCTGTCCAGTCTAACAGTTTTCAAGAGATCACTAAGAACCTATTGGTATCTACCAATGACATTATCTAATTATAGTTTTCATGGGCTCACTATGAGCCTATTGGGTTCTCCAATAACTTTTCTCATGTCATAGTTTTCATGAGTTGACTATGAACCTATTAATCTCTGTCGGTAACTTACCTAGACATAGTTTTCATGGGATCAATAAGAACCTATTGGCCCTGCCAATAACAATTTCTATACATAGTTTTCATGGGCGTACTAAGAACCTATCTAAACCAATAATCTTTGATCAGCTTTTGGACATCCTATACTCTAGTCTATCTGACCTCCTAGATGCAATTCTACTCACGTAGGAGGTAATTCAAGGTAAGTTCACTATTGGATCAACCTAATAGGTTATTCTGCCTTTTCACCTCGAAATGTAGTTATGGGTTAATAATGAAGTTGATATGATTACACTAACATCCGTGATAACTGATTAAATAACATAACATTATAAACATCCATGGTTTAATTCCTTGTAATCCTTTTCTAATACAATATGGTTAATACCCTAAACCTACTATCCTTAACATGGAAAGCTTCCTTGGAAGTTTTAATGTTAAACTAGCATTTTAAAAACCTTTCTATAATGCCATGGTTTTAGAAAATGAGATTAGGTTCTTTAACTAGAAAGCAAAGGTTTTTGACTATATCCTTCGGATCATTGTGACGTCATGAGCAACCACCCATCACTCTCTCCCCTTTCGAAGCAGAATTTTAAAAACTTTAGGTATTCTCTTTCAAAAGCATCACTTGGAACATACCTTTTGAAAGACTTTAGAATTTACCTTTCGAAACACTTAAAGCTTACCTTTCGAAAGAACTAAAACTTACCTTTCGAAACACTTAAAACTTACCTTTTGAAAGCATTAAAAAACTTATTTAAATGTGTTAATTTTCAAACGATTGGGTTTAACATTTAATATAATTATTGGGTCATGAAGAATAAGAGAGAAAGTACCCCTTTCAAAATCATTGACCTTAAATAAAAGAATTTTGGGAAGAGAATAGTTTCAAAACCATCCTTTTGAAACCATTGGCTCTAAAACACTTAATAAAAATGGCTATAAAAAACTTTCAAAAACATGGAGAAGGCGGCTTAAAAGTTTCAAGCTTTCCTTTTGAAAGCATTAATTATAAGGAAAGCGGCTTTCAACTGGTGCGAAAGGCTTGAATGTGGTAGCTAGGTTTCAAATAGGTTCAAAAGCGGCTAGCCTTCGGAAAGCTCCTTTGAAAACAAAACAAGCGGCAACACATTTAAAAGCTTCTATAAAATAAGGCATGTTAATTGATTTGAAAGCTATTTAAAAGTAACTTCAACCCCTTTGAAAGCAAGCCTTCAACCCCTTCTGCCTTTCTCCAATACTCTACGTACCAAAATTTTGATACCATATGCATTTGTTTCGAATGGGTTAGAAAGGCCTATTGGGCATGGTTTTAAAAGTATGTCAATGGAAGTGGCAAGTTTGTAATTTGAAATAAAACTTATTTTATGCTTTTAAAAGAAATTCCTTTGTATCTAACTTGCATAATTTGTCAAAATATGATTGGTTGCCAATCCTTTATCAAAATGCTTTTATAAAGTGGCTGCTGAATTCATCAATTAACAATTGAAATTATTTTAGCCCTTCTCCTTAACAAAACGATTAAAATATCTAAGCCCCTTATCTTAAATAATTTATTTTCCATAGTAAATCACTTATGGAAAATCTCTAAAAATCACAATAATTTTCTTTTACTAGATTTTCTAACATGTATAAATTTTCAGACCGAAAAACATTACTTAATTGCCTTAAGCAATTAAGCCCAAAATAGTTAGTTCTTCCATTTAAATTTCATAATAAATTATCCATCGCTTGAAATAATATGAAAATTTAAACCCGTTTCAAAAATAATATTTATATAACATATTCAATTGTCATGGGAATTGAAAATCATTTTGCATGATTTTAGCATTAAATCAGAACTATATTACACCCCAAAATCTTTGTTTAACTTAAAACATGGCATATAAAATTAAAGCATGTCATCATTCATCATATCATATAGTTCTAAACCTTAAACCCAAATTAAAACAGTCAAGATGACTCATACGAGATGGTTTATATTATTATTCACCTTGTTTGGATAAGGAACTTGAATTTGTTCTTCACTTTAATCTTCCTAGCTTAATTCTTGGCTTCTAATTGAATTTGAACTCCTTTTCTCCTAATGTTATGGACGACCTTGATTTCCTATGTTTATGTTTTTTTTATGAGAATGAAAATGAGAATAGAATTGTTATGAGGGTTTTATGGATTTTGGGATTCAGTTATTCCTTATATTACCCCTGCCTTATATTTCTTAAGTATTTAACCTATGAACCATTCTTATAAATGCATTTAGGTAGGGCATGACCTTAACTAGTTTTCAAATCCAAATCCCCTTATCACTCCATTCTCTACATTATTCTATTTAATTTATCTAATTAAATCTTCTGAATAATGTGATTAAAATCAGAGTTGTTACAGACTCCCCTCCTTAAAGAAATTCGTCCATGAAATTCAATAAGGATTAAATACTAAGAATAGCAATCATCTTTAACATCTCCTAACTTCCCTACTAGCCTACCTGACTAGTGAACAATATATATATATGTGTGTGTGTGTGTGTGTGTGTGTATGTGTAACGACCCGTAAATTTTCGATAATTAAATTAGCTAATTTAATAAGATTTCGTGATTTAATGTTAGAAAAAAATTTGTAATTCATTTGGAATAATAATAACTGGAATGAATTGCAATAATTATCCAAGTAATGAAAAAAAAGCTACTTAGTGAATGACTTTGCAATCAATAGTTGAATAGGATATTAAATGTTGAATTCATTGGGTATGATAGAGTAATTGATTGATAAGTAAAATCTATTTGAAATCAAATATTGAATATTGAACACGTAATTGTTTAAATTAAATATTTAAAACTTATTGAATAATTGAATAACTGTAAAATGAAAATAGTGTTCTAAATTTTGAAATGGTTTTAAAAGTTGAATCTTATAAGTTCAATTTCAATATTTCAAAAGATAATGAATTATTGGATAAGCGAAATTGTCTAAATTAAATATTTGGAATTTATTGGATAAATAAAATAACGGGTTTAATATGATTAAAAATGATTTGTAAAATTTTATTTTATCATATTGGAGTTATAGTGATGTTATAGAACTTTTAAAACTGAATTTAAAATTTATTTGTGAAAATTGAATATTTTAATATTTAATTATCGACTGGAAAATAGCCAATTTTTGAACAGTCTCAGAATTGGACAAAACTAGTTCCATTGGATCCGTAATAGTTAGTTATTATCGGATTTCAATTTTCGTAGCAATCGGAGTTGTCGTTTGACCGTGGCAGCTCGAAACGCGTTGAAATTGTTTAATATTAATTTGGCGAGTTAAAAATAGTCATTTTTCAAACGGTCTCGGATTTCGACGAAACTAGTTTCATTGGATCCGTAATGTTATATTATTGTAAGATTTCAAATTTCAAGTCAAACGGATTTACCGTTTGTCCGGGGCAAGCCAAAACGCATAGAAAATCGTTTAATCGGTTTAATTTAAAATTGATCGTTTATTGCCGTAACTCACACATACGATCGAATTAGCTTCCGAGACACGTTCCATTGCGTTCGGAACGTGGGGTAAACCTTAGAAACGCCTGCCGGCACGCTTCGTTTGGAGTTCGAGAATTTTTCGGTGAAAAGTGTTTTTGCAATTTTCTATAAAAGGACCCATCCTCTTTCATTTGCTCAAAACCCTAACTCATTTTGACCAGCCGCCACTTTCATTTCAATGGCCTGAAAATTTCGAAACTTCCTCCTCATTTTCCTCTCAATCCATCAACAATTAGCAAAAACTTTCAACTACAAAGTTGTAGAGCACGATGAAAGCTTCAAATCCATACGGAGATGATCGAAAACGGAGCCACGGATCAACGGGAAATCGTGTTGGAAGGAGCTGCGTTTTTCACGTAATTCGAGGCAGAGGATGAGGCCGAGCTTGGAGCTATTTGTGGTGAAGGTGGAGTAAGGCGGTGGCTTCGAAGTGGTGTAACCTGATCAACTTCCCGACGTTCGTGGTGGCCGCGATTTGGAACCCTAGGCCGCGTTTGATGGGTTCTATGTTGCGTCTCTAACCTGTAGAAGTAACGTGAGATGGAAGAAAGAAGGAGCGGTGGAGATTTGCAGAGGAGGGATCTAGTGGCTGAGATTTGAGTTAGGTAAAATTATAAAGAAGGTTGTAAATTTAGTTAATATAAAATCGTGTAAACTTGTAAAAATCATATTTTTTCATACGAGGTCGGATTCGGACGAAACTTTTTGCGTTGGAATCGTATAGACGAGCTCTACGCGATGCAACTGGATTGGAATCATTTGGAGCTAGAGAAAATTTTGGGTTAAATCGAACGTCGTTCGATTTGATTTAAAATCGTAAAATCAAAGTGAGTGTTTTATAACGCTCACAACGTACTGAATATCTTTATGCTAGTTAAATTTGACATTATGCATAGTTATGATTTTTATTTGTTGTTGTTTGATAAAATTTAATTATCATATTGATTGTCATTTGAATTCACCGTTAAAAAAAAAAAAATTTAAATTGACAGTTAAATTTAAATTAAAATTGAATTGCGATTAAATTACCTGACATTGATAAATATGAAATTGCCGTGAATTGTATTGCCTATTGGATGATGTATTTCGATGGATGTTATTGGTTGATATTTAAATGTTTGGATGTTTATTTGTTTACATATATCCTGCTATGCATACATATGACACTGTGATTGATTTAAATAATATATTCATCACTGACATTTAATTGTAATAACTAATCACTTGGCCATAGGTTAGAAAATTATATACGGACACCGAGTTGGTTAAATTAAATGATTTTAAAAGTTGTTTTGAAATTATTTAAATGAATTGATTTTAAGAATAAAATCCAATTTATGGAAATTGAATTATTTTGAATTGGAGCTCGAAATGTTAGAATTTAAACTTGGTAAACGAAATTATTAAATAAAATCGAAGTTTAGATTTAAATTGCAAATTGAAATACGGTGTAAATTTTTGAAAGTTGATTTGTTTTAAAAGATTGGACTTTTAATCGAACTCTGAATATTTCTAAGAAAATTGATATGAAATGATATTTCAAGTTTGAGTTTGGAATTGAAAATTTATTTGAAATTTAGATTTAAATTAATTTGGAATATATGATGATTTTGAAATGGATTTGATTTTAAAGCGAATATGATATTTTGTTATCAATCATGAATCAATTTGAAATATAAAAGAGCCAACGGTGTAATAATACGTAGTTATTAAAGAGACCGGGATCGGATATGGACATACTCTCTGTCGATACCGAAAACCACTTTAATAACTATTATACGCGGAGTGTTGATCCAGAATGAAGTGGATGGTTTGGTGAACGCGTTGACTGAAGAAAGAGAACGATATTGGATGACCCCTGACATGACTAAAACAGGAGCCGCGCCGGGCCATTGAGGTTCGCCACCTCTAGCGGACACACTTCTTCGATACCATATCTATTACATTTGTGATTTGATTTGGGTGCACCCCTTGATTTGGGAGTGTTGTTTCGCGGTGTTGGGGTAGCTGCTGGCTATGCCCAACATCAGTCCGGATCACGCAACTACTAGTATCCTAGTTGGTATTGCCTCATGTACCTTGTCATACTGATTATCCTATTCGCGACCACTACGTTTTGATTTGTACCTTGAGTATATGGATTGCCCTCTGGTGACTTCCGGTTTTGGGGAAACTACGGTCTTGTATATGCTTTTGGGAATATAAAATTTGTTAAGGGGGATTATGGTAACGCCTTAACGCTATTTTGATACTTTATATTACTGATAGGCATTATCTACTTAGCGTATATTACTACATAGTATATAGTTTCACGGATCCTTGAGAGATGGAAAATCCCGTAACATCTCTTGAGTTATTGCACGCACGTTGACACTGGATAGGAGATGTCAAACCCCGTAAACATCTCTGACGCCGTTACACTCATATTTATTTACGATTGACTTAACTTATATGAGGATATTTAGTCCTGACTCGAGTGTTTGTCTTTTCATTACGCTCGGGTCAGTCCTGAGTTTTCAGATTTTTGAGGATCTATTTCTGGAGGATGAAGACGAAGATTTGGTATATTATGTACTACTATTATATTCATTCCATTCCGCTGCATTGTTGTATGATATTTGCTGTGTATGTAACTCTGATAAATGTTGTATAATAATAATCAAATGTATTCATTTCAAATGTATTCATTTAATTAACAGCTTCATGAACTGTTATTTTATTATTATACTTTAGCCTTCCGCTGTGAGATTCTGTGTTGTTTCATTTCCTTTATTTCCCTTCCTTTTCTTTTCTTAATTACCCCAATAACTATCTGCCCTTTTAATGGTTTGGAATCGACATGGGTATTTGATCGTCGGTTTAAAATGTCCAAAAAGGCGGGTCGTTACAGTTGGTATCAGAGCTTTGGTTTAGCGATAAACCTTGGCTCTAGTGGGGAATAACTCATTGAAATAGAGGTAAACTATATGAATGAGTTGAGTGTATATGAGAGAGCGTACTTGTTATTTGATATAAAATGGTTTTATATTGTGTTAATTTGTTCCGTTGAGTATTTATGAATTCTGGTTGATACTTGGGACGCCAAGGCGTCGATAGGAATTTCTAAACACTCGAATAGGACAAACCAACACAATATCATTTTGGAATATATTTTATATAAAAGAATTATTTGAATATTTATTCATTTTGATTGAATTGATTGTTAGGAGATGATAATATTAGATTATTATCGTTATTGTTTGATCAGTCAATATTTACAACAATTGATTAAATAACAATGGATTTAGGAAAATGAAATCTTGTAAACACAATTGATAATGAATATAAATGAATTTTAACTTGGATTTGGGAATTTAAATTCCGGTGTTTGAAATTGACTTACAAGAATTTGAAAATTTTAATATGAGTATTATATGATAGTATAATTGAGTTGAAATTGTTTTCGAAGGATTTTTTTTATGATAAGTGTTATATTCCCTACTCTTGACGCTAGAAAATGATTTCGATGATGTGTGCACGCATCATTGGCGTTTATTTTCGAGAGTCCGAGTGGGGGAGACCACTTAATAGCTTGTCTAAACCTTGTTTTGACTCAAATTTTATTTTGTTTTGCATTCTCTATAGTATGATTTGATATATAAATTATATAAGTATATATTATTTCAAACCTTGATTTGAAATGAAACCGGGATTGGAATTCTTAAGTTCTTTAATAATTAATGATTTTTTTTTTGAAATGAATTTAGACTTGAATCATTAAGGAACTTCTGAATTGTGAAATGAGAAATGAACCTAAGAGCTAAGTGAAAATATCAAGTGAGGTAGAAATCCTTAGAATTAGGAAATTATGAACTTAAAATAAAAGTGAAACTGTAAAACTCGCGTAGTATTAAAATTCATTCTATAGCATAGATATAACTTACCAAAATATTTAAGAAGTTCAAAAATGTTATATGAATTGGATAATATACAAGTATAGGTTTGAATAATGAAATATGCATTTAATTAATGGTTGCAAATATAAATAAAATTGTTAGTAAATAATTGGAATTTAAATTAACATTTAAAGGTGATTCACAATTATGTTAATATAAAATGAAAATACTATATGTGAATGTAAATGTGAAATTAAATTATAGTGAAATTTAAGTAATGACTTAAGAATTGATAAATTGAAAATTCAACTTTAAATGAAAAGAAGTTGTATGTTGTTTAACTACATTCTATTTGCATAACTATAACTTACCAAATACTTAAAGGGTTTAAAATGCTAATAAGGATAAGTAGAGTAATAATATACCAGTGTGAGAGTGAAAAATAAAATGTAAAGATCTATTGATAGTTGTAAATATAAAAGAAATTTAAGCTGTAAAATGAATGATATATCTAAGTGAATATATAAAATTTAAAATTAATGAAATATAAAATTGGTAAATGGAAACTAATTAAATTTGAATATAGTTAAATGTCAATAAACTTGGAAGTGTATGAAATTAAAGTTGACTTGAAATTGTATAATTGATTTAGTGTAGATTTTGGATGGATGTTAATGTTTGATATGCATTGGCTGTTAGATGGATGAAAATTGATTAAGTAGAATTCATTAGTGTTAATGGAATTGAATAAACGGAATAAAATTGTAAAATAATTAAATTCAAATTTGAAGCAAAGTGAAATTAAATATAATTGAATTCAATTTAAATTGAAGCAAATTGACTTGAATTTAAAATGTGAATGAAACAAACTTGAATAAATCGGAAACAAATTGAATGTAAACCTATTGCATGGATGAATAAGAAAATAAATGACTTTGTGTTTATGATTGTTTTTTTTTAGAAAATTTGAAGTTTTGATGGTTTGCACTTTGAAATAATAAAAGCAAATTTTTGGGAAAATCCAAATTTGTCCAATATTTGCTGAAACGAAAACAACCATAATTTTTAAATGGCTGAACGGAATTCGACGATCTTGGACTTTTCGGAAAGCTTAGAAACTATAGCACAACTTTTATTTAGAGTGTCTTGAGAAATTCCTTCGTCTACTAGGTTAAAAACTTGAATGTTACTCGCTGGCCTGTGTAAAATAGGTAAAAATCTGTAGTATACACCCTTAGTATTTTTGACATATCTTTTTACTGGTTTATCGGATTTTGATGATCTTATACTTTCTGGAAAGCTAAGAACATAAGCTAAAACTTTTGTTTTAAGTGTTTTGTGTTTTGACACCGTTTAGAAGGTCGAAACCACGAGTGAACGTCACAGACCTGCGCAACACTGCCCAGGCTGAAGCGTTTCCCCTAAGTAAAACGGCCATAACTTTTGAACGGATGATCCAAATTCGATGATTTTGGACATTCCGGAAAGCCTGAAATGAATGCAACAATTTTTGTTTAGATTCTGTTGTCAAATTTTACCGTTTAGGTGACCTAAAGCTAAGATTTGTTTGCTGTCCAGAAATTGAAATCTCAGTTTTGAAGCTAAATATGTTATATATATGTTGTGTAGGCTAAATATATCGATCTATCTTTATATGCATGGTTCTAACTTAGTTATTGAGCATTGTAGTAGGTAGCAAAGGGGTTGCGCTTCGTTGTGGAGTTCGCTTCTACGCTAAACGCATAATGTAAGTAAAATGCTAATAAATGCTAAATAAAAGGTACGTTTACGGTTTTATATGATATTGGTGATATTTATATGTTGTTTCCCCACATATGGGATGCCTCATCATTGAGATGAGATGTATATTTATGATATATATGCTATTATATTTTTCCGATCGAGCCGCGCAAAGGAGACTCTGCCGAAATTTTCCGTAAAATCCGGGTGTTAGAAATTTTTTCAAGTTTTAATTTTTTTTTATAACTTGGTTTGATTACTAACTTTTAAAGTTAGGAAGCCGTTCAGAGTAAGTTAGTGGAAGCGTAGTTATGACTTTATAAATGGAATTTCATTGTTTTATAAGTTGGTAACTTTGAATAAAATATATCTAATGTTGAATTCTATACTTAGTTTCTTTTCCTTTCTTTTCCCTTCTTTTCCTTTTCGAGGACGAAAAGTTTTGAGTGGGGGAGAGTGTAACGACCCGTAAATTTTCGATAATTAAATTAGCTAATTTAATAAGATTTCATGATTTAATGTTAGAAAAAAATTTGTAATTCATTTGGAATAATAATAACTGGAATGAATTGCAATAATTATCCAAGTAATGAAAAAAAAGCTACTTAGTGAATGACTTTGCAATCAATAGTTGAATAGGATATTAAATGTTGAATTCATTGGGTATGATAGAGTAATTGATTGATAAGTAAAATCTATTTGAAATCAAATATTGAATATTGAACACGTAATTGTTTAAATTAAATATTTAAAACTTATTGAATAATTGAATAACTGTAAAATGAAAATAGTGTTCTAAATTTTGAAATGGTTTTAAAAGTTGAATCTTATAAGTTCAATTTCAATATTTCAAAAGATAATGAATTATTGGATAAGCGAAATTGTCTAAATTAAATATTTGGAATTTATTGGATAAATAAAATAACGGGTTTAATATGATTAAAAATGATTTGTAAAATTTTATTTTATCATATTGGAGTTATAGTGATGTTATAGAACTTTTAAAACTGAATTTAAAATTTATTTGTGAAAATTGAATATTTTAATATTTAATTATCGACTGGAAAATAGCAAATTTTTGAACAGTCTCAGAATTGGACAAAACTAGTTCCATTGGATCCGTAATAGTTAGTTATTATCGGATTTCAATTTTCGTAGCAATCGGAGTTGTCGTTTGACCGTGGCAGCTCGAAACGCGTGGAAATTGTTTAATATTAATTTGGCGAGTTAAAAATAGTCATTTTTCAAACGGTCTCGGATTTCGATGAAACTAGTTTCATTGGATCCGTAATGTTATATTATTGTAAGATTTCAAATTTCAAGTCAAACGGATTTACCGTTTGTCCGGGGCAAGCCAAAACGCATAGAAAATCGTTTAATCGGTTTAATTTAAAATTGATCGTTTATTGCCGTAACTCACACATACGATCGAATTAGCTTCCGAGACACGTTCCATTGCGTTCGGAACGTGGGGTAAACCTTAGAAACGCCTGCCGGCACGCTTCGTTTGGAGTTCGAGAATTTTTCGGTGAAAAGTGTTTTTGCAATTTTCTATAAAAGGACCCATCCTCTTTCATTTGCTCAAAACCCTAACTCATTTTGACCAGCCGCCACTTTCATTTCAATGGCCTGAAAATTTCGAAACTTCCTCCTCATTTTCCTCTCAATCCATCAACAATTAGCAAAAACTTTCAACTACAAAGTTGTAGAGCACGATGAAAGCTTCAAATCCATACGGAGATGATCGAAAACGGAGCCACGGATCAACGGGAAATCGTGTTGGAAGGAGCTGCGTTTTTCACGTAATTCGAGGCAGAGGATGAGGCCGAGCTTGGAGCTATTTGTGGTGAAGGTGGAGTAAGGCGGTGGCTTCGAAGTGGTGTAACCTGATCAACTTCCCGACGTTCGTGGTGGCCGCGATTTGGAACCCTAGGCCGCGTTTGATGGGTTCTATGTTGCGTCTCTAACCTGTAGAAGTAACGTGAGATGGAAGAAAGAAGGAGCGGTGGAGATTTGCAGAGGAGGGATCTAGTGGCTGAGATTTGAGTTAGGTAAAATTATAAAGAAGGTTGTAAATTTAGTTAATATAAAATCGTGTAAACTTGTAAAAATCATATCTTTTTCATACGAGGTCGGATTCGGACGAAACTTTTTGCGTTGGAATCGTATAGACGAGCTCTACGCGATGCAACTGGATTGGAATCATTTGGAGCTAGAGAAAATTTTGGGTTAAATCGAACGTCGTTCGATTTGATTTAAAATCGTAAAATCAAAGTGAGTGTTTTATAACGCTCACAACGTACTGAATATCTTTATGCTAGTTAAATTTGACATTATGCATAGTTATGATTTTTATTTGTTGTTGTTTGATAAAATTTAATTATCATATTGATTGTCATTTGAATTCACCGTTAAAAAAAAAAATTTAAATTGACAGTTAAATTTAAATTAAAATTGAATTGCGATTAAATTACCTGACATTGATAAATATGAAATTGCCGTGAATTGTATTGCCTATTGGATGATGTATTTCGATGGATGTTATTGGTTGATATTTAAATGTTTGGATGTTTATTTGTTTACATATATCCTGCTATGCATACATATGACACTGTGATTGATTTAAATAATATATTCATCACTGACATTTAATTGTAATAACTAATCACTTGGCCATAGGTTAGAAAATTATATACGGACACCGAGTTGGTTAAATTAAATGATTTTAAAAGTTGTTTTGAAATTATTTAAATGAATTGATTTTAAGAATAAAATCCAATTTATGGAAATTGAATTATTTTGAATTGGAGCTCGAAATGTTAGAATTTAAACTTGGTAAACGAAATTATTAAATAAAATCGAAGTTTAGATTTAAATTGCAAATTGAAATACGGTGTAAATTTTTGAAAGTTGATTTGTTTTAAAAGATTGGACTTTTAATCGAACTCTGAATATTTCTAAGAAAATTGATATGAAATGATATTTCAAGTTTGAGTTTGGAATTGAAAATTTATTTGAAATTTAGATTTAAATTAATTTGGAATATATGATGATTTTGAAATGGATTTGATTTTAAAGCGAATATGATATTTTGTTATCAATCATGAATCAATTTGAAATATAAAAGAGCCAACGGTGTAATAATACGTAGTTATTAAAGAGACCGGGATCGGATATGGACATACTCTCTGTCGATACCGAAAACCACTTTAATAACTATTATACGCGGAGTGTTGATCCAGAATGAAGTGGATGGTTTGGTGAACGTGTTGACTGAAGAAAGAGAACGATATTGGATGACCCCTGACATGACTAAAACAGGAGCCGCGCCGGGCCATTGAGGTTCGCCACCTCTAGCGGACACACTTCTTCGATACCATATCTATTACATTTGTGATTTGATTTGGGTGCACCCCTTGATTTGGGAGTGTTGTTTCGCGGTGTTGGGGTAGCTGCTGGCTATGCCCAACATCAGTTCGGATCACGCAACTACTAGTATCCTAGTTGGTATTGCCTCATGTACCTTGTCATACTGATTATCCTATTCGCGACCACTACGTTTTGATTTGTACCTTGAGTATATGGATTGCCCTCTGGTGACTTCCGGTTTTGGGGAAACTACGGTCTTGTATATGCTTTTGGGAATATAAAATGTGTTAAGGGGGATTATGGTAACGCCTTAACGCTATTTTGATACTTTATATTACTGATAGGCATTATCTACTTAGCGTATATTACTACATAGTATATAGTTTCACGGATCCTTGAGAGATGGAAAATCCCGTAACATCTCTTGAGTTATTGCACGCACGTTGACACTGGATAGGAGATGTCAAACCCCGTAAACATCTCTGACGCCGTTACACTCATATTTATTTACGATTGACTTAACTTATATGAGGATATTTAGTCCTGACTCGAGTGTTTGTCTTTTCATTACGCTCGGGTCAGTCCTGAGTTTTCAGATTTTTGAGGATCTATTTCTGGAGGATGAAGACGAAGATTTGGTATATTATGTACTACTATTATATTCATTCCATTCCGCTGCATTGTTGTATGATATTTGCTGTGTATGTAACTCTGATAAATGTTGTATAATAATAATCAAATGTATTCATTTCAAATGTATTCATTTAATTAACAGCTTCATGAACTGTTATTTTATTATTATACTTTAGCCTTCCGCTGTGAGATTCTGTGTTGTTTCATTTCCTTTATTTCCCTTCCTTTTCTTTTCTTAATTACCCCAATAACTATCTGCCCTTTTAATGGTTTGGAATCGACATGGGTATTTGATCGTCGGTTTAAAATGTCCAAAAAGGCGGGTCGTTACAGTATGTATCTGTGTATGTATGCATAACAAATATAGAATTTACCTTAAAATATATTAGGATAAGTATCTCTAATCCTATCTTTGGTTTTCTAAGTATAGTTCTTCTCGTTGTCACTCCACTGAACTTTCACCAACTTGACCATTTTTTTTCTTAACCTCTTCTCATCTCTCGCTGCAATCCGAACTGGTTTCCTAAGAAAAGTCAAATCCGTCTCTACTCTCAGATCTTCTAATGCAGTCGAAGGAATAGTAGTCTTTGGATCATACACATACATATGAAGATGAGATACATGAAACCCATTATGAACACCTGCTAAACTACTTGACAATTCTACTCTATATGGGAGCTTTCTGATCCTCTTTGACTGGAAATGGTCTAACATATCTTGGTACCAATTTCACTAACTTCCCAAATTGTGCCACACCCTTCATTAGTGATACTTTGGTGAAAACCCTATCTCCCACTGAGAACTCCAAACCCTTACGCCTCCTATCTACGTAACTCTTTTGTCTAGAATGGCCAACTTAATCTCCCCTGATGCCTCTCTCACCAGTTTTAGACCTAAGACTAATATGTCACTAGTTTCCAACCAACACCCTGGTAACTTGCATGGCCATCCATACAAAGCTTCAAAAGGCGCTATTTCTACACTAATCTGATAACTATTGTTATAGGAAAACTCAACTAAGTGTAAGTGGTCTTCCCATGATCCACCAAAATCTAGCGCACAAGCTTCGAATAAATCCTCTAGTACCTTATTCACTCTTTCTGTCACCCATCTGTCTAAGGGTGATAAGCAGTACTTATCTTGAGCTCGGTACCTAAAACATCCCTATATACTCTACCAAAACTCGGTAGTAAACAAAGTATCTCTATCATTAACTATACTACTAGGAATTCAACGTAGTCTAACTATATTCTTCATAAATAGCTTAGCTAGGATAGGTTCCCTCCTGGTAGACTTAACTGGAATGAAATGGACAGTCTTGGTCAACATGTCCACTATGACAATATAGTTTCATTTCCTCGATTTGACTTTGGTAACCCGTCAATAAAATCCATAGATATTGAATCCCATTTCCAAACTGGTATCTCCAAAGATTGAAGCAACCCACTCGGCTTCTGATGTTTAGCCTTCACTTATTGACAGTTCACACACTGCTTAACCCACAACCCAACATCCATCTTTATTCCTTCCTAGTAGAAACTCCTCTTCATATCCAGATACATCTTGGTTCCTAAAGGATGAATCGTAAATTTTGATTGATGAGATTCTTTAAGGACCTCCTTCCTTAGGTTTCCTACATTCGAGACATGCAAACATCCCTTCTTTCTCAACCACCCTTTCTTGTCAAGACTATAATCTTTTAGGTCATCAATCTCCATTCCAACCCTAAGCCTTCTAAACTTCTCGACCAGCAATGGATTCTCTTTCTTCTTAGAAGCAATCCTTTCAATCAAAACTGGTCATACTTCTAAGAAGGATAATATGGCAATGCTCTGACTAGGACAAGCAGTCGACCTTAAATGCACACTACAAGTAGTCAAAGCTTGTAGGTTCTTCCACTCTTATAACATAGCTAAAAGCATATTATAATGTTTTCTGCTAAGAGCATCCACTACTTTATTTCCTTTACCAGGTGTGTACGCTATGCCAAAATCACAAGTTGCTAAAAACTCCAGCCACCTCTTCTATCTCAAGTTCAACTCCTTCTGGGAGAATAAGTACTTTAAGAACTTATGATCTGTATATATAACTCAAATCTCCCTCTTAAGAGATAATGACCCATATTTTCAATACGAAGATCACTGATGCCAACTCCAGATCATAAGTAGGATATATCACTTCATGCGATCTAAGTTGTC
Organism: Allium cepa; assembly: GCA_030765085.1. Taxonomy (NCBI): domain Eukaryota; kingdom Viridiplantae; phylum Streptophyta; class Magnoliopsida; order Asparagales; family Amaryllidaceae; genus Allium; species Allium cepa. Next base: position 126,922,233 of record CM060939.1, read on the forward strand.
GTGAAGCATAGGCAATAACTTTACCTCTCTGCATCAACACAGCTCCTAATCCAGTTCCACATGCATTGGTATACACTACTAACCCTTGATTTTCATTTATTACTACTAACACAGATGCATTGTTTAATAAATGCTTTAGCTTAAGGAATGCTTCCTCACATTTGTCAGACCAAATAAACTTTACGTCTTTCCTGATTAACTTGGTCAAAGGAGCTGCTATCTGCGACAAATCCTTAATGAATCTTCGTTAATAGCCAGCAAGTCTAAGAAAACTTCTAATCTCGGTCACCGTCTCTAGTCTCTTACAGTTGTTAAAAGATTCGATCTTATCTAGATCAACTAACAAACACTTCTCTAAGACCACATGACCAAAAAACTTAACCTCTCTCTTCGAGACACTTCGAAAACTTTGCTTTTAGTTGATGCTGTCTCAGCATCTCAAGCACCGCTCTAAGATAAACTTCGTGCTCTCTTTCATCCTTAGAGTATATCAGTAAGTCATCTATGAATAACAATACGAACCTATCCAAGTGTCCTTAGAAAATTCGGTTCATCAAATCCACGAAGAATGTCGGCATGTTCATTAACCCAATGGCATTACTAACCATTCGTACAAACCATACCTAGTATGAAACACTGTCAACAGGATACATTCCTCACCATCCTTAGTTGATGAAAACCGTAACCAAATCTAATTGGGAAAATACTCTAACTCCACTCAACTGATCAAATAAATCGTTAGTTCTTATCAAAGTATACCTAGTTTTGATTGTCTTCTCATCCAACTTATGATAGTCGATACACGTCCTTAACAACCCACGTGGTTTCCTTACAAACACTGCGACTGCTTCCCAAGGCGAACTGCTTGGTCTAATGAAATTCTTCCCTTCTAAATCCACTAGCTGCACCTTCAATTCCTTCAACTTGGTAGGTGTCATCCTACTAGGTGGTCTACTTACAGGCTCTACTCCTAGCATGAGATCTATTCGAAACTCAATGGCTTACTTCGATGGTAGTCCTATGATAGGCTCAAAAACATCTACAAACTCTTTTTCTCAAAACCTAATCCAACTCTTTTCTTACTCACCAACACTCGGATTTGAATTCTCCACTAAGTATATATATCGGTTGTGACTATCATGGTGTCTTAGCGATATTTCCTTATCTTGGAAAAATATCTTAGCATCATACCTTTCTAACCAGTCCATACCAAAAATAATCCCGAAGCTTACGAAATAAAAAACATACAAACTCCATGCAAACTTATAATCTAGCAGATCAAGTTCTAGCTTGTCACGTCCTATCCCAAGAATTGCATACCCTCCTATTGGATTCGCAATCCTTAAGAAAGTAACAAGATATGAGTGTTCTAAACATAATTTATCTACCAAACATTAAGATATAAATGAATGCAATGCACTAGTATCAAATAGTACCCTAACAAGTATACTACGAATCAAAAGCATACCTTCCATCACTGTCTTTCCCTTCTTAGCAGCGGCTAGTCTAGCAGACGATGATCCAAAAGAAAAGACCTTTCCCTTGTCCGCTTTTACCAGTTCTGGGCACTGATTCTTGTATTGCCCGATCTGGTCATAGTTGAAGCATTTTACACCCTTCTTATCTGCGACCTTCTTCTCTTTTCCAGTTTGACATTCATGATCATAATGTCCCTTCTCATCACACTTAAAGGAAACCAATTAGCTTTAGCCTTCTTTGCAATTTCTCCCTTTTTAGTTCCTTTCTTCTTAAAGAATTTCCTCTTCTTGACCTGAAAATCTTGGGCTTCAACCTGCTTCTCCTTCCTATAAGCAGAAAGCAACTCTTCATTTCGGATTGTCATCTTCGCTACAACTGTACTTGGATCGCGAAGATGTGGCATAGTCACCTAGCAATCTCGAGCCTTAACAAACTTCTCGTTTCTTTTAATGATGGTGTCAATGGTAGCATATCCATATCTGGACAACTCATTAAACTTCATAGCATTCTCAATCACCGACATCTTACCCTGCACTAAGTCCATGAACTTTTTAAGCAATACTAACTTGGAAATTTCAGACAGAAACCTCTTTTCGATTCTCCTACGAAAGTCTGGCCAAGTCAACTCTTCCTCAGAACTCCCACAGTAACACTATTCCACCAATGAATGTTGCTCCCTACAGCCATCTAGAAGCTAGTCACCTCTTTTGCTCATCAACTAATCCCTAGTCAGTAAAAAACCTTTCACAGTGTAATAGTCAGTTTTCTACTTCAACAACATCCTATGTTCTTAAAAACAGCTTCCCACCAAGATTGGTGTAATTCCTGCTCAGCTTGGCGTGGTTATTGTTCGTCGACGGAAATTCTATCGAGTTAGAAAACCGTCGAACAAATTTTGAAATAAAAATAACCGCAAGCGCATGGTGTACGAATGTAGCACGTTGTGAATACGGATCGATCCGCAGGGAATTGATGATTTAAATTTCCTACTCAATCAAATTATACCAAAGTCGAGAGTGTATTTAAGATAGAAAATGAGAAAATGAACTAACTAACAAAAAGAAAAGAAATGCAAATATGAGAGTTAAATGACAACTTAGAGAATAAATCCACTCTCTAGATCATATAAATCAACAAAATGAAGTTATGATCTCTCTTTTCTTGTCACTAGTGAATTAGTTGATGTGTTTATCATAAGTATGGTATATTTGTGCTATTAATTAGCTCAATATAAACCATCAAACTATAACACAACCACTAATACACTTTTAAATCTAATAAAATATAACAACAAAGTTGAAAGCAAAATCTATTTTAAGCATGGCCTATTAACTATTAATTAGAAATATAAGCCATCAAATTTTAATTTCAACAATCACTTCTTTGCCACAATCATATGTAGATGAAGAGGCAATTTTGTTTGTTTAAGCATAGGCTATTTGTTATAAACAACATAGACTATCAAATTCAAAGCTAAACAACATCATTAAACCACTTCAATCATTCTCATTAAGCACAAAAGGAGAGCATAAACATCAAATTAAGTTGAAGCTACATGATTAGAGAGCTTCATTACCCCTAAATTGAAGGGCTTTAGCCTCTCATATTTGTTATCATATGAACAAATGTAGCTTGCAACATGAAAGAAAAAGAAAAGGAAAAGAGAACAAAGTGAAATGGAAAACTATTCTAATTGCATAAAGGAAAATCTACACTACTTGCATAAAAGGAAATGAACATGTAATTAAAAAGAAACAATAGTTAACATTGCATAAAAAAAAGAATTACATAAGAGAAGAAATGGCTAAGTAGCCATGGAAAGAAAGAGAGATTTGATTTATTTTCTAAACTAAAACTAACTAACTAAGAGGAAGAGGACTACACGAAACATAAGGGGTATTTATACAAGTTAGAAACCCTAATGCATATTTTTGGGGAGTACCCAAAATGCCCTTGGAGGAAGTGTGGTGGCCAAGTTATCATTAGCTTTAATAATCCCCCACTTAAATGTACATGAAACTTTAAATGTCTTTTAGCATGTACATTAGCCTTTAATTTGTACATTAAGGTAGTGGGTAGGTGGGGTCCTCCATGTTCTTCACTTTGAATTATTTCCAACTTCATTCTTTTGTATCTTCATTGTACATGCATATTCCTTCATGAAACCACTTGTAATTGAGTTTAAATTCCTACAAAATAATATAGAAATTTCCCATTAAATTTTCTCAATTTGATATATGGACAAAAATGACCATTTTGCCCATATATGAAGATGAATATGTGACAATTTGAAAACAATTTGAATTTGGTTTAAACAAGTAAAAATACCCAATATGATCATTTATTCAATTTAAATAGATTAAATATGGTGGTAAAAATATGCATATTTACGTGCACATCAAATGCCCCCACACTTATCTTTTTATTCGTCCTCGAATAAAGAAAAACTAAGATAAATCCGTTTTCATAGGGAGCACGATTGCATTGAGCGTATGCAACAAGCTGTTAAATCTCTGGGTGTCCGCAGTAGGAAGAGTGTTGTCTCGTGAGGGTTTTCAGTAGATACTACCCACAAAATCAATATGCAGGATGAAAATATTTACAAAATGCAAGATTTATTTACAAAGAGATGAATGCATTTTAACATATTTACAAATGAAGGATTTATTTTTAAATTGACATGAATAAGTTAAATATAGGTTTTGGCTATTATCTTGAAAATTTATGTCATTTACTCGTCAAAATTTCCAATAAAAATCAAGTTATCATAACAAATAGATTATAGTTTAACTATTTGTTTTTGTTAATAACAAAGCGTAACTATGAAATGGGTCCTTAGTTGATTATCAAATTTATCAAAGTGGTATTTTCATTTCTTTTCAATAACAAATCAAATCAAATAAGGAAAAATAGTGCTAGGATTTCAATTGCTTTCTCTCTCATTATTTGCAAGAAAAATTACACACCTAGCTCAGGTAAACTGAGGCCATATATACCACCCATTCACCGCCTTTCGGGTTTATGTGAGGGGAGTACAGAGCAGGCGAGTGCTCACACTTTCATGTGTTCACCTATCGACCATAGGTGGTTTTTATTAAGTCTGTTTTTTTACATGTGTTCCATACATGCATAACCATGAGGACTTTCAAATATGTATGAAAGCACATAATCAAAGATTCCAAGGAATTCACCCATGCATAACCGTGAGGACTTTTAAATGAGAGCGAATACTTGGATGTTATTATTTTTTATATATATTTTTTTAAAGAGAGAGAGAGTTTTGCAAAATCATCTTAGCACCATTTAACTTAGAAGACAAAAAAAATGTTATATCCTTTACTTTAAATCAACCACTTTTTAAACAAAGATTTTCAATTAGGATATGCTTCATAATTAACACATATGAATCTTTCTATATACTAGTTAAACCATTGTTATTTGTAATCAAACTTCATTTTCATTTTTGTTAAGACAAATAAATTTTCAAAGATTTCAATTTAATAAACCAAAACCATATATTTATCCTATAATGTTTCTTCAAAAATAAATCAAAAGAAAGTATGTTTTTGGGATTTTTTTAATTTTTTTGTGTTTTTTTAAAAGAAAAGGCAAAAAATAAACGATGAACAAAAATAAAAAATGAAGATGAGTCTCCCCCACACTTGATTTTGACTGTGTCCCCACAGTCAACCCAAGTGGAAGGAGAAAATATAAAAACATAACCTTTATTTAAATAAAAATGAAAAGATGATTATTTACATGTCATCAGAAAGTATGCTGTTAAAGAGTAAATGAACCGGTCTTTCAAGAACCGATTCATTTGTCTCACCAAGTATGTAAGACATAGCTCAAGCGCAGAAAACCAAACCGTAAAAGATTTCGAAGTTGAACGTTGATTTGGAAAAATGAATGTTGTTTTATTGAAAATTGAATGAGTTGTTTTGTTTTCAATGATTTTTGGGATTGATAAAAAAATTGATTGAAATTCACATTTATTTTCACCAAATTGAAATTCACGTTTATCATTGAAAACTTCTTCCAGATTATCGATTTCAAAGTCAAAATGGTGATCGAAATCTTCCCCATCAAAATTTAATGACTCATTTTCGTAAATTCCATAAAACTCGTGTTCGTTAAATTCACCTTCCTTTGTCGAATTATCAACAACTTCATCGCATATATCCATTTCAAAATCCAGATTTGTTGTATTCAAATTTTCAGAAAAAGGAAGATCGAAATTTAAATCGAGTTTCTCACCCTCAAAAGAATTGAAATCCAACTCAATTACCGTGTTTTCAACAACTTCATTAAGATTGTTATTTTCGGTTTCAAAAGTTGTTGTTTGAAAATCGTCAATTGTGGTAAAAGATGGATTATCACTTGACTCATCACATGTTGGAATTTGATTTTGTTTATCAGGTTGTTTCATATATGTTTCAAACAACAAATTCGTGTGATCATCGTAAATTTCATTCGTTTGTTCAACAAAATCCAATTTGTAGTTATTAAATTGAGAATTTTCGATTTGGATTTGTTGAGAACAAAAAATTTCACTCGTAATATGGTTAAGATTATTCCCATTGCCCAATTCGTTTGAAAAGTTGTTCCCATTTTCATGTTGAGTTTGAAATTCATTTTGAAGTTCGAAATTAAATTGGCATGGGTTATAATCATAATCGTTTGAATTTTGAATTGAATTCAAATTTTGAAATCCTTGACTCGAGTTATTACACAAATAAGAATTACATAAATCTTTTATCTCTTGATTTTGTCGTGTAGAAAGTTCGAGTAAAGATGAAATCATTTCAATGCTATTTTCAAGAATCGAAGGTTGGTCATTGTTTTGAAAATTTTGTTGTTCGAAATTTGAATTATTTGCACAATAGTTGTTGTTAAAATATCCATACGAATTTGGACTGAAATCATATGGATTATATTGATTTTCACAACTATTGTAAAATTCAAGTGAATATGGAAATTCAGACATTTTCAAGAATGTTTTTTGGTTTCTTTTTATGAGCGAAAAATATTTACAAATAAAATTTATTTTTCAAAAGGGAAATCTATTTTTGTTTTGTTTTTATTTTTCAAAATTTTTTTTGTTGAATTTTGGTTTTTTTAATTTTTTTTTGGATTTTTTTTTTGAAATTTCAAAGAAAAGGATTTAAAAATTTCAAAGGAAAAGGAATATTTACAATTTTTTTAGTTTTGGATTTTGGATTTTTTTCCTTTTTTTTAAATATGCATGAACTAATGCAACTAAATGATTGCAAGGGTTAATTACAAATGATTTATCCTAAGTTAACCCAAAATTGTATAGTCACACACTGTCTTAAATAAACAAGATAGTTCTCAGCCAGGCAACGAAAATGATTTATCAGTGCACCACGAATCACCGTAGCAATGCAGCCGAAGGTTTAAGTACCTTCAGAGGAGCAACCACTATAATATTTACGAATCACCGTAATATTTATAAATGGTTATTACTCTTCCGTAGCCTAGACACCAAGAAATAAAATTGTTCAAAGTAGACAACTTGTCAATATACAATTAAGTGTTATCGACGTCTAACCGTTATTATTAACAAATTCTAAGATGAAGTGCAAAGCAGAAATAAACGTGTATTAACAATGCAACTACGAATGGATTTTGTTTTTTTTTTGATGTTTGATTTTTTTTAAATATGTGCAAGCAAACAACAATGCAGGGAAAATAACAGTAGATATATACAATGCAGGGCATATAAAAAAAATTGTAAATAAGCAAGCAGTTATTTGTTTTGCAAGCTCAGCAAAGCAAGCAATTTTCCAATCTGCTTTGACAACCTGAAACTAAAACAAGATATATATACAAGTTTTTTTTTTAATATATATTTTATATATATGTCAAAGAAAAACTAAAACAATTGAAATACTAAATTCACTTGCCAAAGCCAAATTCACTACAAAAATGAAACCTAAAACAATTCTTTTTGTTTTTTTAGGTTAAAAGAAGAGATTAAAAAAATAATAAGAAGAAGAAAAAAAAACTTTAAACTTAAAACTAGATAAACAAAAAGTAAATAAAATGAAAACAAACCCACCAATTTTTTTAACCCGGCCCAAACTAAATACACACACCCGGCCCAAATAAAAGACTACCGCAATTCACATTCATAGTTCAAAACAGAAATCACTCTCAAATCAGAAAAAATAAAAATCCAATTCATAAAACAAAATCAAAATTGCTTATGTTCGAAGGTTGCAAAACTGTGCACAGCTGCTCGCGATTAAAGCTGGATTCGAGATGGGTTGCGATGGCTATTGTTGAGGAGGCGGTTTGAATTCGAGGTCGTGTTTTTGGTCGCTGCCGTTTTCTCGCGATTGCAGTTTGAGGGATGTAGGTTGGATCGCTGTCAGTTGCTCGTGTGGAAGAAGTCAAAGTCTGTAGTTCGTAGTTGCTGGTCAAGGTGGCTCACGTATCCGAGTTTGGATGGAATAGGAGGGCGATTCGCGGCCAAGGTGTAGAGTTTGTAGGCAATTCGTGGTTTTGATGTTGAATTGAGCGATTGGCTTCAGGCGGCAGTTCGTATAAATGGTTTGGTGGAGTGTTGAATTGGGGAGGTTCGACTTGGTTATTCGATGGGGACTGTGAATCACAGGCGAGTTTGGGACAGAAGATAGTGGTGATGTTTGAAGTGTAACAGCAAGCAGGGGGGAGAATGACGGGTAGTTGCTGGTGATGGGTTATGGTTGTCTCAGGCATGTGGATGGCTTCGAGTTGTGCTCTGAGATGAAGTGATGAGAATGTGATTGTTAACAGAGGTGGAACAATTTGGCAATGGGGTTTGGTGCTTGCAAGAAGAGGTCACGGTGCTTACTCGGAGAAAGATGATAGGAGAATGTCACTGCTGTTCATGTTGATGATTGTGGAGAGTGGTTTACTGTTGGCAGTTCTGGAATGTAGATGAGTGAGCAGTTTTATGGAATGTGTGTTTTGACAGAGAGAGGATGAAGTGCAAAGTGGTTTTGGCATAGTTGATGGCGACTGGAGTATGGGATGGTCATAGTTATAGAAGGCATAGTAGTGATGTTAAGCAGTAGTTTGTCAAGGATTGTTGAGGCGGGGTGGTTGTGTCAGGTGTTGATGGGGGGACGGGTGAAGTTATTGATGATATTGCTGGTGATATGGGTTGTGGTGATATATGTAGTGATGTTGCAGTGGTGTTTGAAGAGGTTGGGACAGTGTCTAGTGGTAGATAAAGTAAGGAGCACGCTGTTTGGAGTAGAGGTGTGCTTGGTGATATACAGAGGGGAAATTGTTGACAGTGGCAGAAATACAAGAAGAGGTAGAAGTGAATGGCCAGTGGAATTGCAGTGCAACAGAGGAGGAATAGTTTGGGGCAGTGGGTGGTGACTGGTTGAAAGCAGTTTGAAGAGAGGATGGCACTGCACAGTTTGTAGTGGTAAGGAGTAGTTAAATGCAAACAGAAAACAGAGAGGGGAATGCAATAGTCAATGTAACAGTTTTTCTTTTCTTTTTAAACTGTAAATTGTGACTGTAGTGTAAATTGTAAAATGAATGAAATGGAAACAAAATATTTTTGTTTTGCTTTGAAATTTTGTATTTTTTTTTGGAATTGAAATGCAAGTGCAAATGCAAATACAACAACAACAAGCACAAGATCAAAATGCAAATAGAAATCAAATAAACACACAATTTTTTTTTTAAATGCAAACACACAAAATATACACACACAAAAACTAAACAAAAATAATTCGAAGAATAGAAAATCAAAATCAAAACAAATCCCCGGCAACGGCGCCAAAAACTTGTTCGTCGACGGAAATTCTATCGAGTTAGAAAACCGTCGAACGAATTTTGAAATAAAAATAACCGCAAGCACACGGTGTACGAATGTAGCACATGGCGAATACGGGTCGATCCGTAGGGAATTAATGATTTAAATTTCCTACTTAATCAAATTATACCGAAGTCGAGAGTGTATTTAAGCTAGAAAATGAGAAAATGAACTAACTAACAAAAAGAAAAGAAATGCAAATATGAGAGTTAAATGACAATTTAGATAATAAATCCACTCTCTAGATCATATAAATCAACAAAATGAAGTTATGATCTCTCTTTTCTTGCCATTAGTGAATTAGTTGATGTGCTTATCATAAGTATGGTATATTTGTGCTATTAATTAGCTCAATATAAACCATCAAACTATAACACAACCACTAATACACTTTTAAATCTCATAAAATATGACAACAAAGTTGAAAGAAAAATCTATTTTAAGCATGGCCTATTAACTATTAATTAGAAATATAAGCCATCAAATTTTAATTTCAACAATCACTTCTTTGCCATAATCATATGTAGATGAAGAGGCAATTTGTGTTTTGTTTGTTTAAGCATAGCCTATTTGTTATAAAAAACATAGACTATCAAATTCAAAGCTAAACAACATTATTAAACCACTTCAATCATTCTCATTAAGCACAAAAGAAAGCATAAACATCAAATTAAGTTGAAGCTACATGATTAGAGAGCTTCATTACCCCTAAATTGAAGGGGTTTAGCCTCTCATATTTGTTATCATATGAATAAATGTAGCTTGCAACATGAAAGAAAAAGAAAAGGAAAAGAGAGCAAAGTGAAATGGAAAACTATTCTAATTGCATAAAGGAAAATCTACACTATTTACATAAATGGAAATGAACATGTAATTAAAAAGAAACAATAATTAACATTGCATTAAAAAAAGAATTACATAAGAGAAGAAATGGCTAAGTAGCCATGGAAAGGAAGAGAGATTTGATTTATTTTCTAAACTAAAACTAACTAACTAAGAGGAAGAGGACTACATGAAACATAAGGGGTATTTATACAAGTTAGAAACCCTAATGCATATTTTTGGGGAGTACCTAAAATGCCCTTAGAGGAAGTGTGGTGGACAAGTTATCATTAGCTTTAATAATCCCCCACTTAAATGTACATGAAGCTTTAAATGTCTTTTAGCATGTGCATTAGCCTTTAGTTTGTACATTAAGGTAGTGAGTAGGTGGGGTCCTCCATGTTCTTCACTTTGAATTATTTCCAACTTCATTCTTTTGTATCTTCTTTGTACGTGCATATTCCTTCATGAAACCACTTATAATTGAGTTTAAATTCCTACAAAATAATATAGAAATTTCCCATTAAATTTTCTCAATTTGATATATGCACAAAAATGACCATTTTGCCCCTAAATGAAGATGAATATGTGACAATTTGAAAACAATTTGAATTTGGTTTAAACAAGTAAAAATACCCAATATGATCATTTATTCAATTTAAATCGATTAAATATGGTGGTAAAAATATGCATATTTACGTGCACATCAGTTATTGCCAACTGGGGCTTTGGGATTAGCTCCTCCAACATTCACAGCATTCCCCCCAACTACTCCTATAGGCACTCTAGCTTGTATCAGATCAACAAAGAACTAGTACATCATCTCCAGAGGTCCAACACCAACATAAACATTTGCGTTTGGATTAGCATTTTCCTGTCGACTCAGGTTCCTCCTGGTATTGGACCGAACATTTCCATTAGATGTAGTGCTTTCTCCACCTAGGTTTCCTCTTCCATTTCTTGCCTCCATATCTTCCTTTCTCGTATATCTGCATACGAACTTTAGTAAGGTAAATAAGAACGGTCTAAAGAAAGGGAAATATGCACTTATATATATATATATATATATATATATATATATATATATATATATATATATATAGCAAACACAAGTCTGTTACTATAGCATTAACCCATACCCAGGTCTCATTCTTTGATCCATTAGTTATGTTTTGAAAATATTTTAGGTTCAAATTTCTTTTAAATTTACATAAACCTATGCTCTGATACCAACTTGTAACATCCCCCATTTGGAGGCCCAAAACTAACTGCTATGGGTGCTACAGTCATCCATAATTATTAATTCTTAGTGACCAAATGCGGTAATGTTGGGTACATTGATATACCAGAAACACCTAGATATGAAATTTTTTAAATTCAATTTTAAAACAAATTCTTCATTCCATTTCAAAGCACATTTCAAATTCGTTACATAATCCTAATTCATAAACCATGTTAAGAGAACTATTATCATTATAAATACGCCAAGAGTGACATATGAAAATGCCAATTTGGTTGATCATAGTCTAAATGTAGGCAATTAAACGACATTTCCATTACATCCAATTAAAAAGCAGAATCAAATAGAAGAGCTCCTAATAGCTAGCTTGCCTCCTGCACGTCTACGGAAACTTATTTTTCTAAAGGAGAACCTGAAAACCTTAACCCTCAAATACTCAAAATCAATTGACTACCCGAGAGTTTAAGAGGAAAACATAATGTTCGAGTCCGAAAAAAAGTCTAGTGTGAATAATAACCTACCATATCGAACCACACAGATATCTGATGAGACCACACACCTGCATCCACAGGTTTTTCCTTTACTAGTATCTTAACCAAAATCTATACTAACCATATACCGTGTTCCTGCATCCACAATGGTTAAAACATAACATAATAAAATATATCATGATGATATGTTTACGTGCAATATTCCTCAGATTTCCTATCCCCATTCTTATGACAATTTGTCTCATGTTATAGTTTCTAGGGTCAATGTTAACCTATTAGTTTTCATGGGAAGACTAAGAACCTGTTCCAAGCTTACGGACTATTTGTCCCATTTCATAGTTTTTATTGGATCACTAAGAACCTATTGTTTTCTACCAATGACATTATCTAGTTATAGTTTTCATGGGATCACTATGAACCTATTGGGTTCTCCAATAACTTAACCCATGTCATAGTTTTCATGGGCTGGCTATCAAACTATTGATCTCTATCAATAATTTATTCGGACATAGTTTTAATGGTATCACTAAGAACCTATTGGCCCCTTCCAATAACAATTTCTATATATAGTTTTCAAGGGCTTCCTAAGAACCTATCTAAACCAATAATCCTTGATCAGCTTTTGGGCATCCAATACTCTGCTCTATCTGACCTCTTGGATGTAATTCTACTTACACAAGAGTAAATTCATGGTAAGTTCACTACTGGGTCAACTTAGTTGGTTATTCTGCCCTTTCACCCAAAAATGCAGTAATGAGTTAATAATGAAGTGGATATGATTACACTAACATAGATGATAATTGATTAAATAACATAACGTTATAAACATCCATGGTTTAATTCCTTGTAATTTTCAAATACAATATGCTTAGTACCCTTAACCCACCATCCTTAACAAGGAAAGCTTCCTTTGAAGTTTCAAAGTTAAATTTCCATTTTAAAAACCTTACTGCAAGGCCATGATTTTACAAAAAAGAGATTGGCTTCTTTAACTTGAAAGCTAAGGCTTTCGACCATATTCTTTGGATCATTGTGACAACATGAGTAACCCTCCGTCCCTCTCTCGCCTTTCGAAAGCATAACTTTAAAATTTTAGACATTCACTTTCAAAAGCATCACTTAAAACATACCTTTCGAAAGACTTTAGAATATATCTTTCAAAACACTTTTCCTTTTGAAACACTTAAAACATTACTTTCAAAACCTTCCGAAACACTTAAAGCTTACCTTTTGAAAGCATTATAAATACCATTTAAAAGTGTTCCTTTCGAAACTATTTGTTTTAACAATTAATATAATTATTGGGTCATGAAGAATAAGAGCAAAAGTATCCCTTTCAAAATCATTGACCTTAAATAATAAAAAATTGGGGAAGATGATAGTTTCAAAGCCATCCTTTCGAAACCATTGCCTTCAAAACACTTATTAAAAAACGTCTATAACAACCCTTTTTAAAACATGGAGAAGGTGACTTCAAATTTTCAAGCTTTCCTTTTGAAATCATTGATTATAAGGAAAGCGACTTTTAGCTGGTGCGAAAGGTATGAATGCGACAAAAAGGTTTCTAATAGGTTCAAAAGCAGCTACCCTTTTGAAGGCTCCTTTGAAAACAAAATAAGTGGCAACTCATTCGAAAGCTTCTTTTAAAACAAGGTGCGACAACCCGAAATTTTTGGTTGTATGAAATCGGAATATTTAATTGATTTTAAATATTTCATAGTTTCTAACTTGAATTCAAATATCACTATTTATTGGATAATTTAATTATTAAATTAAATCGTTTGAAATTGGTTCAAATGGTAAATCTTGGATTTAAGCTGAATTAAATTATTTCAAAGACTTGTAAAATGTATACTAATAGTACCGAAGATCGTAAAAGTGTTGAAATTGAATTTGGGAATGTTTTGTTAAGTTTTGTAAATATATCGCTTAAATTGACGTATAAAAATAGCATTCGGAGGCACAGTCTCGAAATTCGATGAAACCGGTTTTATTGGATTCGTAATATTGTATTATTATTGAATTTCAATTTTTGCAGTGTTTGGAGTGACCGTTTGGCCGTATGATAAGTAAATGCGCTGATAATTAAATTGAAATTTAATATAATAACTGGGTTCAAAAAGCTATCTTCTCCATACGATCGAATTAGGGCTCGAAACTTTTTCCGTTGCGTTCGAAATAGGGGTATAATATTATAAAAGCCTAGCGGCACGCCTTGATAGGAGATCGAGATGTTAAGTCACGGTTTCGAGAAGATTTTAAATTTAAAAATAATTGATACTTTGTTGACCAATCAAAATAAAAATAAATAAATGTAATAAAATTTGTCTAGTCTATCTCCTTTCAGCCGAAATTCCTTCACTATTCAACACACATGCCAACTTTTACACGCAACCCTTCATTTCTAAAATCCTCAGAACAAATCGACTGAAAATGAAAATAAATAAAAGGAGATGCTTGTTCGAAAATGGCGTATCCTATCTCCTCTGCACGAAATCGAATCCCTCTTTCCCTCTTCAAATATCACGACTCCAAAAGTCTAAATGAAGGAAATAAATTCATGGCCAAAGTCAAAACACTCCCTCTTTTCGAAAGCAACTTGCGTAAATCTCGAGCCGATTCAAAAATCGATCACACGAAAATGAAATCCAAATAAAAAAATGGAGACGATCTTCCTTATCTGAACATCCACTGACCAATAAATCCTGAGACAAGCCCCTAAATTCATGTTTCTACACTCCTTTCACTTTGATATTCGAATTAGAGGTCGCGGCGTCATCCTTTGGTGGTCGACATGGCAGTGCTCAGCTAGGGTTTCGAGCTCGTGAGCACGAGGCCGTGTAGAGGGAAGCTCGTATTTGTATTTCATTCGCGCGTACATACGCATCAGCATAACCTCGGTCGACGTCACGTCCTGGGTCGCGCACGTGGTGATGGAGGCTGGGTATGGGTTCGCGTAGGAGTGCGGCGTAGGGTTCGTGAGGCAGTGGAGGCTGTAAGGTATTTGAATTTGTTTTTTTCGATTCAGCTTGATTTAATAAATATGTATATGCAGATTAAAAAAATGTTACACCTACTGGACATATCGTCTAACTTTAAAATATAAAGCTATATATTCACATACCTGTTTTTAAATTTAAATAGGTGTTCAGAAAAACAGGAAACCCCTTTTGTAAAAAAATATATACATGCATAAGATTTTGAAATTTAAGGGAGTTTATGTAAAGGTTAAATTTTTAAGCCTATATAAATTACTTTTACGTGCAGTTTAGAAATGAGAATATATATATATATACATATATATATACGCATCTTAAATATATCAATTATTTTAAAATAGTTATTTAAAGAAAAAATAGTTTGAATTAAATTATTAGTAAATTGAATTTATTAAACGGTAATTAATTGTTCAATTAGTTCAAATATTAATAAATCGTATAATTTTATACAAGGTCTAAATCATGGAGAATCAAGCCGGTGTGGATCGAATTTGCAAATTAAAAGTCAAAGATGAGTGAATCTCGCTCATCTGGGTTTAATTTAAATTTAAAAAGGTTAAATTTAAATAATTGGTTGAATGATAGAATTGATTTGATATGCTATATTATATATAGTAGTATATAGAATATATTGGAGTGATTGATTTCCCGCATTATATAACGAATGAGACCCAATGCGTCGCATAATAGCAAATGATATTATATTTAAAACCCATATACCGCGATATTCCACCTCGAAGTCAAATTGGTGTTTATTTGTGCTAACATCTGTGGATGCAGGGAAACAGGTTGGAGGGATCCAACTAGATTCCTCAAAAATATTTGGATTTGTTAGAATATTCTGTGATATAATATTTGCTATCCTGTAATGAATTATATTGATAATTGGAAATGTTGAATACTATGGTTGATTTAAAATATTCCGGTGAACTGAGTTGTCAAAATCTATAGAAATGGGATTTTTGAAAGAAAATAAAAGAGTGAATTTTGAGTAAAATAATTATAGAAATTGGAATAAATTAATGAATTGGAAAAGAATAAAAAGTAATTTTTGAATTCTAATAAATAAAATTCCAAGTATGGAGAAATGTAATTTTTGAATAAATGGTAATAAGTGATTTGCTTAAAAACTTAAGTGATGTGATTTAAAGGAATAAGAGAATTCACTTTAAAATTCAAGGTTTGAATTTATTTAAAAGGACAAAGAAGGAATTTGGGGAAATCTGAAATTGATGTTTTCAGTTAAAAGGTTTTAAATCATAATTAAGGAATAAAAATCTGAAGTCAATGGATTTTGGAATAAATGAGTAAGTAAAGGAATTTATTTCAAAATGGAGTAAATTGGAAATCAATTTGAAATTGATTTAAGTGTTTGAAATTGGAAATTTAAAGGAGAATATGACTATGAAATTTATAAACTGGGTTTATAAAAGTGAAGTAATATATCAGTAGATATTTGGAAGTATAAAATTCACGATGGGAATTTATTAAAGGAATGGGTAAATTTGTTTAAAAATAAATAGTGATTTATTTTTAAAAGACGTGAAAGAGAAGCGTATTTTCCTAGATAGCCAAGTACGTTTTCAAAGCAAATTTAAATATAAGTTAAAAGTTTTAATACTGTTTTGAAAAGCATGTTTTAGAAAACTTATTATTTCTAAATGTTTAAATTCTAAAGTAAGTATTTTCTTTTAATCTATTATAGTAGTAATAATTAAAGGTGTTTTGGTATTATGTTTTAAAAATTAAAAATTTAGTTTTATATTGTACAAAGTAGTTTTATTTTAAATATTCTTAAAATATATTTTTTGAATAAGTATTAAAGTAATTTTAGTTTAAATGTTAAAGTATATTTTATAATAAAGAGTTTTTAAATTATTTTAAAAATCTAAGCTTGTACTTGGTGCTTTCAGTGGAAATAAAAATTTGAGAATTTATTCCATGAGAAGAGTGTGGTTTGGAAGCTGTTTTCAAAAGGGTTGAAAATGGAAATATATCTTGTGAAGATATTTTAAGGTTAATAAGTAATTTGGTGAAATTATTTATGGTTGATGGTTATTTGTGAATGTTATTTGATAGTTAAATAACGGACTATCAATATTGGAGAATGCGTTGATCGTTTCGAAGAGACTGGGATAGGGATTAATTTCTCGAAAACCACTTTGATCCGATTTGTATGTTTTCGTGAGGAAGACGAGTTTGGACTCGAAGATGAAGCAGTGAAGTGCAAGGGCTAGTCGCTACTAATCTTGAGGTGATTCCAAAATAGATGTAGTAGGAGTAGTGCCTTCGGTTCCGTTCGAACCCGGGACGGACTTGTATGGATGAATGCTTTCGGAACATCGTCAGGTGGATGATGGGCATTCTAAGTGAAACGTTCAAAAAGGTAACGCTTAGCCTCAAGCCTCATCAACCGGGAATGACTGAAAATCAGGGGTTATGCAGCAAGGCTAGGTAGGTAGCGCCTATTAGGGTGAGGTTATCCCTGTCTAGATGTCCCTTTTATTCGGCTTAGTGGTGCGGTTGCTGATCCCAACCGTGGGATGATCTTACTCGAGATTATCCAGTAAGGGGTAGTCCCGGTCTTGTGTTGCAGGGGATTGGGAGTAATCCTCAGTACAGTGATCAAGGCCACGTACTGTGACATGTGGTACCCCAGTGCCTAGTCATTAGTTGGAAATCCATTCTCCCTACGCGCCTGTACGGTTTTCATTGTGCCCAACTATTGCTGAAATGTGAGATGCAAGCATTTCAGCTAGATTCTATTTTATTTCTATAGACACTATTACAATATGAGAGAATTTTGATAAAAAGTGTTTTAGCTATCATAAGGTAAAAACGCAACATGTTTATTTGTGGCAATGTCTTACGAGATCCTTTTGTTTTCAAAGGATTTTGAAACTTTAATAATCAATTTGAATGTGATTTCTCACGCTGGTTTTCCAGACTGACTCGGGTGTTATTTCACTATAATGCTCGGGTCAGACCGAGTGCTATAGAATATAGGAAAGGATGCTGTGGAGCTTAGGAGATGTGCTGGATGGCGATACGCACTCCCATACTTGTTTTAGATATTCTGGTATGTATTCAGATTGTGAGGACAGGTTATGATTACTGTCATATTGTGTGTTATGTATACTCTGATGATGTAATATATAAACAGATTTGTTTTTGTGTAAAGATCATTTATTATCTATTATATTTTATTCCGCTGCAATGGTTAGATCTGACGTTGTTTTCTATTTTCTTCATCTACCTCTTCTTCTTTAACCCTCATGGTTCGTATTTATGTTCATCTTGAGTTGATTGACGTAGAATAGTTGACTCAAGGGGTACAGATTTATGGGTTGTTACAGTTGGTGTCAGAGCTTAGGTTGGTGATAAACTTGGCTCTGGTGGGAATTACTCATTAGAGATGGAGTCAGTAGTACTCTAGAATGAGTTTGAGTGTATTAATAGATATGAGCGCGTATTTGTTAGTGAATATAAATTGTTTTAATATTGTGTTGACTTATTAGTTGAGTGGAATATGAATTCTGATCGAGTAAGTTGGCTGCTATTCGAGAAGAGTTTATAAACTCCTGACACGATAAATTGACACCGTATTGTTTTAAAGGTGGGTGAATGAAATAATTTTACCCAAAATATATTTTGATATAAAAGAAATATTTTCTTAAATTGTTATATAACTTGGATGTTTGGATGATAATATTTTAAACAAATAAGATTATAAAAAAATTGGAATGGCTTGTATAATCAAATGGAAAAAATGGTATGAGCATAAATTATACAAATGGATTATAGTTTAAATTTGATTTAAGTCAAAATTTGAAAATTTAAAACCCAGGAGATTTTGGAAGTGTTTTTCAAAGTGTTTTGAAGACAAATAAAAGCATTATTATTTTAAAAGTATTTTTGAAAGTAAATTATTTCAAATAAATTTTGGGAAGGAAAATAGCATTGAGCTCACTTCAGTCGCTGGAAAATAACATCGGTGATGACTGCAGCATCATCGATGTTCATTTTCGAGTTTCTAAGTGACGGATTACTGCCAAATTGATTTGTTCATAAGAACTAGTTTTTTTTGAAATTTCAAAGGAAATTTGTTGGGAATAAAAACCAGGATTGGTTTAAAAATTTGAGAAGTTTGATTTTGAGATAATGTTAATTTCAAAATGATTTAAACCAAAAGTCGGGTGTTTGAAATCCTGAATCCTTATTTGAATTGAAAATCCTGATGAGGTAAGTTATAAACTTGTAAAGTTGAGATGATTTTTAAATAAGGGAGATAAAAATTAAATGGATTGAAATAATTAGAATTAAATTAACTTAAGCAAAGTTAATAATAATGAATTGGATTTAAAGTAAGTTGAAAAGAATTGGAATGAAATTAAGTCCTTGCTTAACAAAATTCAAGAGAACGGTATGTAGCTAGATTTAACTGGAGTTAGGTTGGAATGAAATTGAATTTATATAAATTCAGTTGAGTTATAGATAATATTGAATAGAATAAAATTCTTACTTAAATAAATAAATGTAAACTAAGTAAATATTGAATTGGAATAAATAAGTTTTGGAAGCTTATAAAAGAATTGAAAAGCACTGAAATAAAAAAAATATAATCCCTAGTTAAAAGTAAAATGAAAATGTGATTGATAGTAAATGGATGGAGGAGTATGAATATTAATAAGTGAGTAGCTTATAAAAATGTAAAAAAAAGAATAAATAAGCCGAAATAAAAGTGTTGGAATTTTGGAAAATGAAAGAAAATCCAAACTGGAATTATAAAAAAAATTGAACCCGGGAAAATTTAATGTAGTCATTTTTGTAATAAAATCGAATATTGATTTAAAAGTTGGAAGTAAGATAATTAGCTAACTAAATTATTTAATAGAGTATGTTAATAAAATTTAACTTGGTTAAATAAAATGGATTGTAAGTTAATAATGAATTTTGGAAATAAACTCGAATTATACATAGAATTCGACTTGGATTGATAATGAATTAAAATAAGTGGAGATGTTGTAAAAATAAAATGGAATTGGATTATAATAGAAATGATTTAAGTTGCAAATAAAATCTAATTCGAGTATAAATGAGTTAAATATGTGTTTGGATATTATTTTTATAAATTGAGAATGTGAATTAAAATTAAAATTAAAATTAAAATGCATGTGCTAACTGAATTAAATGGAATTTGATTAAATGAGAATCAAATAGAAGTGAACTTAAGTTTGAAATTGGAATAAATTAAAGTAAATTAACTTAAGTTTAAAATTTATAGAAGTTTGGTTTCGAGGAAGGGCGAAGGTTCAGTAAATAAAAGTTTGGATTAAATTAATTTGGAAAATGGTTATTGATATAAGCATTGAATGTTGTCAAGCTCAATGAAATGTTTTTAAAATTAAACCAATGCGGAGATGAGATGAAATGCAAATGTATGGTTTGTCAATAAACTGGAAATGGGATGGAATTTAAAATAAAATGAGTTGGAATCAATTGGATGTGGATAAAAATGGATATTCTAATTAGTGAAAATCGTCGAATTGCATAGAAAAAAATAGTCTTTCAACTTAAACGGAAGTAAATAAAAATTCTATGAATTGGTAGAAGTAAATAAAATTGATTTTTGGAATCAACTGAAATAAATGAGTGTTGTTTGGGTTAAAAATGAATTGAACGTAAGCAATTGAATTGTAAACCATTTAAATTGAATGTAGTTGTATACAAATAGGTTGTAAAAAATTAAAATTAATGTCGGAACCCTATTAGTTGCTTATAAATATTGTTTAACCTGCATTGCTTATATAAACTCGTATGTTTACTATTTAAATATGTAAAATGTTGTTAAGTTACATGATTTTGGCACTTACATATTTAAATTAAGTAAGTACAGGTACCGGGAAGCCGTTTGGCTGGATTTGGACGCGCTAATTGCTAAAATAATAAGTCGCTTGCCTAAAAATGCTAAATAAAGGTACGCCTACACCATAAAAATAGGAAATATGAACTATTTTTGTTTTTCCGACCGTGTGGGTCGATGTATATATATTTATATCTCTTGTCAAATTTCAAAAGCTCCTCCATACAAAGGAGACTCTGCCAAATTTTGAAAATTTTGGGAGTTAGAAAATTTTTGAAATTTTTTGGAAAACTTTTGTTAGCGACAAAACAATTTCAAATTGGAGTTGAGATAAAAGGATTTTGGAAATGGAAATGGAAACTAATTGTTTAGTTGGAACTAAAGGATTAGGAAAGTGAATTTGGGATTTTTGATTTCAGAGGATAAATTGAAATTTGCTCGGCAAAGGTATGTATTTAAATTTTTGTATGAAATTTGATGATTTTCTGGTCTAGCCACTTGGCTTTTGTTTTCTTTTGAAATCTGGGGGCCCGTGAATGCATTTTGTAGTTGTACCGAGCTAGCCGCGCAAAGGAGACGTTGGCGATTTTTTTGGAAATTTAGAGAGTTAGAAATTTTTTGAGAAAGTTTTGATAATTTCAATTTGGATTTAAATTTGTATAAGTGGAGTAAATAATGTTGTCGGAAACTATAGAAGGTTTTGAAAAGTTGGTTGAAGTAGTAGTGGGTCTTTAATAAAAGATATGTTATAGCAAGTTGTTAAAAACTGTTTGGTTTTCGGAAAATAGTAAACGGGTATTAGACCATTATTCCTAACTAGTAATTTCGAGGATGAAATTCTTTTAAGGGGAGAGGAATGTGACGACCCAGAATTTTTGGTTGTTTGAAATCGGAATATTTAATTGATTTTAAATATTTCATAGTTAGTTTCTAACTTGAATTCAAATATCACTATTTATTGGATAATTTAATTATTAAATTAAATCAATTGAAATTGGTTTAAGTGGTAAATCTTGGATTTAAGCTGAATTAAATTATTTCAAAGGCTTGTAAAATGTATACTAATAGTACTGAAGATAGTAAAATTGTTGAAATTGAATTTGGAAATGTTTTGTTAAGTTTTGAAAATATATCGTTTAAATTGACGTATAAAAATAGCCTTCCGAGGCACAGTCTCGAAATTCGACGAAACAAGTTTCATTGGATGCATAATATTGTATTATTATCGAATTTCAATTTTCACAGTGTTTGGAGTGACCGTTTGGTCGTACGATAAGTAAACGCGCTGATAATTAAATCGAAATTTAATATAATATTGGGTTCAAAAAGCTATCTTCTCCATATGATCGAATTAGGACTCGAAACTTTTTCCATTGCGTTCGAAATAGGGGTATAATATTATCAACGGCTAGCGGCACGCCTCGATAGGAGATCGAGATGTTAAGTTAAGGTTTCGAGAAGATTTTAAATTTAAAAATAATTGATACTTTGTTGACCAGTCAAAAAAAAAAAATGTAATAAAATTTGTCTAGTCTATCTCCTTTCAGCCGAAATTCCTTTCCTATTCAACACGCAAGCCAATTTTCACACGCGACCCTTCATTTCTAAAATCCTCTGAACAAATCGACTGAAAATGAAAATAAATGAAAGGAGATGCTCATTCGAAAATGGCATATCCTTTCTCCTCTGCACGAAATCGAATCCCTCATTCCCTCTTCAAATATCACAACTCCAAAAATCTAAACGAAGGAAATAAATTCATGGTCGAAGTCGAAACCCTCCCTCTTTTCGCAAGCAACTTGCATAAATCTCGAGCCGATTCAAAAATCGATCACACGAAAACGAAACCCAAATTAAAAAAGGGGGCCGATCTTCTTTATCTGAGCATCCACTGACCTATAAATCCTGAAACATACCCCTAAATTCATGTTTCTACACTCCTTTCACTTTGATATTCGAATTGGAGGTCGTGGCGTCATCCTTTGGTGGTCGACATGGTTGTGCTCAGCTAGGGTTTTGAGCTCGCGAGCGCGAGGCCACGTAGAGGGAAGCTCGTATTTGGATTTCATTCGCACGTATGTACGCGTCAACATAACCTCGGTCGACGGCACTTCTAGGGTCGCGCATGTGGTGATGGAGGCTGGGTATGGGTTGGCGTAGGTGTTCGGCGTAGGGTTCGTAAGGTAGTAGAGGCTGTAAGGTATTTGAATTTGATTTTTTCTATTTAGCTTGATTTAATAAAATATGTATATGCAGATTAAAAAAAATGTTACACCTACTGGACATATCGTCTAACTTTAAAATATAAATCTATATATTCGCATACCTGTTTTAAATTTAAATATGCGTTCAGAAAAATAGGAAACCCCTTTTGTCAGAAATATATACATGCATAAGATTTTGAAATTTAAGGGAGTTTATGTAAAGGTTAAATTTTTAAGCCTATATAAATTACTTTTATGTGCAGTTTAGAAATGAGAAAATATATATATATATATATATATATATATATATATATATATATATATATACATATATGCGTCTTAAATCTATCAATTATTTTAAAATAGTTATTTAAAGGAAAAATAGTTTGAATTAAATTATTAGTAAATTGAATTTATTAAACGATAATTAATTGTTCAATTAGTTCAAATATTAATAAATCATATAATTTTATACAAGGTCCAAATCTTGGAGAATCAAGCCGGTGTGGACCGGATTTGCAAACTAAAAATAAAAGGTGAGTTAATCTCACTCATTTGGGTTTAATTTAAATTTAAAAAGGTTTAAATAACTGGTTGAATGATAGAATTGATTTGATGTGCTACATTATATATAGTAGTATATATAATATATTTGAGTGATTGATTTCCCGCATTATATAGTGGATGAGACCCTATGCGCCGCATAATAGCGGATGATATTATATTTAAAACTCATATACCGCGATATTCCACCTCGAAGTGGAATTGGTATTTATTTGTGCTAACATCTGTGGATGCAGGGAAACAGGTTGGAGGGATCCAACTGGATTCCTCAAAAATATTTGGATTTGTTAAAATATTCTGTGATATAATATTTGCTATACTTTGTTGAATTATACTGATAATTGGAAATGTTGAATACTATGGTTGATTTAAAATATTCCGGTGAACAGAGTTATCAAAATCTATAGAAATGAGATTTTTGAAAGAAAACAAAAGAGTGAATTTTGAGTAAAATAAACATAGAAATTGGAATAGATTAAAAACGAATTGCAAAAGAAGAAAAAGTGATTTTTGAATTCCAATAAATAAAATTCCAAGTGTGGGGAAATGAGATTTTTGAATAAATGGGAAAAAAGTGATTTTCTCAAAAACTTAAGTATGTGATTTAAAGGAATAAGAAATTCACTTTAAAATTCAAGGTTTGAATTTATTTAAAAGGATAAAGAAGAAATTTGGGGAAATCTGAAATCGGTATTTTCAGTTAAAAGATTTTAAATCATAATTAAGGAATAAAAATCTGAAGTCAATGGATTTTGGAATAAATGAGTAAGTAAAGGAATTTATTTAAAAATGGAGTAAATTGGAAATCAATTTGGAAATTGATTTAAGTGTTTGAAATTGAAAATTAAAAGGAGAATGTGACTATGAAATTTATAAACTGGGTTTATAAAAGTGAAGTAATATATCAGTAGATATTTGGAAGTATAAAATTCACGGTGGAAATTTATTAAAGGAATGGGTAAATTTGTTTAAAAATAAATAGTGATTTATTTTTAAAAGACGTGAAAGAGAAGCGTATTTCTCTAGATAGCCAAGTTTTCAAAGCTAATTTTAAATATAAGTTAAAAGTTTTAATATTGTTTTGAAAAGCATGTTTTAGAAAACTTATTATTTATAAATGTTTAAATTCTGAAGTAAATATTTTCTTTTAATCTATTATAGCAGTAATTATTTAAAGGTGGTTTGGTATTATGTTTTAAAAATTAGAAATTCAGTTTTATATTGTACAAAGTAGTTTTATTGGACAATGCGCTGATCGTTTCGAAGAAACCGGGATCGGGATTAATTTCTCGAAAACCACTTCGATCTGGTTTGTACGTTTTCGTGAGGAAGACGAGTTTGGACTCAAAGATGGAGCAGTGAAGTGCAAGGGCTTGTCGCTGCTAATCCTGAGGTGATTCCAAAATGGATGTAGTAGGAGTAGTGCCTTCGGTTCCGTTCGAACCCGGGACGGACTTGTATGGATGAATGCTTTCAGAACATCTTCAGGTGGACGATGAGCATTCTAAGTGAAAAGTTCAAAAAGGTAATGCTTAGCCTCAAGCCTCATCAACCGGGAATGACTGAGAATCAGGGGTTATGCAGCAAGGCTTGGTGGGTAGCGTCCATTAGGGTGAGGTCATCCCTGTCTAGATGTCCCTTTTATTCGGCTTAGTGGTGCGGTCGTAGATCCCAACCGTAGGGTGATCTTACTCGGGATTATCCAGTAAGGGGTAGTCCCGGTCTTGTGTTGTAGGGGATTGGGAGTAATCCTTGGTACAGTTATCTAGGCCACGTACTGTGACAGATGGTACCCCAGTGCCTAGTCATTAGTTGGAAATCCATTCTCCCTACGCGCCTGTACGGTTTTGATTGTGCCCAACTATTGTTGAAACGTGAGATGCAAGCATTTTAGTTAGATTTTATTTTACTTTCTATATATACTATTATAATATCAGAGAATTTTGATAAAAAGTGTTTTAGCTATCGTAAGGTAAAAACCCGACATGTTTATTTGTGGCGAGGTCTTACGAGATGCTTTTGTTTTCAAAGGATTTTGAAACTTTAATAATCAATTTGAGTGTGATTTCTCACGTTGGTTTTCCAGACTGACTCAGGTGTTATTTCACTATAATGCTCGGGTCAGACCGAGTATTATAGAATATAGGAAAGGATGCTGTGGAGCTCAGGAGATGGGCTGGATGGCGATACATACTCCCGTACTTGTTTTAGATATTCTGTTGTGTATTCAAATTGTGAGGACAGGTTATGATTACTGTCCATTTGTGTATTATGTATACTCTGATGATGTAATATATAAACGGATTTGTTTTTGTTTAAAGATCATTTATTATCTATTATATTTTATTCCGCTGCAATAGTTAGATTCTGATGTTGTTTTCTATTTTCTTCATCTACCTCTTCTTCTTTAACCCTCATGGCTCGTATTTCTATTCATCTTGAGTTGATTGATGTAGAATAGTGTTGACTCAAGGGGTACAGATTTGCGGGTCATTACACAAGGCATGTCAATTGATTCGAAAGCTATTTGAAAGTAATTTCAACCTCTTTGAAAGCAAGCCTTCGACACCATCATTTCCATCTTTCTCCAATACACTATATACCAATTTCTTGATACCATGTGCATTGATTTAGAATGGGTTTGAGAGGCCTACGGGGAATGATTTCAGAAGCAAGCCAATGGAAGTGGTAAGGTTGTAATTTAAAACAAACCTAATTTTACGCTTTTAAAAGAAATCATTTTTACCTAGCACCCCTAATTTGTTAAACTATGATTGTTGCCAATCCTTTATCAAAATACTTTATTAAAGTGGCTGTCGAATTCATCAATTAACAACTGATATAGTTTTAGCAAATAAGCCCTTCTCCTTAGCAAAACAATTAAAACATTTAGGACCTTTAACTTAAATAATTTAATTTCTGTAGTAAATCACTTAGGAAAAATCTCCAAAAACCATAATAATTCAATTTTAATATGTTTTCTAACATATACAAATTTTAAATCCAAAAACATTACTTTATTACCTTAAGCAATTCAAACCCAAAATAATTATTTCTTCCATTTAAAATTCATAATAAATTATCCATAGCTTGGAATAATATAAAAATTAAACCTATCTCAAAAATAATATTTTACATAACGTATTCAATCATCATGGCATTCAGAAACCATTACGCATAATTTTAGCTTAAATCCTAACTATATTACTCCCAAAATCTCCATATCTTGGAATAATATAAAATTTTAAACCCATCTCAACAATAATATTTTACATAATGTATTCAATCATCATGGCATTCAGAAACCAATTTGCATAATTTTAGCTTAAATCCTAACTGTATTACTCTTCAAAATCTTTGTTTAACTTAAAACATGGCATATAAAATTAAAGCATATCATCATTCATCATATCATATGGTTTTAAACCTTAAACCCAAATTAAAACATTCATGGTGACTCATATGAGATCGTATAGATTATTATTCACCTTGTTTGGATAAAGAACTTAAGATTTGTTCTTCACTTTAATCCTTCTAGCTTGATCATTGGTTTCTAATTGATTTTGAGCTCCTTTTCTCCTAGTGTTATCGCCGGCCTTAATTTCTTTTGTTTATGTTTTTATTTTTGTTATGAGAATGAAAATGAGAATAGAATGGTTGTAAGGGTTTTAGGGGTTTTGGGGTTTGGTTATTCCCCATATTATCCTCTCCTTATTTTTCTTAAGTATGTAGCTTATTAACCACTTTTATAAATTCATTTAGCTAAGGCACAACCTTAATTAGTTTTCAAATCCCAATTCTCTTATCACTTTAGTCTCTACATTATTCTATACAATTTATTTAATTAAATCTCCTGAATAATGTTATTAAAACTAGTGCTGTTACAACTATACGACTGGTTATATAGATGTTGATATGGTTGATAATTTGGTTGTGATAAATTATGATAAATCATAATCAAATGGTTAATTAATAGAAAATGAACATATAATATGTGTATGGAGTTTATTGAGCTTCTTAATGGTTTATAGAATATAAGAAGGTTGAAAACGAATATTATGATAATATAATATTATGAAATGATTTAAAAGCGAAAAAGAGATTTAAAATGGAAAATATCGGTTTACTTTTTTTAAAATACTTCATAAATGTTTTATAAATATTAAAATTTAATTTTGAGATGTTTTGACAAATAATGAATTTGGAGTCAAAAATAGGCGTGTCGTGTAGCAGTATTTCGCGATTTCCGCCGCAAAAGTTAAATCCTTCTATAGGATGGAATCAGAGTCGGATTTCTTTGCAATAAGAAACTTTCAAACTCTTATGACTATAATTTTCAAATAAAATAAAATGATCGAGATTTCATTTAATAGATTTTAAAATATGGGCAAATCAAGTTTTCGATAAAATCGCGCTTTGGTAGTTCGGTGGCCAAAGTTGCAAATGGCCTAAATATTTATTTTTTAAAATGTTTAAAAAATATGGAAGAAATTATATAAATTCAGTAAAATGTTTTAAAAAAGATTTGAGTTATAAAAATGAATTTCTAAATGATCGAAAAGTAGTTTTAATCAAATAAGCTTTGAAAACACTATTTGCAGCACCATTCGAGGAACTTTTCTGTAACTTTTGAAATATAGTTCCAAACACAACAATTCTTTTCCAAATCTTTTATCAGTGCTTAAAATAAATAATTAATTGTTTTAATAATTATTTATAAGTTTTATAATTTACTTAAAATGGTTTAAATAAATGATTTAAAGAAAAGCTCTCAAAAATCAAGTAATGTAATCTTGGCTCTAAAAGCCGACGAGTAGACTAGATTTTCCATTCATAAGATTCGGGTGAGGTGCTCAAACTAAGGTGATTTTCAGGAGAAACTAGTTCCCTGGCTCACTTAGCCTCTCTTGGGTGATGGATAGATAAGGTCGAAATGTCGAAAACGAGTTAAGTGTAAAAGATTAAATTTTCCAAATTTAAACAACTTGGATTACATGGATATAATCTTCTTGTACTTGGTATTAAATTCCAAAGAGGGAATTGGTACTATTCCAAAAAATTTAAAAGGTGATCTCACCGTTATCGATGGAAAGTAAAGGTTGAATACAAAAATTGATATTGAGTAAAATCAGTATAATTTCCACGATTGATTTTATTCAATAATGTTATCTAATATGATATTTTAATAAATGATTTGGAGATATTTTCCTAAATAAAAGCTGAAATGATTTTGAATTATTCCAAAATTTGGAAAAGGTTTAACTAACTGAACGATTTGATGAATGAGGCTTAATGATTCCATATACTATTTAGAAGATAAATTGAATAATTTAAAATAATAAGTCTCTCTGAGATATTTATAAATGAATAAAAAGATGAATTAAGTTGAATAAAGATTATCAATCACATATGATATTAACATATTTTTAATTGATGATTGGTTTGGAGGAACCAAGGTCGAATTTGGGTAACTCGTATCCATAAACCACTCTGAACCGATGTATACGTTTGGAAGTGAAGACATGATGAAGATGATGATTTTTGAAGAGGCAATCTTCATGATGAAGGGCTGCTTGTCACTGATCCCTCAGGATGAAATTTACCATATCATATATTTATTGTGGAAGTAGTGCTCTATCATGAAAATCTTCGATTACAAGGACTAATCGCTACCAACCCTAGATATAATTCTTGACAGGATGTCGTAGTAGGAGTTCTTTCGGTTTCGTTCAGTCCTAGAGCGAACTAGCATGGACGAATGTTTGATATTGCATTTCTAAGATCACAACATTGACTTTTACAAATGTATATCTATTTGGTGGTGGAGAAGGCAACTTCTCTTAGCTTAACACTCTTCTCTGAGACGTATGAGCTTAGAGGTTATATGTTCACGAAAGTCAATAGTGATTGAAGGAATGACAATGTGGCATTCAAAGTGGAACCTGATATGATCATAGCATGGCTTTGCAAAAAGAAAAATGTGGCTTTAGGGAGCGTAGTCTCACGAGCCTCACATTCCAGGAATGGTTTGGGACATAATGTGGTGTGAAAGACATATTTTGGGCTACTATTAGGGGAAGATGTCCCTCTAGGCACTTGTCAACTTATTGTATGAATGGATAGGTATTGGAGGCTGACGGAGACCGTGTAAAGCCTTGCTGAGCAATACTTTTTTCCATAGTAGTACAGCATCATAGTTTAGAGGCTGACAGAGATCATGTAAATCCATGCAGAAACTATGTGTTATGCATGGATTTTTCGGGTCTTAAATGGTCACTAGTTCTCAATCATGTTGGAAATCCAATTCCAATACATTGTGTAACAAACCTGTTTTCGAAAACCATAATATTATATCAATTTAACTAAAAAATAAGTTATTTTATTTTGATTTTGATAATTATTTTTTGAAATTTACTTCTTACTTAATTGATGTCTAGTTTATAACAGATTTTTGTGTTAACAAATCAAACTAATCAATAGATTCTTTTTAGAAGGTATATTAAACTGGACAAAGTGTTATTGTTAAATGTATAATATTTTAAATTATAAATAAATATATATATAATTGAAATAGATGAAAAGTTGTTTTAATTGATATTTAGTTAAATCATTAAATCGTCGAAGATAAATAAATATGTTTGTTTCAATATTGTGCGTAATTGAATAGAATGGAACAACATTTAATTGAATAGAAATTTAGCAGTTGTTGATACACATATATTTTGAAAATGAAGTACAAATTAATTGCAATTCGAGGAAATGAAATGAGAATTTATTAATATAAGGACTTGATTGAGAATAAAAGTAGTTATTGATCAATTTCTTTTGACTTCCCTTCTTTAGCACTTGTAAAACCCAAACCCAAGTAGGAAATCAAACTTCTCTCTTTCACGTTAACATGCTGGGTCCTTATCTCCTCAAAAAACCAAATTTGCCTCATACCCTAATTCCTAAATCAAAGATTGAACAAAAAAACGATGGCAAACAAAATCGCGACTAGGGCTTGAGCACATGGCTAGGGACGTCGAGCATGGAGGCATTAATGTGGTTTGGTGACGGCGTTCGAGGAGGCTGGCCACCTGCCTGGTGAAGGCCAGTGGTCGACGTATCGTGTTGAGGAGGATCGCGCGCCTCAATCATTGACAAACTAGAGGCACGTGATGAGGTCGAACAAGAGTGTGGTGGAGGTGAAGTACGATAACAAACTAGAGCATTAAGGAGGTAGCCAATAACGTTCGTGGACACGGCGGTTGCTGACGAATTCAAAGGTCGTGAAGGGAGCAACAACTGTTTTTGATGATGATGGTAGCAACTACGGTTTAGGTGTAGATGGTTCCAAATGGAATTTCAACAAGCAATGGAATTAGATGAGTTGATTAACTCACATGTCTATATCAAAAGAATTTGCATATTTTATCGATTATGATTTTGCAATAAAATTGGGTAATTATTGTAATGCTTGGAATGAAATTGCATGCTATGGTTTCTACTAGTTTGGTAGTTGAGTTGGTTGAATTGTATGTTATAAATATTGGATTCGAATACATTGTCAATTATGAAATCGCATGATGTTGAAAACCATCGAAATGCATTTGATCAGTTGTAACTAAATTGTATGGTTGTTGTGCATTGTTTGTGTGACTGGAGTTGTCGGAAAGCAACTCGGGTCATTGAATAATTTCATATTATGGAATTATATTTTAGGAGCGATATTAGCTATATTATTGAAATTTTGATGAGTTTACTATTTGAATGTCGTAAAGGAATTCCAAAAATGATATTTTATTTATTTTGGTCCTTATTGAAATTTTACTTACAGATATATAGCTAAATTATATTATATTTTTAACTTATTTATTATTCAAAATTTCTCATCAAAACTTATAAACTTTTGTAAATTTATTTATAAAACCATTTTTAATATATTATTATAAGTATATTATAACTTTGGAAATGCTTAGAAGCAAAAGATAAAATATAGTATTATTTTATAAAAGCGATTAGGAAAGTAATAATTTTAACTTTAAGTGATTTTAGTTATAAAAGAAGTTTAAGTGATTTAAAAGATTTCCAAAAGCTTTTGTAAATAAGCAACTCTTCTTTAAAATGAGTTTATGGATTTTAAAGTGACTTTGGAAAAATTATATCTTGACATATAAAAACTAATTTAAAACTCTTTTGTTTTTTACTACGGATTAACAAAGGTGAGAAGTTTAAAAGTGAATTATAGATAAAATATATTTAAACTCACTTTCTATATGATAAAATTATATTATTTACTTTCAACCTATAAACTATTGTTGGCCTTTATTGTATTTAGCTTTAGGCCATTTTTATGCAAGCCTGAATTAGATTTCTATTGAATTTCGTGCTTTTCTATGAAACAAAGAATTTTAATAAACCATTGAATCGTTGGATTGGTATTGGACTTTTCGTGCCATTATTTAGTTTATTATTATGATTTTTATATAGAGTTTGAGTAGATATTACTAACTTTTAGTAAATACTTGAATTTACTTTCTGGTATGGGACTGTTAGCTAAATTCTTATAATTACCGGAGTGGCAGTAATTAACACTTAGACTTGTATTATCTTAGGGTGTTCGATTTTAGACCGATAGATCCCGAAGAGAAGATAACTCATTTTCCATCGATCTAAGAATTGATACATTATTAGGTTTGGGTAGGCAGATCTCTTTCGGAAGATCATTTATGGTGTAAATATGGCTGTCTCTTTCGGAAGGCTAATTTTACATGCATCGTAGTCTATAGATTCTACAACCTATCAGTTTATTTTGTTTTATATAGTTAGACTATGTTTACCTCTTTTTAAAGGTAAATTTGTCTAGGATAGATTAGATACATGGTTGCTCTTTTCTTTGAGAAGTGTCCCTAATCTGCTGTTTTTTTGGATGGCTTCCTTTCTATGTAGCGAGTCTCTTTCGGTAGATTTCGTATCACTGTATTAAATTGATTGATGAATACCACTATTATTACATTATTGATGATTATTTTTTTCAAAGATTTTTAATATATATATTATGTATCCTTTTGTGGCTCTGAGGAATTTTGAATTGGTTATCACCATATTTTGTGTTATTTATGACTTATTTGGTTATTGTTAAGTCATAATTGTGATTGTTTGTTTGGCGTATTTTATGTGGCTTGTTATTTTAATCATAAAATTATGAT
The DNA here is from genome assembly GCA_030765085.1 of Allium cepa. Classification (NCBI taxonomy): domain Eukaryota; kingdom Viridiplantae; phylum Streptophyta; class Magnoliopsida; order Asparagales; family Amaryllidaceae; genus Allium; species Allium cepa. The sequence continues at coordinate 126,954,926 of CM060939.1, forward strand.
ATTAGTATCTCACCATTTTATTTAGATATAGTCTGACCCATTTATTATTTTAATACTTGGGTCAGGCCAAGACTTTACAGGTACAGGGACCCACTGACCTTTGGATTTTCGGCTAGCATTGAAGTAGGCTATTTTGACAGTTTCTGTTGACTTCATATTTGCATATATTGACATTTAAGGAGTTTATGTCATCAATATAGTATGACTTTATACCTAATACAAGATTTTGGATATGACGTATATATTTATGTGGGTCTAGTACTGATATTTTGTATACTCGCTTTCTAATATGTATGTGATGATGTATATAATTCCGCTGTGATCTATGATTATTATTTAGTTTATCTATATTATATACTTTTTCGAATATTTTTAATTGGTGTGTTTACTACTTTGTATTAATACTATACATGTCAAGTTTTCAGTTCAAATCCTCAAAAGGTAAATAAGAGGTGTCAGTGTTAGAATAAAGCTATATTCACATTCAATCGCCCTTAACCAGCCGTATTCTCCAGATTAGCAGATGACATTACTTGTAATGTTATTTGCTAAACTAGACATAGCAGTGGGTCGCTACAACTTTGTATTAGAGTTGTGTTTAGAACAATATAGAATACAAATATTACAAAGTTGAGATATAAACCTAAATGAACTAGAGTCCGGTCCATTAGGTGTGTAGTTGTTAGTGATTTAATTAACTATTTAGGAATAGGAATATAAATGATTATTGGAAATAATCATTGGGATGTATTTGAAAAATATTTTGATAATACTATATAACTTATTATCATGAAAATATTGGAATTCACTTCTATAAAGAGTGAGGTTTAATGAATATTATAAATAAGTAGATGACTTAGAATTAATTGTTGTTCCTAATTTATTAGTGATCAGAGTGCACACTAGAAGCTAGAAAATATTTTTCCACTAAAGGAGGTTGTTTGTTTGTTTGATTAAGATGTATTTTTTTTTTGCATCAATAGACATTTAATTGTTCTGAAAATTCTAAATAATAGTTGAATTAGTATTGAGTAGGAATTTTCATTTGAAAAGTTATAACCTGCTCGATATTAATTATTAAACATTGTCGTGTCTTCAGTAGTGTAGTTACTACAAGAAATAGTGAAAATTTAAATATATACGGAATGTTAATTCATATGTTTGATTATAATTAAGATGACCTAAAAAAATTGATGGTTGCTTGAGGTATATATTGGTGAATGTGTGTACTATGAATTGGTATTAGTAAATTATTATTTTTATGATAACATTGAGATTGATTGAAAGAAATTTTAATAAAATCAAACATTTATTAAATTAAAATCTTTTGGATAAAAGAGGTAATATGGATGTGTTTATATAAATATACATAAACAAATAAAATGAAAAGTTAATATATATATATATATATATATCTGTGTGTGTATGAGCAAGTTTATGAGCAAGAAAATGATTTTGGAAAATGAAGTATATTAAATAATAAAATGATTGGAAGAATCATAAGAATTTGTTTTCGTGTTAACTGGTCCATTGAGTGGTTTGTGGATTTCGGTCTATACTAGTAGCTAACGTATCGATAAGGATTTCTAAGTGATTAAACGAGGCAGAATCCACATAGTATTTTGAAAATGTTATAAGAAATGTGTGATTTAGAGTTTATATTGTTTTATAAAATAATACATTAATTTAGAAGAAAAAACCGTTTCTAAATTTAATTATTTTCAAACAAGGTAAGCAGCCATGGGATTAGTGTGAAGTTGACTAATGGCAAGGCATTGTTGATGTGAAATTCTAGATAGTCAACGTTGCAGCCAATCAACATGATGAATCGCTAAAAACCTGTGGCACGATGGCGTTATATACTTATTTATAAATGAAGTTTGAGAATTTTCTATTTAGTAATACACTTATAAAGTTGAATTCAAAAGTATTTTCTAATAACATATCTAAGAGATGATGGATGGTTTTGATTTGAAGAAAACTAAAGTCTTGTGACTAAATGATTTATAAAATATATATGTATATATATAGTAGTGGAAGTATAAAAAAAATAAATATATAAGTTACGTTAAATATATATAAATAAAAGTATGAATTGAACGCACCTTACACTACTAGCTCCGCTATTAATAGTGTAAGCAAACATATGTCAAAAATTATATTTTTATTGAAGAATTGAAAACACCCTTATTTGAACCTAAAGAATGCCATCAAAATATTATAAAATTAACATAAATAATATGTCATATAGAAATGGATAAAATTTAACTAGTTTATGGAAAGTTAATTGCTCACTTGTTCCTAAGCATATCAATTAGGGAATGTTAAACATACAACTTATGAGTTGAAGGGACTTATCTATTAAGATAAACCGAACCCATATTAAGATTAGTGAATAATATATGAGCGAATGCTATGTTATATAAATATAAATATCTAGCCTAGTTAAAGTGAGAATTCTCGCAATATCGAATAATGCTATCAATTTAATATTCATGACTTCAAACCAGTCATATTTATAAACTCATTCATATTGTATTGATTTTTTTAGAAACATAGAATTTTAGCTTACTGTATCTCCTATACGCTTAGTTTTAAAGACAGTAGCCAATGAGAATTTTTACCCGAGATTTTAGTCATTTAAGTAATGTTGATTTGCAGACTCATATATTTTTTGTTCTGTATATTTCACAGATAAATAAACATGTTAAGGAAAAATAAGAATATGTTTCACTAGTAAGTGAAGCAAAAATATAGTTAAATATAGTAAATAAATTGAAGTGAACGTGCTGTTATTTTAAACAAGTTTGGTCTATGAGTTATTTTCAATGTCACATGATTTAGATCTGATGTCCTCATAGCAAGAAAATGGGTAATATCCCTGCATAATTAAGATGTTCCTTAAACACAATTTTACTACACAAATTTCAGATAAAACCGTAAATGTCTTGAATCACAACTTACGGTGCAGCTAGTCTTTGCATGAATAATTGATTTCTTATTGTAAATATGTGTGTGTGTGTGTATGAAACTGTTAGATTAGTCCGCATGACCAAGATTTTTTATTCCTTTTATCTTTTAAGTGTGAATAATTGCGTAGTTATCAAATAAAACTTTCATTATAGACCAATAAGTGTGGCATTTCTATTTTGTCTTGCTCTTCATATATTTACTTGGAAACTATCAAGTACATATTTGTTATTAGTGTGAAGTTGGAAAACCTTGTTTGCTTATTGTTGTCTATATGAAAATTCAAATTGTGATCAGATTTACTTTATACTAAGACAACTTGACCTAACTTTGATAAAGTAGGAGTTGAAAAAAATACATCTTGACTTAAAACTTTTGCAAGAATAAGAGAAATTAAAAGAAAACTTATATTAGAGTTTTCAAGGCTTTAGGCTAAATATATATATATATATATATATATTATTTTCTTTATGCAATATATATATATATATATATATATATATATATATATATATAAACATAAGTTGTATTCTTTTTTAGCAAGCATGAGTTGAAAGTAAATAATTCAAGTTAAAGGTTTACATGTAAAAGTGCCTTATGAGTATGGTCATAAGTTTTGACTTAGCCATCCGATTTTGACGATTTTTTTTATTTTTTTATTTAATGGTATATTAATAGATAACAACTTTTGTGCTCGTCGCTTTTCAAAATTTTGAAGTTCATGAAGGTTTAAACATGAAATTGTAACACCCCAGATTTTTGATAACATTATTTAGAAGATTTAGTTAGATAAACTAAATAAAATAATGTGTTGATTAGGGGATTTAAATTTGATTTAATTAAGGTAACCATGCCTTTTTAACTAATAAATTAAATAAATAGTTTAAAATGAATTAGAGAAGGGATAATATGGCAGAGAGGCGACTCCAATATTATCTTCCCATAGACATGTATATTGGGCACATTCATTTCATTACAAAATTTTCTAAAAGTGAGGCCGATCACCATTAACAAAGAAAGAAGAAGAAGAAACAAAATAAAAGCTTAAGGAAAGCATATTCAAATCAAACTCATTCAAATCTCAGGCTCCTTAATCAATAAAGCTAAGATGAATAATGTTTACATCTCTAAATTTTAAGGTTTTGGTTTTAAGATTAAGCCTGAATGATTTTGCAAAGGTTTGTCATGGTTTTGAATGATAATATATAAATATTGATGATTTATGCTTGTTTATATAGATTTTATGACATGTTTTAGGATGAAAACCCTATTATATGACATCCGTTAGCCTTATGAATTTGTATGATGATCTAAAAAGTTATTTTAGAGTTATGTTTCGATTTTCTGAATTTTTTGGAAATGTTATGAATTTTCTAAGGAAGAAAAGTTTAATTTGGATTATAAAATTATTTACGGGAAAAATAATTATTATTTTGATCCGAAAATTTTATATGTGGAAGAGAGCATATCAATTGATTTTTTTGGAATTTTTCTAGAATTTTTCACGATGTTTCAATAGTTATATAAAATTAAAGTATGAGACTTAAATGTTTTATATAATTATAAAGGAGAAAGAGGCTTTTTCAAAATTATTTAAGTTTCCAAATAAGGAAGCCGACAATACTTTTGAATATAAAAATCTGGCAACCAATCAAATTTAGAGAAATAAGGCAGGTTTGGTATAAAAGAACTATATTAAAGTACAAATAAATAGGCTTTTCACTATCTTATCTCCTTCGGCAAGAAATTCCGCCTCTAAACTAAGCCTTTCGACGAGGTTGGAGGGTTTCAAACCTCTCGGCTAAGGTTAATAACCAATGCACATAGTATCGGGTAACTGGTACGTAGTGAATTGATCAAATTCGAAAGGTTTAGGGACGAAAGGTGAAAACTTCCAAAAGAGATAACTTTGTTTTGGGTTTTAAAGAAAATACGCCTGTTAGCTTTCGACAAAGAGCTTTCGAAATTGTTAAATGGTTTAAAAGAAAAGGTTTGGATTGATTTGCTTTCTTTTTTTAATCGAAACCTTTCGGCAATGTCCAAAGGTAAACCTTCCGAAAGGTCCAAAATATTGCTGCTGCTTCCAACCTTTCGAATCGGTTGTTTTCGAAAGGAGTCGTTTGTTTTCTAAAATATGTCACCTCTCTATTGATTTTAAAGGGTTGGTTCGAACACCAACACTTCACTATTTTCGAAAGGTTTCAAAAGGTTGAGGTTTCAAACAGTTGTTTTTTACTCCAATGTTTTCTGATCCTTTTGTTCCACTTTACGGTATAATCCAAATGTTTTAAACAGAGACGTTTTAAACGTTTCAAAGTAGTCAACTTTGAATTGTGTCGAAAGGTTTCCACTTGTTTTAAATTGAACCCAATATCTTCGAAAGGTATTGAGTTTCATTGCTTTCGGAAGGTTTATAAATGGGTTTACCCCAAGCTTTCACCAAAGTCGAAATGTTAAAACATTCGTCTTGGTCGAAATGAAACCTTTCTACAAGGCTAAAAGGTTTGGTTTTACAATATTTTCAGAAGGATGAGGTTTAAAGGAGTTTAAAGGTGGATGTCATATGTTTAAAGCTTGTAAAAGGTAGGCTTTTTAAAAGGTTTTAAAGGAGTTGCCTTCAATGATATTGAAAGGTTGATTAAAGGTTATGAAGGAGTTACCTTCAATACTTTTGAAGGGTTTTAGTGCTTTTGAAGGAGTTACCTTCAATATTTTCAAAAGCTTGTTTAAATGTTTTAAACAAAGAACTAGAATATAATGATTAGGAAGATAGCCTAAGTGTTTTAAGTTATTTTAAAAGGATAGATAATCCTTATTTATCATCATCAACATTATTTTGAGTAAAGTATATATGTCATGGCAAAAATAGCTTAGAGTAAAGTTAAAGATATATTTTTCTTGTATATATATGATTTGATGGACTAAATCATTATGAAAATGATTTCAAGGAAAATTTTGAAGGGTGGTTAGCCCAGATATATAAAGGGCGGTTAGCCCAGACATTTGAAGGGCAATTAGCCTAGATATTTTAAAAGGCAATTAGCCCAGCTATTTGAAGGGCAGTTAGCCCAGATATTTTAAAGGGCCGTTAGCCCAGATATACAAAGGGTAGTTAACCTAAAAGAAAATTTGGGTCGTCGGATCATTTAAATTCAGACAGTTAGTCCATTTTGAGGGCAGTCAACCTGGAGGACAGTTAGCCCAAAAAAAATAGTCCGCTCTGATATGAACAATCAGTTCATTTATTAGCATAACGTACCTTGCTACTTTTTAAGTATAGTTAGTCCACTCTTTTACCTGTTTTGGGCAGATAGCCCATTATCTAGTATAAAAGATATTGCTTTTTTTGGTATAACCAGTTTTAGGACAGATAGTCCAGAGAAGAAGTCAGCCCGGAATTTTGGATGGATAGTCCAGTATAGAGTAGATAGCTCAGATTTTAGACAGATGGTCTATTTTATTTACGATTTTCAGCAAAATGAATCTTGCTATATTATTATTATAATCAGTTGATTAACCAGTTTTGTTGCAAGAAGGGATCTGCAAAATACATGTTTTGAAAAGAGATATTAGTGAGTGGAAATCTATTTCGCTAAGCGGCATAGTCTCACTATTTATCAGTACTAAGATGTAACAGAAATTACTCGTATTAGGCTTTATGTATGACTCAAATTTTTTGTTTCCCCTTAAACTCTTGGGTGCTCAAAATTGATCTAAGTAGGTTGAGGGTTTAGATTTTCAGGTTTTAGCATATTTTGGTAAATAAAGCATCCGAAGACAAGCAGGAAGCTGACAGATAGCTAAATTAGGAATTCAGTTTTAAATTTGTTTCCGATGTGTATTAAGACAGTTATGTCTATATTGTTTTGATCATCTAAGGGGGCATCTTCAGATGTTGCTCTTGGCGTATAGTTGTAAATTATATTTGATCAATGCTTGGGATACGTTTGGGATTTTTGTAACTTGGATATGATAATATTTGAAATGTGATCATTGAAATTATTGTTTTAAAAATTTGTGATTTTATCCTTATTCAAGTTCTTCTGATATTATGGATACCATTAGCGATGTTGTATTTCGTCACCTGAAGTTAATACTATGGATGACTGCAGCATCCAAAGCACTTAGCTTTTGGCCTTTAGATACGGGATGCTACAACATGGTATCAGAGCATAGGTTTATGAAAATTTAATTAAAAATGATTTTGAAAACAAAAATCCAAAGAAGTTAGAGTAAGTTTTGGGGTTGGGTTAAGGCTATAGTAACTTACTTGTATTTGCTATATATAACTATATGCTTTATCTCCATTCATCTATCTTTTATTAGGTTATCTTTCCATATCTCATGAGGTTTGAATACAGATATGGATGGTAGAAGAAGCAGAGTTAGCCAAGTAGGGGGAAGCACCGAAAGGAATGCCAGACCTAATGTCGGAAGAAATAAGGTCAGGCATAGAATGTTTGTGCAGATGTCCCGCGGGGTCAGAATGGAAGCTATGTACCATTTTATCAAGAATATGATGCAGGAGGGAGCTGCAGCTGGAATGTTAGGAGGAAATGCTGTAGGAGCAGGGGTTCCGGATGTTCCTATAGCAAATCATTTTGCTAAGTTGAGCGAAGATTTTATGAAGCTGGGAGTGAAGTCATTTTTGGGGACAGAGGATGCCATTAAGATGGAAAACTGTTTGTTGTTTGCGAATTTAGAGCTCAATGATGAGCAGAAGAGGAGATTGGCATCTACGCAGCTTGAGGGAGCTGCAATGTTTTGGTGGAATAGTGTAACAGCGACAATTGATGAGGAGATAATAACCTAGGAGGATTTCAAGAGGAGATTCCAGGAGAGGTTTATGTCTGTTATGGCACAGTCATCTTTGATTAGACAGTGTGCTGAGCCGGTGCAGGGTGAGATGTCTGTTGGTGAGTATGCTAGGAAGTTTGAAGAGTTGGCCCAGTATGGGTATGCTTCTGCGGATACACTGTTGAAGCGGAATGAGAATTTTATCAGAAGATTGAAGCTGGAATTGGCTAGTGCTATTTTATCTCATCTTAGAGATCCTTCTGATATTGTTATAGAGATAGCTTTGAGGCAAAAGGAAGTCCTTGAGTCTCTGGAGAAGAGCAACGCAAAAGGGGTCTAGGTTGGGCAGAGCAAGAAGAGAAAACTCTTTCCCAAGAAAGATGCTCAGAAGAGTGAAGCAGCCAAGAAAGCAAAGTCTAAGGTTGTTTGCCATAAATGTGACAAGAAAGCGCACTCTTCTAATGAGTGTCACTCAGGGAAAGGAAGGATGTGATTAAGGGGAAGAATGCTGGGTGCTTCAACTGTGACCAGATAGGCCATTACGAGGACCGGTGCAAGGGGCCTATTAGAGATGGTAAGGGTAAAGGGTATGCATTGGAGCCTGCTGCTTCTAAGCCAACAGCCCAGGAGAAGGGAAAAGCAGTTCTTAGAGGAACGCTTCAGGTTCATGGTATGTCCGTGAGCTTTTTATTTGATACTGGTGCATCGCATTCTTTTATGTCTAGATGTTTGATAGATAAGCTTAACCTTGAACTCACGTATTTAGTTACTTCCTTACGGGTTGTGAATCCTATATGAGGGTATGCAACTCTTGGATTGGGGTGTGGCAAGTTTAAGTTTGACATGTTAGATCATACTTTTGAGTGCAGTTTGCATGTGTTTGATATTGTGGGGTTTGGGATCATCCGTGGTATGGATTGGTTAAGTGAGTACGATGCTAGGATATTTTGCCGTAATAGGAAGATATCTCTTAGACATCCAAATTGTAGCGAGCCGATTGTTTTTACTGTAGGAGGTTCTAGCGATGCAATGTTTACTTTGTTGGGTGCTTTAGATTCAGATGATGTGTCGAGCCGAGTTTTTATGATTAGAGAATTCATAGATGTATTTGAGCCTATAGTTGAATTTCCATCGAAGCGAGCCATTGAATTTCAGATAGATTTGGTTCCGGGCGTCGAACCATTGAGTAGGCCGCCGATTAGGATGACCCCTTCGGAGATGAGGGAGTTGATATTACAGTTGGTGTAGTTAGAGGACAGGAGTTTTGTCAGGCCGAGAAGTTCGCCATGGGGTGCACCGGTAGTGTTTTCTAAGAAGCTGGATGGATCGTTGAGGCTAGGTATCGATTATCAAAGGTTGAATGAAAGGACGATAAAGAAATGGTATCCATTTCCCAGGATTGATGATTTTTTCGACTATTGAAGTGGAGAAAAGGTATTTTTCCAGTTGGATTTGGCAATAGGTTTCCATTAGCTCAAGGTAGCAGAGGATAGTATACCTTGGACGGCGTTCAAGACTAAATATGGGTTATACGAATGGTTGGTTATGGCGTTCGGATTGACGAATGTGCAAGCTTTCTTTCTGGATTTGATGAACTGGATTTTCGGAGAGCACTTGGATATGTTCATATTGGTTTTCATAGATGATGTTTGATTTACTTTAAGGATGGAAGGGAGCATGAAGTTCATCTTAGAGTGGTGCTTGAGACGCTGAGGCAACATCGGTTGAAAGCTAAGTTTTCAAAATGTCACTTCTGGAAGAATGTGGTGAAGTTTTTTGGCAGTGTAGAATTAGATGAAGGGTTATCAATGAATCCGAATAAGATAGGGGCGACGAATAGTTGGAAGAGACCCGAAACAGTAACCGAGATTAAGAGTTTCCTTGGGTCTGCAAATTATTATCGGTGATTCGTTAAGGATTTTTATGGATAGAAGCACCAATGACCAGGCTAACGAGGAAGGATGTAAAGGTTTTGTGGACCGATAAGTATGAGGAAGCATTCCAAAGATTGAAATACTTATTAACATATGCAGTTGTGTTGATCGTTCTAGAGGAGAATAAGGACTTGGTAGTTTATACTAATGCATGTGGAATAGGGTTACGAGCTGTGCTGATGCGGAGAGGTAAAATGATTGCCTATGCTTCTAGACAGCTTAGACCGCACGAGGTCAGATATCTGATGCATGATTTAGAATTAGATGCAGTGATTTTTGCTTTAAAGGTGTGGAGACATTACCTTTTGGGAGAAAGGTTTGAGCTGTATGTAGATCATAAGTCACTGAAGTCTTTTTTCTCTCAGAAGGAGCTGAACATAAGACATCAGATATGGTTAGAGTTCATAGCCACCTATAATTTTGGGATTGAGCATACACTAGGGAAAGGCAATAAAGTTGCAGATGCACTTAGCAGGAAACATCAGAATGTAGTGTTGGCAATAATGGCTAATTGGAAAGATTCAGAAGCCTTAGCAGATTGCAGAGTGCAGTGGAAATCCAAGGCTGGGTCTAGTGGTAATACAGTTGTATTGTCTTATTTGGAAGTTCGACAAGTGTTGATCGAGCGGATTGTTTCCAAGTAGATAGAAGATCTAGTGTTAGCTAAACAGATTGGGATGCTTAAGGAAGGAACCGAGAGCGATGGCTTAAAATGTTTTAGTCTTGACCAAAATGGATGGTTGAGAAAGAAAGGAAGATTATGTGTTCCGAGTGTAGAAAACATAAGGAAAGAAGTCTTGGATGAATGCCATCATTCGAAGTTCACTATACATCTCGGAGGCACCAAGATGTACTATGATAAGAGGATTTTCTTCTGGGAAGGTATGAAGCAGGATATTGGTTTGTGTGTAAGGCAGTGCTTGAATTGCCAACAGGCAAAGGCCAAACATCAGAAGTCAAGTGGTTTGCTTCCGCCGTTAGATATTCTAGTATGGAAATAGGACGGACTTCATTGACCGGTTGCCAAGGTCCAACAGAGGTAATGAAAGTATATGGGTTATAATGGACAGATTGACCAAAGTTGCCCATTTTATTCCAGTTAAGTCAACCAGGATGGCACCTGTTTTAGCGAGATTATTTATAAAGAATGTGGTTATATTGCATGGGATTTCGAGCAGTATAGTTAGTGATAGAGATTTCTTGTTCACTAGTGAGTTTTGGAAGAGTCTGCGGGAAGTTTTAGGAACCAAGCTTAAGATGAGTACCGCTTACCTTCCGTAGATAGAGGGGCAAACGAAAAGAGTTAACAAGATCTTGGAAGATTTATTAAGAGACTATATTTTGTATTTCGGGGGATCATGGGAGGACCATCTGCATCTAGTCGAGTTTCCGTATAACAACAATTATCAGACTAATATTAGGATGGCACCGTTTGAAGCTTTGTATAGAAGGTCATGCAAATCTCCCTTATGTTGGTTGAAGACCGGGGATAAGTTGATTCTTGGTTCAAATATGGTTAGAGAGGCTGTAGAAAAGATTGAGGTCACTCAGGCTAGAATGAAGGAGGCTCGGTCTAGGTAGAAAATTTATGTAGATAAGAGATGAATTTTTTTGGATTTCTCGGATGGGGAACAAGTTTTCGTTAAAGTATCACCAATGAAGGGTGTTACTAAATTTGGGAAATTGGAGAAGTTGTCTCCTAGGTTTGTTGGACCTTTAACCATTCTTGAGAGGATCAAAATGCTCGCTTATAGACTTGAGTTACCGAGCTATTTGGCAAGTGTCCACAATGTTTCTTATGTTTCTCATCTCAAAAAGTGTGTTAGAGACCCGGAGACTACTATTGCACCGATAATGCTAGATGACTTTGAGGTAGAACTGGACTTGACCATAGTGAGGAAGCCAGTTCGCATTATTGCGAGAGATGAGAAAATGCTTAAAACCAAGACGGTCAGACTAGTCAATGTCCAGTGGAGTGACAATAACAGAGATTGTACTTGGGAGGTTGAGAGCAGGATTACAGATACCTATCCTGACTTGATGGTATGTTTTACCATCTTGTTGTTTTGAACCTTATTGTAATTTTTTAGGATGAAATTCCTTAAGGAGGGTAGCCTGTAACACCCCAGATTGTTCATAACATTATTTAGAAGATTTAGTTAGATAAACTAAATAAAATAATGTATTGATTAGGGGATTGAGATTTGATTTAATTATGGTAGTCGTGCCTTTTTAACTAATAAATTAAATGAAAAGTTTAAAATGAATAAGAGGAGGGGTATTATGGGAAATAGGCCATTCCTACATTATCTTCCTATAGCCATTGTATGTTGGGCACGTTCATTTCATTACAAAATTTTCTAAAAGTGCGGCTGGCCACCACCGATAAAGAAAGAAGAAGAGGAAACAAAAGAAAAGCTTAAGGAAAGCATATTCAAATCAAACTCATTCAAATCTCAAGCTCCGTAATCAGCAAAGCAATGGTAAATAATGTTTACATCTCTAAATTTTATAGTTTCGGTTTTAATATTAAACCCAAATGATTTTGCAAAGGTTTGCCATGGTTTTAAATGATAATATGTACATGTTGATGATTTATGTATGTTCGTATAGATTTATGTATGTTCGTATAGATTTATGACATGTTTTAGATGAAAACCCTATTAAATGACATCCGTTAGGCTTGTGAATTTTTATAATAATCTAAAAAGTTAATTTAGATATGGGTTTCAATTTTCATAATTTTCTGAATTTTTGTGGAATTGTTATGAATTTTCTATGGAAGAAAAGGTTAATTTGGATTATAAAGTAATTAATGGGAAAATAATGATTATTTGGATCCAAAATTTTTATATATTGAAGAGAACATATTTTTGGATTTTCTGGAATTTTTGCAGAATTTTTCAAGATGTTTTAATAGTTATATAAAATTATTTAAGGTATGAGATTAAATGTTTTATATAATTATAACGGTGAAATGAGTTTTTCGAAATTATTTAAATTTTCAAATAAGGCAGGTTTGGTAGAAAAAACTATTTTAAAGTACAAATAAATAGGCTTTTCGCTATCTTATCTCCTTCGGCAAGAAATTCCGCCTCAAAACTAAACCTTCTGGTAATGTCGAACGGTTTTAAACCTCTCAGCTAAGGTCAATAACCAATGCATATGCTATTGGGTAACTGGTACGTAGTGAATTGGTGAAAGTCGAAAGGTTAAGGGACGAAAGGTAAAAACTTTCGAAATAGACGAAACTTTGTTTTGGTCTAAAAGAAAATACGCCTGCTAGCTTTCGACAAAGAGCTTTCCAAAATTGTCAAATGGTTTAAAAGAAAATGTTTGGATTGGTTTGCTTTCTTGTTTTAGTTGAAAACTTTCGGCAAAGTCCAAAGGTAAACCTTCTGACAAGGTCGAAGTATTGTTGCCGCTTCCAACCTTTTGAATCAGATTTTTTCGAAAGGGATCTTTTGTTTTCTAAAATATGCCACCTCTTCATTGATTTCGAAGGGTCGGTTCCAACACCAACACTTCATTGTTTTTGAAAGGTTATGAAAGGTTTTGTTTAAGGTTTCAAAGCAGTTGCTTTTGACTCTAATGTTTTCTAATCCTTTTGTTCTACTTGAAGGTATAATCCAAATATTTTAAACCTAAGCATTTTAAATGTTTCAAAGTAGTCAACTTTGAATGGTTTCAAAAGATTTCCACTTGTTTTAAATTGAACCCAATATCTTTGAAAGGTTTTGAGTTCACTGTTTTCGAAATGTTTATAAATGGTTTTATAGGGGAGGTACCCCAGGCTTTCAACAAAGTCGAAAGGTTAAATATTTCATCTAGGTCAAAAAGAAACCTTTAGGCACTGCCAAAAAGGTTTGGTTTTACAATGTTTTTAGAAAATTAACGTTTGAAGAACTTTAAAGGAAAATATCATATGTTTAAGGCTTATAAAAGGAAGGCTTTTTAAAAGGTTTTGAAGGAGTTACCTTCAATGATTTCGAAAGGTTTATTAAAGAATATGAAGGAGTTACCTTCAATACTTTCGAAGAGTTTTAGTAATGGTTTTGAAGGAGCTACCTTCAATGTTTTCGAAAGGTTGTTTAATGGTTTTAAACTAAGAATTCGAATATAATGATAGGTAGCCTAAGTGTTTATAAAGGACTTTTAGCTTATTTCAAAAGGATAGATAATCCTTATTGAACATCATCAACATTATTTCGAGTAAAGTGTATATATCATGGAAAAAATAGCTTAGAGTAAACCTAAAGATATATTTTCCTTGTATATATATATGATTTGGCAGACTAAATCATTTTGAAAAGGTTTTCAAGGAAATTTTGAAGGGCAGCTAGCCTAGATATTTAAAGAGCAGTTAGCTCGGATATTTGAAGGGTGGTTAGCCTAAATATTTTGAAGGGAATTTAGCCCAGATATTTAAAGGGTAGCTAATCCAAAAGAAAATTCAGGCAGTCAGTTCATTTAAATTCGGATAGTTAGTTCATTTTGAGGGCAGTCAACCTAGAGGGCAGTTAGTCCAGAAAAGAGCAATCAACTCTGGTATGAACAGTTAGTTCATTTATTAGCATAACAGACCTTACTACTTTTTAATGATAGTTAGTCCACCCTTTTTACCTGCTTTGGGCAGATAGCCCATTATCTAGCATAAAACATATTGCTATTTTGGTATAACCAGTTTAGGACAGATAGTCCAAAGAAGGGCAGTTAGCTTCAAATTTAGGATCGATAGTCTAGTATAAAGTAGATAACTCAGATTTTAGACAGATAGTCTATTTTATTTCTTGTTTTTAATATAATGGATCTTGCTATATTATTATTATAATCAGTTGATTAACCAGTTTTGTTGCAGGAAAGGATATGCAAAATACATGTTTTGAAAAGAGATATTAGTGAGGGGCAACCCGGTCCGCTAAGCGTCGTGGGCTCACTATTTATCAATAAACTGAGATGTAACAGAAATTATTCATACCAGGCTTTATGTCTGACTCAAATTTTTTGTTTCCCCTTAAACTCTTGGGTGCTCAAAATTAATTTAAGTAGGCTAAGGATTTAGGTTTTCAAATTTTAGCAGATTTTGACGAATAAAGCATCCGAAGACGAGTAGGCGGTTGACAGATACCTAAATTAGAAATTCAGTTTTAACCCGTTTTCGCTATGTATTAAGACGGTAATGTCCATATTGCTTTGATCATCCAATGGGGCATCTTCATATGTCGCTCTTTGTGTATTGTTGTAAATTATATTTGGTCAATGCCTGGGATACATTTGAGGATTTTCGGAACGTGGATATGATAATATTGAAATGTAATAACTAAAATTATTGTTTTAGAAATCTATGATTTTATTCATATTCAAGTGATTCTGATATTATGGATACTATTAACAATGTCATATTTCGTCACTAGAAGTTAATACAGTGTATGATTACAGCATTTAGAGCACTTAGCTTTTGGCCTCCAGATACGGGATGCTACATGATTGCAATGAATATTCATTGTTGATACAAAATGAAAATTCACTAAAAACAGAGTTGAACTCTTATGTTCATAATTTTTGAACCGTTTGTCCAATTTCGACGATTTTATCTATTCCGAAAAGCTAAGAACCTAAACTACAACTTTCATTTGAAATGTACATGATATTTCGATGCTTTCATAGCCAAAAATGCAATTTTATGAGGCAGGCCTGAGTATTTGATATATTTCCAAAATTGATACTTGTACAAAAATTTCGCGTTATTTGACTTAATCTCAACATTTTAGTGCTCTGTATGTCGTTGTGGAAATTTAATTCACTATGCAATGATTTTTTTGAAACCATAATCAAACTTTATGTTTTGACGCTTAAAATTTTTGTCGGAAATTGACAATGATATATGTATAAATTAAATAAATGTATATTGGTTATACTTCTTCTATGCGACTAATATCACACATTAGTTGAGAATAGGTACTCCCAAAGTACATTTGGACTAAATGCCGATAATAGCTCGTGTATACTCATATAAAAAATACGATAGCTCATTTTAAAACGCTGAAATAAAGGTACATTCTCGGATTAAACATAGAAATGATAGAAATATTATTATATATTGTGTTTTCGACCCTGTGGTCGATGTATATTGTTCATATTATATTTGTGAAATAGCAAACGGTTTTTCGTACGAGGGAGATTCTGCTAAAATTTTCCAAAACTTTTAACACTTAGAAGTTTTGTAATAAATTTTCGTATGCGAAAACGGAAATTTATAAATGAATATATTTAAATTTATAACATGCGATAATTTTGATTCTAATGTTAACTGCTTATGTTTAGATCGAGTTCCAACTTAATAGTAAAATTCAAAAAGAGTTAATATTAGAGCTTAATGTGACACCTCCCTATATGAAATTGCGAGGACGCAATTTTCTTAAGGGGTAGGTTTGTAACAAACCTATTTTTCAAACCGCAATATTGTATCAATTTAATTGAAAATAAATTATTTTCTTTTGATTTTGATAATTATTATTTGAAATTTACTTCTTACTGTATTGAAGTCTATTTAATAATAGATTTTTGTTTTAAAAAATCAAACTAATCAATAGATTCTTTGAAAAAGATATATTAAACTGGATAAAATGTTATTGTTAAATATAGAATATTTTGAAGTATAAATAATTATATATAATTAAAATACATAAAAAGATGTTTTAATTGATAATTAGTTAAATCATTCGAAGATTAATAAATATGTTTTGTATCAATATTGTGAATAATTGAATATATTTAACAGTATTTAATTTAATAGAAACTTAGTAGTTGTTGAAATACATATTTGAAATTGAAGTGCAAATTAATTGTAATTCAAGGAAATGAATAAGGACTTGACTAAGAATAAAAGTAGTTATAGAATAATATGTTTTTATTTCCCTTCCTTAATTCTTGTAAAGCCCAAGTAGGAAATCAATCTTCTCTCTTTCATGTCAACATGTTGTGTCCTCATTTCCTCAAAAAGCCAATTTTTGCCTTGTACCCTAATTCCTAAATCAAAGATTGAATGAAAAAAAGAGATAACGGCAAACAAAATCATGACTAGGGCTTGGGCGCGAGGCTAGCCACGTTGAGCATGAAGGCATTAATGCGGGCTGGTGACGGTGTTCACAGAGGCTGGCCACGTGCCTGGTAAAGGCGCGAAGGTCAACGTATCGTGTCGAGGAGGATCGCGTTCCTAAATATTGTCGACGAACTAGAGGCAGGTGATGGGGTCGAATGCGAGTGTGGTTGAGGTGAAGTAGGATAACTACCTTGAGCATTGAGGAGGTAGCCAATGGCGTTTGTGGACAATGCGGTTGCTGACGAATTCAAAGGCCATGAAGTAGGCAAAGTATGCACAATTGAGGGTGCAACAATGATTGTTGATGACGACGGTATCAACTATGGTTTAGGTGCAGATGGTTCCAAATGGAATTTCAACAAGCAATGGATTTAGGTGAGTTGATTTTAACGACCAAGAATTTTAGTCGTCCAAATTTGGAATATTTAATAGATTTTAAATATTAAAAAGCAAATTTTAAAAGTTAAACAACTTGAATTTCAAATATAGCAATTTATTTGATAATTAAATTATTAGATTTAATATTTGGTATTGTTTAAATAATTAAATCTTGAATTTAATAAGAATGAAAATGATTTATAAAGTTGATTTAAAATTCTATTTGGATTAGAATAGAGTTAGTAAACCTTTAATATTGATTCAAAAAGTTGTTTAACATAAACTGGAAATTTTAAACTTTATATTTTTATTTAACACGTAAAAATAGTTATGTTTGACTCTGTTTCGGACGACGAAACCAGTTTCATTGAATCCATAATAATTAATTATAGTATGCTGTGGAATTTCGTGTCGGTTGGACTTACTGGATGGTCATGCGAGTTTGAAACGCGTAGAAATTAATTAAAGGAATTTAATTAAAATAAGTCGATTTGAAAAGCTATCTCCTATATATGATGGAACTGGTCTCCGATATATATTCCATTGTGTTCGGAATAGGGGTAAAACATTAGGAACATCAGACGGCATGCTTCGATTGGAGTTCGAAAATTTCCAACGTGAATAGTATTTTGAGATATTTTGCATGAAAGGACCTCGACCCTTCATAATTTCACAAGCCCTAACTAAAAAAACCTAGCCTCTGCTTTCATTTCAATGGCTAGGAATGCATCTCCTTGGTCCTCCAATAACTCACAATCCGTAAGCTTTTAGCAAAACGTTCCACCACAAGAATTGTCGAGCACATCGAGATCTATCACCTCAATGATGGTGATCTGGTTTAACGCAGTGTGTAGAGAGAGAGAGGAGCTCATGTTCATGCTGGCTTTGAGTGGGTTTTGCGAGAACTATGGAGGGGCCAAGTTCGATGAGGTTGGAGGCGTGGGTGGAGCTCGTGTAGGGTTTTGACATGTTAGTTGTGGATCGTCGTTTCAATTGACATGGAGGGAGCAGTGATTAGAAGTTTGCATGCGTTTATGGGTTTGCGCGTATGAGCGGCTTGTAGATGGGAAGAGCGAATGAAATTAAAAACACTGAAAGGTTCATTTTTATTTATATTATTTAAGTTAATTATGTCATTATTTATCGTTATATTCATTTATTCATAACTTTCTCGTACGTGGACAGTTTGGAGCGTGAAAAGTTGTGTTTGTAACAGCGAGCACTACGCTGTGGAGAAGGATTGGATGAATATGGAGCTAATCGTGAGTTAAATTAAACGACCGTTCAATTTTAATTCAATCCAGAGTGCTTTGGCGATCTCTGTCATTTTGTGAGTAAAACTCACTCTCTCTAGCTCGCTTATATTTTATATAAGTGGGTTTATTTTCGTGATGATGTTTTGATGACTGTTTGGATGTATATTATATATATATATATGTATGTATGTATGTATGTATGTTGGTTGATTGGATATATTCCTGCATATTAGAGCGGATGAGACCCTACACGTTCCCATGTATGAGCGGATGATCCTTTGTACGAGCGTATGCCCCCAAGTAGACAATGTACATATTATGCACATATGTTGTATTTGATGTGGGTTATAGATTGGAGGGATCCAATAGGATTCCTTACCACTATTGATTTTATTTTCAAATATATTCTGATATATGATTTTTTGGATGCCATGTTATTGATTTGGATAGGATTTGAGTTATTTAATGCTATGGTAGCACTAGCCTTAATTTTGATTTTGGAAATGTTTGAATTAATGATTTTGAATTGAAATGATTTTCGAAGTAATTTTGAAAGCGTATATATTTTTATAATTTTTAATTTATTAAACGAATGATTTTGGTTTAAGAAATGAAGTTAAGATTTTTGGATGTTAAATATACTTTGAGAAATACTTTGATTTAAGATTTTGAATAAATTCATATAAAGGATTTATAGAAGTATATGTTATAAATAATAAATAGATTTATAACTAGAATTTATAAATATTTATATTAGGATTTGAAGTTGTTTTGTAAATGGATTTGAAATAGATTTATAAATGGATTTTATGAATATAATTTGATTTATAAAGAAATGGATTTATAAATGGATTTTATAAATAGATTTGATTTGTAAATGGATTTTGATAGTGAAGGATTTTTTTTAAAGGAATGATTTATAAATAGAGTTTTATAAATAAGAGATTTTATAAAGTAGAAGTTTTATAAAATTAAAAGGCGATTTGTAAAATGGTTTTATAACTATGGATTTTTATTTAAAGGAGATTTGAAAGTAATAAACTGATGAAGTAATGGGTTTAAAAGAAATTATCTTTTGTAAGTAAATGTTTGGGAAGAGATGGTTTCAAATGGAATGTTAATGGTTATGGAAATGTTTTAAAATGTGATAAGTGATGGAAATATAGATTTCAACACTTGTTGTTGTAATAGACGCTTTCGGGAAAGTATAGAAGACATGGATTGTAACACTGCTATTATAGTAAATGATTTACGAAAGGAAATGTTTTATATACTATGCGAGATTTTTATATTTTAATTGAATCTCTATACTAATTTTTTTGGGTTGTTGTAACGATGTTTAAACCAACATTCGTTTTGACCCAATAAAGCGTATTTTGAGAAATATAAAGCTTTCCTAAAATGATTTGTTAATATGCTTATACTTAAGTATATGAAAATATTTTCTAAGAGAAGAGATGAAGTGATTTGTGAATATGCTTATGTAGTTGATATAAGTATATGGAAATATTTTTTAAGTTTTGAAATGAAATGATTTGCGAATATGTTTATACTGTGATGTAAGTATATGGAAATGTTTTCTAATATAGAAAGATTTGAAACGGTTAAAAAGATATATCTTTTTTAAAGATAATTTGAAGTAGATATTTGGAGATTTATTTAATTAATAAACATTAATTAAATAGGCCTAGTGATTGCTTATGGTGCTAGATATTGTTTGTATGCTTTGATAGTTAAATAGCCGCCTATCAAATATTTAAGCATTTTTATCGTTGTTGATTTGGAGAGACCGGGGTCGAATTTATCCGAAATCACTTTGGACCAATACATGCATTCGAAAGTGCAGGTTTATGATTATGATTTTGAAGACGGAGATCTTCATGATGCAAGGCTACTTGCCACTTGTCCCTCAAGGTGAAATTTACCATATTATATATTTATGGTGGCAGTAGTGCTTTGTTATGAAAATCTTTGATACAAAGACTTCCCGCTATTAATCTTAGGGATGATCCCTGACAGGATGTGATATGAGAGTACCTTCGGTTTGTCCTGTTCCTAGATAACTTATATGGATGGATACCTGACATTGCATTTCTGAGACTACAACATTGTCTTTTACAAATGTACATATGTTTAGTAGCGGAGAAGGTAAATTCTCTTAGATTAACACTGTTCTCCGAGACGTACGAGCTTAGAGGTTGTATGTTTGTGAAGGTTAATAGTTATTGAAGGAATGGTAGTGTGGCATTCAAAGTGAATGTGTGCTATGTGAAAGGTAATCGTGAGCTTATGCCTGGCCACCCAGAAATGACAGAAACAGGGTAGAACTGACAAGGCTATGTCGGTCGCTCCGTTAAGGATATGATCATTGCCTTTTTGGATTACCCTTTATACTTGAGTATGTATGCCGTGGCCACATATAGGATAGGAAGGACTGGGGTGATGTCATATTCGGTACTATCCAAATGGAAGTGGTAGGTCGGTTCTATATTGGTTTAGGACTTCAGTGTCTGGACAGTATGTGCATTTTTGTAGAGATGTACTATACGAAAGGTAGTCCCTTGCCTTGTCATTTGTATGGAATCCAATCTCTAATACGTGTCTGCCATTTTGTTTATAGAGCCTAACATATTTTGCAATTTAATAATGGTAATAATTTCACCTATAATTAATTATTATTTGTATACTAGACACTAGTATAATATCAGAGGATTTGATATGAATTGTTTTAGTTATCGTAAGGTAAAAACACATCCATGTTTATGTGTGTGCGTGTCTTAGGAGATACCTTTCTTTTGATAAAAGAACGCTTTGATAACTTTAAAATAAATTCAGTTGAGATGTGTTTTCTCATGCTGGTTTACTAGACTGATCTAGGCGTTCTTCCCATTTAATGCTCCGGTCAGGCCAAGCATATTTATAGGTTCAGTATTGATGCTTTGGAGCTTCAATAGACGAGCTGGAAGTATTAAGATCATACTCCCGTATATGTTTATTTCTACTACATTATTTTTTAAATTATCAACATTTGTGAGGACGGGTTATTATAACTCTCCAGCCTGATGATGTATGATTTGATTGTTGTACTCTGATTGATATTTGCATATTAAAGATTACAGATTATCTTTTTGTAAAGCTCATTGATATAATATTATATGATGTTACGATGCGATTGTGAGATTCTTTGTTCGTCTTTGGTTCCTATTTCTCTTTTTCCTTTTCTTCTTCTTTTTCTCATCTTCTTCTCTTCTCTTCTTCTCACCCTCTTTCTTTCCCATAAAGATTTGGTTTTCCATTTTGTTTTGGGCTAGACATATGTGGATTATTGTAGTTCGAATTGAGTGCGATTTACGGGCCTTTACAGCTGGTATCAGAGCTTAGGTTAGCGAATACTTAGGCTTTAATGGGTACTCGTTATAGATAGGATCGGTGGCACCTTAGAATGATTTTGAGCGTATTGTAGATGTGAGCTCATATTTGTTAATGATATTTACAAACGATTTTTTTTGATATCAGGTAATGAAATAATTTTACCTAAATTATGTTTTATATATAAAGGAGTAATTTTCAGGAATTATTATGGTTATATATGGTTGTTGGTTGTTAATAAATGGTAATATTTGATTATTATCATTTGTTTGTTGTTTTTGTTCTAAAAAATAAGTTATTATTATAATGTAAACAAAGATAAACAATTGAGAAGTGATTTTATGTAACCAAAGTGAAATTATATGTAGGAAATTATTTATAGGATTTGTAAATAAATGGATTTAAAAGTTAAGAATTTGAAAATTTGAATCCGATTGATTATGAAAAATTGTTTTCCAAATGATTTGATAGTAATAAAATTAGATATTATGTTGAAATTATAAGAAACTAAGTTGTATAACTTATAAATGTTGAGAACTAGTGAGTTAAAACAAGTTTTGATTGTAAAATCCAAAGTATGATTTGATTAATGTGAGAAATTGAGTTTTCGAACTTATAATTTGAAAATAATATAGGTGAGAAAAGAAAGTTAAAAAGTTTAAAATGAATTAGATTTGTAAATAATAAATGAATTAGATAAATAATAAAATAAATATACATTAATTTGTAAAGCATTTATATAACATGAATTGAAATTATAGCA
The DNA here is from genome assembly GCA_030765085.1 of Allium cepa. NCBI lineage: Eukaryota > Viridiplantae > Streptophyta > Magnoliopsida > Asparagales > Amaryllidaceae > Allium > Allium cepa. The sequence goes on from CM060939.1 coordinate 126,977,495, forward strand.
TGTGAATAAGTTTAAGTAAATTATTCATGGAAATTTGAAGTAAATAAGTTTTATAACTTATAAATTTAAGGAATAATAAGTTAAAACAAAATTTTGAATTTGTTGAATATGAATGTTAAGAAAAGTAAATTTGATAATTGAATTATAAACTGAAATTTAATTTAATTCAAGTTAAATAAAATGAAATTTTAAAAGAATTTATGAAGTGAATTATTGAAATGAAATTTGACTTAAGCAAAGTTAAATGAGAATGAAATTGGATTTGACTTGTAATAATTAATGGAATGAATATAAACCTATGTAATAGTTTATAAATGATAATAGTACTAAAGAAAATGTTTATGAACTAAAAAAGAGGAATTTTATGAAAATGATTTCTAAATGAATTTTATATGGAGTATGTTTTGAAATGTTGTTAAACATGAATAGAATTTAAAGTGAATTAATGTATTGAACGAATTGAATTGAGCTAATGAAATAAATTATTAATGGAATAAGTTTTGGAGTGTTGTTTGTTAAAATCAAATATGAAATTAAATTGTGAATTGATAATGAAAATAAGTTGCATTATATAAAATGTTTAAAATAAACTTAAGTAAAGAATTTTATGGAATAGTTATTAAGTGTTATTAGTATTAAACAATTATACTAAGTGAATAACGGAATGTTATTAAACATGAATTGGAAGTAAAGTTAACAAAATTTAAGTGAATATTAATAAATTAGAAGAGAATGTATGTTAACAAATGAATGTTAAGAGATGAATTGGAATGAATGTAAATTAGTGGAAAGTGAACTAATTAAATATGAAGGAATAAATGCAAACTAATTTGATGAGAATCGAATGAATGTAAAATGAGAATGAATGTAATAAAATGATTGCAAGTTAACTTGAATATGAATTAGTTGGATGAAAAATAAATAGTGAATGAATGAATTGATTCGTTGGATATTGTTGTTTGATGATTTATTATGTTGCATGTGTTTCATTTTCATATGATTATTGTATAGTACATGTTATACATTGATATTATATGCTATATACATGTTTCTCATTTGGTTGTTGATTGTTTAGTAGGTGTTGTACATACTTCGTATTTGGAGCTCGCTTTCGCACTATATTGATTGTATATGCTCGCTAATAAACATAAAAGATACATATCTCGAATTACATATCGTACTTTTACACTTTTTCCCTACGGGATTCTCCATCCTCCCAGATGAGATGTATATTTATGATATATATATTGTGATTTTACTATATTCGAGCCGTGCAAAGGAGACGCTGGCGAAATTTTTCGAAAATTCAAGCCATTAGAAAATTTGGAGAATTTATGGAAGAATTTTTCATAACTAAAATTTGGAGTTTTATAACTTGGAATGATATTAGCTTATTTTTGGAATGGTTTTGATGAATAAATATGAATGAATTTGAAGACTTAGAAAAAATTTATAAGACGTTTTTACTAATGATTTCGAAATCTAAAAGGTTTGAATAAATTTTGTAATCCATTTTAACTACTTGTTTTGGGAAGTTAATGGGTTTGTGATATTTTTCTTACTTGATAATTTTGGGGACGAAATTCTTTTAAGAGGAAGTTGTAACAACCTAGAATTTTAGTAGTCCGCACTTGGAATATTTAATTAATTTTAAATATTGAAAAGCGAACTTTATAAGTTAAATAACTTGTATTTCAAATACAACAATTTATTAGATAATTAAATTGTTAGATTTAATATTTGGAATTGTTTAAATAATTGAACCTTGAATTTAATATGAATGAAAACAATTTATAAAGTTGGTTTAAAATTTTATTTTAATTAGAATGGAGTTAGTAAACTTTTAAACTTTATTTAAAAAGTTATTAAATAGAAATTAGGAATTTTATATATTTACTTAATGCGTAAAAATAGTCGTTTTTGGCACCATCTTGGATTTCGATAACCAGTTTCATTGAATCCGTAATAGTAAATTATAGTATGTTTTAAATTTTTGTGTCAATTGGACTTAACATTTGGTTGTACCAGTTCCAAACGCGTAGAAATTAATTAAAGGAATTTATTAAAATAAGTCAGTTTGAAAAGCTATCTTTTGTATATGATGGAATTGGCCTCCGATATATATTTCATTGTGTTCTCAATAGGGGTCAAACATTAGGAACGCCAGACGGCACGCTTCAATTGGAGTTCGAAAATTTCCAATATGAATAGTGTTTAGAGATATTTTGTAAACCTTAACCCTTCATAATTTCACAAGCCCTAACTAAATAGCCCCGACCGCCATTATCATTTTCAATGGCCAGAAACGTGCCTCTTTCCTCCTCCAATAACTCACAATCCATAAGCTTTTAGCAAAACCTTCCAAAATGAGAATTGTCGAGCGCATCGAGATCTATCACCTCAGCATTGATGATTTGATTTAATGCAGTAAGGAGGGAGAGAAGAGCTCGCTTTCATACTGGCTTGGAGTGGGTTCTGTGAGCACAATGGGGGGGCCTGAGTTCGATAAGGTTGGAGGCATGGGTGGAGCTCGCGTAGCTTTGACATGGTGGTGGTGGATCGTTGTTTCCGATCGACATGGAGGGATCGACAATTAGATGTTTGCATGCGTTTATGGGTTTGGCGCACGTGAGCAGCCTAGAGGAGGGAAGAGCGAATAAAATTTAAAAAAAGTGAAAGGTTAAATTTTTATTTATATTATTTAAGTTAATTATATCATTAATTATCGTTATGTTCGTTCATGTAACGACCCATAATTTTCGATAATTAAAATTAGTTAATTTAATAAGATTCTATGATTAAATATTGGAAGAAATAAAAATATGAGATTTATTAAATAATGACCAAGATGAAAGATAATAATGTTAATTTAAGTTAATTATTAGCAACTTGAATGGAATTCCAATTAATTGAAATAATGTAAGGTTATACTTGGTTATAAAGTGAACATAGGGAAACAAATGTGAATATTGAATTAATTAATGAGATAATATATTTAATGATACTTGAGTAAAATCATTGTTATGTAAGTAATTATGACATTTGGCTGTAAACAATAAAGTTACTAATGTGACTAAAAGTTAATTGGCGACAAACTATTATATGCTACCTATTTATTTAACCTACTAAATTAAAATTAGAAATCAATTGCAATTAATTCACCTAATTAGTGCAGTTAATATAGGTTAAATTGGAATAGTAGAATGTTAGTTCAATAAGATGTAACCAAAAAAAAAATTTATGCACAATATGACAATTGGTTGAATAAAAAGAATTGGAATCAAGTTGACCAAATTACATGAATATAAATCATAAAAAGTGAATTTATTAAAATTAATGGTAAGTAAATATTATGTTAATGAAAAGTTAGAGGAAAATGGTAAAATATTAATGTAATAATGTGACGACCCTGACTCGACCTTCGTAAATCAACACCAAATACTTCACCCATATTCGAGTGCTGCAGATTCAAACGTCGAATCTAGTTCGTCAGAGCTTATAACACATTAATCACAACAACACAGCAGAATAAAAAATGAATAACTTTATTGATACACAAGAGATACAACATTCTAGTACAAATGAATATCAATATCAGAGCCAATATACAACAACGGAAAAGATAACAGCGGAAAGATACAACTCCCAAAGAGGAACACCAACATATGCCTTCAAAAGGGAGAAGGGTAGAAATCCCAACAACTGCATCTCTAATGCCAAAACTCCAAAGACTTCCACATCATAAGCTCGAACCATCATCACGTTGTATTAAGAAAACTAGGCAACTGATGAACCAAATACGATCGCCAAATACAAAGGCTTCAAAGATATCAAATCTACATCTACTTACCTGACTCTCGGCTGCCCGTGTGGAAAATTATGGGCACCCAGAGTTTAGAAAGGGAACAATAAACTCCAGATCAGTCATGAGACTAGTGTGACCAAACAAAAATACTTTATCTTTAATAAAAGAAAACAAAAGGAATTAAAAGAAATCCGCAATGCTTTTTGGAAAATGAAACTACCATAAGGCCTTCCGGCACACACACAATGCAATCGTACACTTGGGGGAGATTTCTCCATATGATTGTCAAACATGCTTGATACGCAAAATCTTTTTGATATTATTATTAGTGCATGGTATTGAAAACATTTGCAAGTATAATGTTAATCTTAGCCGGCATACATACCATTATAGTATGCCTACTATAGCTACCATGTTAAATGGCAGGTTCTACAACTAAAACCGTACAGGGGGTGTATTGGTGATTGGATTTCCAACAAAGGTCAGGCTAAGGAACTTCCTGGGCCACATGGGTACGCCTCTGGAGGGACGCCCCGAGAACTTAACCAGCTCTCTACCAACACAAGGTCGGGTTACCTTTGTAACTAGGTAACTAACTGTCACGAGTATGCCACTCCCGGTCGTCACCGTCCTTTATCCGAGTGCTCAACACCAACAACCACAAAGAAATAGATTTGCAGCAACCACATAAGTTAAGCATCTGGGCTCTATACCATGATACCACTTTTTATCCAGAAGGAAATGGACATACCCTAAGGGGCGGTACCTCCAATAACCTTGTTGTATCCTTCCTGTTTCGACCATTCCAGGTTGTGAGGTCCGACGAGATCTCATCCACAAAGCTACGCTTTTCACAAAAGCCATGCTTCGATCAACAAATGATCAGCATCACTTCGTATGCCACATTACCAAATTGGGAATGTATCACTAGTAACCATCAACTACATAACCTTTGAACTTGTACGTCTCAAAGAAGGTGTTAAGCTAAGAGAATAAATTCTCCGCCACCAAATAGAAATGTATTTGATAGAAACCAGCTTTACATCTCAAAGTGTAACGTCGGATATACATCCATACAATTCTATTTCGGGTTCGAACAGAATCGAAGTCACTTTAAAAGAAGCCCTTGCAATCCAGATATTCCTAATCACGTCCGGACTCCCCATCACAAAGGGTGATCAAATCTCTATATCGGGGCCATTTGGTGCAGAGACATTCGACAGGTAATCCTTTTGCTTTCGAAAATACCCGGTCTTCACCACCGGTTTTCAAATGCAATCCATTACGTCGTATCACTATTCGAAATGGGTTATATGACATAAAGTCCTCTCCCGGCTAAACTGAATAATGAGCGAAAATTTTGAAAACATATGGATATAGTGGGATCTTAGTTAAGTCACAACTTATTACCCAAAACCTTTCCTTCAAATGGTTAAACAAATTACCATTTTAATCTTTCAAAATCACTTTCAATTTGGAACAAAGTTCATCATCTTTCACAAAGATTCAATTATAGCTTTCAAAACTATTTCAATTATAAATCTTTTATACAAAAGATACACCTTTAAGATCCTCTTCAATTTGAAAACAAAGTTCACCAATATTTAACAAAGATTCATTCATAGCTTTCAAACCTATTTTCATTTCAAACTTGAAATCCTTTCAACACAAATTGGAAATCCTTTCTTTATATGAAAGCTATTATTATTTGAAAAACAAGGGTTTTCGTTTTCAAAAAATCCGATCAAATATACACAAGTTATATCCTTTAAAGTATAAACTTGGGTTAAAATTTAAATTCCCAAAATAATACTTTTAAAATGGTTTAAAACCCATATAAATACATTATATAATTTGTATAATCTTTTTAAACCATAGTTTCCAAACATATATTCATAGAACTCAATTTCAAATCTTGAATTCAAATTTAAATCAAACTAATTAAATTTCAAAATTTTAATAAGTTATTCAAAATAATTTTTATCTTCAAAAACTCCTTTTCAAATATTTTCATATTTAACCCAATTATATTTCCAAACCATTTGGATTCAAAATTCAACTTTAAAATCATTTCATTATTTTGAATAAAATAATATTAAATTCAAATATCTGTGACTTAATCAATTTCCTCGTGCAATCCATATTTGTGTGTATATGTGTAGTCCAAGGGTTTTATACAATAATGCAATATCATCAATCATTATAGATTCAAGCACAACAGTACCGATAAGCGGTATAATGTTATAACGCTTATCTTTCATTCATAGATTCACAGATAAATAATATAAATTCATCACAGATAAATAAATTACATTCATCACAGCTCAAATCAAAACAATTCATATCACAAAGCATCACACATCAGGGATATTAAACAATTCAAAGTATTTAATATAATCCAAACATCCATAAGTAAGATTAATTAACCATCTGATTCATTTAAATCATATTAATTACTTATGAATCAATTACTAGTCCTGGTTAATTAATATTAATTAATTAAAAATCATTTTAATAAATTATCCTTTAATCATTAATCAATTAACCTTTAATAATAAATTAATTAACCTTTAATTATTAATTAATCAATCTTAATTAATAAATCAATTAACCCTTAATTATTAAATCATCCCTTAATCAGTTTCATTAATCAATTAACCTCTAATTAATTAATTATATTCAAATTAATTACCTTAATTAATTAACCGCATAAATAAATTAATCATCTTAATTTATTATCCTTTAATTAATTACTTTAATTAACCTTTAATTGCTTAATTAATTACATAAATTAATGATCTTAATTAATTATCCTGATTAATTATCCATTAACTACTACCGTTAAGTAATTATTCTTTAATCACTTGCATTTAAATAGTTATCCTTAATTACTTTTATAAATTTATTATACTATAATTTATTACATAAATCGATTATCCCGTAATCACTTACACTGACTCATTATCTTTTAATTAATCACATTCACTAATTAACCCAATACTTAATTATATACCCCAAACAATTTTGAAAACATTTAACTTCAAATTTAAACCTTTAAAACCTGTTTAAAACTTATAGATACTTGAACTTTAATCATACTCTTTATTTTAAAAGCCTGGTCGTATTTAAAACCTAAAAACAAATTCTTTTTTTTCTTTTTTTATTTAAAAACCTAGGAACAAAACAAAAATAGCCCGAGCCCAAACTATCAAAACTCCAAGCCCACTTCGATTCTTCCCCAAGAAAAACCCTTCACTACCTTGAGCTTCAACCAACACCTGATACAGATGATACTCATGCATGTGCATGATCAACTGATCGACCTTAGATCATCGTACAACCTCCGGCACGACGATGCACACATCCTCCTACATTACGAACACCCAGATCATCTAATTCATCAAAGAATCGGAATCGAGCAAGTCAACGCAAAATTGGTACAACCCGAGCTTCTATCCCCCTAGGTCCGGACAACTCCGATCAACCCACGGTGATGCAGCAACCCTCTTTTCGACCTTAACAGAAAACTATGCTTAAACCCTAATTTAACTTCATATGATCATCATGGTCAACTAAAAATCCATCGATTATTTTTCCAATGATCCTCAATCTCTCCTCTACCTCCAGCAATAATTACGTTGATCAACTCTTCATCGATCAACGAAATTTGGAAAAAATATACTTTACATTCAACTTACAAATGCTCAACATCGTCAAATATAGAATCTTGATATTGATATTAAAATTCATCATTTTGAAGTTTGAATCTGGTTGTACAATCAAAACAAGAATTCCCGACCCTTGATCTTTGACATATTCTGATATTCACTAAGATTTATCATTTTATAAACAAATACTTAATGAATACACTTGAATTTATTTTTAAACGTGATGTTGCACTTACGTAAACACTTTTCATTCTGCAATCAAAGCTTAAAATTATTTGGGTTGGGGTATTTTAAATTTTTTAACAGGTTTTAAAACCTGGAATGTATGCGTAGAGGCAATTTTTTTGGCCTATTTTCCAGACATGCACACCCTATTTACACATATGTATATATCACATGTAAGCATATACAATTAGTTTCCACAACATTATTCATGTATTTATCATAATTATCAGATATAAAACATATTTAAGATTTGAGGGTATTAGTTTACTCACCTGGGTTTAGAAAGAACAGAGACAGTATTTTTTTTATTCTAGAAATTCTTATGATGATTTGGAACCTTTTCTTGCTTTTGAAAAACTGAAACTTGAATTTGATTGATGTTAGATTGAAATTTGAATCTGCATGCTTTCAGATTCGAGATGCTTTTGAATTTTGGTTTGAATCTGATCTTGAACTTTGGAACAGCCACTTGATTTAAAATTGGAAAATGATTTTACCTTAGATTTGAAACTTTGTATTGATTTGCACTTTGATCTGCTTTGATTTTGATTTTTTTTCGGGTTGAAGATGTTGTAAGAATTTGATTTCATTGATCTCAGGTTTGAAACAGGATGAAGTTGCTATAGTTTGATTTCTTTTCTTTAGTTTTATTTTCAGATTTGTTTGTTTTACTGGTTTTGATTTTCCTGGTTTAAGCTTTCTCAAGTTTGGTTTAGAATAAATCAAAGAAAATGAGAAAGAAGAAGGTAATAGTATTTACATAGCCTTGTTTTATTTTTATTTATTAAACTTAAAAATGAAAAGAAAATGAAAAATAGGACACTTGTATTTGCATGATGTAATTAAGCTAACACTTGTAATATACATGTATTAATCTTCTCACACTTGTTAAATTGAAATAAATTTATGTTTAGACCTTCTCTTTAATTTATTTACAAATTATGTTTAAACCCTTGTTTATAAATTACTTATAAATTTATGTCTATATCATTTACATTGTGTTATAGTTATATTTGTAAATATATAAACTATATTTATTCATTTTAAGAGAAAATGTATTTTAAATTTTATATTTATACTTTCAAAAGATATATATACATATCAAAAATTTATATTTATTTACATATATACTAACTATATATATTTCCAAGTATATAAAAGAAAAGTATTTCTAAATTTTTAATTAAGTCTCATTTTTATATATTTTTATATCTTTACAACTTTTTAAACAACCTTAAGAAAAATGATTTGAAATCAAATTATACACTTAATAAATAATCACATACATATATAAATATACTATGTAGTGCACATGCTGTTGAATACAAAGTAAATGGGAAACTCGGCACACCTTCCACCAGTAATCAAGTGGTCAACATGTTTTGGAGGAGTTTGCGTGATCAAAATGTGATAATAAAGCACGAGACAGAGCTATGCTGGAAAGGAAAGCCACATAGCATACGTAAGGTGTATGATAATCTTCTAAATATTGAAGCAATTCAAAATTATCCTTGGGCAAATGAGGGATGGTCTTCTCAGTCCATGGTAAATGATAACTTGATGTTCTGGCGAATTGTTAATAGAGCAATTCTAACAAGAGACAGATTGGTGACTGCTGGAATGCATATTGACCATCTATGCCTTTTCTGCAATGTGATCCTAGAATCTTCTGATCATCTTTTTTTTGAATGTGATTACTTATCTAACATAATATGTACCATGACGAATAAAGTTAGGATAACAAGTCTTGAAGGTAACACAACCACCTTGTGGAATGTGTTGATGATAGCAACGAGGTGGAGTCATAATCGAAGGATATTACCTTTTTCGTTTTAAAGATTTATATATGAATGGTCTGGATAGAAAGGAATTCAAGGTGCTTCAGAGGTGAAGTCAGTGTGGCGCAACAATTTTGGGTCAAGATCAAGGCGAAGATAGCATCTGGGTTAAAATTTTCCAGGCGGGGCTTCTCACCTCATTGCCGTGATTTTTGGAATTGATTCGGGCCATGTGCTTTTGTCAGATTGTGCTATCACCTATGCATGTATGGAAATGCAATTTTTGTGATGTTCTTGTTCTTCATCACTTGGTTGGCCTAAGTAATTTTGCTGCGCAAAGTGCGCATGTGTGTGTTTTGTGCAGTGCAATTGTGTGTGCTGTGCAAATGTGTGTTTCATTAGTTGTTCTTTTCATTTGGGCTATGTTGTTTTCTGATTTCTAGTTGAGACTATAGTGTGTTATAGTCTTGTTTCTTTCCTTCTATTTTCAATAAAACCTGGTAGGGGACCAGTCAACCCCGCTTGCATTTCAAAAAAAAATATTAGTTCCTTTATTTATAAAGTTTTTAAATCCAATTTATCAATAAGATATTTATCTTTAAATTTCAAACCAAAATTCTATTTACAATCTATGAAACAAACCCATATCTTTATTTAAGTAGGAAAATTTCAAATTAATTACAATTAAATCCAAAATTTAATATTAATTACCAAATTAAATTTAACTCAAAAACTGGGTCTTTACAAATAAATTATATGACAATGTTAACTATATATGTAGAGAAATAATAGATCTAATTAAAGGATCGAAACCAAATTTATAAAATTTATTGAAATTAAAATATATTAATTGGATTTAATTACAGTTGTAATTGAACACTTTAATTTGTGAAACATTTGACATTGAATTATAGGTAAACTTGTTTTAACTTATTATGAATGTCCAAACATTCAAAAATGATGAAATTTGTTAGTTATTATATTTGAAATAAAAATGTGATTTAATTAATATTTATTTAATTAACGTGAAAATAGCCATTTTGGCCATTGACTCGGATTACAACGAAAACAGTTTCATCAGATCCCTAACGTTGAATTATTATAGGGTTTCAAGTTTCGTAGTGAATGGACTTGTTGTTTGATCGTACGGGCTCGAAATGCCTAGAAATCAATTTAATTAGATTCAATTAAAATCAATTTGAAATAAGCTGATTTTAGCATAACTTCTCCATACGATGGAATTAGGACTTGAAACCTGTTCCATTGAGTTTAAAACTATCCAAAACATCTATTTTGATATTTGGGATTACCCATTTTCGTTCCGGAGGCGAAATGGGCTTTTCGGATCATTTATTGTTCAATCAAATCTTGTCTGTTCTTTCTACTTTTAGCTCTCCCTATAAATACCCTATTATAAACCTTAATTGTTTCTTATTTCTTATTTCTAGATGTACAATTCTCTATGGCCTCTTCTTTCCAATGTCAGACACAAACTCCAATTCACAAACCCTCAAATTCAATTCCAAAACAAAATCCAAAATTCAAACTCCTCAAATGATATCAAATTTTATATATATTTGAAGCTCTCAACGAGCGTAATTCACTAGTGCAATTCGTTTTTCAATTTGAACCACCATTTTGTAGAATTCGCGAATAAATTCTGGCCGTTCATATTGGATCTTGGACAATCCGATGGTGGATCTGAATCCGATCGACGATCGGATGGTGTCGTAGCAAAGCTGGTGTCGAGTAGGTCTTCACGGAGTGTTCGTTTTCACCTTAGGTCGGTGACATGGCCGTGGTTGGCTTAGGAAGCAGTGGCAGTCACATATCGCAGGGTGACGTCAGAGTTGACGGTGAGTTAGCCT